>CM052900.1:72580793-72744844 GCA_028534135.1 Potos flavus | reverse complement strand
AGTGACCAGGACTAGAATCCTAGCTGCTTCTTCCCCACCGAGTATTTACCATGTCCCCAGCTTACACTTCAGAAAAGGGGAAAGGTTCTAGGCCATGATCCCATATCAATCTCTCCCCATTCTCTTGTTACCATGGCAAGTCCATCTCCGGCCCCCATCTCCCCAGAGCCAATGTGAGTCAGGTGGACAAAATTCATTGGTTCCCCAATCATGGTCCGGTCAATTCGTCTCCTCTTCTTCTTCTGCTTAGAGAAGACAGGAGGGAGTTAGGTCTGCAAGTGGAAGAAGGGAATAGAGTCCTGAAAACCACTAGGGGAAGAGCTAAGGGCCCAATGAGCAAGGGTATGTGGCATTACAACAGGGAAATCACTAGGGTCTGAAAGGCAAGTGTGGAATAACATAAACACAGAAAGGACACAGGGAGGGTGGTGAGGGCAGGGGCCCGCAGAGGGAATACTAGACAAAGAAAGGACATATCCAAGTCACCTCTGGCTGATGAGGAAACAATGGGAAAAACTGACAGGTATTAAGCTCCACCTACAACCCCTGCCCAGGTCAGAATGGACAGAAACAGGAAGTGATAGCTAGGACGATTCACTTCCTCCATCACGCAGTCCCCCTGGATTCCACGTACACACCTGCCTGGCCAGAGAGACTATCCTGACAGAGAGAGAAGCAAGCATCGTGCTTTCTAGGCACCAGATCATAGGCGGTGTGTCTGCCTCACAGGCCCCGGTAACAGGGTGGGGGTCGGGGCTGGGGGACTCACCGGCTGGGGTTTCTCTACCACACAGCAACCCAGTTTGTGCCAAAATTCACTCATGTTCCCTGACGGTTCCAGTTTCACTCCTCTGCCTGAGGCCCCAGAGGGCTCTTGCACTGGTGCCTTGACTGCCCACTCCTCGGTCTCCTCAGGTGTGACGACAGCCTAGGTCTGCTCAGCCACACAGGTCTAGAAACAGCAGAGTCCAAGGTACCCTTGGCTGGGCGGGGAGGGTCGGCGGGGAGGGTCAGCGTCTCGGACCCTGAGGGGTCTAGCAGGGCCGGGGCAGGCTGAGCAGACAGGCACGAGGTTATGTCTTCCTCAGACGCAGAACCCTGGATGAGCAGAAAGCGACGAGAGAAGAAAGTTAGCGAGAAATCCCACCTCTACCATCGCCCCCTCCTTGACAAGCCTCCTGATGAGCCCAGATCTTCTTGTTCTCCCTTGAAGGCCCATGTCCTGCACCTAACTAACCCCCCCAAATATAAGGACCTCACAGTTTGACTCCCAGAGAAAGGAAAAGATCCAGAAGGGCACCAAGGGGTAGAGGCGCCGCAGCTGCCAGAATCAAGGGAGAGGAAAGGGACAGGAGCATTTAGGGTGAGGATGGGAGGGGCCAAAGGCTAGTGGCAGAAATGAGCACAGTTTGGGGGCGCTACAAGCTTCACCTCCCTTCTCCCTGGGTTTAGGGCAGAAAGGGAGGGGCAGTTAAGTGACTTTGAAGAGGAAATGGTGGTTTTTCGTTCTCACAAACAAGACCTCCGCCCTTGTCCCTCCCTTTTTCCTTACCTTACCCTGAACGTGTAGCTTTTCTTCAAGACTTGGGACCTTGACCGCCCAGGTTGTGGGTGACTAACTGCAGCAGTTTGGACCTCAAGAAACACTTTCCCTACACTGAGGAATTTCTTCCCTCTCTATTCCCTGCCCTTGCTCCTCCTCATTTCCCCCAGCTGAGATCCAACCTCTCCCAGAAGCCATTGAACAGTTCCTTTATTACTTGACCTTGAGATCCTTCCTCAAGGCTGTCTGCAGTCTGTTTTTCTGTGTCCTATGTGTGCACCTGTGTGTGCACTCCGGCGGCACAGCCGTTTCTGTGCACGTGTGTCTGGTACAGACCATTTGCACACCCGTTGTAGGTACGTGTACCCGGTGTCATCTGTCCCACGAGGAATCTTCCTCCGGCCTCCCCACCCTCTTCACATGTCCTATCGTGCCACTCTGCTCTGCCTCACACCCTGTAGGGCCCAGGCCTCCCCACCTGCCTCCTCCCCTCATGCTGGGACCTGTTCTCTCCTCCCTCCTCACCACTTCCATTCCCAAGCTTCATCAGCCAACCAGACACAAGGAACTTTGCAACAGCGTTAGTGTCCAAGGAAGAACTTCCTCCCCTTTTCCTCACTGCCAGCCAGGGTAGGGCCCATCTGGGTTTCCTTTGTGCTCACTGCTCTTCCCCAGTCCTCCCATACAGGCAACCTCAAAGATTCCAAACAGGGCTGTTTCATGAATATTACACTCTAGCATAAAGAGGAATCTCCTCGCTTCCAGGCCTGGAAGCCTGATGCTCTGGCATGCTAAACTCATCTAAGAACTGAGAGGATTTTTTTTTTTAATAGCCCTGGGATGAGATCACAGGCCCACTGAGATACAGCTTGAAGGGGAGTGAAGGACCCAGAAGCCTCGGCTTTCACTGACTTCCCTTCCCACCACTGGAGGGGAGGAGTAATGAGACAGGGCGGAAGTCAGAACACAGCTGTCCAGAGAGGGGAGCTGTGGTCAGTGGGGGAAGTCAGTCAGTCACAGGGTTTGTCGCAATGGTGGTGGTGGCGGTGGCTGGTAAGGGTTGCAGGCGGGGGAATGAAGAAAACAATGAAGAATCAGAGGAAACCCCCAACACCACCAGACAGACTGTACAGAGTGTGGACTCCCCCTCCAACACCCCTTCTGAACAAAGCTGAGTGGACAGAAGTGGAGGGTGGGAGGGGAGAGGAGAGAAGAGGGGAGAGGAGAGGGAGGGAAAGGGGCAGTGCAGGGAACAAGGACGTTTCTGTTCCCTTTCCAGGGACCTAGCCAGAGCTGGGTGGAGGGAAAGTGTATGTGGGACTTGGCACGAAAGGGCCAATGATGATGAGAAGTGACCAGGAAATTCCATTCCCTAGGACATAGAACATAAGGGTCTCTGAAACTTGGCAGTGGGGTCAGAGTGTGAGCAGTGGGCGGTGGTGAGGGGGGTCATGGCCAGAAAAGGAAGTAAGAGCCACACTCCTTTAAAATACCTAGAGAAGAGTGGGCTGAGGAAAAATGAAGTCTTGAGCTGGTAAGCCCAGGAGGAAGAGGCACCCAAATTCAATACCCACTATTTTAGCGCGCGCCCCCCTCCCCCAGCGAGGGGAAGGGGCTGGGAAAACGGCAGGAGGAATCAGGATTAGGCTATGTAAGCCTCTATCCTGACAGACAAGTAGCACTGAGAACTGGGCCAGAGTCCCAAACAGGAAGGGTGATACATGGAGCTAGGAGACACCAAGGTCACATTGGGGCTTAGGAGCTTCCAAACTATTGGGGAGTGAGCAGGAGGAGGGATGGGAGAAAGGTTCCAGAGAGGAAGGATGTACAGAGGTAGTTCCCGGGTCCTGGGTCCTGTCCTAGCCTGAAACCGGTTTTCCCGGTCCCGCTGCCTTCAGCCCCAAGGCCTCCAACCCGCTGCCCGACAAGCCTTCACAAGAAGCAGCTGGAGAAAGAGAAAGAGAAAGAGAATTGAGAGAACAGAGTGGGCAACTCTGGCTCCAAGCCCGGGGCTGCAGCTGGTTCCTTGTGGAGACCTCCAGACATGGAGGTGTGCTGAGGGGCACCAGAGAAGTAGGTGGACACGCACTTTTCAGTCAAGTGACAAGCATCTGCCC
This sequence comes from Potos flavus, assembly GCA_028534135.1. NCBI lineage: Eukaryota > Metazoa > Chordata > Mammalia > Carnivora > Procyonidae > Potos > Potos flavus. Next base: position 72,741,184 of record CM052900.1, on the reverse strand, counting down.
CAGCACCAAATGTGTCCTTCCCCCCACAAGAAAGGTCTTGCGGGGGGGTGGGGGGCTTACGAGGAAACAGGGCTAGGCCCTAAGCTCCCTCCCCAGTAGATTCAGTCCCACAGACTCCATTTCTGCCCACTCCCCAACTCTACCCAGAAATCCTCTGCTCCTTCCAACGCTGAACTAGGATTGGGATCTCGCTGTGAATCTTTAGGGCTTTGTCACTGTCCTGCGTGGTTGCCTCGGGCTCAGACTCACCCCTTCCAGGACCCGGCTAGGCTTCCCTCTGTCTGGCCCACGCCACCACCGAACTCAGTGAGTCTAGAGAACTTCTCCCCCTCTCGCCTCCCCGCGTCCCCCCCCAGCACCCCGACACCCCAGTCCCTTCCTGCCCTCTACTCCACAGCGGCCTCGGCCCGCGCACCACACGAGTGGTGGAGGGGATGGAGACTGTGACTCACGGAGCGCACCCCTTCTCCCACTGACCCGGTATCTCGGCGGCCCCGGGCCTCCCTCCTCCCCCACCCCCAGCATCCGGTGCGTCTCCGCCCGGCAGGGCAGGCGGGGCGCGCGGACCCGGGACCCACGCGGCGGTCTCACCTGCCGCGCTCCGGCATCGAGGCGTGCGGCTGCCGCGGGTGGGGGTGGGCTCCCGCGCCGGGCCCGCCAGTGTGGGCTTCCCGGGCTGGCTCCGCGGCGCGGCGGGGGAGCCGAGGGCGGGGCGGCAGAGGTGGGGCTGGCTCAGGGCGGAAACGGCGGCGACGCGATTACGAAACCCGTCCGGCCCGAAGCTGGGCGCACTGCTCCCCCCTGGACTGGTGAGGCACTGCACCGCGCGGGGCCGTGGGAGGGGGCCTCGCAGCCCCCGACGGCCGCCGCCCCTGCTGCGCGGACCGGGGATGCGGAGCCCACGAGGGGCTCTCTCCTGAGCCGGGCCCCCAGTGGGCTGCGCTGCCCGCAGTCGCACGTCCCCTTTGCGCGCCAGGCATTGCGGGGCAAAACTAAGCGGAGCCCCCCAGAGCCCCCAGAGACAGCCAAGTTGAGAGGTTCGCGGAGGCACCCGCCAACACACACACACACACAACCCCCAGTCCTCTCGTGCTCTACCCAAAGTGGAACGGGGCTAGGTTTAGTTACTCGTTGTGAGGGTGCGGAGGCGAGTCGCAAGAGTAGGGGTAGGGATTGGAGGGAGGGGTGGAGGGTTTTTCCGATTCTCAAAAATAAAACTTCGTAACTTGAAATCCTTAAATTGGGGAATAAGGGTACACCCCTCTATTGTTATCTAGAGCTAAGCTTTTTAATCCATAAGCCTAAAATTAGGGGACAATTAACTGCTCATTCATTGCACCCCAGTCAGCATGGGGGTGCTGTAAGAGCTCGGGAATAATTGTGCCGACCAATAAGCCTACGGAGATGCTTTAATCCTGTCTCCCTCCCTAAACTGTTCTGGAACCTATCATTTGAATTAGCCGAGTCAGGCAAGGAGGGGGCGGGGAGTCCTTCCGCCCTTCTTAGGAGGGGCTGCATTGCAGGGGGAGACTGAGCAGATAGACTCAGCCACAGAAGAGGGAGAGAGGGAGTGAGAAGACAAAGCCGTCAAAGCCCCAACAGCTTTCTTTTTCTCCAGCCCAGAGCAGACGCCGGAGCCCCCGAGGTACTCCTTCCATCTTTGGAACACACTAGTAATTCACTGATAACAGGTAAACTAAATTGAGGGAAGGGGGGCAAGGGGTTGCAAAGATGGAGCAGCCGCTTCTGGTTAGGTTGAAGACCCTAAATAAGGATAGGGTTGGGGGACAGCTCAAGAGGAGAGGAGGGGGCGCTATGAACAATGAATGGCCTTTTGGTCCCCTTGTTAGATCTCTTTGCTAAGATCTCCATCCTTGCCTTCTAATCCACAGACATTAATTTCCAACAATTTACATGTAGCTATCATTTCTCAGCATTTATCTCATTTCAGGTATCTATTCTCCTGTAATTTGTCTTATGTATTTTATTCTCAGTCGTTATCTGTATCTTTTTCAAGCTATAATTTGTTTTACCGGTTTTTTGATGAATCTCTAGTTTTCCTGTATTGCTCTCACCTGTACTTCCCTATATTTACTTTTTTTTTTGTAGTGTTTCATTGATGTTTCTATCTTCACCCCAAACTGATTTGTCTCCATAGGAGGGAATTTGGGGGAAGGGATGAGATAATATTGAAAGTAATCCCCACCTCTCTTTTAACAGTCTCCCACTCCCTATCTCAAACCTTTGCTCCAAAGAAAGAGGCAGCTTGAAGTAGGAAGGTGGGGGCCTCTGTATTGGAGAATTGCCTGATCCCATTTTGAAAATAGTACAGCCCACAAAAGCTGCATATGGTGGCAGATTCTGGAAAAGGAATGCTTATTTGCAGCTCAGTGGGAATAGATGAGGGAAGAACATGGCTAACGGAAAATCCAAGACCAGAATGAGGCAAATATAATGAGATGCCAGAGAGCTTCCATCCCCTCCAACCACCATCCCTTGTCCTCCCCACCCCCCCCTTAGGGGGCAGCATGACACAGCAAGGCCCCACTGGGCAGGCCTTGGATTCCCACAGAGCGTCTAGACAAAGGGTATCTGGGTGTGTCTGTGTGGCTCAGAGAGCGTGTGTCTTTTTATACTATATATTTGCTAATCATGTATCTCTAAGAATAGGTGGTGATATTTAGAAATCACCTTTGCCTAAAATATCTGGATAATTTAAAATGAAGGACAGTGAGACGTATTTATTGAGTATATATTGCGGTCCAAGCCTTTTAAGGAATGTAAAGAAAGATGAGGTATGTATGGGTGGAGAACATTTGGGGAGGGGAAGAGAAAGCTTGCTGGAAAGGGACCTCTTGCAAAATTTGGAGATTTGGGAATTAAATCCATACTATATTAAATACCAAAATTTCACTACTAATGAATGTAATATAATGTAGATGGTATTTTAGTTTCAATTTTCTGTGTAGTCAGTGTTCTTCACTTGATTTTAAATGCCATACATGCTTGTGTGAGTGTCTTTCTAGAATGCATTTGGTACTCTCTGTACATGTCTCTGAGTCAATGGCATAGCCAGAGATTTTAGGCCTTGTGAGTTAATACTTCATAGAATTTCCTTTAGCATTTTTAATTGCAAGATACACTCTGCCAGACAGTCAGGGATTGTTTGGACAATTTTTATATATACTCTGGTTTTAAGAAAAGGAGTCAGTTTGTCAAAGAGCTTTTTCCCTGTCTCAGATTCTAGCTTGCTCTCTACTGCCTTTTGCATTTTCATCATTCAGATCAGAATCACAGGAACAATCAACACCTAATCCACTGAATATCTGTTCTTTAGGAACTAAAAGAATTCTTACAAGTTTTGAGGATATTGGTATAGGATTATATAAAACTGTGGGCAACTATCTATGTACAGCACATCAAAAAAAGACCAGATTGGGAATGAGACCTGGATCCAACTAGAAGGCTTCAGAAGTCACTAGATAATTTCTAACATTCTTTCTTTCTTTCTAAATATATACTATGTTATAGCACAGAATATATTTCTTTTTTAATTTTTAAGTAATCTCTATATCCAACATGGGGCTCAAACTCACAACCCCAAGATCAAGAGTCACACAGTTCAATGACTGAGCCAGCCAGGCACTCCAAACATGTTTCCTAGTTTTAAAATCCTATGCATTTTTCCCCCCTATGATTCTATTTTTTAAGGAATGTATATGTGCCCAGCATTATACTAAGCTTGCTCTGGAGGGGACTGGTAAGGGGGGTGGTATATAAAAGAAGCCAGCAAAGTAGGCAAATAACTGGTAATCTTGGGGAGGGGGGAAGGAAGGGAAGAAGGGAGGGAGGGAGGGAGGGAGGGAGGGAGGGGAGAAGGAAGGAAGGGAAGAAAAGAAAAAGGAAAAGAAAAGAAATCAGAAAAAAAAACAGGGAGGAAAAAATCCCTGTGGTCAGTCAGTAGTAACACTGACGATTCCTGAGGTTTGCATCTTAGGCTCTCTGTAGTCCCAGACTGAAGCCTGGAGTTGGTAGGCTGAGAGGTACAACCATTTTTTGTAGCTCTCTTTCTGTACATGTTTCTGCAAATTACTGTGGAGATGATCAGAGCTGAATATCATAGGATGATGACCTCACCTTTCTAACATGCTCCCCCACCCTGTTCCAGTCCCCACATAACCCTCCTTCTAAGCAGCTTCTCTGCTGAGTAATGCTCAGTTCCCAAGGTTTATTTTGGAGCCTGAGCCTCAGAAGAGAAAGAGCAACTGACGATTGACTTTTAACATTAAAAATATCCTAGTCTGCCCACTCTCCAGTCCTAAAGCCCCTACGCTCACACATAACCGTGCTCTAGATTAAGGCTTTCTTTTTTGGCCTTAGTTGAGATGGTTCACGTTATCTGGGGTTATAGAATTTCTGTAGTATAGCGGTTATCTGTTTGCCTAACACATTTTTATGGAGGCAGTTGGGAACCTATTTAAGGCCACTATTTAGGAGCCTCAGGGTCTGGTAGGAGCCAATGGAGTGTGCTGGGAGGAAGGCCTTTTCAAACAGGGGTTCTATTTTTGGAGGCAATGGAATGTTCTTTCTACTTCTTTGGGAACATTTCAACTAATGCTTTTGCCCCTTCCATTGGCTAGTAACCAGCAGGGTGTAGGAGGTATAATAGTCATATAACATCAGGGTGTGGATGGGATGAGCAGAAAAGGTGATAGGACCACTCCTTAAAGCATGGAAAAGTATCTAATTCTGACAAGGGACTTTTCTCCTTCCAATCTAAGCTCTTACTCTCCTTACCTGGAATTTCCAATCCATTTGCTCTCAGGTATAATCTAGCATTGGGATCAGAGAAAAAAGTTCTTGTTAGAGCACAGGAAAATTCTTTTAGCACCTGGATTTTGTTTTGAAGGAGAGGTAGGCTAGAGAGAAATAGAGGCTATTAAGGCTTATCTGTGGGCTAATAAGTGGGGGGTGGCAAGGTATGGATTATATAAAATAAAGAGTGAGAGAAAATTAATCAGCAGCCTCAAATGTCTTTTGTATGCAAAGCCCAGCACTTGTGAAGAAGGTATAAAGTCAACTGGTTTTTACCTTTAGGGAAACTCTGTTTCTTGAAGGACAGAGACTATCCCTATTCAAGACACATAACAGTGATCTGTAGCCCCAAAGTGATAATAGGTAAGACTCTACAGGGTGTTGGTGGAGATGCTGGAAGGTACAGGGTAGAGGGAGCGGAGTATGTTTAAGGAAGTCCTCCTGGAAAAGGTGAGTTTATAGTAGGGTTTAGAGGGCAGGGAGGAAAACAGAAAGCAGAAATGTCATGGAAGCCCTTTTTAGAGATACCTATTAAGTCAAAGTCAGGAAAAAGTCAAGGATTTACTAACATAAGAGTGCGGGGGAAAAGATTCCTCTAAGGACTTGAATTCTTCTAGGGACTCCTCCAGTAGTCTTGAAACTTGGGTACCTATTTTAAGATGGAGAGTAGAGAGGAGCTTCCAGGTTGGTGAAAACACGTGGCGATGTGGGGAGAACAGTGCACCTGGGGAGGGCATGGAAACTCTGCACCCTTTCCCTATACCCCTGGCCTTGTGCATCTCTTCCATCGGCTATTCTTGAGTTATAGTCTTTTATAATAAACTGGGGATCTAGTAAGTTAAAAAAAAAAAAAAGATGGGAGAGTAGAGAGAGAAAAAGCAGAGAGTAGATAAAGTTAAGCAAGACAGGAATGAGCATGACTAGCAGAGAATGTGCTACTGCTAGGAAGGTTGGGGCCAAATTCAAGAAAGCCTTGAAAACCAGACCCAAGATTGACTTGAAGGAGTAGGCAGTGAATTAAGTCATTCCAAGATGGGGAGAAGTTAGGAAATGGTAGAAAACGGTAATAAAGGAGGGGGGTCCCAAAGTTTGTTCTAGGGAACTTGGATCACGTACAGAGGCAAATGGGGATGTGAAGTTTTTAATAAGGAAAGGCCATGGGCCATGAAGAGGTTGCTGTAGCATGAAGATTAACAAGTGGTTTCTTTCTAGGAAGTTATGAGGGACCCTGTGAGTAGCCAGTACAGCTCCTTTCTTTTCTGGAGGATGCCCATTCCAGAACTGGATCTGTCGGAGCTGGAAGGCCTGGGTCTGTCAGATACATCCACCTACAAGATCAAAGACAGCAGCCCTGGCAAAATGACCGAGCAAGCAACTGGAGAACAGGAGAAAAACTCCGAAGGCGATGCCCTCCTTGAATACAGCACCTTCAACTTCTGGAGAGCTCCCATTGCTAGCATCCACTCCTTTGAATTGGACTTGCTTTAAGCCCAAGACTTCTCTCTCCCACCGCCTTGCCCTCACTGTCTTCCCTTTCAAGCCCCTTCCTTTCCACCCTTTTCTCCTATTAATCTTGCTCTCTCCCTTCTATTGTGTTGAGGTGGTGCTGATGAATCTGCCAGAGTTGTGTTGTATTTATTTATTTATTTATCTATCTATCTATCTATCTATTTATTTAATCTATCTATTTATTTATCTATCTCTCTATCTTACCAGTTTCTCTCAAAAGCCCTTATGCCACAAAGAAAAGGGTTGGAGTAATGGAGTATTGGATCACAGGGATTCCTTTTCCACCCACCCCTCCCCCACTAATTCCAGAAAACAGTCCTGGTGGGGGCACCAGAGAGTAGTACAGTGGTATAAAATGGAGGACCGATTTTTTACTTCATTTTAGTCAGCTTTAGAGATTGCTCAAACCTAATTTCCTGCTCTGGATCAGTAAACATAAATCTTTCTTCCAGCGTTGATGAAAACCGTGGAAGTTTTAATTTGAGATTATCTGCTACAAAACAGGATTTCTAAAAGGCTAAGGTGATAAGCCTCTTGCTATTTGATCCTGCTCCTTGTAATATACTTTTTCTCAGAGAAATTGGGGTAGTTAAAAGTATAAAACAAAAGGAAGTAATACATCATGGAAAATTAAAATAGGGGAAAGCACTGAATCATTTCAGAAATAACTACATTCTCAAAAGGGTGTTCCTCCTTCAAGCCTACTCACTTTATAACTTTGCTCCTAACTGAAAACTCTGAGGAAAATGACTCCAATTTCAATTCTTAAGACGCAATCTTACTGACTACTATGATAATTTGTAAGGTTTTGATTCTGTTTCTAAAAGGCCTAGGGTTTGGCCTTTAGTGTTTTAGTCTTGCCTTGCATCTGCAATGTGTAATACAGATCAATGGGCCTCAGGCACAGTTCTTCAGCTACCTTGAGACCATGAAATAATCACCTTATGACCCTACACCTTGTCCCCCCATTCCTTCCAAAATTATTGCTGCTGATTTGTGCTGCCATTTACTCATTTCTTTAATAAAGACATTCAATCCCAGGACTAGATTCTAGTTTTCTCTCTCTTCAAAGAGCAGTATAGATCTCCGAAATTAACCTTGCTTTCCCCTTCCGCTAGGAAGAAAGGGGCAACCAACATACTGAGGTGGTAATTCTAGATGCCTCAAAAGGCATCCGTGGCACCCAATACTTTAGTCTAGGTGCCTAAGAAACCAATTCATCCAAATGTGTTATCTGTCTCATCTCATTAATAAACAAAACCCCCTACTATTTGAACTTACAGAGGATGTAAACAGAAATGAAACAAGATTTTGACTCTCAAAAAGGGAAGCCGTAAATTTCAAAATGGATCCTACACGGGCAGTATACCGTAAATACTTAGGCTTTGAAAGGCCCACCATAAAAGACAAAAGCCAAAATCTAATAGAGTGGAGCCATGACGTGTCCTTTCCTATGTTCACTTATTTTTGAAGGGCTTCTTTCCCGATTTCTCGCTGCCCTTAGGTAGTTACCATGGGTGGGTGAAGATGGCAATCAATTGTTTGGCATGTAGAATGTAAGCGGACCTGCAAACTCATACTGTATCCCCTTCCAAGCCTCTCAGAAGAAATGAACCCATTATCTGGTCCACTACTCCGAAGAGACAACTTGGTTCCGGGGTCCTTACATTCATGCTGTAAATTTGGAAATACGACCATCAGGGCACCAGAGCTCAATTCGCGCGCAAAGCCGGGGACGTCCCAACAGCTTCACCCGAGGTTGAGAGGGAAACAAGGTTTTCCCGCCAACCTTAAGACTAGCCCGCAGGCAGGGTACCAAAACCGCGCAAGACCCGCACCGACTACTCCGATCTCCTACACGTTCCCTGGTTCTTGGCGCCAAAGGAAACCATCGGGTCCGTCCCCTACCGGAACTATACGACACGTAAGACACGTAATCAACAATCCTCCGCCTCGTTAAATAGTCCCGCCTGGGTTATCTCGGATACACACTTTTCCACCTCAAAAATCCTTCGATAGATAGAATATGATCCTCGAGGTGCATCGCTCTTCTGTTCGAATGTAAATGTGGGTTTTCTGATCATTTTCTCTTCATAGATCCCTCCGCCAAAAATTGTATTCGCGGAGTCTTCACTTCCGGGCCCGCCATTTTGTTGCCTCCATTTCTCCACGAGGGGGGGTTAAAGGCCCCCAAAATATGCATATATGAAAAGGCCAAAAAGTAACCGTCAGTGACAGGGAGTCTTAACTAGAGAAAGAAACGGGACCAAACTGGCGGGCTCGGTGAAAGCGCGGCCGGCAGCGTCCCGGACGAGGAGGTGAGGGGGAAGAAGACGTGTGGACTGTGGGGGGCATCGGGGCTGGAAGGGAGACTGCCGTGAGAAGTTGCACCGCGTCCCAGTCCAGCCCCGGACTTCTGGGTGCAGACAGAGCGACACCCCTCCACCGGAGCAGGGGCAGCTCGGGGAGGGGGATGAAGAGGAAGGGGATGCTGCCGGGAGGAAGGGGAGGGGACTGGGAGGTGAAGAAGGGGGTGGGTGTAAGACCTGGGGCCGGGGAGCTGGACCCAGGGAAGCGAGGGCCGCCGAGGTGACCGCCAGGGGGCAGCCCGGAGCCCGGGCCGGGGGCTGCCCCCCTGGGCTGCGGCCTTGGCTCCTTGCCCCCATTGACTCTTCTTCCAGAAAGACAACGTTGCTGTTTGGAACTGGAGGATTTGTGATGGAGGAGAAAACGGGGACTCTCAATTCTCTGACCTCAATAATAGCCTAAAGATTTTGAGTGAGCTCAGTAATCGGAGCAAGAGCAGTACGGGATCCGCCCCCAGTTGTTGCACAGTTGTTTGTACAGCTGGCGGCGCGGTGGAGACGTGTGCAATAGAAAAAGAAAAAAAAATCGTCAGAACATGGACTCTTCAATTCCATCTGTCCTTCTCGTTAGCTTTCTCCTGTTCTCACATATAGCCTCAAGCCAGCAGAGATTATCCCATTCCTCTCTCTTCCCAGAAGTACTTCTTTCTCTCTTAAACATCTGTAGAAAAGGACATTCTGTGGCTTACCTCCAACAATTTAACATTTTTTGGCCGTCAGGACCATAGCTATATCGCGCCATTTAACCCACCCAGTCCAATAGAGATATTCTTAAGCATCTATTTTCATACACGCCTTGAAACAGTGAAACAGAGCTGCCCCACCCAAATTCTTACATCAACAAATGTAATTACTCTGTGATAATAGAGTAACTTTGTTGTCAAGAGCTCAAGCACTTCATCAGTTATTAAAACACAGTTATTCAGAGTTCTTGTATGTTTGTTTGGGAGGGGGAGGGGGTGTTTTGCTACTTTATTCATCTCCAAAATCCTAAGAGACAAGTTGGATCAGATTTTGTCTTTTCACTTCATATATAGGGAAAGTAGAGATACATCCAGTAAGGGAGCATGTTTTCCCTGTGTTTTTAATAATCAGGGAGCTTGAAAGTGCCTAGACTGTCCTCTTGACTTATTGGCTACATCTCTTGTCTGGTGGGTATTGTCAGTGTTTAGGTAGGATATGGGAGAATGGCGCATAATATCCCCCTCCTCCTGCAAATGTTATTTTAAAAATACATTTTACTTTTACTTCGGAGAGATACTTCAGGTTAACTCAAAAGACTGCAGGATAGGGGAGAAAAGAACCTTGAACACGTTTCTGGGAGACCTCTTTTATATCAGGTGATAAATACAACATCCTACTTACATTATAATCCCAAAGTTTAACTGTATCTTTGTATAGTAAGAAATAAGGCTTTTCATGGCCTATTTAAAGAATGGGATTACAAATCTGGGTCAGTTACCATTTAGTGGTACTGATACATGAGCTCACAAATATGGTTAAAGAAAAGTGGGGGCACCTGGGTGGTTCAGTGGGTTGAGCGTCAGACCCTAGATTTCATCTCAGGTCATGATCTTGGGGTCGTGGGTTCAAGCCCAGTGTCAGGCTTCACAGCCAGCGCAGAGTCGACTTGTCCCTCTCCCTCTGCCCCACCCCACACTTGCTGTCTCTCTCTCTCTCTCTCAGATAAATAAATAAAATCTTTAAAAAAAAGAGGGGCGCCTGGGTGGCTCAGTGGGTTAAAGCCTCTGCCTTCGGCTCAGGTCATGATCTCAGGGTCCTGGGATCGAGCCCCACATCGGGCTCTCTGCTCAGCAGGGAGCCTGCTTCCCCCTCTCTCTCTGCCTGCCTCTCTGCCTGCTTGTGATCTCTCTCTCTGTGTCAAATAAATAAATAAAATCTTTAAAAAAAAAAAAAATAAAAAATAAAAATAAAAAAAAGATAAGCGAGGTTCCTGGGTGGCTCAGTTGGTTAAGCATCCGACTTTTGATTTTGGCTTAAGTCATGATCTCAGGGTTGTGAGATTGACCCAGCCTCAATCTCTGCACTGAGCACAAAGCCTGATAAGATTCTCTCTCTCCCTCCCTCTCTCTCTGCCCCACCCCTCCCCTGCTCATGCACTCATGCTCTCTCTAAAATGAATAAATTAAAAATAAATAAATAAAAAGTGATACAATTAATGTATGTTTGAAGGCAGAGACTATGATGAAAAAAATTGACCTCAGAAATACTTGGCAAGGGGCACCTGGGTGGCTCAGTCGTTAAGCTTCTGCCTTCGGCTCAGGTCTTGATCCCACAGTCCTGGGATGGAGCCCCGTATAGGGCTCCCTGCCTGGCGGGAAGCCTGCTTCTCCCTCTCCTACTCCCCCTGCTTGTGTTCCCTCTTTTGCTGTTTCTCTCTCTATCAAATAAATAAATAAAATCTTTTAAAAAAGAAAAAGAAAAAAGATATAGTGGCAAGAGTTCAGGTGCTGAAGACAACAGTTGCAATGGGATAAAATCAATTTATTTAAAGGATCTGTTTTCTAGATGTTTCAGCTTCCCCGGAATGTGAAGTAAACCAAATTTCTCCTTACGCAGATACCTCAACCTTCAGCTCATTATTTGTTTATGGTAAAGAATAGCTGAAATTTCATTATTAGGATACTTCTGCTTTTTGCCAGCATTTCTGAACATCCTTGTGAAGGGAATTCTTTTCCTTTGTGATCAGTTATTATGGAAGTGTTTAAGACTTGGTGATACAACTTTTTTATATAGTGTAATTTGAGAAAATGTGAGGGAGTCATTTATGACTAATAAACCACCTAAAAATTTGCTCTTGTTCTTAACTGTTAGTATTAAGAAAACTAAATTGAAATTTTAATTTGATATTCTAAAAGGAAGGTAATTATGGAGAAATGCAAAGTGTTGGTTTTCTGTAATAAGGCTCTGGTATCATTTTTTTCTCTAGCATTTTCTTGAGTTTTAAAGCCTGACATTATAGAGGTTCGTACTATTAAAGTTCATCTTCTCCTCTTGAACATAGTTATTCAAAGGGTCTGGACTGGAGCCTGGGGTATACTTATTTTGAATAAACTCCCTGGTGGTCTCGTGGACACCCATGTTTGAGGACAGTGCTCAGTGATATAGACTGGAAAATTAAATCACATAGTAACTGAATGATTTGCCTAAGCCAGTGATTCTCAAATTTTCTGGTTTCAGGACTCATTTATATATATATATATTTAAGATTTTATTTATTTTGGGGCGCCTGGGTGGCTCAGTGGGTTAAAGCCTCTGCCTTCGGCTCAGGTCATGATCTCAGGGTCCTGGGATCAAGCCCCGAATCGGGCTCTCTGCTCAGCAGGGAGCCTGCTTCCTCCTCTCTCTCTGCCTGCCTCTCTGCCTACTTGTGATCTCTCTCTATCAAATAAATAAATAAAATCTTTAAAAAAATTTTTTATTTTTTTGATAGAGAGAGAGACAGCGAGAGAGGGAACACAAGCGGGGGGGAGTGGGAGAGGGAGAAGCAGGCTTCCCATTGAACTGGGAGCCCAATGCAGGGCTTGATCCCAGGACCCTGGGATCCTGACCTGAGCCGAAGGCAGGCGCTTAACAACTGAGCCACCCAGGCACCCCAGGACTCATTTATATTCCTAAAAATTATTGAGGACTCCAGTGTGTTATATCTATTGGGATTCACTGTTTTAGAAATTAATTTTTAAATGCTCATTAATTAAAATGCAATTGTAAATCCTGTACATGTTAACATAAATAACACATTTTTAAAAATTTATTTATTTGTCAGAGAGAGAGAGACAGAGCACAAGCGGGGGAGTGGCAGGCAGAGGGAGAAGCAGGCTCCCCACTGAACAGGGAGCCCGATGCAGGGCTCGATCCCAGGACCCTGGGATCATGACCTGAGCTGAAAGCAGTCACTTAACTGACTAAGCCACCCAGGCATCCCTAAATAACACATTTTTATGAAAAATATGTCTTCCAAGTTAAATAATAAGAGGAATAACATTGTTCTTTATTTTTGGAAATCTCTTTAACTTCTAGGTTAATAGAAAACAGCTGCATTCTCATATTTACTATTGCATTTAATCTGTTGCAATATGAGAAAGGAGGAGTATTTTAAATAGCTTTTTCAGGTAATTATGGGTGTTCTTCTTTGGTGCTACACAAACACTGGACAAAGTGGCAGTTTCTTAAAAGTTAGTTGCAGTGAGGGATCTGAAGCCATATCAATGAAATTTTTTTTTTAATGAAATTATTATACTCCATTACCTTAAAACGCACTGATCTTTCACTTTGATTGTTTGTACCTATACATGATTTTATAACATGCATTGGTCATTTGAAAAATATTGGTCCCGCAAATTATGCAGTCCATCCAAATGTTGATGCATTTTATTATACAATATTAAAAAATCACATTCATTAGTATGACCACTAATTTCATCAGAAAAGTCTGTAGTAAGCTGTCAACTCATAGTGGTGGATTTAGATTTCCCAAAATTCTACTTTTGCTTGAAAGCTCAAATTATAATTAATAATTGTCAGTAAACAGTGTCAGTTGTTTTCCTTGAAGTGGCAGGCTCGCTCTGTTCATTTTTTTTTTTAATTTTATTTATTTATTTGACAGAGAGAGAGAGATCACAAGTAGGCAGAGAGGCAGGCAGAGAGAGAGGGGAAAGCAAGCTCCCCACCGAACAGAGAGCCCGATGCAGGGCTTGATCCCAGGACCCTGGGATCATGACCTGAGCCGAGGGCAGAGGCTTAACCCACTGAGCCACTCAGGCGCCCCACTCTGTTCATTTTTGTATAAGTGTCTGCCATATACCCAAGTCTTCATAGCCTCCATGTTTGTTCATCATTCTTTCATGTGATGTAACATTTCTACCCCCAGTTGTTTCAAAGGGATGAAATGCTGTTTTATTGATTCCTTAAGCTAGAGAGGTAATAATGTGTTGCACAGATTTCCAAAGTATTTTTCTCAATATCGAACATTAAGGACCTATTGTTTAGGGCCTGAAACTTTCCCAACTATCTGATTGTGTTAGATGAGGTAGAAAGGAAGCACCCTACTGGATAGTCAGCTTGAGAAGTATTTTGCATATATTTAAGTACAAGAGGTCTTCTAAAAGCATTTTACAGGCAGCTTTCCTTGTGTTTGAGTTACAGCTTCCCGAAAACATTTGTTCCTATGCATAAAGATGTCTTTGGTGGACTTGGGGAAGAGGTTGCTAGAAGCAGCAAGAAAAGGCCAAGATGATGAAGTGAGAACATTGATGGCAAATGGTGCCCCATTCACCACAGACTGGGTAAGCTCTTTTAACTATTCCCAACGTGCACTGCTACCAATTTCTTCCTTTTTTTTTTTTTTTACAAAGATTTTATTTTTAAGTAATCTCTACACCCAGTGTGGGGCTTGAACCCACAAGCCTGAGATCAAGAGTTGCACACTCTATTGACAAAGCCAGCCAGACATCCGCCCAACCTTTTTCTTAAAGGCTAAACAGACTTTATTGATCTTCCTTCATTCTCTTTCTGCCTGCCTCACTCTCCCTACAAGAGTTTTATTTTCTTTGTTTCATCTGAATAAGTAGTCTTCGTCTAGTCTTCCAAATTGCAAGAGTCTCCTGTGGATATATAGGTGGTAATTGTAAGGTATTATATACTTGTGATTTTCTATAATGCTTTTTAGAGTATTTTCTGAAGGTTTAATTCTCCCTGTAGTGTACTTAGGTTATAGGTTTCTGTAATTAGCTACAAATTAAACAAAATCAGTATAATAAGAGTGCATTTCTAAACTAAATAAATTACGTGTTTCCTTTTCTCTAAAGTGTCCTGGTTAATCAGGAATAGTCTAGGCATTTTGTTTCCTTTTTACCACTGTTAAAAAACATTAAGAAGAAGGTATGATTTCACGAGCCTAGGCAGCCATCTTGAAGAGATGGATTTTAAAAGCATTGCCTAATTTAATTATTTTTATTTTTTTAAGTAATCTCTGCACCACAGACTGGGTAAGCTCTTTTAATTATTCCCAATGTGTGCCATTGCCAATTTCTTCCTTTTTTTTTTTTTTCAAAGATTTTATTTTTAAGTAATCTCTGCACCCAACGTGGGGCTCAAATTCACAACCCTGAGATCAAGAGTCATATGCTCTACTGACTGAGGCAGACAGACGCCCAAGCATTGCCTAATTTTAACAATTCAGTGAACCAGTGTCCTCTATCCTGGGGTGATTAACTCATAACTTTAGAGGCCAGCAGGTACTTAGCACTTCACAAAAAGGAAGAAAAGGAAACCTATGAATTAGCATTTCTATTAATAGACCTGAAAAGCACAATGTGAATTAAATCCAGTCAGGCAGAGAGGCTGAACCTATATGGAATGCAAAGAATAAACAGCATAGGCTTAAAATAAAGGACCTAACACAAAGAAAGGAATAGATCTCTGGCCAAAGTGGCCAAAGATAGAGAATTCTTACAGATTTACTTTGAGCCGATCTAGGCTTCTTACTGCTATTGACACGCCATTGCTAAAATTTTATTGCCTCTTCATCTCATCTGTCTTTTTACTTTGCTTTACTCTGGCAACAGACTTCTATTCCAGCCAGTTAAATTTGCACACCAAATCTCGGTAACTTTCTAGTTTCTGCCCTTTTCCTAAGAATTATTTTGAATCTACCTACCCCTTTCCATTACCCCAATGCAGAATGTTCTTGTTTATCCATATTTTTTACCTTCTTCTAAGCTTTGCTTAACATCATGTCCTTTAGAGAATCTTTCCTGATAAATCCATCTGACTTAAATCCATTATACTTAGCACTTACTTAATTGGTGGTATATTTATTCACCTTAATTAATATTCTTTACTCCTGTTGCACAACCAGATTGTCATTCCAAGGACAAGAACCATAGCTGTACCTCTTTTTCATTTGTGTCTCTCCAGCAATGATTTAGGACTCTGCACACAGTTGATATTCAATGAGTATTATTTTCCCACAGCTTGGAACATCACCCCTCCACCTTGCAGCCCAGTATGGTCATTATTCCACAGCAGAAGTGCTCCTTCGAGCAGGCGTTAGCAGGGATGCCCGGACCAAAGTGGACAGGACCCCTTTGCACATGGCTGCAGCTGATGGACATGCGCACATCGTGGAACTGCTTGTTAGGGTAATAGTGGCAGATCTGTATTGTAAAAAAGACACCCACCTCCCTGTTTTCTTACTTAAACGTGTGGTAGGAAACTAGTCTGGGAAAGATTAAGTTCAAGACAGTTCATAGCAAAGCCTTGTGTCTCTTTCAAGAGACATTATGGCTATGAGGATTTTGTTTTCTAATCTTTTACAGGCTAAGCAGACTTTATTGATTTTTCTTCATTCCCTTTCTGCAGGTGTTTTCTGTACTTATGCCTATTTTTGTAGGCACTCAGCTCTCTGTTAATAAATGCAACAAAAATCTGTTCTTTTCCCCTTCCTTTCCCATCTGTTCCAATTTCCCAGTTGTCCTTAGAAGACCCACTCATTGAAGACTTTATGTCTGTCATCATTCAGGAGAATTGAAGAATGTTTTTCCCTTTGATATTTCTATGTGATCTAAATTTGAATATGTGTAATCTTCATTGAAATTCCCTTTATTTGGCTGATGGAATCTTGCACCTATGCTACCATAACCAGTGTCTCTTTGAAAAAAATTACATCTCTGTGACAGAATGGTGCAGATGTGAATGCCAAGGACATGCTGAAGATGACAGCTTTACATTGGGCAACAGAACACCACCATCGAGATGTTGTAGAGCTACTTATCAAATATGGAGCTGATGTCCATGCTTTCAGCAAGTTTGATAAATCTGCCTTTGACATAGCCCTGGAGAAGAAGAATGCTGAGATTCTGGTCATCCTTCAGGTCTGGTTCTTTTTATACCCACAGAATATATTTCAATTGAAGTTAAGAAATTTTTTTTATAGGATCTGAATCAAAATTGAATTTTCTCTGTTTATCAAAGTAGTACTTCTAAACTTCTAATATGTCTCAATCTTGTGACTCAGTGTCATTGGCATCTTTTAAAAAAAAAAAAATAGCATTCTAGTGGTGCTTGGGTGGCTCAGATGGTTGGACATTTGCCTTGGGCTCAGGTCATGATCTCAGGGTCTTCGAGGAGCCTACTTTGTCCCTCTCCTTCTGGTGCTCTCCCTACTTGTGCGTGCTCTCGCTCTCTCTCTCTGCGTCAAATAAATAAATAAAATCTTAAAAAAACAAAAAACAGTAACCAGAAAATGGATAATCTGTTTCAACTGAAGCTCTTAGTCAAAGGGATAATTATATGTAAAAAATGGGTATCCATTTCTGCTGCATTTTCAGGGGTTTGTTTGTTTATTCCTTTTTTCTGACTGATGATTCTCTAAAGACTGGTTGTCCTCTTTAGCTTTCAATTCCTTATTTAGAACTCTTTTGTAATTGGACTTCGTAAGTAGATATCATGTTTGTAGAAAACTGCTTCTGAAAGTTAGAAAATAAAATAAAGATAAGTATCTTTACACCTAAATTGTACAGATATCCCTGGAAGCAAAATGCAGCATATGGAACTAGACTTTAAAATCTGGCACTCATTTATTTGCTTGTTATATATTCTCTTAGGAATTTCTTCAATGGCAAAATGGAACAAAACTCTGAAGAATATTGTTCTCTGTAGATTTGCTGCAGGGATCTCCTGCTAGCACATTGACCTGTACATAATTGATGATAGAATGTTCATACTGGAAATTACTTCTTAGGTCACCCCCTCATTTTCCAAATAAGAAAAAAATAAGTTCGAGACAGGTTAAATGAATTGTCTAGAAGTTTTTGCAAATAATGCACTTTTTTGCAAGTGATAATATTTTTTTTCTTTAAATTAGAAATAAACTTGGGAAAGCATCCTAACATCTTTGTTGCCCTGGTCTGGAAGACAAACAAACAAACAAACAAAACAAGAAAGAAAAGCAGTGGTCTTAATGAGAACTCCGAGCTCCCTGGGACATTGTGTGCCATCACTAGTTCTGCTCGAAAGAGCATTGGGGTGGGGGAGCTGTTCAGTAACTGTATAACTAAGGCTAACAAGTTCTGACTTTGAAATATCCTGCCTTGTTTGGTAGGAAGCGATGCAGAATCAGGTGAATGCTAATCCCGAGAGAGCCAACCCTGTGACTGTGGCTGCCCCATTCATCTTCACATCTGGAGAAGTTGTCAACCTTGCTAGCCTTGTTTCTTCAACCAACACCAAAACAACCTCAGGTAATAATCTGATAACGTGGCATTTATTTTAGACTTAAAATGAACAGGACCCCAGTTTTTCCTATGAGATGAATGGATACTGTGTCTGATACCTACTCATTTATTAAAATATTCTCCAAATAAAAGATTTATAATAGATTTTAAAGCCAGTGCATTTGTTCTTCCTGGGGGAAGGAGAGATCATACACAGGGATTACACATCAGTGCTTACTGTGTTAAAAGTAAAATATTTTACAGATTAATCTGTGGAAGGGTTATATGTGACCCCAAAATGAAAACATAAGGGTACTTCAAAATGGTACCATTAAGGAAAATAGTTAAATATTCATAGTCTAAAACAGTGACAAATAAACCAGAATAAGTGTAAATGGGAAAGCATCATAATGCTTTCAGGAGTGCTGATATGTTGATATGATGCTGAAAGCATCCTAATCCTAATCAGGAGTGCTGATATAAAAGAGGTATATGTGATTATTTGAATAAAGTATAAGAGCTTTGTTTTGTTCTTGGAAACATAAATAAATAACAAAATAGCAGAGAAAAGCACATGTTGAGATCTGTATGTTTTTAACAAAAACATCTATCTAAAAAGGAGCAAGTTGAGCTATTTTCAGCATTTTTTTACAAATATTTGTTTTACAGTGAGGGAGTTTGTGTCTTAATATACATATTTTTTTTTTTTTTTAAGATTTTATTTATTTATTTGACACAGAGAGAGATCACAAGTAGGCAGAGAGGCAGGCAGAGGGAGAGGAGGAAGCGGGCTCCCCGCCGAGCAGAGAGCCCGATGCGGGGCTCGATCCCAGGACCCTGAGATCATGACCCGAGCCGAAGGCAGAGGGTTTAACCCACTGAGCCACCCAGGCGCCCCCTAATATACATAAATTTTCTAACTGACTCGGTTTCTTTTTGTTTCTGACTTTCACTTAAAAATAAGACACTGTATTCCTAGTTAAGTTTCTATAATATCAAAGGAAGATCTTGAATGAGGTGTTATTATTGAGGGGCAGTGTGGTTAAATAGAAAGAACATAACACAATATACATAGAATTTTACATTCAGTACTGCATTAAATACTGATTTATTAATTGACTATACACTTGACCTTGGGAAAAAACTTACTTCTCTAAGCCTTCTTTACTTATCTACAAAATTGGGATATAATAATACCTACTTTATGAGGTTATTTGTATTTCTATTTTATAGCAGGACTTCAGTAATAGCTAGTATTAAATGAAAATAGAACTCCTCAATGAAAGTTTATTCTGTTATGCCCTCAAGGGGGCAGTAGTGACCTTCATTTTATAGGCCATCAACTATCATTTAAAAATCACTGTGCTTTGCTTTCAGCTTGATAATTCAAAAAATTTAGGTTAAATATACATATACACATAATCAGAACACTCACAGACTTTTGGATTTCTTGTGGTTCATGCCAAGTGATTAGAACAAGTACCTTTATAATCCAAAAGTCTTTAGAAGCCGGTAAAGTTATATGTTCACAAACATGTAAAAGGAGCTAGAGTTGGTAATCTAACTATTGAAATTCTTCCGGCCCTGATCTGAAGTGATAAGCAAAGTTGAAGTTATTTAAGATATAGCTTCTTTGCCTTAGTTCCCATGGGCCTATATCATGTTTGTCGTGTTGCTTTTGGCAAACCTGTTGTTTCTCTCTTCTGTATGTTGCCAACTACGAATTAACATTGCTAAACCATCACATAATAGAGCTGATCTCTCCAGTGTCATCTTACCCATGAAACCATTCTACCTACCTCTCTTGCTTCAGGGGAGATAATTAATGCAGAAAAAAGAAAGGAGAAAAGTTATAAGACAAATTCAGGTTGTATTATTTAACTGGGTTAAAGGATTTTCTTTTCCTGAATGGTGGGTGGGTGGCTGCTTTTTTTCCCATTACCCAATAACTTTTTTTTTTTTTTTTTTGAGAGAGAGAGAATGTGTGCAGGTGCGTTTGCAAGGTGGGGAGAGGAGGGTCAGAGGGAGAGGGAAAAAGAAAATCCCAAGGAGGCTCCATGCCTGGTGCAAAGCTGGATGTCAGCCTTGATCTCACCACCCTGAGATCATGACCTAAGCAGAAATCAAGAGTTGGATGCACAACCAACTGAGCCACCCCCCCTCTTTTCCTCCATCATCCAGTAATATTTTTTGTAATTTTTAAAAAAGATTTTATTTATTTATTTGACAGAGAGAGCCAGAGAACACAAGGAGGGGGAATGGCAGAGAGAGAAGCAGGCTCCCTGCCACCCCGCCAAGCAGGGAGCCCAGTGAGGGGCTTGATCCTAGGCCCCAGGGATCATGACCTGAGCTGAAGGCAAACACTCAACCAACTGAGCCACCCAGGCACCCCCATCCAGGAATAGTTTTAAGTATCCTAGGATTATCATTTTGATGGATTTTTTTTTTTAAGATTTTATTTATCTATTTGACAGAGAGAAAGAGATCACAAGCAGGCAGAGAGGCAGGCAGAGGGAGAGGGGGAAGCAGGCTCCCCGCTGAGCAGAGAGCCCGATGCGGGGCTCAATACAGGACCCTGAGACCACGACCCGAGCAGAAGGCAGCGGCTTAACCCACTGAGCCACCCAGGCGCCCCTTGATGGATATTTTTGATAACAAAATTCACATTATAAAGTTTGCTTTCAATTTTCCATTTGTGACTAAAGATATATCACTGGTCATCAGTGCTACCATCACACTGCAGCGGTTCAGAAAGGCAGACTAAATTAAACATTAATCAGGGCAAACAAAGAGTTACAAAGATGAATTTCCTATTTCTGTAGGATCATAAGATGCACTCCAAAGTCAAATATAAATAGCTTTGTATTGGTTCATAAAGAGTACAGGCTTTGTGGAATCTAATGAATTGCATTCTAGTCTGGGCTCTGACATTTACTACCTGTGTGACCTGGGCAAGTTAGTTTTTCACCAACTCACTGAGATTGCCTAGCCTACCATAGCACACTCCCCTAAATCCTGATATGAAGAGTTTACCTAAGCCACATTCTGAATAGATATCAAGAGTCATCCCTGATAATGCCATTTTAAAACAACAGCATCCATGCGCATTTTACTTTATTTGGTGTTAGGTCTTACATTGAGGAGAAGGAAGCAATTAATATTGTTTAGCAATAAAGTACCTAATTTTCCTAAAATTCACCGGGATAAGTCTAAGGAGGTAATTTGCATCATCGCTTTTCAATTTCAACTGTGAGTGTCAGAATATTAAACCCAATTTTCCACAAATGTTCTTTCTTCATTTTGCTGTTACGGGGAAGTTGGATGAGTCATTATGTCTGAATCAAAGGGAGAACACCTTTAGCTTGGTATCATCATGTGCTAAAAAGTATATAGTGCTTTCTCAAGAAGCAGTTTTACCCAGGGACGCCTGGGTGGCTCAGTTGGTTAAGCGGCTGCCTTCGGCTCAGGTCATGATCCCGGGGTCCTGGGATCAAGTCCCACATCGGGCTCCTTGCTCGGCAGGGAGCCTGCTTCTCCCTCTGCCTCTGCCTCTATCTGCCACTCTGCCTGCTTGTATTCTCTCTCTCTCTGACAAATAAATAAATAAAATCTTTAAAAAAAAAAAAAAAAAAAGAAGCAGTTTTACCCAGCTATTCTACTTTAGCTGAGTGACCTACCTGATGTTTGGCCTACTTGAGCTTTAATTATAACAGCCCTGGTGTGTGTGTGTTTTAATTGTGGTAAAATAATAACAACCTTGTTTTTGGATTGCTAGTGTCTTATTGTCATATATATTCCAACCTCCTCAAGATATATATATATATATATGTGTATATATATATATATATATATATATATATATATATACACATATATATATTTAAAAATTGCCGTTCCTTGTTTGTTTCATTTGTGAGTTTTTATGCCAGTGTTTGGTATGATAAGCTAAATGTTGGGAAAAGCATGAATTTAGTAGGAACATTAGGGAATAGGCTATAACTGGATCTTGCTCTGCGTGAAGTCATTGGATAGACATAAGTTCCTTTCTGGAGGACAGGCACTGTGTTCCACTCAGACTGTTTGGTTCCCTGAGTATTTTGTGAGAGAATGTGAGAATAAAACAGAGTTATCATCACTATCTCCACTGTAATCCCCCACTGCCACCATCATCATCCAGAAGCTAGATTAAGATCATTTGTAGCTGGCGCATCTGGCTGACTGAGATGAACTCGGGGCTGTGAGTTCATGCCCCACACTGGGTATAGAGATTACTAAAAAAAGAATAATAAACTTAAGATAGTTTGTAGCTATTAGGAGTGCTATACAAGTAATCTACTTCTTGAAATTTACACTTATAAACCAGTTAAATTACCTACATTAATCATATCAGAAAAGGATTCTTTTCTCTGTGGATGGATTTATTATAAGGAGTGTTAAAAAGGAATTTCCTTGAGTATTTTTAAGTATTTTACAGGTAACTGGCTTCTTGATAGACAAAAGGCTGGAAAGAATCTTTAAGCATAGTTAGTGGGAAAAGAAATTGAGAGTACATTGGGGCACCTAGCTGGCTTAGTCAGTAGAGCATGTGACTCTTGCTCTTGGGATTGTAAATTCGAGCCCCACATTGGGTGCAGAGATTAAAATATAATCTTGAAAATATATCTTAAATATAAAAACCTTAAAAATAAAATCTTAAAAAAAAATTAAGGGGCACCTGGGTGGCTCAGTCGGCTAAGCATCCAGCTCCTGCTTTTGGCTCAGGTCACGATCTCATGAATTGTGGGATTGAGCCCCACATCGGGCTCATGCTCAGTGTGGAATCTACTTGAGATTCTCTCTCTTTCTCCCTCTGCCCTTCACGTGCGCGTGCACGCTCTCTCTCTCAAATAAATAAGTAAATCTTATTAAAAAAAATTAAGAGGAGCTCCTGGCTGGCTCAGTCAGTGGAGCATGTGACTCTCGATATTCAGGTTGTGAGTTCGAGCCCCACATTGGGTGAAGAGCTTACTTAAAAAAAATAGAATCTTAAAAAAAAAAAGAGTACATTTAAAAAGAAGATAAGTATATCAATCAGAGTCCACTCAGGAGACAAAACTACATGGTGATTTGTATAATTTTATTATAATATATAATATGTATAATTCTAAAATATCTAAACTTACATGTACAATTTATAAAAAATTACTAGTAATAGTGGACTATTAAGAGGTAAGGAGAACCCTAAAGAATACAGGAATAACCAATATAGGGAGCAGTCACTACTTTTGTATGACAAAACTTAATTTCATGCTAACTGTCAAGAAATATTGTTAGGGTCCAGTTTCAGTATGACAGAGGGCAAAGAAGGGTGGATTTGGAATAAATTCCCAACTGGCACAAAAGTATCTTTGAAATTATAACGAAAGACATAGGGAAATGCAATTCATTTTATAAAAGTTAGATTTATGCAAAACTGTCGAGTAATACTTTTGGTTCATAAAGTTAGGCATGCCTGTTGCCAGATCAAATGCACTTTCCTCCTGGAACTTAGCCGTAAGGATGGCACACGGATATAAGAAGAAAAGGTTATAAACAAAGTTTTTTTAAAAAAAGGACACGATAAAAAATAAATAAATAAATAAATAAAAGGGCATGATGACAAAACGAAAATAGATAATTGTTTTTTACCATGAATCATTTGTACTACCCTTTGACATTCAATAAATGAAATGTCCGGTTTGTAACCGTCCTTGCGTTAGAGGTCATCCCAAGTCTTCTCACCTGTCTGGCTCACGGATAGATGCAGTATCTGCAGGGCCTCTTCCCTCAGCACCACCTAGTTTAGGGTAAACCTGCTGCCAGGGAGAGCTCTGTACAGCCAGCCTAGGGAGTAGGCGGCCCTCTGAGTCTGTTGGCTCCGAATGCTCAGCACTGGCAGTGCCGAAAAAATGAGCAAATGTGGGCAATGCAGTGGCCCTATACTAAGCATACTACCTTAATCCGCTTTATTATTTTTTTTTAGATTTTATTTTTTTATTTGACAGAGAGACAGCAAGAGAGGGAACACAAGCGGGGGAGAGGGAGAGGGAGAAGCAGGCTCCCAACCGAGCAGGGAGCCTGATGCAGGGCTTGATCCCAGGACCCTGGGATCATGACCTGAGCCGAAGGCAGACGCTTAATGACTGAGCCACCCAGGCGCCCCATACCTTAAGCCACTTTAAAGGAAAACCTTTCTAAACCTTCCAAGAGTGTTAACACCATGATCATTGGTTTATATCAGTTTGTAATGGAGAGCAGGAGGAAGACATTAGAATGCAAAGCTGAGGTTTTTATTTAATAAAATCCATTTTTAGTTAATCTCCATTTATTTTCTCCTCTAGACCTCATTTGCCTTTTTTACCAAAATAGGTGACTCCCATGCCTCCTCAGCACCACACTTGTCAAATTCTACCACCTCAGTGCTGGCCACCCTTGCAGCTCTTGCTGAGGCATCAGCCCCCTTGTCCAACTCCCACAGAGCCGCAGGTAGGTAAGGGATATCTGCTGGGTGAATCGGCATTTCTTCTTTTGTTTTTACATTTCCAGCAGATTTAATCTGCATGAAATATTAAAGAATTATGGTTAAATAGAGACATCTAAGAAAGAGGACTGTAGAGTCATTGAGCATCAGAAAGAAAACTCACTAAGCAATATAATCAGATGGCTGAATAATATTAGAGAATGACTCAGTCATTTCTTTGTATTTTTGCAGTTTCAAGTTTGTTTGCCCTGACTCCAGTTGCTTCAGATTGAAATGTTTAGTCTTCTATTAGCAGATTATTTGGGAAATACTCTATGTTATGTTTTGACTAATGCTATCATAAAATGATTCAAAATAGCAGCTTAGATATGTTGTATTTAAAGCATCAAAATATGTAGGACTGCTACGTCTCATTGTCATATTCCATGTACTTCAGGGTGGCTTGCTTTTATTTTCACTGGAGATGATACTTTGGCATTTCCAGTGAAGTTGGGCAGATATATGTTGTATGGTGGTTTTCTGATACACAGAACAAGAAAGGTTCAAGTCACTTAGCCAGAGCTGGGAGCCTGTGGGGAGAAAGCTTAGGTAGGGCTTTATGTAAGTAAGGGCAAATAGTCATAGATAGGGCTAAATAGTCATCTAGGAATCTTTCTGGAGCCTTCTGACAATCTGCTGCATCATAAATGAAAGCAGATTGTTCTGATTTCTTTCTGCCATTGACATTTGGGTGGTGAGAACATTCCGCCAATTCTGTTTTTCTGACTGGCAGCAATCATAAAGATCTCTATTCAGATATGGATGAGTGAGCAGCACGGCAGAGGGAAAAGCAATATATTGAACTCGTGATTGTTATTTTGATTTGCTTTTGGATTTTGGATAAATTACTTAACTTCTCCAGGTCTCAGTCTCCTTATCTCTGGCTGAGGTTGGTTGGTTGGATCAGATTATCTTTCAAGGTCTTTTCAGCTATAACATTGAAACATTCTTTGTTTTTAAGAGATGTGAATGCTCTGTTTCCATTAAGCCACCTGAATGTGCCTCATGTGGATAGTCTATATCCCATTTAGTACAAAGTTCTACCTGTGACTCTTTAGATAGAGAAATTCTGTAGTGGCATAGTAGGAACTCTTTTCCCTAATAATTATTGGGGATATTGACTAATCAAACTGAAAATCTTTTTTTTTTTTTTGAAGTTTTATTTATTTAAGTAATTTCTACACCCAATGTGGGGCTTGAATCATGACCCCAAGATCAAGAGTCTCATGCTCTTCTTACTGAGCCAGCCAGGTACCCCCTCCCCCCTTTTTTGATTACCAAACTGAAAATTTTGATTCAACATAATATATATAAATATATATATAAATATATAAAATATATATAAAGCTTCTAAAAGAGTACTTGGCTACATTGTAAGTAGTCAGTGTTAGTTGCTGTTATTATTATTGTTTGTCAGATGGGAGAAGCCACCTACCATTTGTGTCTGTCAGACTTCATCAGTGCTTTGACTACTTGACATGTTATTTTGTTAATCCATTTTCTTATTGTAATTATTTTTCTAAGCTCCATAGATTTATTTAGACTTTCAAGATGCTTCTCGAAAAAAGAATTCCAAGATCAAATATGCTGGGGAAACTCAGCATATCTTCTGTCCTGTTGGAGAATCACAGTGCTCATAAGCCTGTTGGGGTTTCTGATACTTCTTACAAAATAAACAAAAAATTTAAGCACATATAAACTTGCATTCTAAAAGTGTATTTGTGCATAGAACCCATCCTTAGTGAAAGCTATTAACATCTCAGTGAAGACATTTTAGAAAATACTGTTCTATTGCATTTACTATTTTCTTTTCTCCTCCAACTTAGCATTGTTCACTAGAGCTTGCTTTAGAAACTTAAACCTAACTTCTTTTTTCAAATTTTCCTATCCCTGATATAATCAATTTCAAGGAGGCTGAAATTGTTATACTCCTATTTTTTAAAAAGCTGAAATTTCAAATTCATTTTTGTCATCTTTAGCTAATTCAGAGGAAATCATAGAGGGAAATTCTGTTGACTCATCAATCCAGCAAGTGGTGGGGAGCGGAAGCCAAAGGGTCATCACCATAGTGACTGATGGAGTCCCTCTGGGTAATATACAAACTGCGATCCCTACTGGAAGCATTGGCCAGCCATTTATTGTAACTATGCAAGATGGGCAGCAAGGTGAGTTATCCCATTCAGACAAGTGTTTATGAAAAGATATTTTAGACACTCTGCAGTCCTCTAAATATGAAGCATTAAAGTAAGTAGTGGGAATGAAAGAATGCCAGGTGCCAGGTTGGCTCCAAGAAAAAAAGAAATGGAAACTAGGCTGGCAAAGCCTAATTTCCCTAGTATATATAAAATTTGTGAGTAAAAGCCAATAGTCTGGTAGAAAAAAGAGGAAATAGTATGAACCAGTAGTTCACAGAAATACTGATGGGTCTTAAAAATATGGAAATATGTTCAACCTACTTTATACATAGCAAGAGAAATACAAGTCAGTTCTGCACTGGGATACCATTGTAACACTGTGTTGTCAAAGGTGTGGGGAAATAGGCACTCATAAATCACTGGCTGGCTCAGTCAGTAGAGCTTGTGATGCTTGATCTCAGTGTTGTATGGTCTAGTCCCACGTTGGGCATAGAGAATATTTAAAAAAAAAAAAAATCACTGCTGAGAGTATAAATGAAGGTATCCTCTAAAGAACTGATTGCAGTATCTATCAGCATTTTTTTTTTAAGATTTTATTCATTTATTTGACACAGAGAGAGAGCACAAGCAGGCGTAGTAGCAGGTAGAGGGAAAGGGAGAAGCAGGCTCCCCGCTGATCTCGTTCCCAGGACCCTGGGACCATGACCTGAGCCGAAGGCAGTCGCTTAACCGACTGAGCCACCCAGGCACCCTATCAGCATATTTTTAAAGATTTTATTTATGAGAGACAGAGTGTTCACATGCTCTCAAGCAGGGGATGAGGGGCAGAGGGAGAAGCAGACTCCCCAATGAGCAGGGATCCTGACATGCGGCTCATGCCCAGGACCCTGAGATCATGACCTGAGCCAAAGGCAGACACTTAACCGACAGAGCCACCCAGGTGCTCCCACTATCTCTCAGTATTAAAGATACACATACATTTGGCTAAAAAGTTCTTTTCTAAGAATTTATATTCACACAGAAATGAAATATATACTGAGTTATTCGTTACAGCATTACTTGTAATTTCCAAGATTAAAAAGAACCTAAGTAGATGGTAGCTATACTTGTGGTGAACATAACATAATGTATAGAGAGGTTGAGCCACTGTGTTGTACACCTGAAACTAATGTAACACTGTGGATCAACTATACTCCGGTAAAAAAATGAAGAAAAAAAAAACCTAAGTATATGTCAGTAGGGAACTAGATAAAGAAATTATGGTGCACCCATACATTGGAATACTATGCAGCTATTGAAAACAATGAGGAAGTGCCTTTTATACTAGCATGGTCTCATCCCAAAACCATATTGTTAAGTGACAAAAGTAAGATGCAGAACAGTGTGTAGAAAATGCTACACTTGTCTTTTTTAAAAAGGGGGAAATATATGTATATTTGCTAATATAGTCATAGACTTAAACCATCTCTGAAAGAACACTCAAGAATAACATTGATAACATTGGTTGCCTCCTTGCTTGTGCTCTCTCTGTCTGTCAAATAAATAAATTAAATCTTAAAAAAAAAAAAGTGGGGGGGGGGTGCCTGGGTGGCTCAGCTAAGCATCTGCCTACCGCTCAGGTCATGATCCCATATCCGGCTCCCTGCTCAGTGGGGAGCCTCCTTCTCCCTCTCCCGCTCCCTCTGCTTGTGCTCTCTCTCTCCCTCTCTCTCTGCAAAATAAAGAAATAAAATCTTAAAAAAAAACAAAACAAAAAAAAAAACGTTGGTTGCCTCCCGAGAGGGTACCTCAGTAGCTGGGGATACATGGGAGACTTCTCACTACATATATTTTTATAACTTTTAATATATTTTTTAAGATTTTATTTATTTGTTTGAGAGAGAGAGAAACTGAGACAGAGAGCAACAGAGCACAAGCAGGGGGAGGAGGCAGAGGGAGCTCTCTGAGCAGGGAGCCCGACTTGGGGCTTTATTCTGGGACTGTAAGGCATGATCCGAGCCGAAGGCAGGTGCTCAACCGACTCAGGCGCTCAACCACTCAGGCGCCCCATAACTTAATTTTTGAACCACATGAATGTATTACTTATTCAAGAAATACATCAATAATTTTTTTTCCAAGAGAAACTAATCATCACAACTTCATTCCTCAAAAATATTGGAGTTTGGGAGTCCCTGGGCGGCTCAGTTGGTTAAGTGTCTGACTCTTGATTTTGGCTCAGGTCATGATCTTAGGTTGTGAGACTGAGCTCCGCCTTGGGCTCCATGCTGGGCATGGAGCCTGCTTAAGTTTCTCTCTCTCCCTCTCCTTCTGTTCCCCACCCCCCTCACTTTGCTTGCACTGTCTCTCTCTGTCTTAAAAAAAAATTGGAGTTTGAAGGAGGAGGGTTGGTTTCTTGCATTTGAGTCACCAAAATTTTGACTTGGCCTAAATAATGATGGGGATTTTATAATTTTCAAACTATTTAAATTGGTAGACCTTTGTAGCATAGAAAGAAAAAATAGTCATTAAACCTATATGATTGGGGTGCCTGGGTGGCTCAGTCAGTTAAGCGTCTGCCTTCAGCTCAGGTCACGATCCCAGGGTCCTGGGATTGAGCCCCGTATCTGACTCCCTGCTCGGTGGGGAGTCTGCTTTTCCTTCTGCCCGCCCCTCCCTCCCCCCCCCCCCCCCCCGCTCATGCTCTTGTGCTCTCACTTTCTCTCTCTGTCAAATAAATAAAGTCTTTAAAAAAAAAACCTTATATAGGGGCACCTGGGTGGCTCAGTTGTTGAGTGTCTGCCTTCAGCTCAGGTCATGATCCCGGGGTCCTGGGATCGAGCCTGCTTCTCCCTCTCCCTCTCCCTATCCTGTGTTCCCTCTCTTGCTCACTGTCTCTCTGTCAAATAAATAAATAAAATCTTAAAAAAAAAAGCTATATAACCCAAGTTTTGGCATCATAAATTCTTATCAGTTTTATTTGGAAATATACTATTGATGTTTTTGTGAACATAGTTTAAAGTTTTGGGGCTTCATTGGGTAGGTGAGAAACTCTGCTAATAATGGAGTCAAATAAATGAGAATGGAGTTGTTTTGAGGGGAAGAAATATTTGAGGTTTTGCTTGGATGAATTACACTACTTTTTACAAATGTATTTAACCAGGCACAAAGAAGGAAAGCTGAGATTTTGTGAATTATCTGCAGGATGTTTTAAAATCCTGACTAAACTGCGTTTTCTTTCTTTATTTTTTTTAAGATTATATTTATTTATTTGACAGAGAGAGAGCGATCACAAGCAGGCAGAGAGGCAGGCAGAGGGAGAGGGGGAAGCGGGCTCCCTGCTGAGCAGAGAGCCCAACGCTGGGTTGAGACCATGACCCGAGCGGAAGGCAGAGGCTTTAACCCACTGAGCCACCCAGGCGCCCCTAAACTGCCTTTTCCACTTAGCAGATATCTAAGCTGTTTTCTATTGCCATCAGTTGATGAGTACCCAAGGAGTACAAGCTAAGTTTTAAATCGACTAAACCAAATAACTAGGTAAATTTTCTGTTTTAAACAAAAATGATAATGTACCCTAGAACTTAAATAGAATTTTAAACTTTTTTATTTTGTGATCGTTGTAGATATGTGTATGTTTTGTGGGTTTTTTTTTTTTTTTAAGATTTTATTTACTTATTTGATAGAGAGAGGGAGAGTACAGAGGAAGAGTGAGAGAAAGAAGCAGACTCCCCACTTAGCAGAGAGCCCCACATGGGACTTGATCCCAGGACACTGAGATCATGACCCAAGCCAAAGGCAGATGCTTAACTCAGGCGCCCCTATAGTTTCTTTTTTTACGTAGGCTCCATGTGCAGCGTGGAGCCCATTGTGGGGCTTGAACTCACAACCTGTGATCAAGACCTGAGCTGAGATCAAGAGTCAGACATTTAACTACCCCAGTGGGTACAGTTGTGAGAAATAATACAGAGAGATTCAGTGTCCTTATCACCCAGTTTCCCCCATTGGTAACATTTTGCAATAATATAATATCATAGATAGGAAATTGACATTGATACGATTCGCCAACCTTATTGAAATTTTTCCAGTTTTATATGCATTCATGTATGTGTTTGTGTATGCACTTAGTTCTATGCAGTATAATACAAGTGTAGATTTGTGTGAGCACCACCACAGTCAAGCCAGAGAACAGTTCCAGCGCACCTGGGTGGCTCAGTTGGTTAAGTATTCAACTCTTGGATTCGGCTCAGGTTATGATCTTAGGATGATGAAATCAAGCCCCATGTGGGCTCCGCAGAGTGTGGAGTCTGCTCGAGATTCTCTCCTCCTCTGGCGCACTGCCGCCCCGCCTATGCCCTGCTCACAGGTGCTCATGCGCTTGCTCGCTCACTCTCTCTAAAAAAAGAGAGAGAAGAGTTCCATCACAAGGATCCCTTGTGCTACTTTTGTATCTACAGCTACCTCACTTCCCACCCCATTCCTGACCCCTGGCAACCACTAACTCGTTTGTTTTCTACCTCTATAATTCTGTCACCCCAAGAATATTATATAAATGGAATCATGTAATATGGAACATTTTGGGATCGGCTTTTCTTCTCTCAGCATAATTCCCTTAAAATCTATCCAAGTTGTTGTTTGTATCAATAGTTCATTCCTTTTTATTGCTGAATAGTATCCATGGTATGGATTACCACAGTTTGTTTAACCATTCATTGAAGGACATTTAAGTTGTTTCTAGTTTTTGGCTATCTATAAATAAAGCTTTATGACCAATAGTGTAGTGTTTTATGGCAACATAAATTTTCAGTTCTCTGGGATAAATGCCCCAAGGTGCAATTGCTGGGTCGCATGCTAAGTACATGTTTAGTTTTGTAAATATGTCTCATTTTGTAAATAGTTTGGCAGAGCGCAAACTATTTCCTAGAGTGACTGTACCATTTTATATTCCCACTAACAATTTATGAATAATCCAGTGTTGCCACATCCATGTCAGCGGCTGGTGTTACCACTATTTTTTTATTTTTTACTTTTTAAAGGATTTTATTTATTTGACAGAGAGAGACAGGGAGAGAGGGAACACAAGCAGGAGGTGTAGGAGAAGCAGGCTTCCCGCTGAGCAGGGAGCCCGATGCGGGGCTCGATCCCAGGACCCTGGGATCATGACCTGAGCTGAAGGCAGATGCTTAATGATTGAGCCACCCAGGAGTCCCTATCACTCTTTTTTTTTTTAATTTTAGCCATTCTGATAGATGTGCAATGCATTGAAGTGTTTGTTGACCCTTTTCTCATTTATCTACAAAATAGAAATAATTAAATTGGATATAGTGAATGGCAAACTGCTTTCATGTGAAGTTCCTCAAAATTCTTATGTAAAGACATCAGGCCTTCATTAGATAAGTTACTCCCAAGGAATTGTAAGTTTATTGGCCATAGCTTTTAACCTAGAGTTAGACTTCTTTATTTTAGAGAGAGAAAGAGAGAGTGAGCCTGTGTGCAAGCGGGGGTGGGGGTGGGCAGAGGGAGAGAGAGAAACTTAAGCAACCTCCACACTCAGTGCAGAGCCCATTGCAGGGCTGGATCTCACAACCCTGAGATCACGACCTGAACTGAAATCAAGAGTGCTAGAGTTAGTTAGACATCTTTTTTTTTTTTTTTTTTTTTTAAGATTTTATTTATTTGGGGCGCCTGGGTGGCTCAGTGGGTTGAAGCCTCTGCCTTCGGCTCAGGTCATGATCTCAGGGTGTTGGGATCGAGCCCCGCATCGGGCTCTCTGCTCAGCAGGGAGCCTGCTTCTCCCTCTCTCTTTGCTGCCTCTCTGCCTACTTGTGATCTCTTTTTCTCTGTCAAATAAATAAATAAAATCTTAGGGGCGCCTGGGTGGCTCAGTGGGTTAAAGACTCTGTCTTCAGCTCAGGTCATGATCTCAGGGTCCTGGGATCGAGCCCCACATCGGGCTCTCTGGTCAGCAGGGAGCCTGCTTCCCTCTCTCCCTCTGCCTGCCTCTCTGCCTACTTGTAATCTCTCTCTCTCTGTCAAATAAGTAAATAAAATCTTAAAAAAAATAAAAATAAAAATAAAATAAAATCTTAAAAAAAAAAGATTTATTTATTTGAGAGAGAGAGCGAGAGAGCACAAGCAGGGGGAGTGGCAGAGGGAGAGGGAGAAGCAAACTCCCCACTGAGCAGGGAGCCCAATATGGGGCTCAGTCCCAGGACCCTGGGATCGTGACCTGAGCCAACGACAGATGCTTAACCGACTGAGCCACCCAAGGGCCCCCCGAGTTAGACATCTTTATATAAGAGCGTCAGACCTGGGTGTTAACGGCATGGCTTCCAAATCTGATACTCTAATCTTTTCTGTTTCTCTCTGTAGGTCCATGCTTTACCTGTTGCTTCTAAAATCCAAAGAGATATGAATAATAAGATTTCAGCTAATATATGTCAGTTTATTTTCTAATTTAAAGCAAGCAGGGGTGCCTGGTTGGCTCAGTCGGTAGAGCTTGTGATTCTTGATTTCGAGGTTGTAAGTTCGAGCACCACCTTGGGTGTAGAGGTTACATAAAAATAAAATCTTAAGTAATAAAGCAGGCAAAACCTCTTTGTTTTATTATGTATTCATCACCTCCAATCGGTGTCCTTTGGCTTGTAGTTCTAACTGTACCTGCTGGTCAGGTTGCAGAGGAAACTGTAATTGAAGAAGAGGAAGAAGCAGAGAAGTTGCCTCTGACTAAGAAACCAAGAATAGAAGAGAGGACAAACAGTGTGGAGGAGAGCAAGGTAATGTTTTTAGCAGTGGTAGATAGAAGAGAAAGGAAAGAATCAAAAGCCAGAACTTTTAAGGCCTGACCCCTTCTTCATGTTTTTGTCTACTCTCTGGGTAATCTGGGATCAGGAATTCTTACCTGGGGGTGACATGGTTTACCTTTACAGGAGGGCACTGAAAGAGAGCTCCTCCAACAGCAGCTCCAGGAGGCCAATCGAAGAGCCCAGGAATACCGCCACCAGCTCCTAAAGAAAGAACAGGAGGCAGAACAGTACCGCCTCAAGCTAGAGGCCATGGCCCGACAACAGCCCAATGGAGTTGATTTCACCATGGTTGAAGAGGTGGCGGAGGTAGATGCTGTAGTAGTGACAGAGGGGGAGAGGGAAGAGAGAGACACGGAAGTGACTGGGGCAGGAGGGACCATAGAGCCTCATCCTGGAGTGTCCTTGGAAACTGTTTCATCTTAATGTGCAAGGGCCACAACTTGTACTGTGTTCATCTTTTTCCTCTTTCTAAAAGAAAATACAGAGGACAGACATTGTATAAAAATTAAGAACGTCCTTAAGAAGAAAACTATAGCAGGGTACAATGCTTGGGCTCAGGAAGGCTTGCTATGCAACTGGAAAATTCAAAGCCAAATTTAGGGGATACTTCTTTTGAAGGACCAAAAGAATAAGGACCAATTTTCTCAGCTCACATCATTGCTTTAAGCTTAGAGGAAAAAGAATGCTGGATGTTGTGGGTTGATTGTTTTTTAAATAACTGACTTTGTATCAGAAGATTTTAAGATAACATTCCTAGTATAGATGCACACAGAGTTTTTAATAATTGTACCATCAAGTGACCTTAAATTTTGCCTTAGATTTATGATGTGTACCTGGTAGAGAAGAAAACTAACTAGGAGGTGGGTGAGAAGCAAGCTTTTGGGAAGAGAAAGATAAATATTCCGCTTCCAAAGGAGCAGGCATTCCCCCCATCCTGATTTAATTTCACTGAAAAGAAATTGGTAATTGCCTAACTCCGCATCCATTATGTGTCCATAATTCAGATGCCAGTTTAAGAAACTGAAGTGGAATATTTAAAAACTGGAAAGGAAAGAAAACTTGTTTATGTGGGAGAAGTGTATGTAAATCCAAAATCCTCCAGGCTGTGCTTCACAATGCTGGAAAGTGGCCAGAAAGAGGCTTGTAGAGTTATGAAACAATTTGGTCCCGAGATACAAACTTTGCTCTGGCTGGATTTTATAAAATTGAAATCAGGAGGATAGTCTGTTGCTAGAACAACTTGCTTCCAAACATTTATTTATATAATATCAAGCTTTAATATCAACTTTTTAATTTTATAAAATTTTATTGAGTTTTCTAAGTGTGCCTTTCTGTGGCGCTTACATGGTATCCTCTTCATTGCAAAAAAAGAAGTCGGGAGAGAGGCAATCGCTGAGGGTGTTGGTGGAGTTTTGTTTCCATTTGACTTGGGATGAGCAGATTGTTCTGTTTCCTTAAGGTTGGCTTTTGTGCAGAGCTTTTGTGCCTTGTAGGTGCTTGGTGTGTGTTGGCAAAAGGAGTAAAAAACTAGCAGTGCCATAAAGTAAGGAACCAAAAATTCTGGCTCGATAACTTCATCTGTCTGACTCCCTTCTCTACCACTGTGCCTGCTCCCTTTGCTTAGACGCTTTTGGAAAGTGTTTCATTGCTGGGTTTTCTTTGTGCACCAGTTTGGAGTTTTTTCAAAAGAAAGGGGTTATGGATGGAGAGAGAGAGAGGTTGTGAAGAAATTACAGAAGTTACTGCCTTTGACATTGGGCCCCCATCATTCTCGACCTGCTCACTTGCTTTATTGTAAATGAAAAGAAGAAACCAGAGGATGCGCCAAGTAAACATTTGAATGACTGTTTAGAATACGGTTTTCTTAATTAGCAATCATGGGGAAAACATACATTTTTAATTTGGAATAAAACTTGACAGTTCACATGGTTCTATTTACCTTGATTAGTGAAGTAATTTGCTGCAGTTTTCCAGAGGTGCAGAATCACTTGGGGCTCAAAATAGACCTAAAACATAACTCGCCAAACCGAATTTGACAAACAGAATTGGTTATTAGAGGCTTATAGGCAAAAATACCAGTTCGAAATTAATCTTGGCTACTAGCCACCCTAACTAGGTTTTCTCCATAGACTTGAGAGATTACTCTTGGTTTGGGGGGATGACGAGAAGCCTAGGTGAGGGGTAGGGTGACAGGTGCCATCTCCTGTCAAATTTTCCTTTATTCAGCTTGCAATGTTTTTCTTTTTTCTGAGTCCCTTTGTGAACCGGGTGCTAACAATAAGTTGCTATCGTGTGCCATTTCAGAGCCTTAGCCTAACCATAGAGATAGAGGGACCAAGTGTCATTTTAGATGTGTTTGGCTTATATTCTTTGTGTATATATGGACTTTAATTCCTTTTTCTCCCCCCTTTCCTGTTAAGGGGTTGGAGGTTAACTCTGCAGAGGATAGCCAGGCCCAGCCACCTGTCTGTCTGGGATAGCTCCTGACTAGGGGTGGGAGTTGCCATCCAACACTCCCTGCTGAGCATGCAGCGTTCCTACTGTTTTGGGGAACTGCTCAGAAATTCTTATTATCCTCTTTCTGTAGGAGGCTGTCACTCTCACCTAGAAAAATCTCTAATACAATCCAAGTCATTTTTGATGATGGGGTCTCTGAGATAGGGAGTTGGGATAGGGAAATAGAAAAGAGAAATGTCTGGAAAGGGAAGAGTAGCAAAAAGGTATTTGTTGTTATTTATTTGAAATACACCTTTTTGCATCCCAGAAAAGGGAAATAGGATTTGATCTCCAGTTGTATTGCCATGGAGAAAATGGCAGGTTCGGATCCCTTGAAGTAGGTAGAAAATAAATATGAAATGCGTTAATGGCAATACCATTTTATGATTTTGCATCTTTCAGGATCAGCAATAGAAGTTGGGAAAATGTTGCTGGATCCCAACTGTTTTGTTGGCAAGATTGGATTACAGAGAATCAATTAACAGACAGGTGGTTCAGAGTTGGTACTTAAGCAGAAGAAACCTGGAACCTGGGATGATTGCCTACTTTAAAATAAAGCTGCTTTAACAATATCAGTATTAATTTATGAATTTTAGATTCTATATTTGCATTTTGATCTTAAGCCTTCCCCAAAAAAAGAAAAAGAAAGAAGTCTTAATATTTCTGTTCTTGTTTCTAGTTTCAGGGAAATTATTTATAAATATATAAATGTACAATTCCTTTCCTATCACTACCTCTGTGGGATCTCTTAATTGTAATGCCAGAGTTGAGGTTTCTTAATGGAGATATGGGAAAACTTGACTTTAGGTTTTCTTTGTTTTGAACTCGGTGCCTTAAAAGATGTTCTTTTTTTCTGTCAGATCCATGTATAGTTATTTTTGGCTTTGCCATTCCCCCTTCTTCAGCCTTACCATTGCATTATTAAAATTTTTGTGTCTGCTTGGTAATGCTAGAAATCTATGGCATACAGAAGTACTTTCTTTCTTTATATTGATGTAAAAGAAATGAATTTACCCGAGGGCTCTACAGTCAAAGTTAGGTATTGTGTGACCAGGACATTTTTAATACCCGTTTGCTGGGTGCATATTGGTGTGTACATTTATAAGTACATATGGATTTTCCCACTTTTTGTTTATTTGAGGTTCAGCTCTAAAATACTTGGTATAACCTGGAAATATTTTCATTTCATTAAACACATTGAAGAGGCTTTCTGTGGCTTCACTTAGGGGGCTGAGGAAGAAAAAGCTCTACTCTGGCCCTTCTCTGAGAGGTATGCTTGAACTGGTGTGATGAGAAACCTGAGGAGTAAACCCCAGGGAGAGCCAATATCTGGCTTTACAGAGATTTGTTTAGCATATGGTGCAATGACACCATGTAAGCTAAACAGTTCAGAGCAGTGTCAGGGGTAAAGACGGAGCTGCCCTTCCATGGAGCAAGTCACCTTTCCACTCCTATGGCAGCTGTTTTCACTGGCACTTGGAAGATCTCTTACACCTCTGAACAGGGAAGAAACCTTAGATAAAGGGGTCACGGCACAAGGAGCAGGCATTCTGAACATCTACTTTCCCAGTTTAGAAATCTCATCCTTTTGAGAAATGATCATTTTGAAAAAGCTTATGTGGCTCTCTCCTAACAAACATCATTATGGACTTCCGCAGAGCTAGAAGATTTCAGGCATATAGTGAACTCTTCCCAGAAGTTGAATATTGAGTAGAAGTCAGTTTTTGTCCAAATTTATTGGAGAATAGCCCCCTTGTGCAGACATCTCTGTATGGCCAGGAAAAGAGCTTTCAGAATGGACTGTATGTCAGCACCGCCTCTATGCTGTCCCGGGCTCTTATCTGTCTCCATTTTATGTGATGAATATTTTCTGAGTTGCTACTCTATTTCCTATGCCAATACATTTAATATGAGAACAGGAGTAAGAAGGATATGAATTGAATTTGAATTAAGTAGCTTTGAGCTTCTGGTGCTGCTTTTCTTTCTTTTTTTTTTTTTTTTGGAACCTCTCTAGGCTTAGTGGGTGGGGTGACATTCCTAGACTCTACAGTAGCAATTTGGCTGGTTAATGGCAGGAAATTGTGATTCCCTATCTCTCTCTTCCACTTTCCCCTCTAAACTACTTCTGCTTCTGTGACCCCATTGTTCTTATCTCATTGAGTCTTTCCCAGGCACTAGAACTTAATTAGTAGGTCATTTCTAATCTATGGGCCTTGTCTTTCCTCTTTCCACTCCCCTCCTTCCCTATTACATGTATTTTCTGTTTATTCTGAAGTGGTTTGTTTCTGAGAATTAATCTAGGTCATACCCTATATCCTGTGCTTCCTAGTTGGTTTTAGGCATCTTGCTTGACCAACAATAACGATTGCAACTCCCTTCTCTGGCTTTGTCCTGTGGCCTGTCCTGCCAAGGCCATTTATGTTGGAAGAGAGAAAGAGGGTGGGTGGGGTCCCTAGATTCTTCTCAAAATGTCCTCAGTTTTTCAGGTTTTCTGACAGCTTTATGTACAGTATGTTTTAGGAAAACTTAAATATACTTCTCTTTTTTTTTTAAGGATTTTTATAGGGTTTGAGTTTGATGAGGAAGCATGTGTGTGTACGTGTGTGTGGGTGATCATTTTTGTGTATATACACTTATACAGATCTATATTATATATACAATTTTTGTACTATCATTTAAAATAAAGATGTTTCTTAATAAAAATGTCAAAGTCTTACCATTTCAGAGTGTCACTGAAAGTTTTTTCCATCTCGTGGGCAAAAATTGTTATCTAGTCCCTGATCACAGATAAATCTCGATAGGAAGTTTTCTCTGACTAGCTGAGCTAATGAGGGTGGAGCAGGGGGAGGGCGTGCATGTGAGGGGAGAGGGTCTTCTTTCCCCTGTTGTGGTCTCTTCTAACCCATTCACACCCTCTGCATTTTCCTTATCCTAGCTCCTCCTCAGCTGGTATTCATAATAGGCAGAGCAAGTGGAGGTAAGGACTGAAGTGAGAATGGAGAGAGCTTCTGACTGGTTTGTTGGATTTACAGCTTCCTCCCTTCTGTCATCCCCCACTCCCTTCCCTAAAAGCAGACAACCAGGAGAAGAGCCCGGTAGCTGAAGGAAATGATTCTGTGCCTTGTGTGGGAGTGAAATCAATGCTAAGAGTTGGGGGGGGGGGGGGGGGGGAGACATCAGGTTCAGGGAGGCTTGGAAATAGATTTGCTTTGCTGGCTTCTCAGCTATTCTTGGTTAATAAGGTGCCTGTTGCTATCTCAGTCCAATTCATCATACATTTATTAAGTAAATACAAATAGCAGTGTGGTTGTAGCACAAACGCCATTGATATCCAGGGCCGAAGAGACCCATCTGGCTGATTAGATGGGATCCCCATCCAGGGTATAGTGTTCTCAAAGCTGTCCTTTGGCAATAAGGATGCCTTTCTTAAATAAAGGAGGGTAATACCAAAGTCAAAGACATATAAGCATCTGTGTTCAACAACTAGAATCTCCCAAGTCAGTATTTAGGAAATTGAACACTTACCATGTATAGGCTGCATATACATAATTGCTTTTTGGTAAATACATATAATCAAAATCCAGTATACATTTTAATTTTAAGGTACATCCAGCAGAGTACCTCATAAATGCATATACGGTCTTTGTTCTGCTGAGAAAAAGAGCAGGCAAAGAAAACAAAAAGAGCAGGGACTTGAGGCTTGAGAAACAACAACTAAAAGTCTTATTGAATTAAAATCCTAGTGAGAGAAATCATCAGGAATGTGGGAAAGTTGGAAGGGAATTGGGGAGATAGGAAATTAGAGTTCTCTGAAGGGTAATATTCTTAAACGATGGGAAATGAATGAAGGCAACTTTCCTAAGATTTCCTCTGTGAAATGAGCCCTTTACTCCAAAGAGATCAGTAGGTAGAAAATACAAGAGAAGGTTGAAATGGGAGCAACTTAGTGATAACCACAGACCTGTGTAGGGATTGTGTAAGATATCTGATAGGTAATAGAATGAGTTTGTTAAGGCTATAGGGGATACCTTAAAAAAGAATGGAACTGGGTAACTGGGAAATTAACCATAATGTCCAGTAGACACTTTGAATATATGTGTTATAAAAATGTTTTTGGGGGGCACGTGGGTGGCTCAGTCTGTTAAGAATCTGCCTTCGGCTCAGGTCATGATCCCAGGGTCCTGGGATTGAGCCCCACGTCAGGCTCTCCACTCAGCGTTGAGTCTGCTTCTCCATCTCCCTCTGTGATCTCTCTCACTTTTGTTCTCTCTCAAATAAATAAAATCTTTTTTAAAAAAATGTTTTTTAAGAAAAAGACTGTAAAGGACCCCTGAACAAGGTATGGGACTGCATTCTGCTTCCATAACCAGTCCTAAAGTTTAAGGAAGTTCTTACTGTAAAAGAAAGTTATATTTGAGGGGCCAATATTATAAATAATAACAACTTCTATGCCTAAAGGGTTTTTTTGTTTGTTTAAGTAAGCTTTTCATCTAATGTGGGACTTGAGCTCATGACCTGGGATCAAGAGTCACATGCTCTACTGACTGAGCCAGCCAGGCACCTCTCTATGCATTAAAGTTTTGTTACATGTCTGGCATTGAGCTAGGCATTTCACATATACACAAACATACCTATCTTGCAAACTATGTATTATATTATATTCAGACTACAGATTAAAAAAAACAACAGGTTGTGACTGCCCAGAACCCTTCAGCTTTAAAAAAAAAAATTCGGGGCACCTGGGTGGCTCAGTGGGTTAAAGCCTCTGCCTTCGGCTCGGGTCATGATCTCAGGGTCCTGGGATTGAGCCCCGCATCGGGCTCTCTGCTCAGCGGGGAGCCTGCTTCCCCCCCTCTCTCTGCCTGCCTCTGCCTACTTGTGATCTCTCTCTCTCTGTCAAATAAATAAATAGAATCTTTTTAAAAAATTGTTCTTTCTAAAACTACAGTTTCTACATAGTTTTTGGTGTTCTTTCTGCTGTAGTTGGTCCTTTAATCAGAATATGATCTTCCTTGACTTTGGGCAGATATTAAGAAACTGCACTGATGTAACTTCAAGCAGCTTTTTTGCAAACTCCTCGAAGTCAGTTTTGCTCCAAAACTGATTCAGGAGGCATCTCCTCAAACATAACCCCTCTTGCAGAGAATGGATGCGGTCTTCAGCTCTAGGTATGCTGGATAGCTTCTGTCTTTCCTTCCAGATCATTCTCCTCCCTCTATATCTTTTTCTCTATCCTGGGAGCTAACATGCATGAAGTTCATCAATGGGCTCCCTGCACTTTGGCTTCTACTTTGAATCAGCCAACAGGGGGCTCTGGCAGGAGAGGAGGGAGAGAAAAAAACTGGAATCAGTATATGGATTTCCCATGTATCCTTTGATTAAAGGTCACTGCTCCTCTCAGTACAGCTTCTCCTTCCAGTTCCAAATAACCACTATCTCCCTTTGTCTTTTCAGGCCTAAGGCTCTTACTCGCCTCCAGTTACTGACCTACCCTTTGCCCACACTTTTTAACATCAGCCCTTCATTATTTTGAGCATGTTTTCTATTTCCTCTTGGGAACCTAATACATGTGGTAAAAGTAGGCAATCTTTTGGATTCATAGGCTTCATATTTTATCCATGTACTTCAATGTACTTCAGTGTACTTCAACCTTACTCTTATATATGTAACCTTAAATTCTTATGAGTCAACATATCTGAAGGTCAACTGCTGGATTAAGTAGCAGAACGTGACTCATACCTGTGTGGTTCCCAAGTGTGGGGTAGTGGCATCAAGGAGACATAAATTTGAGAGACAATAATAGCTCAGGCCCCTGTGACTTAGCTCCCGAAGAACCCAAGACGCTAAACAGCTTTTCAAGCTTTGTGACTGTGGAACCTTCTGTGTTTCACATCCCCAAAGTCTTACACAAGCTGATGGACTCTGCCCACTGGGGCCCTGGTTTCTTCTCCATAACCTCCCAGGATGCCTCTGAGAAATCAGCTTAGAAATCCCTCAGGGTGAGGACTGTATTCTTTTGTTGGCACACGCAGGTTTTTCTAAAGAAAAGTTTGAACTAATGTCCTAATTAAAAAAAAAAAAAGTATCAACAGTATCCTTAACTATTTAAGTATCCTTAAATTAAGGGATCGTGTTTATCCCTCTGTTGTCAGGGACAATAATTTCTTTGAATTCATTCCCTTAGTTTATTATTCACTACTCTCTACCAGGATGAGATATTTCATGATTATTGAATTGCATACTTCATAGTAGTCTGTTTTGGGCAAAAAACCTTTTCCTACAAAGCACTTAATTTGAACCTATAAATTTATATGGTGCTTTATGACCTCCTGTTGGCATATATCCTTTACATGCTTTACAAAAGAAATTGAGGCACAGAGAAGTTAGTCACACACAAAACTATTAAGCGGCAGAGTCCAAGGACTGTTACTCTCACTGCAACATAGCTGCTTTCACTAGACCTGAGAAGGTTCTGAGTCCAGCTTAGGCTCTTTTGGCTAGAGAAGTCACCATACTTTGTAAATGAAGACCCTCCTTGATTAAAATGAAACCAGGACTTTAACCCGTAAATTGCTGTTGCTTGCACAGAGTCACAAGATTAACTTCTTGTTTGAAATCCCTTTGTTGTGACCACATTCGGGGCAAGAACTGAAGTATTTGTGAGACTTGTCCCTCAGAAGGCTGAAAAAGGCTGCAGCTCTAACATTTTTCTTTGTCTTGACTTTAACACCTTGGTTTGAAGAGGATAATGAAATCAGGTGATTGGAGAGTTGCT
Organism: Potos flavus; assembly: GCA_028534135.1. Classification (NCBI taxonomy): domain Eukaryota; kingdom Metazoa; phylum Chordata; class Mammalia; order Carnivora; family Procyonidae; genus Potos; species Potos flavus. The sequence continues at coordinate 72,698,535 of CM052900.1, read as the reverse complement.
CCACTCCTTCCTTGCTCTCCTTCACTATCTAGGAAACTAGCAATGGTTTTAAAGCATCTTGGTTTAAGTAAGACATCCAAAGAGGAGAAAACTAAGACCTAAAGGACCTCTCCAACCTGGGGAAACAAGCTCCAAGCAGAGAGTAGACCGTGGGGAACAAATTTGGCAGAACAAGGTGTGGGGGAAGTTCAGAGGGCGATTAAAAACAAAACAAAACAAAACAAAACAAAAAAACAAAAAACGAAAAACCTTGAGGGTAAAATCTGTAAGTGAAGATTCTAAGGTTACAAAAGGAAACAGATTGGTAGAAGATCGCAAAGTTAGGACGCCTAAACATGTGTTTGGAGAATTCGTCATCTCACAAGATACCATGCTTTCTCCTTTAAAAACATTCTTACATACATTATAATTACATGAGCCTCTCAAACAACCCCATTTTTCAGATAAGGAAATTGAGGCTTATGGCAAAGTTCTGACTTGTCAGGATTAGATGTAATAAAGGGCGGAGCTAGACACAATCACGGTTCTTCACCAAATTGTTCTCAGGGGTTTCCTGCTCAAGGCAGTCCGATGGCCAACCGGGAAAGGGACTGCCAAGGCTTCCTTAGCTGCGAGACTTGGGCCGGCCTCCAGGCGGCGCCAGTGGGACGGCGGCCTAGGGCTCCAACTGAGCGGACCCTCAGGCCACGCGCGGGTAAAGACCAGGACCTGTAAATCCGCAAAATCAGCCACCGCCCGCGCGAGGCTTTAAGTGTCCTTAAACTTGATGTAGTGGGCGGGGCAGACGGTCCTGTCCGCCCCTCCCATTGGTCCCTGGGCTAACAGACAGGTATGTTCAGCCAGCTCCAGCCAGAGAACCACAGAACACGCACCCGCTGGCTGATCCTCCGAGCGCGGGGCTGGAGAGCAGCCCGAGACTCCGACACAAGAGGTTACGCATGCGTGCGAGGAAACACGCGCTCCTACGCCCCTCCCGCTCTGAGAAAGGGAACTAACTGCTCCTTAGGGAACTGCTAAGGCTAGCCCCTACCACCTACAGGGCCGAATCCTTTGCTGTTCTTTGCAGCCTACCCATCCTGCGACCCACACTCTCCAGATTCTTTAGGACGAGATTTCCTGTTGTGAAACTTAAATCGCTTGCGCTGCAGCTTCATTTTATTTCTCAAAAAATACCCTCCCCCCACCCCCATGGAACAGGCTATGAAAACATCCTCGATCCAGAAACGTGCTCCGGTGCCCTCCCCACTCCACCTAAGTTCTGCCGTGGGTCTCCTGGGCCCTGGTTCATCTCCACACACCATTTCTTCGCTTGCCTCCTTCAGGAAACCTTTCCTGATTAACCCCGGTGGGACCGCAGCCATCCCAATTACTCGGGAGAGAGTGCAAGGCCAAGACGAAGGCAGAGGTTCGGGGGCAGAGGAGCCTAGCGAGCGGACCGGTTCCCGCCCCGCCCCCTCCGCTAGGAAAGTCAGGCACGGCTCGGGGACACAGCTGTATTGGGAAGCGGAGGCTCCTACACAGTAGGAGGAGGCACGTCCCGGGAGGCCCGTGGACTCTGTACACAACGCGCGCGCGGCCCCAGCCCCGTCCATCTGTCCATCCGCCCTGCGGCCCGCCCGCGGCCCAGTCTATGGAGGAAGCCCGGAGGGGCGAGTTAAGGCAGCTTGGCTGAGGGAGGGGGGAGTGGGAGTGCGCCAGTTCCCCCCCGAAAAGCTGGCTCACTGAGGGGCGAGCTTCTCACCTCCCACTCCTCTCTCGAGGACAGGGGGAAAGACGTCAATAAATAAACCCGAGGCGGGCTGGAACCCCGGGAGACTCTCAGAGTCCAGGAAGGCTGGAGGTGTGGAACACGGAGAGGGAGGGGCTCTGTCCTTGGAGATGCGTCCATGCTCTTGGCCTTTGAAGGCACCGGCCTCAAGGGCGCCAGCCGAGGACGTGGCGCAGCTCTTTTTAAAAGTTAAAATGGCTGCCGTTGGGGACAGCCGGCTGGGAGGAGGGCGAGAGGAGGGGAGGCTTCGGGGGCAGCTGGGGCTTCTCGACGTCCACCCTCTTCAGAGCGCGGCCCCGATACCCCTCCGGCCGGCCCAGGTACAGGAGATGTCTCCCGGGACCCCCGCAGTACCTGGAGGGGCCGCCCGAGGGGACCCTAGTGAGCAGGGCGGGGGGCGCCCGGTGCGTGGGGAAGGGCATCCTCCGGCTGCTTCCGACCCCCAGCCGGGGAGCAGGGGCGGAGAGCACAGGCCGGGTAGACGGCGCTGCGCACTTCCCCTCGGGGGGCACGTCCAGCCTCAGCGGAGGACCACACTCCCGGGGGAGGAGGCTGGAGCCCGCAAAGAGGGCAGGGGTGGGGACCGGCTCTGGCGGGAGCGCCCGAGAAGTGAACGCCGCCACGGCCGGGGGCTCGGCCCCCTTCCTGGGCGGCTGCGGGCCGTGCAGATAGCGCAGCAGTTCTTCCAGGGTGGTGACTTCCACGGCCTGCCCGGGACAGCCGGGCGGCGGCGGCCTCACCAGCACGCGCGGCGCGGGGCCACCCGCTGCGCTTCCGCCTCGCGCGCGGCCGGGGCCCTCCTTGGCATTGTTCCCATTGTGGTTCCACTCCCAGGGGCCCCGAGCGTGGCGTAGGTGCTTGACCGGCAGCTCGGGCGTGGACTCCGGCGTGGGCAGGCAGGCCACCTCCGGCGGGGCCACGCCGTCCGGGGGAGGCAGGAAGGTGGTGTAGAGCTGGGGCGTCTGCGCCCCGTCTCCGTCCTTGGACGGCGGCAGCTCTGGGCCCGCCCCGTGCAGCCGGGCCAAGCTGCGAAGGGAGAGAGGGCGCGGGAGCCCCGGAGTCTCGATGTCCTTGCTCCGACGTCTGTGGGCTCGGCGACAGGCGCAGGAGACCAGGAGACCAGAGACTGAGGCGCCCAGGGCGAAGGCTGCAGCAGCACAGGCCAGGAGGAGTGGGATGGGGACGGAGAGGGAGGCTGAGGCTGGGGGGAGGTCCCGGCGCACGCCTGCTGACCGAGAGGGAGGAGGGAGGCTCAGCCAAGGCAGGTGGGCATGGGAGGGCAAGTTCGAGTTTCACCTCTCTCCTGCTGCTGCTCAGCTTCACTCCAACACGGGCTGACCGTCCTCAGAATGACCTTCCCTCCCCTCAACACGCACAGTCAGTCCACCACACCAGACCTCACACGCAGGCTAGAGCTTGGGCCTGGGGAGTCGACTCCATCCCGGCTCTGGGCCCTGTAGCCATGCCAAGAGCGAGTGCCAGACTCTGCCAGTGCAGAAGGCCGTGGGTCTGAGAAGCCCAGCTCTGGGGAGGGGAGGCTCCAAACAGGCATTAGTGAACACAAAACGCGTCAGTGAGGGGCTTAGAATTCTTCAAGACTCAGCAGCCCCACACTTCACTCCTAACCCTCCCAGCCAGCCCCCTTACCCTGAGTGTGAGCTCCAAGAGTGGAAGACTGGGGCCGGGGGTGGGCATCACTGGGGGGGCTGGGGGTCTCAGGGGAAGGGCCAGGACCCAGAAGCACTGGTGACAGAGACCAGGTCAGAGCCAGTGAGGCTCCTGTTTTCCACCTCTGACACCCGTTCAGTGGGTCCTCCCCACCCCCGCCCCCACTTTGGAACCCAAAGGTCCAGAACTCCAGCCTCTGCTTTCCTTTGGATGTGGGGAAAGGCTCACCATGCAGGACATTCTTTCATGTAGATTTTTCAAAAACTATTTATTAAGCACCCTACTGTGTGCCAAGCACCGAGCTCTATGCGGGGTGTTTGGAGGATGCTAACCCTCTTCTGAGACCCAGTGTGTGCAGGGAGCTGTCTGCTGCCGCCGCGGGGCACAGACGTGTGTGCGTGGGGGCCGAGCAAGGGAAGATGGTGTTGGGATAGGCAGACTCACCATAAGCAGAATCCCCTGTGCCAGACTGACTCCCGGTAGCTCCATCTATGAGGAAGGGAGGCAGAGGGTGACGATGGAGGGGGAGGGGCGGCTTCATGAAGAACCCAAGGGGGCGACTGCCACAGAAGGACGGAAGCCCACACCTGGGCGGGGAGCTGATGCCCGTCACAGCCGTGTGCAGCTATAGCTACGACTGCCCCCGGCCCTCTGTTTACCTTGGCAGTCGCCGTGCTCCGTGGATTCCTGGTTCCCAGCTGGGTCCACATCAGTCCTAGGAGGAGACAGATGTAGCCTCCGGCAGTTACACATCTTGCCCCCAGCCCCCGCCCTGGCCCTCAGCTTCCTCTTCAAGTGGGGCAGACAGAACTTTCTCCTCGGGAGATCTGGGGGCCCCTCACTTACCCACTGGGTCCCCTGATATCCACACAGCCTCTGGAGCTGTGCCATCCACAGTATGGGTCCTGCGAAGCCAGGCAGCTCCTGGGGAAAACGGACTCGAGGCTTTAATCCCATCCCATGGCCCCACCCTTCCAGCTCTCACCCTGGCCTGCAGGAGGCCCCTGGCCCCATGTTCCCATCCTGCTCTGTCCCAGTGCATATTCTAGGCCCTGGGCACTGCCCACCTGCACAATGCTCGGGGCAGCCCTCCCTCCCAACCTCCCCTCACATTTCCCTGCCGCTGTCCCCCCCACGCCTGTGTTCCTGGGCTCCTGCTGGCCCCAGTGAGTCCGCCCTCAGGCCCCTCTCACCTCCAACAGGCCCCGTGCCGGGCACACCGGCTGAGAGGGAGGTAGATGATGCAGCCAGAAAAAGCCACAAAGAGCCTGTGACCTTCAGTGTCCAGCTCCAGCCCTATGACCCGCCGTGCCATTTGGGTGGCCCGCTTCCCACTGCACCTGGGGTGAGGCCGGAAGGAATCAGAGATGGGGCAGGGGAGGCTCCGTTCTCCCTGGGTCAGTTAAAGAACAGAAGGTGGGGAGACGCCCAAGACTACAACTCCTAGGGCTGCCCCACCACACTGTCTAGCTTCTTGCCAAACCCCTCTACCCTACAGCTTCGGCCCCGCGGAAGCCAGTGTTGGAGTCCCCACCGCATCCCCACATCCCGCTCTACCAGCTCACTTCCCATTCCTGCTCTGCAGGGTGGGGGCGGGGGGCACTGCCAGACCAAGGCCTCACCTGGAGGGGCTGTAGGCATTGATTTCCTCCAGCAGGATGGGCTCATGTCCCCCAGAGGGCCCCCCTGGGGGCAGCACCTTCAGCACGGTCCCATCGTTGGAGCCCAGGAACAGGACTGTGGTGTTACCGTAGGGCCCAGCCCTACCATCCACAGCTAACTGGGTCAGTAGGGCCCTGGAGGGACAGGCCTCAGTCAGGGCCACCCGACTGGTGGAAGCCAGAGTGTCTCAAGGACAGCCCCTGTATCCTGGCGCCCACGCCTGGGTCCTTCCCCCAGCCCAGACTTTCCTTCTTACCTCTCTCCCTCCACGTTCATGGGTTCTTACTCCCACCAATGTGACTGACCAGGGGAGGTCAGAGAAGGAGAGTGGCTGGGGCGTGGGGGTTGGGCAGTAGTCGTGCTTTTAGCCGCGTACCTGCTGGTGAGGGTGAGCAGAGGCTGATGGGTGGCCGGTGGCACAGCGGGGTCCAGCAGCGGGTGAGCCTTGATGAAGGTCAGGACATCATCGGGGAGGTCTCGAGAAGAGGGGAACAAGGCAGCCACACCGACTCCCGCACAGGATCCTGGCCTGGGAGGCGCGTGGGAAGGGGCAGCATTCGGTTAGCACACAGGCTCTGTGTCCCGCACTAACTGCCCTCAGACATGATCCGTAACCCTTGCTCTCCCCCTTCACACAGACGTTCACACTACCGCTGCCCCCTTCTCTGCAGCTTGCAGTCCCGTGCCAGCCCGCTGAGCCCCTTCCCCATAACCCCATAGACCCTCTCTTCATAATCCCATGTGGGAACATGCTGCTTGCTTCTGCCCCCCCACCCCCCACAAAAGCCACTCCCATCCTGGGTACCTGGGGGAGGGAACCCTGTCCTCAGACACAGGTGTCCAGGCCCCATCCAGACTCCTCTGCTCCTTGAACTTGCCCTCAAACCCATGCTCGATATCATCCAGGTAGAAGGCACAGACCGCAGAGCCAGGGATGCTGAAGGAGCCAGAAAAAGATGCGGGCTAGGTGTTGGAAGGGATCGCACAGCTCCTCCCACGTGAGACATGGCAGCTACCCTTAAGCACCATATTAGGGGGCGGAGCCTGAGAGGGCGAGGCAGCCCCGAGGGGGCCTTGCTGGGAGAAAAAAAGAAGAGCAGAACAGCAAACTGGCTTTGAAGGGAGTTCCCCCTCAGGGGCATCAGGAGGCTTTGAGAGGGGAGCTTGGACGCTGGTGGGACAAGGGACAGATTGGACCACATTGGTTAGTCTAGTACTAACCTATTGGTCTGGGTGGTGAAGACCCCAAAGAGAGCGGAGCGGCCGTACAAGTCCACAGGCCCAGTTAAGGCCTGTAAGACGTCAAAATAGAAGGTAGAGTCCCCAGGGACAGAGCAGTTGAGCCTCAGCTTCAGGAAGGATGTCCAGTGGCGGTCCAAGGCCCGAGGCGAGCCGCCCATGTCACGCTTACAAACACGGGCCACTCGGGAGAACTGTACCTGGGGGAGGAGAGTGGGGGACGCAGAGAACAGTGAAGGCCTTGGGGCCAGCAGGGCGCGGGGGCATGTGTGTTGGGGGTTATCTGGAGCACTGGAGCACCAAGGGACAGACGCACCAAGGGCCACAGCAAAGCAAGGGTATAGTGTGGTAGGTCAGACTGGGTCAAGGATGAGGGATACAGCAGGATGTGGGGGCAGAGGGTTGGGGGCTACTCCAAGTTGGGGCTCAGAGTCCAGGGGATTGTGGGGTGGACATGAGGGCCAGCTGCTCTCCCCTGACTCTGACTGGCTCCTCAGGATCCAGCAGAACCCTCTAGCTCCCCAACCCCGGGGCCCACGTCCCTACCCTTCCCAGCCGGGCATCCTCCACAGAGACCTCCCGGAAGAAGAAGTAGACATGGTCGCCATGCTCCAAGGCGTGGACAAAGTGTGGCTCTGAAAGGGGAGAGACAGGGAATGGCACGCTCAGAAACGCCCGGCCCCAAGCAGCCTCTGGCCTTGCCCGGCCCCAAGCAGCCTCTGGCCTTGGTGTAAGCGCACCGTACCACCGCCATCTGCCCGCTCCCTGTCACAGTCCTCCCCTGCACCTCCTCCCCTCCAGCAGCCTCCCTCCCCCAGGCCCGCCCTGACCTCTGAGCCACTTGGAGTCGTACTTGGCGGAGCGGAGTGGGGGCTGAGGCCCGAGGCTTCTGTAAACTACAGCATCACTGGCCTGGAAGTCCGCAGCAGTGGCTGAGTAAAGGCTGCCCTCTGCAGGGGTGGGTAGGGTGGGGTCAGGGGAGGGCCCAAGGATCTGGCTCTTCTTGGGTCTCCTAACCCAAGGCCTGGGTCTCCCTCAGCCTGGCCCTGCCCCCTAGCTCAACCCTCCACTCCAGAGCATGGGCAAAGACCAAATTGGGAGAAAGGCCAAGGCGGGAGCCCCCTCCTGCCACAGGCCCGCTTCTCACACGCCTAGGTGCACACCTGCAAAGACGGCCACGTTGGACTGGGTGGCATCGAAGGGGCATCGAGCCTGCCCACTCAGCTCTTCACCCTCCTGCTGCAGTGAAGTTATCTGGAGGCAGAGGGAGCAGGCTCTTGGAATCCTTGGGGTCTTGGAGTCTGGCTCCATAGCCCACTCCCTCATGTCCCCCTGCCTCTCTCCCCCACCCCTTCTGGACCCTTGCGCTCGGCACTCCCGTTTCTCCACCGTGGCTGGCCCGTCCCCACCAAACTGGTCGCCCATCTTGGGTTCTCTTCCCGCTCGCATCCTGACCCGCTGCCACCCGCCTCCGCCTTTGTACCCCGTAGCTGCGGCACACGGGGCTGAATGAGTTTGTTCCACAGGCAAGGAGTGTCTGGGAGTCCCAGGGAACGAGAACACGAATGTAGTTGTGGCACTCGTCCTGGAGAATCCAAAATTCTAGGTCAGCAACTGGAGTCCCTATGACTGGGACAGGGGGCCCAGGACGTAAGGCTACCTCCCCGGAGCCAGTCAGAGCAATGTGGGGTAAAGTCCCAAGTAGGCTATTCGCTGCCCTGCAACCTCGGGCACATTCTTGGGCCTGCTGGAGCCTCGCTTCCGGGAAGGAAGGTGAAAATCATTCATTCCCTTTCGTGCACATTTCCCCCCATGGCCTGAGATGGAAGTGGGTGGGAAAGTGGGCACAGGGCAGGACCGCTTGGACAGAGCCTGGAGGCGGGAAATTCTCTCGGAATTCTCATCCCACTCCTCACCGTCAGCTTCCCCCGCACGGCGCAGTTCTCCATGTCTTGACTCCGCCATGTTAGATACTGAAGGGACAAGTAGAGGAGGGAACATCATGGGGCAACCTGGATGCCCCCTCACATTATGGCTCCTTTTGGAGTCCTTGTCCCACCCCCTTGACCCCCACCAGACCTCTCCCAGCCTCATCTCCATGTCTGCACCTCCTCCCACACACCCCTCACCTTGTTGGGCACCAGCCCCGCCCCTTCTTCCTGGGCTTCAAGATCGAAGGAGAAAACGTGATCCCTGAAGGGACAGGTAAGGAGGGATCAGAGCCAAGCCAAGGCACCCCACCTGAGCTCCTTAGCGCCCACCCTGCTCAGGTTCAGCAGCTCAGAGACAAACAGTGCAGACCTCCTGCCCTCTGTCCTCCCCCTTACTCCATGCCTTGGCATTTGTGCTCTGGGTCCAAGCATGTCCATGTCCCATGGCTTGTACACCTGCATGGGTCCCCTGCAAGATGCTGCAGTGGCCATGCAGGTCCCATGGCTGCCCAGGAGCATGCATGTCAGCCCCACAACTGTGCCACGGTCAGTTTACCGGGCAGCCACTAGCAAGGTCCGGTTCAAGGTCAGGAATCTCTGAAAGTCCAGCCCAAGTTCTGCAACCACGGCATCATCCTCCAGGCCCCGGAACCAGGATAATGGAGAAGTACCTGGAAGACACAGAGCGGCAGGGGCTGAGGGCCAGCCAGACCCCACATGCTCCCTCAGTACCCTTCCCAACCAGACGAAGCCCAGCCGTGGACTTCGTGGCGGAGCGAGATGAGTTGTGAGGTAAAGCTATCAATACAACTCTTAATAAAATAATGCTTGCTAACTCTAACTTCTCCCAACTACTCTGTTAGCACTGGAGAAGCATTGCCTCGTTTAAATACAGCCCTGTGACGGAAGTACTAATAGTGGCCCCATTTTACAGATGAGAAGACCGTGACCTCAAGCCATTAAGGAATTTGCATAGCTCGTTTTGCTTGGAAGTGGCGGCACTGGGGTTCAGGTTCAGGTCTGTCTGACTCCAGAGCTGAACTCAGTCCCTTCTCAGGAGGGCGGTAGGGCGAATTCTCCCCTCTAGTTCCCACATTGCACACTATCCCGTCTGGAGCTCTTACTCCATTTCTCCCAGCCCTCGAGGTTCTTCAGAGGCCACCTCAGCCCTCCCCGGTTCCGGCCTCCCCTGACCCACTCCGGCTTCCACGGGCCTGACCACGGCGACCATGACATCAGCGCTCCAAGGGAGCTCAGAGTTCAGGGATCGATGTCTTGGGATTAGTATGGCGCTTAGGCTGGCGTCTGGCACACAAAAGTGCTATTCTTATCCCCCGACCCAGGGACCCAGCTGCAGTTCTTTCATCCTCAGAATTACTCTAAATCCTACATAAGTAACAGGGACCTGCAAATAAAGTTCGTTCTTCTCAGAAAAAAAGTGGGTGTATGGTTTCCCTCACTGAAACCCAACTGAGCGGGACCCCGGCTCAGTCGTAGCGCAGATGGCGAGGGGAGAGGTGTGGGGCACCCCCAAACCGGCCCCAAGCCTTCGTTGTGTAACTAATAATAATAGCAAACACACAGAAAACATTGAGTATGTGCCAGTGTGTGCCAGACAGCATTCTCGGCACTTTCGGTGGATGCCCTCCCTCAATCCCTAATAACTCTAATGAGGGAGAACGCTATTTGTTATCTTCATTCTGCAGATGAGGAGACCGAGGCAGAGAAAGGTGAAACGCCTCAACTGAGGTCCTGCAGCTTCCGAGCAGCTGGGCAGGGATTCAAACCGGCTGGGTCTGGCTAGTGTGGTTGGGCTGGGTCTGTGTTGTCAACTCCCGCGCAACAGACAGCGGGGTCTCAGAGTGCAGAAAGTGGGCCCAGCAGCGAGGCTAGGGCCTGAGTGCTACGTGTCTTCCCGCACCGCACCTCACCTCCCACCCTCCCTCGCTGGGGTCTGGAGTGCTGAGCTCATACAAGGGGGGGTAGGCGGAGGGCACTCACCTCGCAGGTCAGAGGTCAGCAGAGGGAGGGGGTCCTGGGGAAAGGCCGCCTGGGTGTGGGGAAGTGACAGCAACAGCAGCAGGAGCAGCAAGGGCATGAAGTGGGGGGCACGGGGCATCCTGTGCGGGGCAGCTCAGGCCCCAGGGGCTGCCCCCTCACCCATATGCCGGCCCTGGAAGGAGACAGGGAAGAGTGGGGGGACGGAGCCGAATCCCTTCACCCTTCACACCGGCAGGCTGCTCCCCTGATCTATCCCCAGAAGACCCTGTGGGCTGGGGGAAACAACCCTTTCCCTGGCACTGCCTTGGTCCCAGCCAGCTGTCACTGTCACTCAGGGCCTTTCTCTCTCCAGCTGGCCCAGACTGGCTGGTGCGAGGCCTGCAGGCGTGACCCCAGGTAAGGACAGGACGCACCCGCTCCCCTTCCAAGCCTTCTCACTCAGCCTCCTCTCTTCTCTCCTGACCGGGCCTGGGCCTGGGACATTCGGTAGGTGACACCTCCTGCCCCCCCTCTTGCTAACCCCTTCTCAGTTATAATTAGACACCGAAGCCTTAAAATTATAAATAGTGACTCCTTGGCACTGGGAGGAGGAAGAGGGCACCATGTCTGCCTCCCCCTCCCTCACAGACCCCCGTGGCCCCCTGGGAGCCGTGCAGGCGCTGTGCCCAGGTGGAGGCAGCTGCGAGGAAGCCATCACCCTCGCTAGGGGTGAGGAGGAACAGAGTGGGGGGAGGAAGCCTAGGGGTCGTCGTCCTGGTCTAAGTTCATGGTTCAAGGGACCTTCTCATTGCTGGGGAGAAGCTGGGGGAGGGGAGTAGTGGTGGGGGGGCTGCCTTAGCCAAAAACGAATCTGCATCAAAGCCAGATCAGAGGCTAAATTTAGCTCTGGCTGCAGCTGTCGGCCGACCACTGTGCCCCCTCCCAGCCTCTCTAGCCCCCTGCTCCCTCCCCGGCTCCGAAGAAGTGCTGGCACTTGAGGAGGAAGAGCAGACCCCCCCCCCCCCCACCATGAGGAGCTGGGGACGGACCTGGCTGTACTGGTGAGGAGAAACGGCTGAACATGTATGTCCCTCTCCCCCTTCCTTCCCTCTTCGGGCTGCCTCAAAATGGAAATATAAATAATTCAGCGACAGGCAGGCAATGGTAGCCCAAAGTCCAGGAAAAGATGGATATGATCGAAGGACGGGAGACAGCCTTCCTTCCCGCCAATCAGCACGGCCGCCCACCCCCAGCTGACCCTGGGTGGAAGCCCAGTGGGAGGTGTACCCCAGCTTCCTGCCCTCCTTCCCCTCAAACTGAAGTGAGGGACTCAATGGCTTCTGAAATCAGGGCAGGAAGGGTGAGAATCCTTTCTTGCTGCGAGCAGACAGCTCATCCTGCCATGTCCCCTGAAGAAGTGACCCTGGGCTTCCAGGCCCAGCCATTCCATCTCCCCAATTCCGCTCTTAGAGCCAGGACCCATGTGTACCCCACCCCCAATCCAGCGTCACTGGTGGGGAGGCTGACGTCAGATGGGGTCCCAAGAGGGCTGGAGGAGGGGAAGGGGTTAGGAACACCTAATGATGACCCCCTCTCCAGGGACAGAGCAGTCAGCTAACTAACGACCCCCTGGTGCTGAAAGGCCAAGCCTCCCTAACCGCCCCCCTCACCATGTTTCCGGATGCTGTTGCTCGCGAGGGAAGAGAAAGGGACACAGCCGGTCTCCTATCCTCCCCCTCCAAGTTGCCCTGGGCAACTGGTATCTTCACCCAGGAAACAACTTTGGTCTCTGGCAAGTGGGGAGAACAGCCAGACCCTCTTCCTGTTCCCAGGCCATGCCAGCTTCCATCTCCTGCCCTTAGGAGCTGCTGCCCTTTCCTTACCTGGGGTGGTGACTCCTGTGGGGGTTTGAGGGGGATAGGAGACCTCCGACCTGATGGAAGAAGGGAGAGGAGGGAAGAGGCTTAGTTACACCTCTTTACCACATCCCTTAAAAGAAAATGTGAAAATTCAGGAGAAGTCTAGTGAGGCCAGGGTAGGGGATGTGCTGCCCTGGAAGTGTGTGTGTGGGGGAGTTGACATTGAGCTTGATTACAAAGGTACTGGCCGCTTTGTGCCTAAAGATGTGAGGGCAGGGGCTGGGGTTGGCTCCCAGCCAGAAGCTCCTGGAATTGCAAGACCAGTTTTGGGGAAAAGGTTGGCTGGGAGAGTTTGTGGGGGCAGGATGACCACTCCCACAGTAAAACCCTCAGAATCCAGCAGCCTTCTTCGCAAAAGCGCCCTAGCTGGGGACAATAGAGGCTAATTTGCATCTCATTTACATGCTCTTCATTTCTAGGCAAAATGCTCTGATAGCAAGCACCCCCAGCCCCTTCCTTCTTCCCCGAGAGAGCAGGTCCTGCCTCCCTCCCACCCAATGTCTCTGCACCCCACCCCCCAACTTAGACTGGATTAGTCCAGCCTCTGAAAACACTTGGTTGGCCTTCGCATTGGCCCCCTAGACTTAAGTATAATATATCTTTAAGAGGGCTTCCCATATCTGTTTTGGGAGGAGCAGTATCTAGGCAGTCCCCATCCCACCCCGGGCCTGGGGAAAGGCTTACTCCGCTGGGACCAATCCCAGCTGCGTAATACCCCCCATCAGAAGCAAATGGGGGAGGTCTGGCCCTCTCTATCTCCCCCTCCAAGGTCCTCCCTTTGCTGGGAGAGGAAACAGCCCTTCTCTCTCCTCCTGGCCCTTGCAGCCACCTCTGGGGAGTGGCCAGGTCATAGCCAGAGTCATAACCAGAGTCTAGAGGGGGCTGGGGAAGGGATGGAGAAGGGGAGACTGGACTGGGGACAATAGCAGGAAGCTCTCAGGCTGGTTGCCCGCCCCAGTCCACCTTCCTCTGGGGGAGCAGAGGAGAGGTAGAGGGGGTGAGGGGCGCGCCGAGGAACTGGCTGAAGGCGCCTCCCCTTCTCCAAGACATTTCCCCCACCCCCAGCCCCGGGCTCCTAACCTACGCTCCCTCCCACCCAGCCCGCAACCAGGATAATCCAGGTGTCTAGACCCTGGCATAAGGTGGGCCCAGGGCCAGGGGCTCGACGTGTCTCCCCTTCACTGGATCTGGGGCTCCGAGAGGGGCGGGTAGCAGAGTCTGGGCCGGGACCGGGTCCCAGAGCCACGTTAGCGGGAGGAGGGGCTGGAGGGGCCTGCAGGCGCAGACGGAGTGGGGATGGGAGCGGGGGTTGGGGAGCGGAGGCGGGTCTCGGAGGCCAGAGAAACAGGGCCAGAGGCTGGGAACCGACGAGGGCAGGCCTGGGGCCAGTGCTGAGCGGGGTCCACCGGCTCAAGGTGCAGTCGCCAGCCAGTCTCTCCTCCTTCGGAGACCCCGGTCTAACAAAGCCCCGGGGCGAGTGGGGTGAAGGAAGGAGAAGGGCACGGGGACTGTTGTTTCTCTGGGGGGCCCCCCTTCCCCGACTCTGCCCCAGCTAACCCCCTGAGAGGTGCTCAGACTCCCGTTTGCACAAGGACAGAGGTGCAGGCGTCACACTAAAGTCCGGAACGACGCGTCCCCCTTCCCATCCCTGCAGGGACATCGAGAGGGTCCAGTTCTCCGCGGGTCTCAGAGCCTTAGTTTCCCTGCTGGGGAGGCAAGGTACCAGATTTTCCACCCTCTCTGTACGGTGCGCGCCTCAAATAATCGCCTTTCGCATTCCCCAACCCAGAAGACGCGACTCGGAGAAATCCGGTGGAAAGAGGCGCCCAGACCCTGCGCCCAACAGTGCATTGACGGGGTTCAGCCACGGTCCCCTCCTCCCTCCGTGCACCCCAACTCCGCTGACCCTCTCCGTCAGGCAGGCACACAGCGCGCTGGCACCCTCCCGGGTCCCTCTCGCACTTCAGAAGGTTGTCCCCAGCCTGCGGCGCCCCGGGTCCTCCTCGCCTCCCTGCAACCCCGTCCCCGCTCAGGGGTACTTGCTCCGGGATCCGGGTCAGCGGGACCAAGATCGCAGCGGGCGGGCAGCGGCCCCGCGCCGCGCCGAGTTCGCAATCCGTGATTGGGGCTCTGGCGAGACGTGACGAGCGTCCGAATGGGATGGAGCTCGGAACCGACTTCCCGGGAGCAGTCGGGTCGGGCGAGCCCTGGGTCCCAGTCGCAGCCCCCACTCCCGCCGCGGCTCCGCGCAGGAAAACAATGCGACCGCCCGGGGCTCTGGGCCCGGCCCCAGCCGCCCCGCCCGCCTCCCGGCTGGCCCCGCCTCAGGCCCGCCTCTGGGTCGCCGCAACCAATCCAGCTCTCGGAAGCTTTCTGGAAACCGCCTTCTCGACACCTCTCCACCAATAGTCCTTCTTGGGGGCGGAGCGTCAGGAGCACCGCCCACCGAGAGGGCCAGGCCGGGAGGCTGAGCCTGAGACTGAAGCCAGGCGCGAGATGGAGAGACCCGCGGACCGTCGCTGACACTAGGACGGAGGGGATCACATGCTTTAAAATGGAGAAGCCCCGGGGAGAAATCTCACAGGAGAAGGAGGAAGAAAAGCTGGAAGGAGAGACAGACGGGAAACCCGGAGACCTCGGCTAGGCTGAGCTGTCAGAGCCGCGCGACTTTCCCTCCCTCCTTTCTCCCCAGGGGCTTTGGCTATACTGCTTCCGCTTTGAGAGTCTCCCCCCTCAACCTCTACGCGGCCCCAACCCTCTGTCTCTCCTCTCTACTGTTTTTACCTCAACCTCTGTATGTCTTCTCACGTGTCTCCTCCCCATGTTCATCATGGCCCCAATAAGGGAGGCCTAGCATGCACTTGAGGGCTTGAGGCCTGGGAGAGGCAAGGAAGATGTCACCAGGAGGTTTTGTTTTGTTTTGTTTTGTTTCCACCAGTAGGTTTTTCTTGTCCCCATCATCTCCTCCCCTCCCACCCCAACTGTCAGAGCAGGATGGGCTTGGGCCACTAGGCCAGGAACTAGGGAGCCAGGAAGCCAGGGTGGCTGGCAGTCAGGCTGTTGGTTGATGGAAGAGGACAGGTGAGTGGGGCTCAAGCCAAAAGAGAGATGTGGAGATTGGGACAAACTGACTCAGAGAATCACATAGAAAGAGGAGTAACGTGGAAACTCCAAAGAGGGAAAGTGACCAGCTGTCCCAACCCCACATAGCCTTGCTGGCCCCCAGACACAGGATTAGTTACGTTCCATCTTTCTTCACAGGGCCCTGGACATTCCTTCAGATGGCATAACTGCTCCTTCTCCATCTCCACCCTCCATAAAGACCCTTTGATTCTGGGAAGGTCAGCAGGGAGGGAGAATGAGACTACTTCAGACAGCACTGCTTGGCTCCCACCTTGGTATTGCCTGCTTAGATTTTTCCCTGCGTGGGGCTGGGACAAAAGACTTTCTCAAAATTCCCAGGATAGTGGGTGGCCTGGGAGACATTGGCATTCTTGGATAGTTTTATCTGAGTGGGCACCTCCTTTCCCCTACTCCCACATACTAGTCTCTGGACTGGAGGAAAGGAGGCGCAGGGATTTGCTACTTATGGCCAGTCTTTACTGAACTGAGATCAGAATGGGTAGCATCACTGAAAGGGCTAAGCCTCACAGCGAGTAGGCAAGAAATATGAACACACACACGTGCACACACAAACAGAGAGAGACACAGAGATGGAAGGCCAGGTGAATCCGTGAGACTAATCGGAAACAACAGAACAATACTTACACAAGGCTAATTACGGAGGGTCTTGAGTCCAAGGCAATTCAGTGTTTTAAAGGCTGCGAAGAGTTTTTGGGAGAAAAATACCTCAAAATATAGAGGCACTCAGAGGTTGAAAGAAATCTCCCCAGCTCTTAACGAAGGACTTAGGTAATCAAATATATGCTCATTAAATTGATTAGTGAATGGAGATTGAGGTGTAATTTCTTTAAAATTTTAGGGCCCAACTAAAATCTCAGTTCCATCCAATAAGTATTAAGCACTTACTTCAGGTACAATCCACTGTGGGATGTGGTCCCAGTCTTTAAAAAAAATGACCATCTACCATCCCACCAGGATAGCCCCAGGAAGCAGTGCCCCGAGACCACCAGCCCATGACAGCCACAACTCCAGCCAGCCAGCGAAAGTCACCAGGCACACAGTCTACACAAGTGATGGCCATACATAAGGCCATCCCTTTAAGTTTAAGAGAAGTGGCTATTCTACTAACTCATAGAAACAAACACGGAAAAGGGTGCCTGGGTGCCGCAGTCGGTTAAGTGTTTGACTTTGGCTCAGGTCGTGGTCTTGGGGCCCTGGGATGGAGCCTGCATTGGGCTACCTGCTCAGCGGGGAGCCTGCTTCTCCCTCTCCCTCTGCCCCTCCCCCTGCTTGTCCTTGCTCTCTAGCTCTCTCTCAAATAAATAAAATCTTTAAAAATAAAATAAACAAAATCTTGAAGGTAAGAAAAAATAAAGAAAATGGCCATTGGGGTGCTTGGTTGGCTCAGTAGGTAGAACATGTGACTCTTGTGGTTGTGAGTTCAAGCCCATGTTGGGTGTATAGATTACTTAAAAATAAAATCTTTTGGGGCACCTGGGTGGCTCCATCAGTTAAGTATCTACCTTTGACTGAAGCCCCACATTGAACTCCCTCCTTCTCCCTCTCCTCCCCACTCATGCTCTCTCTCGCTATCTCTGTCTCTCAAATAAATAAATAAAATCTTTTAAAAAAAAAAGGAAAACTTTGTTTTTAATTAATTTTTTTATTTTTAAAGTAGGCTCCACACCCAACGTGGGGTTTAAACTCATGACCCTGAGATCAAGAGTCTCATGCTCTACTTACTGAGCCAGCCAGGCATCTCAAAAATAAAATCTTTGGGGGGGAAAAAAAAAAGAAAATGACCATCTATTTGAGTTAAAATAAAACTTCCTTGCACTAGGGCACCTGGGTGGCTCAGTGGGTTAAGCCTCTGCCTTCAGCTCAGAGGTCATGATTTCAGGGGCCTGGGATCGAGCCCCACATCAGGCTCTCTGCTCAGTAGGGAGCTTGCTTCCCCCTCTCTCTCTGCCTGCCTCTCTGCCTACTTGTGATCTCTCTTTGTCAAATAAATAAAAATCTTAAAAAAAAAAAAACTTACATGCACTAAATGATTAAAATGTAATATCAAGTAGAAAGAAAGAAAGAAAGAAAGAAAGAAAGAAAGAAAGAAAGCAAGCTACATTGAGTATAATTCCTAAATGAAAGAAAAGACAATAAATCTTTTTCATGATGACTACAAGGAAAGATGTTGGATACATTTTATCATGGCTGATGGGAGAATTTTGGTGGGAGTTGGCTTGGTGGAAAAGAAAGGAGAAAATGTTCCAAAGAGTAACATAGCTTAAATAAAAGTTTGTACTTGGTAAGCATTGAGCCTGAAGCATGGATAGCAAAAGGCTGGGTATGACTAATATGAGAAAGACACTAGTTACAAGCAGAGGAAAGGGAAAAGGGAGACAAATTATGGAAGGCCTGGAACACTAAGGTGAGTAGGTTAAAATAATCTGACAGGAATAGGATGTTATTTTAAGTTCTCGAGTAACGTTGTTATTTGTCAAAATGCTTTATTTTAGCAAGAAGACAAGGAAACCTACCAGCAAGAAAATAGGGGGTTCGAAGATATGGGGACAGAGGCAGTCAGGTAAGGATGGTGGCACTGGGTACGGAAAGAAATAGATGAACTCTTTCAAAGGACAAATCCAAATGACTCTATTCCTACTCCTGTCTTGTGGAGAAAATCCCACAGTCCCACACATTGGAGACTTTAATAAATTCAGGGTCTCCAAGCTTGGAGAATCACCCTCTCCCAATCCTTAGGAGTAGCTATTTCAAACTTCCACCTCATTCCTCAAGTTTCTTTCCTCACTACTTCTTCCCTTATCTCAGCAGAACCTGCATCCATCTTCAGAGAAAACAGTAGTAATCTGAGAATTCCACCAACCTCTTGGGCCCTCTCCAGATGCACTTAACTGTGTCCTCGCATCTCTGTCATCCCAGTAGATGAGGCACCCATGTTGCCTGTCCAAGGTTCACCTTCCCATGTTACCCTCAGCTCCATGCACACGGGGCCTAGCTAGGCTGTCTTGCTTGTCTCTCTTTGCACTTTGCACTTAGCACAGCACCTGGCACATAGCAGATGTTTGCTATTAACACATTGGTTACATAAATCTGTCCCATCTCCTACTTTGGGGCCTTATTCCACATGTCTTCAAATCCTTTTTCCTTCATTTTTTTTTTAAATTAACATATAATGTATTATTTGCCCCAGGGGTACAGGTCTGTGAATCATCAGGCTTACACATTTCACAGCACTCAACATAGCACATACCCTCCCCAATGTCCATAACCCAGCCACCCTATCCCTCCCCCCCACCCCCCAGCAACCCTCAGTTTGTTTTGTGAGATTGAGAGTCTCTTATGATTTGTCTCCTTCCCGATCCCAGTTTGTTTCATTTTCCCCCCACCCCCCACGACCCCCCGCCCTGCCTCTCAAATTCTTCATATCAGAGAGATCATATGATAATTGTCTTTCTCTGATTGACTTATTTCGCTTAGCATAATACCCTCTAGTTCCAACCACATCATTGCAAATGGTAAGATTTCGTTTCTCTTGATGGCTGCATAGTATTCCATTGTGTGTGTGTGTGTGTGTGTGTGTATATATATATATATATATATATACACATATACATACCACATCTTCTTTATCCATTCATCTGTTGATGGGCATCTAGGTTCTTTCCATAGTTTGGCTATTGTTCTCCTTCATTTTTAAAAAAAGATTTTTATTTATTTATTTGAGAGAGAGAGCATGCACAGGGGGAGGAGCAGAGGGAGAGGGACAAGCCGACCCCAGCCCGAGCCCAACTCAGGGCTTGATCTCAGGACCCTGAGATCCCGACCTGAGCTGAAACAAAAGTCAGATGCTTAACTAACTGAGCCACCCAGGCACCCCTTTCTCCTTCATTTTTAACCTTTCCTTTTCCTATTGCCATTTTCCCCTCAGTACCTACACATGCTCGAGGATTTCGTGTGATTAAAAAAAATTCTCAACTTTCCCTTGATCCTTGTCTGTATTTCGCTATCACTCAGTTTCTTTCTTCCCTTCACAGCTAAACTACACAGGCAACTATACTCATTGTACCCACTTCCCTACTGTTTGTATTCCCTATTGTTTCTATTGTATTGATTGTTCCCATCAAGGCCATTAAACACGTCCCTGTCACATTCAGTGAACACCTCTTCGGTCTTTATCCTTTCGCCCTCCTTATGGCATTTGACCCTAGTAACCCCTCCTTCCTTGAAATGCTCACCCCTTTTGGCTCCTGGGTACTTCCTCTTGACAGAAACTAGGGACTTAATAAGTATATATTTTTAATTAAAAAAAAATTTTTTAAAGATTTATTTACTCACTTGAGAGAGGTCTCGAGCACAAGCGGGAGGGGCAGAGGGAGGAGACAGAATCTCAAGCAGAATTTGCACTGCGCGCACAGAGCCTGAGGCTGGGCTCCATCTCACAACCCTGAGATCATGACCTGAGTGGAAACCAAGAGTCAGATGCTAAACCGACTGCGCCATCCAGGTGCCCTAATATGTATTTTTTAAATGAATGAATGACTTTACTTCCATTACTATGACCTCGCTTTTTCAGTCTTTTCTGACCTCTCCTTAAATGTTGGTGTTCCCTAGGGTCATGTCCTTAGCCATCTCTTCTTGCTCTACACATTCTCACTGGTCAAGATAACCCACACCAAGGGGCACCTGGGTGGCTCAGTGGGTTAAAGCCTCTGCCTTCAGCTCAGGTCATGATCTCAGGATCCTGGGATCAAGCCCCGCCCGGCTCTCTGCTCAGTGGGGAGCCTGCTTCCCCCTCTCTCTCTGCCTGCCTCTCTGCCTACTTGTGATCACTCTCTCCCTCTCTCTCTAATAAATAAATAAAATCTTAAAAAAAAAAAAAAGATAACCCACACCAAATGTTACAATAGTGACTTATGTGGGGCGCCTGGGTGGCTCAGTCAGTTAAGTGTGGGACTCTTGGTTTCAACTCAGGTCATGATGTCAGGGTCGTGAGATCCAACCACAAGATGTACTCTGCGCTCAGCATGGAGTCTACTTAAGATTGTCTCCCTCCCTCTTCCTTCGCCCTTCCCCCTGCTCATGCTCTCTCTCAAATAAATAAATAAATAAATAAAATCTTTAAAAAAAAATGACTTATGTGTGTTCCTCATAAAATCTAGCTATTCGATCGTGGTCTTTCTCTTAAGCTCTAAACTCACTTTTACAACTGCTTATTGGATACTTCCATTTGGATTTTCCATAGGTTTTTACCACTCAGTGTAAAGACAGGAAGCTTGACTTTTACCTTTGTATTTCCAGCACTTAGTCATAACGCCTGGCATTTGGTGCGTGGAGGAAGGAATATGCATCAAAGATGTGAACTACTTCCAGCTATGTCAGGTTGAAGTCTTGCTTGACTGCTTCAAATGACACTGAACTCTCTCTTCCTAAAATGATTTGAGAGTACTGATTTTAACCATGATGCAATCTCAGCTAAACAGAAGCCCAGGAATGTTCCTTTCTGCATATTGTCCCAGATAACTGAAGTTCACCCGATTAAGTGCAAAACATTTTCATTTTAACTGTTTCAAATACAGATTACTCAAAAAGGTATTATTAATTTCCTGTGGATTATATATAGTGGGAAGAGCACGACTGGGTCATTAAGACCTAGACTGAGCTGTGGAGCATGACTTTGGATAAATCATTTCTCTCTAAGACTGCATCTGCCATCTGTGAGTGGTCACTTTCCCTACTTGCCTAGCTCACAGGCTCAAGTAAAATAATGCAGGTGAAATGGCTTGTAAATCCAAAAATGTTTTGCACATTTAAGATGCCATCACTTAACCAGTTGTTTCCTTACTCAGAGGAAACACTGTGAACTTAATTGTACAGGAAAACAGAGAGAACACCAAAGTCTAGAATATACACGGTTAATACTGTGTGCTCCTCTTCTATACGGCCACAAATGCTAGTTTTCATTTGTCTCCTTTTTTGTGTCCCTAGTCCCCTCTTTTCATCCGTGTGAATTTTTTCTTTTTTCTTTTTTTTTTTTAAGATTTATTTATTGGGACGCCTGAGTGGCTCAGTGGGTTAAAGCCTCTGCCTTCAGCTCAGGTCATGATCTCAGGGTCCTGGGATCGAGCCCCGCATCGGGTCTCTGCTCCGTGGCGAGCCTGCTTCTCCCTCTCTTTCTGCCTGCCTATCTGCCTACTTGTGATCTCTCTCTCTCAAATAAATAATTTTTTTTTAAAAAGAGATTTTATTTATTTATTTGAGAGAGAGAGAGAGAGAATGAGCAGGGGGAAAGGGGAGAGGGAGAAACAGATTCTCCACAGAGCAGGGAGCCAGACGTGGGGCTCAATCATAGAACCTTGGGATCATGACCTGAGCCAAAGGCAGATGCTTAACGGACTGAGCCACCTAGGCGCCCCGATCTGTATGAATTCTCATTGTTATCAATGCTCGTGCTTCTAAAAGCTGTTCTTTCCTCTTTTAATTTGCTGCTAATTATATGCTGTGGGTGCAGAGGTTACTCAAAATGGGTCTAGATTGAAAGAAAAGAAAAGAAAGACTTGCGATGAATGAATTAAATGCACAATATAACATGTGACTGTCATGTGGCTACTATTCCCCCCTTATCCCCTGGTTCTTAGGTGGGTTTTGAATTTATTCTTTCAGCCAATACTGATCGGGCACAGTGGGTGAGAGGCACTCTGCGGGCTCTAAGGCATCAGTCCTGCCCTCCCGGAGTTTACAGGCTAGTGGGGATGTAGTGAATAAAGTCACAAATTACAGTGAAGGGAGTCATTCTAAGAGGGAGGTAGACAGGTCTAAAGGACTGTATATCAGAAGGGGCTAATATGGTTTAGAGACTCGTGATGGCTCCACAGATTTGACTATCCAGCTGAGACCTGAATGCTGAGTAGGAAGAGAAGAGGTGTGTGTGGGAAGAGTTCCAGGCAGAGAAACAAGAAGTGGCAAAGTCTAGAACACAGGACAAGGTGGAAGGAGAGGGACAGCAACCACACAGGGTGAGTACCGGAGGAACCGAGAGAATTGCAATACAGCTTCCGTACAAGGGGCAGATAGAGCTGAGGTCAAGGGGCAGACTCGAGGAGAAGCTGGATGTCAGTGCATAAGGAATTGGTAGCAGAATTCTGGATTCAGCAAGTATCACTGTATTTGCATCTTCCTGTATTCACATTTCCCATCTTATTTTTCAATTAGATTGCACATTTCTTTTAAAAAGGACTCTTGCTGTCCCTGTTGTTTTGGCAGTGCCACCCATGACTGTCCCCAGGACATATGATCAGTGACTTCATCAGAAGATGATGCCACATTCGTTATGAGGTCGAACTCACTGCCTCGTAATCTTGTGAGCTAATTAGCAGGAAAGGCACAGGCTTGGGAATCACACAAGACCCTCTGTCGGCCATTTAACTAGCTCTCGAATTTGGGAACAGATTATTTAACCTCTCGAAGCCTAAGGCTTTTCCGATCAGCAAACAGGATACAGTGACATTTAATTCATAAGGGTACCAGAGAGTTAAATGAGGTATTTACATAACGTGAGGCAGAGTGCACTCAACAAATGCGGGCTCCGGTCTCTCCTCACCTCCCTCTCCGGAACTCCAGTCCACCCTTTTCCATCTGCCCCCATACCTTGCTCCTTAGCCATTCCCTCTCCTTTGCGCTTTGGAAGCCTTCCTCTCCACCTGCTCCTTCTGCTCAGCCTACAAATGTCCTCGAATCCCAAGCTAATAAAATAGTCCCTCTCTCAGTCCAGCTCCCCACCCTCTTAAGTTACCTGGAAAGTAGCTTGCTCTTCATCCCCTTACCATCATACTCCTCAAAGGAGTTGTCAGCATTTCCCAGGCTAGGTTGTATTAAGGGCTCTTGGCTCTAGACCCTGCGGTGAGAGATGGGAATAAGGAAGGGGCCAAGACTCAACCACCATCTCCAAGAGGCAGAACCCGTGATTGTGGCATCTGTGCTGTGAGGATGGCTTCGACTTCCAAACCTCGATTTACTCTTCAACTTTTGCCAACCAGCCAATGGTTCCAATCCTTCCCCTTCTGCTGCAACTTCTTGTAAAATTACCAAAGCCCGAGGTCTCTCATCAGGCCTCATCCTGTGCTGAAGCAAGCTAAACTCTGATCCAGCAGGCCCTCCCACAGCTAAAAACTTAATGAAGCCTCAAACCCATTCCCACCGAGCTCCTGCTGTCTCTCCCCTGATCATCTGAAATGCCGAATGTCTCTCTACTGCAAGAGGGAGCAAGTCTATTAAAGCCTACCATGATCTGCTTTTCCTTCTTCACTTCTTTCTCAAACAACCTGGGTTGCAGACATATAGAATAAATCAGCACTTCCTGAGTATGCCCCATATTACCTTTATTTGTTGAATGGCTTATGCTTATTCCCATCATCTGAAGCACTTCTCCCCCATCTCTGCCTAGTAACTAGTTGAATCCATCCTTCTCATTCTGCCTCTTCAGCCTCCTATCAGAAATCATCTAAACGTCTCTTTACTCTCGTTATTCTTCCAATTTCTATTAAGTTAATGACATCATTTGACTTGCATTGTAGTTACATATGCTTAAGTTTATCTCCCTGACAAGGCTGTCTGATTTTTTTTTTTTTAAGATTTTATCTATTTATTTGAGAGAGAGAGAGAGAGAAAGAGAAATCAAGCATGAGTGGGGGAGGGGCAGAGGCAGTGAGAGAAGCAAACTCCCTGCTGAGCAGGGAGCCCATCCTGGGACCCTGGGATCATGATCTGAGCCGAAGGCAGACTCTTAACCAACTGAGCCACCCAGGTGCCCCAAGGATGATTCTTGATGGTAAATATTTTGGCCTCATTCAGAAACTGTAACTTACCTCCGTTTCTGCATCCCTGTAGCAGCTACAAAGCCCAGGAAGCAGGCTTGTTGCCTCTAGTGGTTCAATGCTGTGCTGACACCTGCTGGCCACATCTGGTTTGGCCGCCGTGGCCCCAGCACCTTCCTCTCTAGGGTTGAGGGTGGGGACAGTCCGCGCCGCCCCTTCCCCAGCCAGGTACTGGAAGCCTGTGCTCAGGTACGGTTGCCCCAAGCACCACTCTTCCCTAGAGACCCCAGGAACACACATCTACTGGCCTCTGGCCCGAACTTTCCCCACTGACCCCCACCGTAGCAATTTGTACTTCACATCCTTCCCAGAACCATAGAAATAGAAGATCCCAAAGAACTGGGGATCAAGGAAATAAGGAGACAAACAATTTGAGAGCAGAGGATGCGCAATCCCTCCTCCTAACCTCACAAAACCAAGGTGATTTCCTGCAGAGTGCTATTCCTTTTAACCTTTGTTGCATTTCTAGGAGGCTGTGGGGCCACAGACCATCTCAGGGACAGTGTGATGAACCGGAGGTTGAGCACAGGGTAGGAAGGCGGGGCTTGAGGGGTGGGGCCAAGCCAAAGGGCCTCTCACTTAGGAGCTTCTCCATTCTGTCAGCTCTCCCGGAACGTCCAAGGCAAGACTGGCACCCAGAGCACGCGGCAGGTGAGGGGCCGTCAGTGACAGAAGGGTAGAGGCTTTAGGGGTGATGGTGGCAGAAGAGTCCCAGCTCTGTCAGCCTGAGCCTTCCATGTTGTGAGACTCTCCTTTGCCAGAATTCTTGGGTCCCCAGCACAGGCCCAGCTCAGCCTACCCCGGGGCAAGGCAGCCTCAGAAAGGAAGACATGGTTTGGGACGGTAGAGAGGCAGGGAGGAGGCGTGGGGGTGATATGGGTGTGTGACAGAGCACTGAGAGATGAGAGGACATCATGGGAAACATGGAGGTAGACATAAGGGCCAGGAGGAGAGCTTGGCCACAGGATCGCAGGGCAGGACGCGGACAAGAGAAAAAGGGAGACTGAAGCGGGAGGGAGAGGACAGTGGACCAGATGTGAGATAACCATGGGTGCAATAAAGAGCTGGGTAACAGGAAGGCCAAGGAGGAAGGAAGGCTCACATGGAGCAATCTCCTCTTCCGGCTGTGGAGCCCGGTCCAGAAAACCCCAGGCAAGGCCAGGAGCAAAAAGCAAGGTTCCAGGTTCGCACTGGACTGATACGGCGGGGGAAGACCCTCTCCGCCACAGTACCCATCTCCCCTGTGTCTTCAGACTCCCATTTTGGTTTAGGGGAGAGGGCGAGGCTGCTCCTCATTGCGGTAACAGCCACATCCTGCAGAGCAGGGGAGGGGGAAGTAAGAAGCAAAACAACCAGAACCACGGGCAAGGACCACGAGGAGAGCACCCTGGATATATGCGGCGGCGATGTGCCACGAGGAGGGTCCTTGGTTCACTCCCAGCAGTAGACCGTGGTTCTCTAGTACCATCTGCCCTGCCAAGGAGGCGTCTCATGTTTCCTTAGTCCGCAGCAACCTCATTGAAAGCATTCCCAGGAAGGAGGTTTCTGCGGTTCGAAGCTCATTTTAATCATTTGCTAGTGACTTTGGCCGAGTTGCTTGATTTCTCTTAGCTTCAGTGTTCTCTTTGCAAGATGGGGACACCTACCTTACAGAGGGTTGGGGAGACTGGGATAATTCCCATAAAGCGCTTGGCACATAGGTTCTCAATAAACGTGAGTGAGCATTTTTATCCGGACTTCTGGGACCCCATCTCACTCACTTCCTTAAAGGCAGTATCGCACATGAGCTGCCACGGACTCTTTGAGTCAGGAAAAGGGTTGCGTCTGACCTTGGGTCAGTTATTTAAGGCAAGCCTTGGTTTACCTGGCTGTAAAGCAAGGAGAGTCTCATAGATTTCTGGCCCATTGTCAGCGTGGGCCATGGTCGCTGTGAGAACTAGCTGCCAGATAAGCTTTATCTTCTCCCCTGTAGGCCAGCAGCAGCCGACTTCCCCTTGCGGCTGCACTAGTTGGGGCTAGCGCCCTGTGTGCCCTCACACCCCCCACCAAAGCTGTCACTGCCCCTCTGGGAGGGGTGGAGCTCAAGATCTCCTCCAGGTCCACAGGGAAAGAAATGGGAACAAGGCATAGAAGACTGAGGGGGCCCAGGGGGGAAAAAGAGGACAGAGAAAGATGACAATGGGATAGAAACCGGAGACGGGGAAAAGCCATTGATGTCTTTCTAAGGAAGCCTGTGGCCTCTCCTCTAGTGACTGACCGCAGACCCTCCCCTCCTCCTCCCCCAGGAACTATGGAGTCCTTCAGCTCAAAGAGCCTGGCGCTGCAGGCAGAGAAGAAACTGCTGAGTAAGATGGCAGGTCGCTCCGTGGCACATCTGTTCATGGACGAGACGAGCAGCGAGGTGCTGGATGAGCTCTACCGCATTTCCAAAGAGTACACGCACAGCCGGCCGCAGGCGCAGCGGGTGCTCAAGGACCTCATCAAGGTGGCGGTCAAGGTGGCCGTGCTGCACCGCAGCGGCTGCTTCAGCCCCGGCGAGCTGGCCCTGGCCGCCCGCTTCCGCCAAAAGCTGCGCCAGGGCGCCATGACGGCGCTCAGCTTCGGCGAGGTGGACTTCACCTTCGAGGCGGCCGTGCTGGCCGGCCTGCTGACCGAGTGCCGGGATCTGCTGCTGGAGCTGGTGGCGCGCCACCTCACGCCCAAGTCCCACGGCCGCATCCGCCACGTGTTCGACCACTTCTCCGACGCCGGCCTGCTCACGGCCCTCTACGGGCCCGACTTCGCTCAGCACCGGGCCAAGATCTGCGATGGGCTCAGGAAGCTGCTCGATGAGGGCAAGCTCTGAGCGCCGGGGGCCCCAGCGCGGGCCACCCGAGCCGCGCGGCCGGACTGAGAAAGTGACACCGAAAGGGCTCTCTCGCCCTGCTTGGCTGCACTGATGCTTTTCAATCCTCAGGCTTCAGTCTTTCCCCCAGAGTGCTTTGGCCTCTGAGACCACCCCGCCCCCAAACTGCTGGTGGAGAAGAAGCAAAGCTGAGGGTTGACGCCTCTCTCCCACTCCAGCCCCAGGACAGGAAACAAAGCTGCCTGAAAAAAGACGAAGTGAAACTTGGATCTCTGTCTGCCCCGTAAGGGACATTTGAAACAGGGAAGCCCCCTCCCTGGGGAACCAGGGGAAGAGGGCATAGCCCATTTAACCCTTCAGAGGACACTAAAGACAGAAGGGGGAATGGGATCCCAGACCTCCAGCTCCAGGCAGAGCCTGGACAGATACCAGAGGCTCTGTTCCAGAGCACAGGAAGAAGGGGCTAGGGCAGGGGAGATTCTCACAGGGGAAATAAAACTACTAAAACATGCACAGGGCTCAATGTTTAATCTCTCCAGCTTCTTATACCTTACGACCATCACAGAGGCAAGAGATAGACAAACACCACTTAATCTCACCTCTCACCATTTCCATACAAGAGACTGAGGCATAGTTCCAAGTATCATTGGGGTTTCCTTGTCTACTTCTGCTTAAGAAACTAAAAAACAACAACAACAAAAAAACAAAAAACAAAAAACCAACTATACTGCAGATCAGTGCTACAAATTGCAAATAAATATGCAGTGAGGACCAAGGCATAGATCAATGGGCTCTGGTGGGGAGGGCGTGTAACAAAGAAACTCCCACGACAAAAAGTCTCCCCCAACTGGCCTCCTCTTCAAACTCGGAGGTAATTCTTCTTTCATCCCTTAGCCTCACACAGGCTGAACAGAGGAGCAGGTTAGAAGGGTGAACTGGTGGCATGGAGAGTTCCAGTCCCTACGTTGCTGTTTTTTCTCAGAGCAAGAGTTACGAAAAAGTTATGAACCGGTTAGTCAAAACTGAGCCCAAATTCTTTACTTTGAGACTGGGGGAAAGGCCCAGCACTATCTGCCATTCTCTGCAGAAGGGCTAGATCACGGACTGCCCCATCCTCAGTAACATGCTTGCCTAAGAAGGTGGGGAAGGTGGGGAACCAGCAGTCACTGGCTCGCTGTTCCCGGATTCCCCTCACTCCAGAGCTATAGAAATCCTATTTTTTCATTACAAGAGGGAAACAATAAGATACAGCAAATAAATACTCCTTCAAGATAGCACCAAATAAATTAGGTAATATAGTCTGAAATGGGGAGGAGGCTGGGGGTTAGGGGAGTCCTTGCCTCCCTGCTCGAAGGCCAAGGAATGGTAAAGGGGATGGGAAAGGCAGCAGGGATGTAAAAAGAGCCTTTTGAATCTAAAAGACAGCTCTAGATTCAGCCCAAGAACTGAGGAGGGTTCTATTCCCCATCCCCAATAAAGCTGCCCCAGGCCAAGGAACTCTAGATCGAGGCTGGGAAGAAGGCAGGAGGGAGGGAGGTGGGCTGGGAAGCCGTGTTCTCGAGCCTCACCTCGGGCTCTTCTCCCCCTCAGGTTGCTCCTTCAACATCGTGCTTTTCTCAATCAGTTCTGGAGACATCAGAGTTTGAAGATTTCATCCTCCTGGTCCCGAAGCGTCCGGGTCCGAGAGGTCCGGGTCAGCGGCACCGGACCTAGCACTGCTCGCTGCTGCATCCGCGGGGAGCTCAGGTGAAGGCCTGAATCCTCCCCAGGTACCCTGCAGGTGAGGAAAGGGGGCAACGTGACAGCTCAGGGGAAGAACCTGAGAAACGGCCCAGTGAAGAGGTACATGGGAAGCTGTCCTCCCCTCCGAATATACATGAGCTTCTTGCTCTGGGATGGAGTCTCATCACCCTCTCAATAAATTCTCACCCTACTGCTCCTTCGTGGATCACCAGAGCTACAACACTCATCTGTTTTACCCCAATGAGAACAAAGAACCCTTTCCTGCTGCTCTACCCATCCCAGCAGCCACTGGCTCTGTTGTTGTTACAGGACGCCCCCTGGGGGGAAGGCTTTACCTTGCTTCTGCTGACACTGCGCTTGCTTACTTGTGTGTCCGGTCAGGTTAGGCTGCAAGGATGAAGAAGTCTATGGAGGGGCTTAAAAGGAACCATTCAAGACTCACCCACTTTCCCCCTTTCTCAGCTTCTGGGCAGCAGCCTTCTTCGACAGGCTGATCTGTGAATCAAGCTTCTTAAGGAAATCAGAGGCAGAGAGGTCATGGATGGGAGTTGGGGGTTCCCGGCCAGGTGTGGGAAGGACCTCCCCGTTAGCACGTCCTGAGCCTGTCTCTGGTTTCTTCCTGTCAGCTGAGTGTGGCCGAACTTCATCCTTACTTGACTGGGCCTCTTCCTCTCCATCCTTCTCTTCCTCAGAATCCAAACCGTTGAACAGGTCTCTGGGCTCTGTCAGGATGGGGATGTAGAGGGTTTTCTTCAAGAAGATGGAGTCATTAGTATAAAGGCGGTTTGCACGCTTAATCTGTTCCATCTTTAAAAAAAAGTCACCGCAATTAATGACAGTAAGAAGGATCAATCTTCTATCTGTTCAGCATCTCATCCCTTTTAAAGTAACTGTACAGAGTCTTATCTGACCCTATTGCAACCAAGCTAAAATACAAAGGGCCGATATTAATATCGTTCCTATTTTATCAATCAGTGGTTTCCTTACGTTTTGGTGTTAGGGTCCCTTTACATGATTAAAAACTACTGAAGAAAAAAGCTTTCATTTATGTAGATTATAGCTAACAACATTTAAGGTATTATAAATTAAAACTGAACAAACTGAAAAATGTGTATTTATTTTAAAACAACCCATTATAGGGGCACCTGGGTGGCTCAGTCGGTTAAGCATCCGACTCTTGATTTCGGCTCAGGTCATGATCTCAGGATCGTGAGACTGAGCCCTGGGTCAGACTCCTTGCTCAGCACAGGGTCTGCTGGAGCTTCTTTCTTTCCCTCTCCCTCGGCATCCCCCCCATGCTTGCCCTTGCTTCTCTAAAATAAATAAATCTTTAAAAAAAATAACCATTACATGTTAACATAAATTTTTTTTTAAGATTTTATTTATTTATTTGACAGAGAGAAAGAGATCACAAGTAGGCAGAGAGGCAGGCAGAGAGAGAGGGGGAAGCAGGTTCCCCGCTCAGCAGAGAGCCCGATGCGGGGGCCGATCCCAGGACCCTGAGATCATGACCTGAGCCGAAGACAGAGGCCTAACTCACTGAGCCACCCAGGCACCCCAACAAAAATATTTTAATGAGGGCGCCTGGGTGGCTCAGTCGTTAAGCGTCTGCCTTCGGCTCAGGTCATGATCCCAGGGTCCTGGGATCGAGCCCCACATCGGGCTCCCTGCTCGGCGGGAAGTCTGCTGCTCCCTCTCCCACTCCCCCTGCTTGTATTCCCTCTCTCACTGTGTCTCTCTCTGTCAAATAAATAAATAAAATCTTTAAAAAATATATTTTAATGAAAAAGAACGATTTTCCAAAACAACAACAACAAATGGAGCAAAAATGGACTTTTGCAAGTCACTTTAATGTCTGACTTAACAGAAGACCACAGAAGATTCTCCTATCTGGCCCTACATTCAATGGGCTGTAATATTAAATGTCATGTAGCTTCTGGAAAATATAGTACACTCATAAGAATGAGAATGAAAAAGACAGAGCCTTATTAGCATTACTATCAAACAATAGTTTTGACCTTGTGGATCCCTGGAGAGTGTCAGGGACTTCTAGGGACCCTTAGACTTCACTTTAAGAACTTCTGTTAAAGATGAAGGAACTGAGGCTCAGAGAGGTTAAGTTACTTGCCTAAGATTATCCAGCAATCTAATGACAAAGCTAGAACTGGAATTCTGGGTCTTTTTACTCCTTCTGGGGATGCTTTTCACACTAATATTAATAATTTCACTGACCAAATATTTAGTACCTATTTATTCATCACCAAACACAGTGACTGGCATTACCTTCCACTTGCCATCCAAGGTAGAAATATCAATGCCATCCTTAACTTATTCTTTTCTTTCACCACCCACACCCAACTGGTCAACAAAAATGCTGCGAAAATCTCTCCCCTGTCCAGTATGACCCTCATTTGACCACCATCACCTTAGAACAAATTCTTAATATTTCTCATCCGGATATTGCAACGGCTTTTTTTTAACTGGTCCTCCTCTCTCCATTTCTATGTATCTCCACCTCACTAACATCTATCTTTCTAAAAAAAATTAATCTGATCAACCTACTACCCTGCTTATCAACCCCCCCATGGCTCCCCACTGGCTCAGAGATAAAATTCAAATTAGCATTCAAGGTTTCTCAATCTACCCCCCTAAGATGTTTGGCCTCATCTCTCTTCTTCTCCCACCTATACATTCTGCCACCCTGAACTTTTCTCTTTTTTTTTGAACATTTTAGGATCTTTCACATCTTTCTGTCTTTATCTACCTAAAATACTTCTTCATTGTCCCTTTCTCTGCTGGGAAAACTTCTTCTCATCAACTATCACTCCCTTCGTGTTACCTTCTCCAGGGCTCCCAAGGTATACTGTAAATATTGCCGTAAAATACCTACCCTATTATATTGTTATTCACCTCTTTGCATATTTGTCTTGCCCAAACTCTGTGAGTCCTTTGAGGGCAGGGATGCTGTTTCTGTATCCTAAGGCACTCCTCAGCATCACACAAACCTGGCACACAGCAGAGGTTCATTAATGCTTTATGAGTAAATAAACTAGATAACGAAATACAGAAATCGCAAATGTAGTATGTTAGTAAAAATCTTATGCTATATATAAAGTGTTTAAAATAAAACTGGATTAATTTGAACAATAAAAAATGTTAAAATTGGCTTGCAGTTTTTGTACCTTTATTTTGCAAAGTGCTTTGATGCTATAAATTTTATTTTGCTTAGATTAATATCCTAAGTCCCTAGCTCCAAGATGCCATGACTTCCGTGAATTTTCTGGTGCTTTTATTATTTCCTAGAAGTACCATATAAGGCAACATCATTCCCGCTTCAAAAAAGATGTAACCAAAGCCAAACCCCAGAGGAATCCCAGGCCGCTGAGCCAGTCAGCTGAGCTAGAAAGGCCATTAGAATCTAGTTAGTTTAACAGAGCAATTCAAAGCGAGGATTCTAGAATGAGACAACCTGCTCTGAATCCTAGTAGACTTGTAGTCTGTAGCAAGTTATCTCTCTAAGCCTCATTTTCCTTATCTTTAAATATTTGGGGACTGGTTACATACACCTTATAAAATCTTATGGAGATAATAGGAGATAATATATAGAGCTTGGCACATACTAAGTGTTCTTTAATGACAGGTAGGTGATAACTTGGGTAATTATCATTATTTAATACCTCTTCCTCATTTTACAAATGGTAAGGAAACTGAGGTCCCAGACAGGTGAAGTGACTTATGCAGCCACTCAGCTAGTAAGCAGCAGAATGAGGCCAGAACCCGGTACCCTTCACTAGACTACAGGGCTTTTTTGTACTCAGAAGGGTACAGGACTGTAAGAAAACCTCCATGAATAATTGCTGAGTTACCAATGGCACGGTTTCCTTCTTTGCACAGCTTCTGAGCCTTTGCTGGGATGGAGGGGCCACTCAGTACTTTCCTATCCACTTCCTTTGTTTAGGCCATGGCCTCTACTTGAAATGTTCACTTTCCTATCCTCCCTGTCTCCACCTGTGGAAATCTTAGCCGTGTCTGCATTCATTCAAAACACATCTATTAGCTTCTATGTGATGGGGACTATGCCAGACTCCAGAGATATAAAATTGAAAGAAAATAGTTCTGTCCCTTAAGGAAAGTACAGGTCATTGGAAAGACAAACATGTAAAAGGTATGAACAACTGATTATAGGTTTGTAGAGGAGCTACAGGAAGGAACTTCTAAATCTTTCAAGGCCCCTTAAACTTTCTGTAAAATCTACGCTTATGTCCTTCCTAGTCCCTTTCCAAATAAAAATTAATCTTTTCTGATTTCCAACCCTTTGTTAATACCTCTACAAACTCACCTTATTCTGTCGCCTGCAATCATTATCTGTGTCCCTATTCATTTCTCACTAGGCTGCAAATTACGAGGGCAACAGTTACACATTTTATTTATGTTTTATCTCTTGGGAAGGTTAGAACAGTGCTTAAACATACCAAGCATAGAAATGTTGGCTAGGGTGCCTGGGTGTCTGGGTGGCTCAGCTGCAGTTGAGTGTCTGACTCTTGAACATGATCTCAGGGTCATGATCTCAGGGTCGTGAGATAGAGTCTGGCATCTGGCTCCGAGCTTAGCAGGGAGTCTGCTTGACACTCTTTCTCTCCCTCTCCCTGTGCCCCTCCCCACCCTGTGCTTTCTCTCTCTAAAATAATAAATAAATAAATCTTTTAAAAAAATGTTGGCTAAAAAATTTTAATAAAAAAATAAAAAGGGGACGCCTGGGTGGCTCAGTCATTAAGCGGCTGCCTTCAGCTCATGTCATGATCTCAGGGTCCTGGGATCGAGCCCCACATCAGGCTCCCTGCTCAGTGGGGAGCCTGCTTCTCCCTCTCACTCTCTCTGCTGCTCTGCCTACTCGTGCTCTATGTCAAATAAATAAATAAAATCTTAAAAAAAAAAAAGGAAGGGTGGCTAAATTTGACAGGATATGGAAAAAACTCATCAATTTCAATGCAATGTATTTTTACACCTATTAAATATACCACACCCATGGCCTGAAATGCCTGGTGTAGAGAGCACCTGTTTTGCACCAAAGAGGCCACCCTACTGGAAAGAAGGCAGAGAGCTGAGGAGTAAAAAAGAACCAAAAGAGACAGAGTTTAAAGACTTAGAACTAGGGGCGCCTGGGTGGCCCAGGCGATTAAGTGATAGAAACTTGATTTCTGCTCAGATTACTGCTTAGGGTCCTGGGGTGGGGCTCCATGCTTGCCTGTGAGTGGGTTTGGGATTCTCTCTCCCTTTCTCTCTGCCCTTCACCCCCCCCCCAATAAATACATAAGTCTTAAAGAACAACAACAACTTAGAACTAGAGTGGTTAGAGTACTGGTCTCATAAAAACTTAGAATTAGAAACCAGCTCTCCATTGTTTGCTGTAAATGTTTAATCACTTGTAATTAAAAAGTTTCTATGTGATTAATAGTATGAGCTTTGGAGTCAGACCTGTTTGAATTCCCACTCTAACACTCATTAGTTATTTGACCTTGGTCAAATCGGTTAGCCAATCTAGGTCTCAGTTTCTTCATCAGTAAACAGGGGACAATAATTTTATGCTTGGTAGGGATGTGAGAACCAAACAGGCCAATGTATGTAAAGGCTCTAGGATAGAGACTGACATAATAAATAGAAGCGGCTCCTCTCCACTGGGATAGTGGCACAGGATTTGTCCCAACCAGACAGGGCAACCCTGAGACTGGAAAACAAAAAAGATAAAGGTGGATCAGACCACGGCACAATTAGGAAAATTTCAGGGGAAGTTTCCTAGAAGAGTCACTACATTCTAATGAGGAATAAATTTCTTCTAAATGGTTGTCTGCATTCCGATCGTGGAAGACTCACCGTCACCCCGTATTTGAGTGCTAGTCCAGCCAGGGTGTCTCCGGGGGCCAGCTGATGCTCCAGGCGTCTTTCCCTCACCGGGGAGCAGGCTGACTGCACCAGGCTTCCGTATGAACGAGCCCGGCTCCCTTGAAGCAGTCCTGACCCCCCGAGGGGGGCCTGTCTAGAGGGAGAAGCCATCTCCTAACCCTGCCGACAGTTGGGGTTGCAACTAAGGGAGGCCTGGCTAAGTGCCCGATAGTGACGGGACTGGGGTCTAGGAATGGATAACCAGGGGATTCCTCTCCCCTTTTGCCTCCTCTCCTAACTCTCCGCCTCCCCCAGCACCAGACGCCCCCTCAGCTCTCGTTTGTACTCCTTGCCAAGCCCCCTTCCAACAAATCTGCCCTGAGTATTCAGTCCCTACCTCAGTCTATCCTTAGCTCCCTGCTGACTTTGGACCCTCCCACCACAATTCGCTACGTTGACCTCTGACCTTTGAACTGTAAACCCTCCTCGACACTCCGGTCAGTTTAGCCCCCCGCCCCAGGTCCGGCGGCCCCGGCCTCGGGGGTTACCCCCACACCCTGGCTCCGCCCCGTCCCGGGGTTGGTCCGCTAGTGTCGGGAATAAATCCGGCCCACCCCTGGTGGGCTGTCGGCGGCAGAGGAGAAGCGTGAGGACCGCGAGAGTTTGCTGTACGCTTTCCACTCAGAGATCCTCCAAGGCCCGCTCCGCATCAAATCTGTCACAGCCTCAAAATCGGTCTCCACGTTCAGGTTCTTGTCTCTCCAGACGCCTCGAGTCAGCCAAGATGCAAGAGTCGGGAGCCAGCCGGGAGGCAAGCTCTTTGAAAAAAGACTTCATATCCCAAAAGGCCCCGCGCGTGCGGGGTCGCCGGGTCGCGCAGGAAGTGCGGTCTCCTCGGCAGGCTGTGGGCGGGCTTTCTGATCGCGCTGTGTGTACGGGGAAGCGCTTCCAGGGAAGTAAGGAGGCCAACCGGAAAGAAATCCGAAAGAAAAAAGGAGACGCCCCATTCTTGCTACGGTGGCCTGGAAGGAGTGGCGGAGGAGGCTGAGGAGAATTGCTCGCTTCTGGGACTTTGTCATAATGTCTTTCAAGAGGGAAGGGGATGATTGGAGTCAACTCAATGTGCTTAAAGTAAGCGGAGAGGAGAGGAGAGCGTCGGGAGCAGTTTCACTGCCCTGTGAAGGAGCTGTTTTGTTGCTCTGGCAACAGCTGCGCGGGAGGGAGCTACTAGAGCTGGGTAGTGACCCCTTCTTCGCCCTATGATCTCTGTTCTCACGGTCCTTATTCCGTTTCAATCCTGGTCTCTGTCGTTTCCCTTCCATCCCTCCCTCCTATCCCGCCGATCCCGTCCCATTACCCCCTGTAGAAACGAAGAGTCGGGGACCTGCTGGCTAGTTACATCCCAGAGGATGAGGCGCTGATGCTACGGGATGGACGGTGAGGGCGAGGAGTGATCAACCCCAGCGTTCTGCTGATAGAGGCTTAATAAAATTTTGTTATTACGGGGGAGAGCAGAAGTATCTAGGATTCTTTGGTGGGGAGTGAGGGACAGGGATTGGGTGGTGGAGATTGGGAGACCTCAGAGTTTGGCTTTGGAAAGGATTGCTAGGTCAAGGTGGGACCTACAGCCCAGACCCCACTCACCCGGGACCAAATATCTTCTCCCCTCATACCCAGCTTTGCATGTGCCATCTGCCCCCACCGACCAGTACTGGACACCCTGGCCATGCTGACTGCCCACCGCGCAGGCAAGAAACATCTGTCCAGTAAGTTGGAGGGAAGACAGGGGGTTAGATAATAAACCCTCCAAATCGCTGCAGATCACTCTTGCTGTTCTGTTTTTGATTCTCTTCTCCTCTATCTTCAGGCCTGCAGCTTTTCTATGGCAAGAAGCAGCCAGGAAAGGGAATGGAGCAGAGTCCAAGACAGCAGAATGAATTGAGGCGATCAGAGACCAAGGCTGAGGTAGTCAGGGAGGGGGGAGGGTATGTTTCAGGTGGGCCTGCTGCACACCTTAGGCTTGAAGGGCTTTGACATCTTTCTAGCTCTGAAGACTCTGACTCTGTTTCCCATCTCCATACCAGGCTCCTCTGTTAACCCAGACTCGACTTACCACCCAAAGTGCGCTGCACAGAGCTCCAAACTATAATAGTTGCTGCCGACGGAAGTACAGGTCTGTGGGGTGGGAAAGCCAGAGGTAGGGAGGGACAAAGGAGATAGATGGCTCTAAAATGATGGTATTCCAAATTCTATTCTCAGGAATACTAGTAGTCCTGAGATGTTAACTGGTATTTCAGAAAAAAAGAGAATTTTGCCTTTTTTTCCCTTAGTTTCGGAAGTGGCACTTTGTAATCCTACCTGAAGAGTAGTAATATTAATATATTGGAAGGGCTCTACAAAGTCTTAAGATTAAAAAAAAAAAAAAAAAAAACCTCAAAAGTTTTAACCTAGCCTTTTAAAAATTCATTTGATTCCAAAATTCTTTTTTAAGTAGGACACTTATTAATATCTTGAGGAACACAGTTTAGGAAGCACTACTGTAGGGGTTGGGAGTCATAGGAAAATTGGCCTTTTCCTTTATCACTTTTATAGACATTGATTCTTCTCTACCCAGACCAGAAACCCCTCGTCCCTCTGTCTCCCATTCCCCTTTGCCACCCCCAGAGGTTGAGCCCG
Source organism: Potos flavus (assembly GCA_028534135.1). Lineage (NCBI taxonomy): Eukaryota > Metazoa > Chordata > Mammalia > Carnivora > Procyonidae > Potos > Potos flavus. The sequence continues at coordinate 72,661,213 of CM052900.1, read as the reverse complement.
AGAGCGGGAAGATCACTGGGGAACCCATGCCTGGGGCTGGCCCACAGGCCAAAGAATCAGCAACTGTCTCATCTCCTGCACCCATGAGCCCCACAAGAAAAAGAGCCCTGGATCATTACCTCACCCTTCGAAGGTAAGTATGCAGAATCACTTTCCTCAAGCTGTCTCTTTTCTCTCTGACTCTCCTTATTTCAGTCCTTCCCAGTTGTTTTTTTCTTATCCCCACTAACTTTCTAAGCCTTTTTTCCTGACCTATTCTATTTTCTCTGATATTTCTAGCTCTGGATGGATCCCAGATGGACAAGGTCGATGGGTAAAAGATGAGAATGTTGAGTTTGACTCTGATGAAGAGGAGCCCCCTGATCTCCCCTTAGACTGACCCCCTCTTTCCCCACTCAGTTCACAAATAAATTTCAACGGGCTCTGGGAGCCTAAGTTTCCTCGAATCTCCTTCCTTGTCCCATTTCAGGATTTCACTGGTGGATTTTTTTTAAGGAGGCTGCACACCCAGCATGGAGCCCAAGGTGAGGCTTGAACTCATGACCCTGAGATCAAGAGTCAGATGCTTAATTGACTGAGCCACCCAGATGCCCCCCATTTCAGGATTTCAAATCTGCATTCTTAGCCTGGCTAACTCTTCCTGCAATGTACGTGGTTCCCCATACTTCTAACCCCTCCCCCACCTTCTACCAAAGTCATGCCAAGCGTCAGCTGCACGCAGCCCAATGCCCTATTAATAAGTCTGTCAGAAGGAGATCTCTGCCCTTCATGTTGTCTGTCTTCTTCCCCACCTCCACTCAAAGTCTTTTCCTCCTTCAGATCACATGAGGGTTGTGGGTAGGCTCCAGGGGGCCTGGCCACATCTGGAAAGAGGGCTGGGGTAGGTACCCTATGAGAACAGAAGGGACTTACGGCATTGGCAGGGCCATGGGGAACACCAAGGGAGGGAGCTCCCCCACCTCCGCCTAGTAACTTGAACCTCCCTGCCTGCTGATCCCTAGAGTATAAATAATCCCCTGATGAACTGGCAGTAACCCTTGGGGGTTAGCGCCAAGATTCCCATCCCAAAACCCAAGGAAGGAGGCAGGCAGAGTGGACAGAAGGGCCTTTATTTACAGGAAGGGGGAGAGATGAGGATTTAGGCATTCAGGGCTCCCAGCTCTAGTTGGTAAGGGGAAAAAGTAGTGTTATCTCTTTTTTTGCTGGCGACCTGTAACGGGAGAGAGTAAACACAAGCCTTTGTTCCATCTTCTGCTTCCTGCAAAGGTGCTCTTCTTCCCCTTTCCAGTTCCTTGGCCGGACTCATAAAGAGGTAATGTCGTAGGCCAGCAAACATGCCCACCTCCCATTAACAAAGCAAAATAAGAAATGACATGGCTAGTAAAAATACTGTGTCCACAAACAGGTATGACTAGATTCTTTTCTACCTTTATACAGGTATAAATTTGGGGCAGGGGACTTTTCTATCTACTTTCTGGTCACTTATGGACTTCTCATGTGACCATTGCTTTGGCAGAACCCCAGGCTATTAGTCACTAAGTCAGCTTTCGGGAGGATCCACTACCTCCTTGCCCTTTCCCCCACACAACATGTCTGCATTTACTCACGTAGTTCATTGTTCCGGGTCATGGCCTGGGCCGCCCGAGCTCGTGGCCCCTGCTGTGTAAAGTGGTAGCCAAAGCGGACAATGGAGGGACACTGTTCCAGCACGGTGGCCATCTCCATCTCCACTGCATCACCAGGCCACTGGCGCTGGGGGAGGGAGAGATGAGACCCGTCAGCTACCCTCTCTGTGTTGTTCATGGTCCCACACCACCAACCCTTTGGGGGGTCAAAGAAGCTTGTTTCGTCACAGTGGGTAATGAGAGGGGCTGACTTGGCTCCCTTCACAGAGACAGTGGAGAGGAGAATTCACATAAGAGTAGATGAGATCCTGACCTAGTGGCTGCCCGAGGGAAGAGAGTCAGTGAATATTAGCTGAATGCAAAGACCAGGGGAAGGGAATGCTGACCTGGTTGTCTACGCGGAGCTCAGTGAGTGTGGCATTTTCCCGAACTGCCTTCAGCACAGCCATGAGCCCTGCGCTGCTGATGAAGTTGGATTCAATGTTCAAGCTCTGGAGGCTACGATTCTCACGCAACATGTCCGCCACCGCCTGGGGAGTAGGGACTTGGGTTAGGGTTAGGGGACGGTTTCACAGGTGACTGAGGAAAGAGAGAACAGGAGCAAGAGGGGACATAGCTCTTTGAGAAGAGGCCTTGAGGAACTGTAGGTGGGGCCAGAGGGAGACGGAGGGATCGCAGGTAGTAGGGGAAGCACAGAGGTTAAGCGTGCGGTGGAGTTGGTGGGCTGATGTGAAGATTTCAGAGCGATGAGCCATAGGAGTGAGGGTAGGGTCTCCATCAAGCTACCCTAAGAGAACGTGATGGGAACGGCACTCCCAGCACGACCCCTCAGGACAGCCCTGGCAGGGGTACGTGTCATGGTAATGGGGAGAGGGCTAGGGATCTCAAGTTCCCTTACATTGGCAATGGGGTCACCACTCCTCGTGGCCACCAGACTGAAGCTCCGGACGTAGGTATTTGTCTTCATTGCCTCACATAACTCAGTTAGCATGGGTATCGGGATGTCCTGTCCAAGGGGAAGAGATGGCAGGCTAAGGGACTCGCATATCTGGGACTCACATAGTTAAGTGGGAATTCATTATCCGAAGAATGGGAGTGGGGTGGTCAGATACCTGTATGTTATTGAGGTTCACCTCCTCCAGTTCCTTGTCATTGTTTCGAACGCTCTTCAGGATCTCCTCGATGTTTGTGGGATTTGGGGGCTCATCTGGCACTGGCTTGTACTTGTCAGGCTGCACCACGCCTGGTGGGTGAGGGCCAGAAGGAAACCCCAACATGTCCCCCACAATCTCCTCCCCATTGGTTCTCTTATTATTCATGTACCACACTCTCTCCGTGATCCCCCGGTCTCACCCTTCACTACCTTTCCTCCGACCTTGGGACTGCCTGCCAAAGCCCCGGGTGCCATGCCCCCAGACACACTCACTGCTGATGCCTTCCGTGTTGCAGATCTCTCCGCTGCAGATGGCGTCATAGTATTGCTTGTTACTCATCAGCGTGTACATGCCCAGAATTGCTGGGGAGAGCAAAGAGAGGGGGCACGGGTTTGTTCCCAGTCCCCCTCCCTCCTCATTCTGAATCGGTTGTAGGTTTAAAGCCTGACCTCTTCCACTCTTCCAACGAGGTTCCCACTCTCCCTAGGCCCAGAGTTCCCTTCTATGAACTGCTTAAGGTGGTAGTTTTTAAGACTTTGAGACAGGGCTAAGGGTAGGTCCCTAAGGAAGCCCTAGAGGGTGAGGGAGGGGAAAACAACAACAGCATTTCACATTCAGGAAAAAAAGGAAAAGAAAGGGGGGGGGGTGAGGGAGTCTGTCAGACTTCCTCCTGTTTTCGGCTGGGGTAGTTCCACTTTTATCTGCTTTACAATCCCTGTAAAATTGCCTTTGAGATATGAACTTATGAAATTAAAAAACGAACGAGTGAATATATAAGCAAAATAAATAAATAAATAAATAAATAAAAAACCACAACCTGAGACCTCTAACATCCGTGTCCTCACTAGTCCCATGCCCTGGGTAGGAATCCCTGCCCATGGTGTCCCCGCCCTCCTCAACTTCCCACAGCTGCCCACCTGCAATATCACACATTTCAGCATCTGTGGCATTGGCCAGTGCCTCTTCCAGTTCAGGCTCCAGGGTGATCTGCTCCTGTACAGGAATTTCTCTCTTGGGCTGAATATAGGGTTTCCCTGATGGGGAGATGAAGGACGGTTCAGGTAGAGGTCATTCCTCCTAAGATCCTGGTCTCCAGCTTCCTTTCCTTCTCCAGGAGGTGGAGGTCTGGGTCATTAGGGGCCACTGTAAAGCCTGAGTCCTCTACCAGCTCAGGACTCCTGGGTCCCCTGATCTCTTCTAAAAGTTGAAGAGTGAAAGATGACATGTAGGTTTCAGGGCGGCCGAGTCCCTGGGCAGCTAGGAGCTGGAAGGTGAGAGGGAAGCTGGAGGGGGTACACTTGAGAGACACCCATTTGGGTTTGGGTAGGCATGGTTGTTAGGGTCTCCATACCTTTCTTCTCGCCTGTGAAGGGCACCAAGTCATCACGCTCTTTGACCTCCAGGGCCTGCTGCTCCAGGTACTGCAAAAGGGCATCCCGGTCCAGCGGCCCCGTTGGACTCTTCTTTGTCTGGTCACGTTGTCTTAGTCCAGCTGGCAGGAGCATGTTCTTAGGGATGAGTTTTGGGGAGCAAGTCAGACCTCTTCTCTGATCTGGGGTACCTCCAGGGCTCCCTAAAACCCACAGACACCTTTTCCCTGGCCCCCTGGGGACTCCAAGCCCTGTAGGCAGCCCTGATCTTAGCCACCCAGGGCCCCTCGCCCTTCCCAAATGCCTGGAGACTGCTCTTGGTTCCCTGTGCTGGGGCCCCTACCTCGGGGTCCATCTCCTGTAGCTCGCAGTCCAGCTGCTCTAGCTCCTCAGGGCTCAAGGTCCTTAGGATCTCATCTTCATCTATGTCTCTGTATTTCTCCAGTTCCTTCTGATACGATGACATGATGGCCCCCACCCCCTCCCCACTGTATGGCACTCACGGAGCCTGGGGGACATGGGGAAAGTGATTGGAGAACGGAAAGATGTACACAGACGCAGCAGGACATAGACCAGCCAGGGGGCAGAACAACGAACTAGATGCCTTGGAGGTTAGAAATCTAGTTGGGCATGGGAAGATGGGGGGAGGTTAGGTTGCATAGTTAGAACTAGAACTTCCTTCTTCCTGCTTCCCCAGCTTCAGCCACTCTGGATGGGGATCCCAGGCATCCAAGCTAGATTTATCTGCCCATTGTATGACAGAGAAATCCTGGCAGCACCCTCCCCTATAACCTCGCCCGTTGGTGCCTCTTGCCCAAGCACAGCTGCAGGGACCCTGCCGATACAGCTGGCCCCATGCCCAGTTCCTATTGAAAGGAAGGGGGGCATACAGAGAACTTCAGGGAAATTCCTCCTCTCTTCCCCATAATCTAGGCTTTTTCCTAAACAGGTTTAAGAAAGCAAGGGGGGTTGGGGGAAAAAGAGACAGTTCTCTTCCCCTACCCTCATTTCCTCTTTTATTGTGGGGGAATCACAATTTCACTTTCTATGTTTGCTAAAACTATAAATCCCAAGGGAAAGCAACGGCTCAGAGGAGCTGGGGGACTTCCAGGTTGGGGGAAGGGTGGTATGGTCTCAGAAGGGACTGAGTCCCTGCAATTTGTCCCTGGCTTTGGACAGGAAGGTGACACCGGACCAATGGGTGGGAAATGCCTTCCAAATGCAATAAAGTTTCTCTAAAAACAGTGGGAAGATTAAACTCGCACAATCTTTTACATTAGGGAAAATACACACAAGCTACATATACACACCATGCCAAATATGAAAGATCCAGAAAGTGTGTGAGATACTTGCATTGACAATGTAAACTACGGTTAAGAGAGAGGACGGACGGTGGCAGAAACATACGCCGAGGGACAGAGACACACTCCATATCATTCCCAGTAGGAGCCACCCCTCTCCTCCCATCTCCCACCAGGCTCTGATCCATAAGCCCCCTGCCTTCCCCACCTACCAGTCCTGGTGGCCACCTCCCTTCTCACCTCCCCTTCTGTTGGTTGGTCTGTCAGTGCTACTGGAGCACTGTCCCAGCAGCAGGAGGAGCCCGGTGCCGGGGAAGAGGGTGGGGGAACAGTGAGCTCAGCATTTTATTATTTTAGCTCTGGCCAGGTGGGGGGTAGTGGGAGATCACATATACACAGCCCCCATACCCTGCCCAGCCCTGAGAGCCTCTAGTGGCCACTAACAGCCATGGCACTTCCTTACCTTTCTGCATAGAAGCCGGAGTCCTAGAAACTGTTCTAGGAGAATCACCCTATAAGTTCCTACTTATTTGGTGCCTTGCTATATTCAAAGCAGTGACCATAAGCTGATATAAAGGTAAGTATAAGAATATTGTTTGGGGGGCACCTGGGTGGCTCAGATGGTTAAGCATCTGCCTTCGGCTCACGTCATGTTCCCAGGGTCCTGGGATTGAGCCCCGCATCGGGCTCCCCACTCGGTGGGGCGCCTGCTTCTCCGTTTTCCACTCTCCCTTCTTGTGTTCCCTCTCTCACTGTCTTCTCTGTCATATAAATAAATAAAGTCTTTAAAAAAAAAAAAGAATTTTGTTTGGATGTCTAATTTAAAGGTGTTTATAATCCAACTGGAGGAATGAATACTTAAGAATTTTAAAAAGGAAGCTCACAATAAACTCTATTAAGCAAAATGAAGACCCGTATATACTCAGACATTCACAAAGACTTCTTGCTCCCAACTCTAGATCAGACACCAGACAAAGGGGATCCTTCTCTTTTATTAGATTAAAAAACACAAAACCAGTAGGAACTGGGGGGAAAAGAAATATAGAAAAGGGCTGGGCAAAGCTCAGAGCTGACAAAGGGGAGAAGCGGGGAGACAAGGGGAAATGTGAAGAGACCCAAGTCAGGGCAGGAAAGAGGTTTCACATCAAATAAGGACTACACATCTCCTTATTTGATGACAATTTTCTGGCGCAAGGCTCGGGGCCCAGAACCAGGGAGGGGCTCAGGAGGTGGCGGGCCAGGGCCCAGCGCCGAGGCAGCAGGTGGCAGTCCGTGGGCAGTGATGTACTTCTTGTAGGCCTCACGGATGATCTTGAAGGCTCGAGCAGTGGCATAGGGGATGTCTGTGACAGGGTCCCGGTACAGGGCTGGCCGATGGGTCACGGGGCAGACCTCCCGAACAGGGACCTTTGGGGGCCGCCCTTGGGGAAACCATTCCTCAAATGTTGCATCGTCGCTAAAAGTGATGAAGGTACGGGAGCAGCGAGCTGGAGGGATGACGGGTCCAGTACCGGCACGGGGAGTCAGCGCAGAGGCTGTGGGAGTAGGATCCAGTCTAAGGGAAGAGACAGAAAAACACAAAAACCTCTGAGGAGAGAAAACAACAGATAAAGAAAGCGATCAGACAGGCAAGGAAAGAGAGGAAGGAGACAGAACGATGGCAACATTCTGAAAGAATCAAAGTGACAGGGAAAAGCAAGCTGGGCTGAATGAAAAACTGGAGAGAACAGGGAGAGGCTGAAAGGAACACGGAACCGAGGGAAGAGGGCTCTTAAGGACATCCGCGTGTTAGAGACAGCTGCGTGAGAAGAGCTGAGGAGGACAGGAGAAGGCTCTCTCCCCTTCTTCCCTGTGACACACTCACCCTTCCACATCCACATTCTCCTCTTTAGGGCCTGGCTCCCCAACAAGCGGCACCGTCACCGAATGATAGGTGATTATGGGCCCTGGGCACTTCCGCTTCTTGTGCACCTGCTTCTTTTTGTCAGCCTCGAGCCTCTCGTATGTCTCTTCAGGGTCAAAGGAAAGAATGAAGGGACGGTGAGTTCCCCCTGTGCCCACACCCACTTCTGTCCCACAGTCTTTCGATGACCTTCCTGGCTGTCTAGTCCCTGCCTAAGCCATTCACGCAAATCCTGAGCACCTCCACTTCTGACGTTTTCTGCTTGCCCCTGACATCCTCTCTGCCCATGTCTGCTGTCCACTTGGTTCCTCATGCACTCAGAACAGTACGACTTCAGAGCTAGAAGGGATTCTTGGATAAGAAGCCTGCTGTTTCCCTCAACAGCTGCCCTGTCCACTTGCTCCTAGCAAAAGCAGCATGCTGCGTCTCCAGGCATCTCCCGTCATTACAGAGTTCCTTCCTATTTGAAGCTGAAATACGATGCCTGATGACACCCTTTTAACTTTTTGGGCTGTAAAGGATGCAGGTCTAATCTGTCTTCCACATGACAGTCCTTTACACAGTTGAAATTAGTGTCCGTGTCTCTCCAGGCTGATCACGATGCCCATTTCATCAAGCCATTCCTTGTACAACATAGTTTTGATACTCTCAGAGGTGGCAAGCTGGGCAGCCCACTTAAGTGTTTTGTGTGATCTGTTTTGTATTGTATTTTTAAATTATTTTTTAAGACTGATTTATTTGGGGGAGGGGAGAGAGTACGTGAGCAAATCGTGGGATGGGGAGAGGGAGAGAATCCTCAAGCAGATTCTCTGCTGAGCTTGGAGCCTGATGTGGCGCTCGATCCCGAGACCCTGAGATCATGACCTGAGCTGAAATCAAAAGCTGGATGTTTGGGGCGCCTGGGTGGCTCAGTGGGTTAAAGCCTCTGCCTTCGGCTCAGGTCATGATCTCAGGGTCCTAGGATCGAGCCCCACATCGGGCTCTCTGCTCAGCAGAGAGCCTGCTTCCCCTTCTCTCACTGCCTCTCTGCCTACTTGTGATCTCTCTCTCTGTTGTCAAAATAAATAAAATCTTACAAAAAAAACCAAACAGAGATTTCTGGTTCCTCTTAAAATAACAAGAAAATCTGGCAACCCTGCAGCTGCACTGTCATGAGGCAACAAAAAACGGAGCGGAATAGCTGCCTCTCCTCTAATTCAGCAGTCCCCTGGCTGACCTGTGACACTGCGCTACGGCAGTTCGTGGTTCGAGTCTCCTCCTCAAGGACAATGACTGCGACTCATATTACCTACATATTACCAGGGCGGGGCAGTGTTCTGCACACTACAGGCCGTCAACAAGTATTTGTTAATGCTCAATAGGTTAAAAATATTCCTGTACCTTTCCTCTGAATGAACTCCAAATTTCTGTTTCTTAAATGTGGGTACAATCCTCTAGATAAAGTCAGGCCGGAAAAGTGTGCTCTGGAAATCCAACTAATGACTTAGCCTCTTTTGTACTTGGAATTCGGGTAGGTAATATTGCTTTCTTTCCCTTCGGCCAACCTTCCAACCCTTCTCCTTTCGAACGCTTCCCTGTACCTTCTAGAAATCCTGCTCCATAATCAACCAATGCATCTATGTCCTCAAGTTCCTCCCTCAGCACGCCCCCCCGCAACTTATCTTCCTGGAAGCCCGTCACCACATCAGGCCCCCTCTCTCCCTGCAGCCCTCTGGCAGAGGCTGCTCATCCTGCCACATCCCAAGCACGGTGTGCCTGTGTCCTGCTCCTCTACCCATCTGCAAACCCATTCCCCCGCTGAGATGGATGCCACCAGGCTAGATCACCTCTCCTTCCTGTCACGCTCCCTCCCTCCCTCACCGAAGACTGTGGCAATGCTTTCCGCTCTTCCTCTCTACCCAACTCCTGTCATCCTACTTCACCCTGGTGACCTCAAACGTATACACGGGTAACCCCTTCCACATCCCATCCCCACAGTGTCTTTACCAGTCTCATCTCTCAACAGTCTTCCTGTCCAGGACACTTGAGTTATTCCATTCCGCTATAGCTACAGCCTATACTTGGTTATTGCCTGCACCTGCCCCAGCTCTGAAATACCACGATCACACATCCCAGGCTCTGGCCCCAACATCCTATCTTTCGGGTCTGTTTGCTCCCTACTCTAGATACCTCTGTTCTTCCTTGGTCCTCCCATACACAAACCTCTCCATATTCTCTCTCCCTAGCAGCCCCTTCCAGGCTTCATTTTCCTTTGTAAATCAAGCTTAGGTTCCTCAGTCTATCATTTCAGTCACTCTCATCGATCGAAACTCCCTGGCCTAGATCTGAGTTGCTGAGTGCTCCCGGAGAAATACTACACGATGCGGTAGACGGGAACCACCATGAACGCATGTCCCCAAAATTCAACAGGCTCCCCCAACGTCAGCAGAATATTCTATCTCAGCTTTTTCAAACACTCTTCACTCTCCCCTCAAGCTTTCAACCTTATGCCTAAGCCCTGACAGGTGATAGTGCCTAAAAGACATCAGATGAGAACCATTCCAACCTCCTGTTGTGGGTTTACTAACCTCCAACTATAAGCCATCCTCCCTCCCTCCCTCCCTCTTAACTTAAGCTAATTCCTCCACCTGTGCTCTAGCTACCCCTTCCCTCCACCTCCCATTTCTCCAAAAACCCACACTATTAACTATCCTTTCTTTCTTCTCTATCATTATACTCAGGTGCTTCTCATCAAAGACTGAGTTCCTCCAATTTTGGATAAAACAAGCAAGGAAAACTCTACATTGTCCCCAGACCCTATAGCTTTTATTCCTTCTTCCACCCTTCACAGCCAAACTTTTTAAGCCTGCTTCGAGATGGCGTGGTTCCCAAAAAGCGCTCCTTAAGGTCATCTCTGACCTCTTTGTCACCAAAACAAATGGACACTTCTCAGTTCTCCTCTTGGGTGGCATCTCTGCAGCATTCAGAAGAGACTCTCTCTCAAACATTCTCTTTGCTTGGCATTCTTAAGGCAATTCTCCTGGAATTCTCCAACTCTCTGGCCACTGCTAAGCTCCTCTTTTATGAGCCCATTACACTGTAGTGTCTGCAGGATTCTCTTCCGCCTCTGTCTTCTCTTTCCCATGCTTTCTCCCTGGCTGATCTGACCACTCCAATATCAACAATGCTATCTATACTCTACAGACTTTCAAATTTGTTTCCAACCCCGATCTTTTGTCCAAACCCAGATGTGTATACTGAACTCTCAGCACTGCACGGACTGTTCTCCGACTCCTCAAATTCAACATGTTCAAAAACGAACTTATTTTTCCCCCTGCCGAACCTGCTTCTGCAAGGTCTCCTATGTCAATTACTGATGTAAGAAGCCTGGGAGTTACCCTCTTTACAGTGGCCCAAACCAACCAAAGGGGTCAAAGGATGTGGACTATAATTACAGTGACATCAAGGTCACCTCACTATTTGTGATGGCTCTAAATCATTCCTGTTTTGAGGGACAGCTACTGTTTGAAAGTACTGAATTACCATTATACAGATAAAGATTAAATATCCGATTTTAAAGTCAATATAATGAAAGTCATGAAAATCCTGAAGATGTTAGAACTGAAGTAAATCTTTTCTCAATCACTGTGTTCTTTTGGAGTTATCTAAAGTTGAGAAATATAAAAGTGGAATGGGTTGGGTCCCAGACATTCTGTGTAAACAATTTTCCACTCCACATTTGGGCTATAAACATTCAACTATACATTCTTGCTCACATAAGAGAAAGATTCAAAGAAACAAAGACTGGAGGGGGGGCGGTATAGAGAAAGAAAAAGAACAAATTAAATACTATAGTTGATTCTGTGTTATTTCACCCAATGAAAGTATGTCCCACACTGAGCATTTGATGGGATGTGTGCAATCTGCTGTTCCCTCATGCACCGCTCACGATTTAAGACTCTCAACACCCTATAAAGAAATTTGTGCTCTGGAGCACCTGGGTGGCTCAGTCAGTTAAGCATCCAACCCCCTGATTTCAGCTCAGGTCTTGATCTCAGGGTTGTGAGATTCTCTCTCTCCCTTTCCCTTTGCCATCTGCCCCACCCCCCCGGCATTCTCACTCTCTTAAAAAAAAAAAGTATGTTTTGTACAGTTTATTATTGTACATGACTATGTACTCAGCATATAAACTGAAGAGATTTTAAAGAATTTTGACTTTAAAATAGTTCATCTCGGGGCACCTGGGTGGCTGAGTGGGTTAAAGCCTCTGCCTTCGGCTCAGGTCATGACCTCAGGGTCCTGGGATCGAGCCCCACATTGGGTTCTCTGCTCAGCGGGGAGCCTGCTTCCCCCCCCCCCCCCCCGCCGCCTGCCTCTCTGCTTACTTGTGATCTCTCTCTGTCAAATAAATAAACTTTTTAAAAATAATAATAATAAAATAGTTCATCTCATGAACTAATTCTGGTGAATTTCTAATTTTCATGATTATCATTGAAGTAGGCATTGTCACCCCACTTTGTAAACCAGAACAGGAAGATACAAGTAGGTTAAGTAATTTGCTGGCAGTCTCATAGCAAGTGAACAGCAGAACTAGGATTTGAACTCGGTTCTATGCAATTCTTATTTTATACCAATCCACTTTCTTTTCACTATAACTTGTACTTTAGAGCCCTGCTAACTGCCTCGTTCCTTCCTCCTAATCCCTCACTCTCTGAATTGCCTTCCTTTGATTCTCTTGTTCCCAATCTCCATCTCCCCAGCTGCTCAGGTCCTCCAGTCTCCACTTTTCTCATGCTCCTCAGCCCTCTGCCCTCTGTTCTCAAAACCACAGACTGACCCAGTGAACGTAAGTTGAGCTCCTCTGTGATCTTGGCCTCTCTAAGCAGCTCTTCCTGGGTCAGTGGCCGCTCACAATGGGGCCCCTTTCGCCGCCGTGACTGGCCCTGCCTCTCTTGTACCCGAAGGAATGTCTGTCGTGTATGCTCAGCTGTAGACTGACGCATGGACTTCCGACCTGGGAGAGAAATAAGAGAGGAAGAAATTTTTGAATTCATGGCCACCTCCTTTCTTTCTTTATTTTTTTAATTTTAAAACTTATTTGGAAATCGTTTTGAACTTATAAAAAAGTTCTAAGAGTATCATTTACCCAGATCAACTCCTGTTAACCTTTTGCCCCATTTGCATTGCACGTGTTTTCCCGAACGACCTGAGGGTTAAGTTGTACACATCCTAGCTCTTCACCCTAAATACTTCAGTGTATATTTCCTAAGAATAAAGGTTTTCCAAGCACCTGGGTGGCTCAGTCCGTTAATTGACTGCCTTCAGCTCAGGTCACAATCCCAGGATCCTAAGATCCCACATTGGGCTCCCCGCTCAGCGGGGAGCCCGTTTCTCCCTCTGCCCCCACCCCATGGGCTCTCTCTCTCTCAAATAAATAAAAAAAAAATCTTAAAAAAAAAAAAGAATAGAGGTGCCTGGGTGGCTCAGTTGGTTGGGCAGCTGCCTTTGGCTCAGGTCATGATCATGGACTCCCAGGATCAAGTCCGGCTTCGGGCTCCCTGCTCAGTGGGGAGTCTGCTTCTCCCTCTAACCTCTCTCCTCTCATGCTCTCTCTCAAATAAATAAATAAAATCATTAAAAAAAAAAAGGAATAAGGGTTCCTTATATAACCATAGTACAGTTATCAACTTAAGTAAACTTAACACTGATACAATACTTTATCATTATGTTTCAATTTTGTCCATTGACCCAAACATCTCCACTCACTGTCAGAGCCATCATCCTGTAGTTCTAGTGGCAGCAGTGCCTTCTCTTCTCTGGCCTTCTGAGAGCTACCAGCTGGAGTGCTGACCTTTCGAGGCCTCAAGCTCTTGAGAGGCTCCTGGGGACAGATTGGAATCAGATACCAGAGAACAAAAGTGACAAGGAGAAAGATGAGGATCTTAAGAAGAGAAAACTAGCACTGCAGGAAATTGGACTGCTTGGGGGAGGGGGGCAGAGTACTGGGACCTCGTGAAAGGCACAACAGAAATTATGGGAAATTATGGAAGTCCAAGAAAACCAGGATACCCCCAGCACCTTATATGCTTTGGTGACTACTCGGCGCTTCCTTCTTGGCTCTTCTGCTTCTCCATCACTGGATGGTTCATCCCCTTCATCAATGTCAAAGTCAGAGTCCACCTCATCCTCTGTGTCTGACTGGTCCCCTTGATACTCATCATCTCCCGATTCCTGAGGACATACGGAGATGAGATTCTGTCACTGGAGTCATCAGTGCCCCTCCAGGAACAGAATCTCTTTGCTTTCTTGATGTAAGAGTTGCTCCACTCTCCTTTCCAACCCAGCCCTTCAATTTCTTCAGGCAAGAAGCCTTAAAAGCTGATGGCCTTTGGCACCAGCACCACCCCTTCCAGCATTAATCGACTGCCCTTTACTTTTACCTGTCGGACACTGTGTTAAGTGCTGGGGTACAAAAGGATATGGTTTGATCTCTACCTTCAGGGGTCTCACAGTCTGGCAGAGGACAGGATATAAGTGTAAAAGGAAGTTTGAATACAAGGCAACTATAAAGTATCAAACAGTACTAAATAGTACTAAAATGTTAGTTTTAGTAACTAAAAGGAGGGCCCCTGGGTGGCTCAGTCGGTTAAGTGGCCAACTCGTGATTTCAGCTCAGGTCATGATTTCAGGGTCCAGAGACTGAGCCACGTGTTGGGCTCCATGCTCAGCGGGGAGTGTGCTTGAGGATTCTCTCTCCCTCTCTCTCTCTGCCCCTATCCTCCCTCCCCACCCCCCGCTCTCTCTCAAACAAATAAATAAATCTTTTAAAAAAATGTTACAGGAGCTCAGAGGAAGGCACACTTCCCATAGACTGGTGGTCTGGGAAGGTCTAAACTTTAGACTTTATTCATTTAGAGCAGGGGTTGGCAAACTTTTACTGTGAAGGGCCAGAATAGAACAGGTAGTGGGCCACATTTGACCAGCAGGTCAGGGTTTGCTGAGCCCTGCTTTAGACTCTAAAGAACAAAGAGGACTTGAGTTGTGGTTTAAAATATTGGTAGTGTGGGGCGCCTGGGCGGCTCAGTGGGTTAAAGCCTCTGCCTTCGGCTCAGGTCATGATCTCAGGGTCCTGGGATCGAACCCCACATCGGGCTCTCTGCTCAGCAGGGAGCCTGCTTCCCCCACTCTCTCTGCCTGCCTCTCTGCCTACCTGTGATCTCTCTCTCTCTGTCAAATAAATAAAATCTTTAAAAAAATAAAATAAAATACAGGTAGTGTTCAGACAGCCAAGAGGGCAGAGGTATCATGGGTAGAAAGAATAGCAAGAACAAAGGTGCAGAAGCAGGAACGTGTATACCTTGTTTATGGAATAGAGATTTAGACCTAAGTAAAGCAGAAGGTTTATCTTGAGCAAGAAATCTTCCTAGCTGACTGCCTTCCAGCACAGCCTTCTTCCAACATTAACTAACTGCCCTATAACGCTAGAAGACTTGAAAAGATCGCATTCAGTCCATAGAGAAACTTACATATCAGGCTAGGAAACTCATGACTTTAATTTGTAGGCCGGGGATTCTCAATCCTCTCCCTCTCCTTACTTGTCCCACTACTGATAATGATTGCTGACGTAAACTTATTGAGAAATAGGTCTCATTTCTCAGGTATGTTGGAATAGAAAAATAATTGGGTACTAGTACTCTGTATAATGGAGAGCCAAGGAAGATTTGGGGAGATAGAAAAGCTGTATACAAGGGGCGTTTCAGAAAGCTCTGGAGGTGCTTAGCTGAGCAGAGTAGAGAACATGGAGTACAGCCTAGAATTGAGAGGCTACAGGTTAGGGCTAGAATGGCAGTCACATTGAAAAGTAAAGGGAAAAACACAGTTGGGGGCAGGGGAGACTGGGCAGGGTGGCACCTCAAACATGTGGCTCTCTCTTCAATCAGTGATGTAGACCAACAAGCTAATCTTGGTACTCATGCTGCCAAAGCAAGCAAATAGCACAGACAGTTGACACTCCAAACTAGCCAGAGTTCAATCTTGCACAGATGACCATCATTTCCTCTCAAGTGATGTTTGTGAAAGACAGCCTGGGAACACATTAATCCCCTAGCTCTAAGTATTAAGTCATCTCACCAGAGAGGAGTAATTCAACTACACGTTAGCTTAGTGTCCAATCAAAATGCTTTCACTAAGTTAGGGATTTACTACCATTCCTTTGGCTTTTATCAAGGGTCATTAATAGGCATGACTAGATAAGAGAATGTTTCTACATCATCTACTGAACCCCTGTTACTTTATATATCTTACATAAGGATGCAATTCTTCCTGGGATTTAATGCTGAATAAGTTTTTCTCTCCTAAGGAATGTATATATCTCTTTCTTACTGAAAAAAAGAAATTCAGAGTTTGGCTGCCAGGAAGCTCACAGCTAAATTTAATATCAATTGCTATTACCAATTTAGCAGAGGCTCCTGGTACAATTACTTCTGATCTGTCTCTATTTTTACTGTTCCTACTTTTTGTTGTATGGTAAGCCTCCTTTAATCCTTTCTGGAAGCATGAACGGTACATATTAAATAACGACTCGTAAAATGACAGGAATAGGAAAATGGCCTTTGGGGGGAGGGATGAGAACATTCTATTTTAAACTATAGTTGGTCAGGACTGTGTAAGTAATGACTCCCAGTCATCAAGTCTGTGGATTCAATTTCCTTAATTTGTCTTGAAACCTATTGCCGATGTTTCTCTATTCCCACTACCTCCTTCAAACCATTTTCCTCATTACAGAGTGAGCTTTCTAAAGTACATATTTGGGGCGCCTGGGTGGCTCAGTCGTTAAGCGTCTGCCTTTGGCTCAGGTCATGATCCCAGGGTCCTGGGATCGAGCCCCGCATCGGGCTCCCTGCTCCGTGGGAAGCCTGCTTCTTCCTCTCCCACCCCCGCTGCTTGTGTTCCCTCTCTTGCTGTGTCACTCTCTGTCAAATAAATAAATAAAATATTAAAAAAAAAATAAAGTACATATTTGATCATGGTACTTTGATAAATCTTCTCAGTCCTCTGGATGAAGAGCAAAACTCTTTAACATGGTTCGCAAGGCCCAACATGGCTTGGCCTTGGCCTACTCCCTCCAGCCTTACCTAAAGCGTTTATTCTCTTGGAGAATGAGAGTAGGCATGCATGTACCAGACCTAGACCTAGACTCAGTAAGTATACACATTCTGCCCCAGCCCCTCCGTGGGTTAACCTTTCTCCTTACCCTCTCCCAGCTAAGGCCTTCTTTACATACTGTAGTAAGTTTAAACATCATGTCCCCCAGGGATGCCAATCCTGACCAATGACTCTGGCTCCCACATGTTACCACAGCACCCTATGCTTATTTTACTCTTTATCACACAATATTTCAACTGTTAATCCAGCTGGTTCCCCCATTGGGGTCTGGAATACGAAGAATTCCACATAAAAAAGTGTTGTTTTTAATACTCTCTGCTTCCCTAGAACTTAAAACAGTGGTTGGCTTGCCCTAGCTTCTCAAAAGATATTTTAAGAATGGACAGATTCAATCAGTACCAGCGCCAATCCAATCCAGAGAATGGACGTATATCGTTGAAGAAAACAGACCATTTCTAAATTTACAGAGCTTACAACCTAATAGTAAAGTATAAACAAGTAGGCAAACCAAATCTAATTACAATTTTGAAATATATTCTATGAAGGAGCAGTCAAGGAAGGGTTAGTTAACCAAGGAGACATTTACATTAAAACTTGAAAGCTGAAAAAAAGAGCAGACTAAGCCCCTCTATCTTTTGAAGAGATTTCTTTCTGTACTTCAGGTGGATAGGCTAGGCAGTGGGCCAACGAGTATATATATACCGCGTGACTGCGAGGAGCTCGCGTACGTTGTTAGACGTCAGAAGTGCGGTGAAACATGCAACTAGAGAAGTACACAGTTGGTTTCTTCCATATTCTGGGGTGCCTCCGGAGAGCCCCTCCATCCCTGACCCCTCCAACCTCATCCAGGACTTTCCTCTCTAGGGCTCCATTGTATCTCCCCGCGACTCTCCCACCCGGTCTCTAGTTTCAGCTCCCAGGGCTCCTCTCCATTCCCCGCCCCTTTCTTTGTCCGAGGTTTCTCCGTTCAGGACCCCTTTTAGCTCCCCCCCCCCCTTCCTGGGCCCGGCTCTTGCCTCTGTGAAACCCCCATAAGTCGTCTGGTAGAACTCATCTTCCTCCTCTGCCTCCAGGAGCCCAGAAAGCCGGTTCCCCGCGGTCTTCCGGGGGGCCCGGCCCCCAGCCAAACTCATACTGCCTACCGAGACTGCGCCGCTAACCAGCAGCCCCTCACCCAGTGCGGCTATCGGAGCTCGGCGCTCGACACCACTACCTGCGGGTGGCAGGCGGCGGCGGAAGCCCGTGGTCCACAGGCAGAAGTAGCAGAACGTCGAGAGGCTTCCAGTTGCGTCCGCCAAGCCCTCTTCACTGTGTAGCCCCGCCCGCTGGGGGACGCAGAGGCCACCCCAAAGCTCCCTGCCCTAGCTCGCGCCGACGTGCACTGCGGAATGACTGGGTGTCACCAGGAGCCTTACTACCCTAAGTCCAGAATTTGGGAGTCAACAATTTTCACTTAGAGGAGGTCAGACCCCCATCTGCTCCAGTCCGTTTTCCATTCTGCTTCTAGTAGTGAACTTTTCTAAAAACCCAGACTTTGTCACTCTTCTGCTCAAAGATCTTTAATGGCTCCCTGGCATCTACAGGTTAAAGTCCAAAATCCTTGAGGCAGAATAGTAGTGTGGTTAAGAGCATAGCTTCAGAGCCAACCAGACTTGAGCTTGAGTTTTTCTTCTAGCTGTGTGATTTTGGACAAGTGGTGGAATCTCGGTTTTCTCATCTGTAAAAGTGCGAATAGGGGGCATCCGGCTGGCTCAGTGGGTAGAGCATGTGACTTCTGATATCAGTCAGGGTCGTGAGTTCAAGCCCCACTTGGGCATGGAGACTACTTAAGAAAAACAATAAAATGGGACTAATAATATCTACCTTTTAGTTGTTGAAAAAGGGGTGGGGGGATAGGGTGGCTGCGTGATGGACAAGGGGAGGGTATATGTTGTGGTGAACGCTGTGTATTGTGTAAGACTGATGAATCACAGACTTTACCCCTGAAACAAATAATACATTATATGTTAATAATAAAAAAATAAAGTTGAAAATGTTAAGAGATATAATCATTGTAAACTGCTTCACATAGGATTTAGTAAGCACATAGATGGTTAGTAGGTGATAAGTACTATTTACATGGCATTCAAAATCCTTAATAATTTGGACTCTCCCTGCCTTTCTAGCCTCACCTCCTGCCTCATCCTATCCTAGCATCACTTCCCAATTCTCTGTTGTGCCTGCATGCTTTTCCTTCTCCTTAGGATTCTTTCCCTATCTTGTATACCTGGCAAAATTCGGTTCTATAAGATAGTGAAGTCTTCTCACTCACCCACCTTGCTTCCTGGCCCTGTGATATGGTCTAATTGCTTTCCATGGCCCTTTCTGACAGGTCTTCATTCATTCATTTATCAAATATTTACTGCATTCCATAACTCTTCCCATAACCATGGAGATCATGCCTCCTCAATTCTCCAGAGTAGTTCTAATCTCATACAGTCTGTGGTATTTTCAAGACCCTGTGTCAACTTCTCTTCCCATCTTTTACACTGAAAATGTGGTTGTCAAACCATAGCACTTGTATGTACTCCATGATGGCAGCTATTACATTTTATTCTAATGATTTATATGTATACCTCATTAGCCTGTGACCTTTTTGAGGGCAGGGACTTTATCTTCGTCTGTGTATACCAGGAACTCTCATAGTGCCTAGGACATAGTTGGAGCTAAATACTGTCAATTCGATGAATGAATTAATGGATGACTATTGAATGAATAAGATACTCATCCTCTTATTTTGCATCTAGGATCTTGCCTCTACTCCTCTATTCCGACCTTAGGAACTGTTATAAGACATGAAAGTCACTTTAATAAAGTTGTGTGTGTGTGTGTGTGTGTGTGTGTGTGTGTGTGGTACACACACACATTATTTCTGTTAAATGTGTATATGGGCCCTATTTTGAGATCGCCAGATTGCTCTGCTTTTCCGAAATATATACTGGTGAACTCCCTTTTCAATTTCCTTAGGGGCACCAAGCCAACGTGTCCTGCTTTGCCTCTGCTTCCACACCCTGCCACGTCACCCCAGTTCTGCTATGCCAGGAATGTTACTGGGGAAGAGTGCTTCTGTGACTCAGAGGACACCCCAGGGATTGAGTGGGAGTGGAGGCAGAGACAAGGTATGGGAGAAAAGATGGGAGACACCCCTAGCCCCACTTTTTAAATTTTGCATTCATCCATTCATATATTCAGGAGACATGTATTATGCACCTAGTTTGTGCCAGACACTATTTTAGAAGCTTGAGATCTAAAAATGGATAAGATGGGGGCACCTGGGTGGCTCAGTGGGTTAAAGCCTCTGCCTTCGGCTCAGGTCATGATCTCAGGGTCCTGGGATTGAGCCCCGCATCGGGCTCTTTGCTCAGCAGGGAGCCTGCTTCCCCCTCTCTCTCTGCCTGCCTCTCTGCCTACTTGTGATCTCTCTGTCAAATAAATAAATAAAATCTTTAAAAAAAATAAAATAAAAATGGATAAGATGTAATCTTTGCCCTGAAATGTTTCAGTCTTAGGAGGGAGACAAACTAGTAAACAGACTGACATAATACAAGGTAGTAGGGGTAATAGTAGCCATTTTCTGGTACATAAAGAGAGAGAAAGATCCCTAAGAAGCTACAAAACAGGGATCTCTTCTTTTCAGGAGGCTGAAATCAAATTCACTAATCAAATCCCAGGGAGAAGATCCCTCTGTCTGACCTAGTGCCTTGGTGAGTCAGGGCTTTATTGGTCTCTTTCCAATTCTAAAAGCAGAAACAGCTTTATATTTACACCAGCTGATTTCTAAGATAACTCAGGAAATGGTAGCAGCTCCATGCTTTTTATGAAAACAAGGATAATTTATTCAACAAATATTTACTTATCGAAGATCTATGAGCAAAATCCTATGCTAGACAGTTTGCTCCCACCTGTTTAGTGGGGTGGAGGGATATATATATATATATGCAATTATAAAATACTTCACTGTCACACAATTCCATTGCTATGGAATGAAATGGCAACCCAATTATGTGAAGTTTGTCTACCTTCAGCACCCAAAGGAATACGAATAATCCAGCAGGTGGCAGCAGGGAAACAATTATTTTTATGTTGATGAGCGAGGGGTAGAAGGCAGCGATAGTCTGGGCTTTTGGGTCCTAGGTTCCCTTTCTAGAATCTGGAAGACACCCGGATAGAGGATAACCAGGCCATCTTGGGGGCTACAAAAGCGAGATCCCCCTCCATTTCTCTTCATTTATTAATTCCACAAATAATTATTGAGCCTCTACCATGTGCAGAGTCACAGATGGGAGAAGCTGGGAATACAAGAGTGAAACAGTCTTTGCTTACAGTTCGATCAGGGAGAGAGAGGTCTTAAGATCCCCACCTGGGTTCACAATCGCCAGGGTACTTTGTTAAAACTGAACAGCGTTAGTACGCACACTAGACTAGAATGGGTAATTCATTGTGTTCCTATCCCCTTCGGTGCACAGATAGGAGCTAAGGGCTTGCTTGGATCGCGGGAAGACTGTGATATGGTCTCACTGCTTTCCGTGGCCGTTTCTGACAGGTTTTCATTCATTCATTTATCAAATACTGCATTCCATAACTGTGCCCAGCACTGCGTTTGAAGCAAAGCGTAGACCTGTTTTGAATGTCATTCAGAGGAAGGCAAGACGGCCGCGCACGTTACAGTAAACAAACCAGTAAAGCCAGAAGAATACTTAGTCGCATGTGATGTTTTGTGATATTCGAGTGCTTAATGTCTCTGACTTGACAACAGCGCTTTTGTCGGGAGTTCTTCCCTGGGTTCTAAAACTGAGGGACGGCCGGGGGGACTCACTCATCCCGAGCTCCGGCAATTCAACGCTGTCCTTTCACAGAGTGGAATATAAACTGACCCACCGAGCCACCGTAGGGACGGTCTACAGTCGGGAAGGGGTTGTCTACGACCGGTGGATTCGTTAGGGCGTCGGAAGCCCGTGTCATATGACCAGTAGTAGCCCCCCGATTGGCTCTCAGGGCCTCTCTTCCCAGTCGAGTGGGCTGAAACTCTGGAAAGGTTAGGCGCATGCGCAGTTCCCAGATTTCCCTAGCCACCCAGAGTGGAGCGGTGGGGTTGGGCCACAAACAGGCTGTGGCTAGGGAGGATGGGTGGGGGCATTTGTTCGGTTGGGACTTTTCAGGCCCCTTTTTTCCTTTAGGTGTGGTTAGGTTCAGATGCGGGGTCCTGGCAGCGGCTTGAGCGAGGGTACTCTCTTGTTAAAGGGGAAAGAAGCTCCCGCGGAGAGCGGTCGAAGTTACGGAGAGGGTGCGAGACAGGAGTTCTCCCCTATGCCAGCCAAATGGTGCGGCCCTGAGCTGTTTCGCGACCCGGCCCGACGTGTCTGAGAGAGGCCCCGGAGGGGGCAGGGAGGCGGCCCGCAGAACGCGGGTTCTGTGAAGAGACGTGGGGAAAATTCGATTCGGAGAAGAGGAAGAGCCCGATTGAAAGGGAGCGAGGCCGCTGAGGGGGAGGGGGGCTGCCAAGATGGCGTCGTCCTCCTCTGGGCCGTCGGCGGCCGGGGCTTCATCCTTGGATCCCGCGGTCCCTTCCGGCGCCTCTTCCTCAGGTAATCAGGGCGGGGCGTGGGCAGGGTCTGAGGACTGCTGTGCGATGGGAACGAGAGCGAGACCTGGGAGGGCACCTGTAACTGGGGATGTCCGAGGAATTGCCGGTAAGGAGGACGTAGGCTGGTCTTTCAAATAGCCGGGCTTTCTGAGCGGGCAGGGGGAGTCTGAGGAAAGGATGGCTTTGGTTGAGGAAAGGGAGGCTGTCAAAAACACTAGCCGTCTTCGAGGAGACCGAATCGAGGACTTGATGTAATAGGGTTAGGAAGTGTTGGCGATTGAAGGTGGGGGTAGGAGGGAAACAGAAGGGAAACCGAAAGGAATGGAGAAAACTAAAATAAATGGAGGCTTCCTAAGTAGAGGAATTAGTGTGAGAGGCAGGTGGAACCCAAATTGATTATGGGGTTAATTGGATAAAACTGTGGAAGAGAAGCCATGGAGTCGAAACATGTTTAAGAGTTATGTGACGCCTTCTTTCGATTTGCTGCGGAGTTAGGGAATTGTGGATTTTATTGGGGGTGGGAGTTATTTGAGACCTCTTTTTCCTTAGAGACTCCCCCTCATGCGTCATTCCTTCTCATTTAGTGCCCCCCCTCCCGCCACGCGCACGCACTCGTACACACATACATGTTCTATCAAACACTCTACTTCGGTGATTCCCATTTCTAGACTGCCCAATTTCGGGAACTAATGGAACGTTTTGAAGGAAGGTGGAAAAAAGACCCTAAAAACAGGTGGAGAAGGTGGAATGATGCATTACAGGGTGAGAGAGGTTATGTTGGGAATTAGGCCCTGGAAGGACGGTGTGGTTGGGGGAAGTGGTTCTACGTGCTGTGGGAGAATATTGCATAATAGGAAATGGACTGGAAGAATGCTTAGGCTGTATCAGGAAATTGGCACTTGGAGAATGGAGCCAGGGAACATAGCTCAAAGTAGTTAGAAACTTGGAGATTGAGGGAGGGCCAAGCAGCCCACAAGAAAAGCAACAGATTGTGTGTAGGAGGGAAAATGTGTATAAGTGTGGGGAGGGGGTGGAGATTGAGTCAGAAACTGTTCTAGAGCTTCCATCAGAAATGTCTGGTGTTCCACACTGACTGTTGCCTCTAAACTGTGAGCAGGAGAGGCTGCCAGATGTTGGATGCTGTACTTGAGATGACTTTTCCTTAGGCCTGGGATTTCATCCTTGCCTTTTGAATTGGCTAAATAGAAGGTTCCACCTTTCATATTCCAGCTGGGATGGGTACGACTACATGGTCACAAATATCTTCTTCATAAGCTGCAGTTTTATTTATGTGTGTCTATTTTTAGTTTCTGGAGAGGTGATTTTTGCCTTTCCTGTAAGAGCATTAGAGGACCAGAGCAACTCATGTTGCATTCTAAGTGTGAAGAATGACGTAAAAATGACAGATTTTTTTTTTTTTATAGAGTAGTTCCTTAATTTAAAACTTTTTCTCCTGCCCCAGTGCAGAAAGAACAATGGTTGTGTGTAGTCCTTACACTTAACTATTAAGTTAGGTGTTCTATTAGAAACCAGGTTAACCTTAAAAGCCATGTGTTTAATCCCAAAATTTGATTCAATGTCTATTTCATGGAAGTACTGGCCGTGTGGACAGATTTAGGAGTAAAGAAAATATTTCTTCGTCTCTTACTGATACACCTTTCTCCTCTTCCATCTCTGCTCCTGCTTCAGATAGTTATATCTTTTTCAGATGTCACTGTATGATATTTTTATATGATTTTATGTTTTCCTGCCAGATCCTAGGGCTGGCAGTTAGTAATTCAGATTGCATAAACGTTTTTGTCCTGTTGTGTTTTCACGAGAAAATAAAATACTAGGTTTCAGTGGACTTTACAGCTCCTTGACTCTGCCGTGTTCATATGAGAAGTCAAGGTATAAAAATGTCTAAAAATAGTTTTAGATTCCTATTTTTACTTTTGTTTCTTACGCCTTCCCTCTTTGCTTCTTTGACAGATATTGAAGCAATTGTATTAAGAAATTAAGAAAAATTCTGTTTGTAAATATTCCTGAAAACCTGATGGGATTTTTGTGTCCAAATACACAGTGTTGACTTTATTTGTGTATCTGCACTTTCATTTAGGTTTGGGCTTAGTAAATTTAATTCAGCAAAATAATTCATTTTAAGGAGATGATTGAAGAGGATAGAATATTTGATTCTGATGCAAAAAAAAGGCTATTAAAAATGGAGTTTAATTATTTTTATTTTTTTTAAATGGGTTTTATTTGTGACTGGAGAGGAGTGTTGCTGTATGTGGATGGTACCAGGAGAATTAGGACATTGACAGGAATGAGTGATGGTTTATGATTTCCTAAAGTGTTAAAGGCAAGAAGGCTGGCCTTGTAGAAATTCAAGGTAGGGAGGGGTGTGTGTGTGTGTGTGTGTGTTTGTGTTTGTGTTTGTGTGTGTGAGTGTGTGTTTGTGACCATTCTAAAACCAGCCTATTCTTAGATGTTTAGCTGAACTCACTTAAATTTGGTGAAACTGAAATCCTAAAGGCAAGATTCTTTGACAGTGTTGAAAATAGATTTAAGATAAGAATGTTAAGATTCAGGGACAGGTTGATCTTTTAGATAAGCCATTCATAACCTTTGGAGGCTCAAAGTCTTTTGGGATTCAAATTAGGAAGGACAGATTATTTAGAACCATTGTTCCTGTCTAGATTTTTTCACCATTAAGGCACCAGTAAGCTGGTCTTTTATACTGCTGACAAGTGAAATACAGATAGTAGATCAAACCATATGTTCTAAGAGATGTTTGACATCTTTTCCCATTGGAGTAATTACCATGTTTGGATTTGGGGGAGGCAGTTATAAATGAATATCAACTTACAGAAGTCATCATCATGTATTTGTTCTTATACTTTGTTAAAAAAAAAACTGATGGAGTTTGCCATCTAGTCTCAGCTGTTCAGTGTGTAAAGGAAATTTATTCCTTCTTTTGCTTTCTCCCCCATCCTCATTATTTGGACAGTGACACCATTTAAAAATAAAATTAGCCCTGAAGAGGTGTTGTTGACAGTATGACCATCTGTCACACCAGTGTGCAGAGAGTCTGTTTCCCTATCTGTAATTTGACTAGTTTATGAAGAGCTTGAAATTCAGGGGCGCCTGGCTGGCTCAGTTGGTATAGCATGTGATTTGATCTTAGGGTTGTAAGTTCGAACCCCACATTGCTGTGTAGAGATTACTTAAAGATAAAATCTTTTTTTTTTTTTTTAAGGTTTTATTTATTTATTTGACAGAGACAGCGAGAGAGAGAGAAAACAAGCGAGGGGAATGGGAGAGGGAGAAGCAGGCTTCCCACCGAGCAGGGAGCCCAATGGTGCTCGATCCCAGGACCCTGGGATCATGACCTGGGCCGAAGGCAGACACTTAGCGACTGAGCCACCCAGGCACCCCAAAAATAAAATCTTTAAAAAAAAAAGGGGGCGCCTGGGTGGCTCAGTGGGTTAAAGCCTCTGCCTTCGGCTCAGGTCATGATCTCAGGGTCCTGGGATCAAGCCCCGCATCGGGCTCTCTGCTCAGCAGGGAGCCTGCTTCCCTCTCTCCCTCTGCCTGCCTCTCTGCCTACTTGTGATCTCTCTCTGTCAAATAAACAAATAAAATCTTTAAAAAAAAACAAAAACTTGAAATCAGCTGCTGAATGCCTTTTTTTTTTTTTTTTTTTTACTACCAGGAAGGGATTAAAGACTTTCTGTTTTGGAGACTTGATTTGAAGTTTGAAGGAGTTAGAAAGTAAAGTTAGAATGCTAAAGTGTGAGGGGCGCCTGGGTGGCTCAGTGGGTTAAAGCCTCTGCCTTCAGCTCGGGTCATGGTCTCAGGGTCCTGGGATCGAGCCCCGCATCGGGCTCTCCGCTCAGTGGGGAGCCTGCTTCCCCCTCTTTGCCTGCGTCTCTGTCTACTTGTGATCTCTCTGTCGAATGAATAAATAAAATCTTAAAAAAAAAAAGAATGCTAAAGTGTGTACTGCTCTTCTGAAATAAGAGCTGTTTGAAATAAAATCACATGTGACTCCCCTTCTAAGGAAAAAGCACTTGAAACATTAGAAGATCATGAACCTGTAGTTCCTTTTTGCTTCAGACCAGAACATTTCTGAAATTGTCACCCTTTATCTATATGATTTCATCATGAGCACAAATGATTTGGAAGTAACTTTACAGCTCCTTTCCGGCTGTATTTTACTTAACTACTGAGGGAAACCCCAGAGGACTGAAGCATTTTTGTTTGGGACCTTTATCATAGGGCCAGCCTCATCAGTCCCTGATTCTGGTGGTTTTGTTCTTTCTAGAAGAGCTTCACCAGTAAATTATGCTCTAATATGATAACACCAAATGGTAGGGACTTTGTAGTTTTTTTGGTCTGTGTTCTTTGTATCCAGTATAAAACATTTGTAGGCTGATCATTTTCCCTTCAATTCTTCCATACTAGTGAAAAGTAATACAACTTAAGCCACTTCACTAGAGTGAGAAACTGAAATTTGGAAATGTAAAGATAGAACAGAATGTCATGTAGTCAGAATATCACCAGGTACCATTCTGGATGACATTTTATAAGTAGGGAGAGAGGTTTTTGTTTGTTTTTTACATGTTTTTTACATACATCAGAATGTCATTGTTTTTGATTAACCATTTATCTTTTTTTAATTTTTGAAAAAGATTTTATTTATTTGAGAGAGAGCGAGAGAGTGCAGTGGGCACACAAGCAGAAGGTGGGAGCAGAGGGAGGAGAGAATCTCAAGCAGATTATGCGCTGAATGCTCTGAACTCAGAGTCCGAGGCCAGGCTGAATCTAGGATCCCAGGATCCTGACCTGAGCCAAAACCAAGAGCCAGATGCTCAACTGACTGAGCCACCCAGGCACCCCTGATTAACCATTTATTTTTGCCATGGCTGCCCAAGCCTAGTCAAGTATGATTATATAGACTTATTAATTATCCAGTATCTGATAGTAATTGGCACCGATAAGTTAGTTTTGGATATCAAAATAATATGTTTTGCTTGTTAGTTTCTGTGTGCTGTTCTGGGTTGATGTAAAAGTCTTCTGATTCATAACTGCTCAAACAAGTCCCAGCTACTAGTTATTTCATATTTTATTAGCCTATTTTTCTCTGATAATATGGTGGAAACTATAGCCTGTGTAGTGAATAACAGAGATAACACCAGGCCAAAGACAGAACTGGGGATAAAGAAGGAAGGTGATTACTTTATTCTTTAAGGTGTATATTTTCTTTCCTAGAATTTTTGGGTGTTCTGACTTGATACAAAGCAAGAGCAAATTTGTTAGTTTCTTCTCTCTTTTTTCCTGGGTGTATTTCTCGATCTTGAATAAAAGTATACTTCAGGAAGTATGCTATTTTCTGATAGTCTGGTAGAGGGAATCTCTATTTCTCTGTGTTCCAAACCCCAGCCCACCATTCAGTCTCAAAGAGAGAGTGTTTGGCTTGATGGTATTTTCTAGAGGAAACTCCTTCCTAGCCCATTTCCCCTATTGCACTTCACTTCTCCACCCTTTCCTATCAAAAGAGCACTGTTTAGTTTCTAAAGTATGTGTTGGTTGGTTTTGTTCATATCTCTGAGCTTCTATCGTTCTTTTTACTGTTTACTATATGAAATGAACTTTTTTGCTCAACCTCTCCATTTTTTTAAACTTTGTCTCCCAGTCATTTTTCTTTGTCCTCCTGTGAAATTCCAGTCTGTTTTTAATGACTGTAGACAATAGGTATTTTTTTAAAGCTTTTATTTTTAAGTAATCTCTGCACCCAGCATGGGTCGTTAACTTAGCAGATTAAGAGTTGCATGCTCTACTGACAACCAGCCAGGCCAGGCGCCCCTGTAGACAATACGTATTAATTGGCAAACATCTGATTCCAGCAAAGGCTTCTTCCTGTTGCGTCTGAGGAAGACTTTGGCAAAAAGTAAGGAGGGCAGGTTCCTTGTAGGGAGTACAAGATACCTTATTATTTGCCTTATGTATTTAACCAAGTAATATGGAAGTAACCCAGAATAAGCACTATACCAAAGGATCAGTGATGTTAATGGGAAGTGGGCTAAGGGAAGGTAAGCAAAGGAAGTTGTAGGGAGAGAATGGGAAGAGGGTTTTTTTAGGATACATAATTAGAGCAGAGTAGCTTTCCTATGCACAGTGTAGGTAAACAAGCCTGGTAAACTTCAAATTTTCATTGACAAGAACGTGTATAAAAGGGATGACGGAAAAGTAACATATATCTGATTTTCCTTGTAATTGCCAAGTGCATTGTTGAGGCAATTAATGTTTATTATGATATCATTAAAATTAGACTTTCTCTGCTGAAACATGTACATTCCAATCCAGCAAGAGTCATTGCTTTTTCAGGATAGATAGAGCCAGATTTGGAAATAAGAGGTGGCAGTCTGCCAAGAAATCTCAAATATTTCTTGGCCATGGGTGGCTTATCCAGGAGACTTAGGTCTTTAATTTATTCATTTTTTAAAGATTTTATTTATTTAGTTGTCAGAGAGAGTGAGAGTACAAGCAGGGGGAGCAGGAGAGAGAGAGAGAGGGAGAAGCAGGCTCCCCACTGAGCAGGGAGCCCGACATGGGACTTTATCCCAGGACCCTGGGATCATGACCTGAGCGAAGGCAGAGGCTTAACCAGCTGAGCCACCCAGGTGTCCCGAGACTCAGGTCTTTTTTTTTTTAAGATTTTATTTTCACAGAGAGAGAGAGAAAGCACAAGTAGGCAGAACAGCAGGCAGAGGAAGAGAGAGAAGCAGGAGATGTGGGGCTTCGATCCCAGGGTCTTGGGACCAAAGTCAGAGGCTTAACCAACTGAGCCACTCAGGTCTTTTAAAGCAGACCTTTTTTCTCCCCCCCCCCCCCCATATTTTCAAAGTTTTAGTTCCAAGAGATACATATTTGAGGCCTGAGAACCATGAAATTTGCCTTGTAGAAGCAAAAGTTTATCACAAGAGGGAAATGTAGAGCTATTTTAATTAAATTTGGAAACTGAGGTTCAAGGAGCTTGTTACTAGTGGCAGAGGTGTTGGATTGAGGCCGTATGTTATCAAGATAAGTCTTAGTTAAAAAAAAAAAAAAAAAGAAAAGGGTGAGTCTTAGTAAACTTATGGCTCATTCCTTGCTGCTCAGTTGGCTGTTATCTGAGGTGACCCCAGGACTGGTGGATCAAACTGCTTTGTGCTTTGGAGCTTTTGCTTTAGGAGCATCTTTGCCTTTCCGACTTTTTCCTAGAAGATCCTTAGGAGAACTTGATGCTTGCTAGGAAACAAAATATAGTTTTTCTCTGGGATGTGGCTTGGTTTTCTTAATCCGTTTGGTTTAGTCCTTCTTGAGGGCTAATGTACTTTTTTGTTTCTAAACACTAAGTTTTTGAGTACTCAGCACTACTTCTCAGGAGGTGGACTGATATTTCAGACATTTCTGAGTATTTTCATTTGAAGCTTACCTGCAGGGGTAAGCTTAAAATGGCTTTCAGTATTCCAAGGTAACAAGGACCAAAGAGATTGCTTCAGATAGTGCAGCAGATAACTGGGCTATGTTTGTGTTTTGTTTTGTGTGGGTTTTTGCTTTCGCTTTTTTTTTTTTTTCCTTTTAAAACCTCTGGCTCTCAGTCTGATCAACCAAGAGAACTCCTAAGAGTTAGCATTTTGTTTCCCAAAAGTCTGCTCATATTGCTTTATGCTCTGTGTAGGTTTACTGACACATTTATGCAGTAGTATTGAGCTGCATCTCTGGGATTGCTTCTCTACGACCTGCCCAGGCAAAACTTGAGTTGTCTGAGGAATGCACATCCGGCCAGCCTCTAGCATCCCCAAATTATATGTGTACTTCAAACATTGAAGTCAGTCACACACTGCCTCTTAGTTTCTCATCTGGTGGATGATGTCATTTCATCTCCGACGGAAATGCTTCTGCTCTGAAAGTGCAGGGAGAGGCTCTGGAATTAAGGCCAACTCTGTTTTGTTCCACACACTGGGGGGAAAAACAACTCTTATATTGGAGGTTTTTACAGTTTGGAAATATCTTTATTTCAATTATCTCCTCTTTTAAAGCCAACTCATTTACCCCTCTGAAGTTTGCCTTTTTTTTACACTTCTCAGAATTATATTGATGATTTTTCCCTTCTACATTTCCTCCTTCCCTCAGTAGTGAATCTTAATGTTCTATAGTTCAGTAGTAGCAAGCAAATATATGGAGAGTCACTTGTGCTTTGCCAAGAAACCAGCCCCTCCAGTACCTTTTTCATCAGAAACACACTTCAGGGTGGGGCCAAGGACCAAAATGGAGTGCTTCCTTAAAACTAGGACAGAGTTACTCAGAAAAATATTCTGTGACGTGGTGTGATGATTCATCATTGTATTTTAGCAAGAATCAGTTGGGTTTCCATTCTGGCACTTGACTGGTTCAGCTGCTTTGAAATTATTTTCGTAACATTAAAGATTTCCCAGCTTATTTTCATAATTTAGCAGGTAGATCTTTTATATTTTTCAGGGCTTGGTATCCAAGAGATATGCTGAAATTAGGTATCCCCGTTTTATAGGAGAATATTGGTATTCTGGAGGACGTGAAAGATAAACCTCTTCAGGGAGAACCTCTTATATGTGCTGATGAAGGTTTGTTTCAGGTTGTACAAGCATCTCAAAGTAATACGTGGTAGAGAAAGAGAGTGAGTGTAGAGGAGTCATGCGTATTTGTAGCTTGAGATTGTCAGCAGCATTCTGGACATTTGTCTTTTTACATTTTTTTCTTCTATGTGTCTCTGCAGCAGCATAATATGATTGTAATGACCTTGAGTTAATGTGTGGGGTAGGAGTGATGTTGGTCTGTATATGTGGGACTGTTGAGTAGTGGTTTACTGGGGAAAATGGAGTATATAGCAAAGAGTGCAACAATAAAGTCATCCCTGTGTATCTCTTTTCCTTAATTGCTGAATTATTGATGTAATTATTTTTATATAAAACTTATAGATAAGGAAAAATAGATATTTAAAGTTACAAATCAACCTAATTCCACTATTCAAGATAGTTATACTTAAACATTCCGATATATAATCTTTTGGACCTTTTCAATGTGTATAAATAATACAAGTGAATTTATAGATAAGTGTTTTACAAAAATATGGTACTACGTAATTTTCTTTATGTTTTTTCACGTCCTATCCATAAATATACATAAAAATAATGGTTTATATGTTCCATTTTATGGCTAGATTTATGTCACCAATCTCCTTTTGTTCACTTAGATTCTTTCCAGTTACAGAATCTATCCAATAATAGTTTTTATATACAATGCTGCAGTAAATAACTTTGTATATACATTTTTGTCCACTTGATTATTTCTTTAAAATAAATTCCCACTTCTGGGTCAAATCGTACATGTATATTTTTAAGACTTCTTGCTAGATATTGCCAAATTACCCTCCAAGAGTGCAAGACCCTCAAATAAGATATACACATTATTTTTTGAAAGGGTAGATGCCTGTATGCAAAGGAGTTTTGTACCTGAAAAATTTTTGCCAATATGAAATCACTCCAGGGTGAAATGATTTGGGTTACAAATTTTGTGACCACTCTTAGAATTTTTCTGCCAGAACTTCTCCTTCTCTTGTTTTTTGAACTTTAACCTAGAACTACAAAAAAAAAAAATCATTTTACATTTCACAGTATGGTGCTAGGGGTCAGGTTATTTCCTGTTCATAATTTTAAATTTTAGAGTTTTTTTTTTTAAATATGCTTATTCTGCTGTAAGCAAGTAGAACCCCAGAAGTAAGTGATAACTTTCTGTTTTTCCTCATTTAGGTTTCACCTTTCTGTGCTGTGGGGTCAACCGTAAGAGAGGTAGATCTGATGTGTATCTGTGCTGAAGAAGCATGAGCTCCTTGCAGTAACTAGAAGCCAACTCCTCTTCCCCGTAACAATTGCAGACTTGTAGTGGTAGTACATGGCCTTCTTCTAAGACGGCTGCAAGCATTTGCAAGCATTATTTGATGTTAGCTCCCATTTCTCTCTGCCCTCCCCAAAAAAGATGCTATCATAACACAGAAGTTTCTTTTCTCACAGTTCCACAGTATAATATGAATTAATGGACTACCTTTTGTCTCCCTCAAAGTCTTCCTATACCTTCATTTCCTTTTGTTTCAGTAAATGAATCTCAACTCTTCTTTTCCCTTTCTGCCGCATCTCTCATTTCCTGACCTTTCCCATCCTGTAGGTAGGTTTCATAATTCACAGTGATGATAGTAAGTGGTAGTATTTGTAGAGCATTTATTATATGTCAAGTGCTGTACATGACTTATTTAGAGTTAACTAACTTGTCCAGTGTTGCCTAGTTAGTTAAGTGGTGATTTAGTACTCAAACCCAGGTGTTCTGATTTCAGAGCCCGAATTTCTGCCCACTATGCTGTTATTGCTCCCCTGACTAATCTGATAGTCCGTGTGTGAACTAACTTGATTTTAAACCAGATTAACTGTTTGTTATTGAATGGGTACTGACTGAACCAGGACTCCTTGGTGAAGGAAAGAATAGTACAGAAGACAACTTCCCCTTCTGACCTTGGCTCTCTTGGAAAAACAACAGAATTTTGAGCTCTTCTGTGCATGATATGTGGAGTTACTGATTCTTTCAATCTTTTAGCAAATATCTTAGAAGTGAATGTGCCAAAAGAAAAAGTTAATTGCCAAGATTGGTAACTAATTCCGCAGTCAATTCCAAGGTCCCTAAAACAAAAAGAGTTTGTCTGTCATATGCCCTCTTTTTGTCCACTACAAATTCAATAATCATAAAAGCCTTATGCTTTTAATCAGAGCAAGTCACTGTCCCACATACACCAAAAAGAAAACTTTACCTGAGATAAATGGAGCTCTTTTTTTTCCTCTGTTAACGTTGTTGATGTTTTATTACAAAGACAAAAAGGTACTCTCTACTACTAGTGAGGACCTTAGCATCTATAAAAGTGTGAAACTGCTCTTTCAAGAATCAGACTTGAAAGAAGTTACTGCTGCTCTAGAGTACAGGCATTATTTGGCTCAGAACAAGGATAACCTCACTAAAAGAAGTGAAAGGTATTTTCCTACTATTTTTGCCAGTAACATCGATGACGGTTGCCAGAGGAACAGAGTTGTCATTATTGTTGACTTAAGACTGATACGGGGGTACCTGGGTGGTGCAGTTGGTTAAGCATTTGGCTCAGGTCGTGATCTCAGGGTTATGAGGTCGAGCCTTGTGTCAGGCTCCACGCTCAGTGCCAAGTCTACTTGGATTTTCTGTCCCTGTCACTCTGTCCCTTCCCCCAATGCTTGCTTGCACTCACTCTCTCTCTCTCAAATAAATAAATAAATCTTAAAAAAAAAAAAAATTGAGAGGAGTTGAAGGAGGAGGGACTCTGCTCTTAATCCTCTTTCTGTGAAAAATGAAAAATAGATTTCCTTGTCCCAAGGGAAGAGGGTACCCAGGGAAAGAAAATATGTGTTCATATTGTCTATTAGCAATTCTGAGATTTATTTAGTTTGTAGAGCATTCTATTTCCCCTGGTGCTTTCTTGGCCTACCTAGACTTTAGGTGGCCAGAAAATTGAAAACAAAAGATGGTTTAGAAGAAATAATTGGGGATTAGGAATGTGAATTCCCATTCTGGCTCTGTCATCATCTTTGGTCTGTGACTTTAAGCACATCCCTTATGCTTGTGTTTTTCTTTATAAAGAAGATTAGACTAAAAATCTTAAAGGGACTTGCAGAATGATTTTTTTCATAATATAAAATGGTTATTGATTTGTTAGCTTGGCAATGGGCACGTAGCTTTATTTGTGACTGAAGGAGCTAAGTTTTCAACTCGTTTTGTTTAAAAATCACCTTTCATGGAGCACCTGGGGTGGCTTGCCCAGTTGGTTAAGCATCTGACTCTTGATTTCAGCTCAGGTCATGATCTCAGGGTCCTGGAATCAAGCCCCAAGTCAGGCTCTGTGCTCAGCAGAGAGTCTGCTTGTCCCTCTCCCTCTGCTCCTCCCCCTCTGATTTTCTCTCTCTCTCTTTCTTAAATTAATAAACAAAATCTTTTTAAAAAATCAGCTTTCATCAGGAGCTGTAGATTTCAGCCAGACTGAGCTTGCTAAGCCAGAGTTTTTAAAAATTCCCAAAGTGGGGGGGGAAAAAAATTCCCAAAGTGAGAGGGGTGACTGGGTGGCTTAGCCAGTTAAGTATCTGACTTTGGCTCAAGTCATGATCTCAGAGTCCCGGGATTGAGCCCCGCCTCAGGCTACCCACTCAGAAAGGAGTCTGCTTGTCCCTCTATTCGTTCCCCTGCTCATGCTCTTTGTTTCTCTCTCTCTCAAATAAATAAATAAAATCTAAAAAAAAAAAAAATTTACCAGAGCGAGTATACCCTTGCTTCTCTAGGATTTGGTTTGTTGTTGTTTTTGCTTCTCTAGGTCTTTTACATTTTTCTTTCTGCAGAGGAACTAGGGTTTTAATTATAAAAATTTTCAGACATACACAAAGTAGGAGGAACAGTATAAGAACCTCCATGTGCCCATCAT
This sequence comes from Potos flavus, assembly GCA_028534135.1. NCBI lineage: Eukaryota > Metazoa > Chordata > Mammalia > Carnivora > Procyonidae > Potos > Potos flavus. The sequence goes on along the minus strand of CM052900.1, from coordinate 72,626,549 downwards.
CTAGACTCAGCAGCAACATTTTGCCAAACTTGTTGCATCTTTTCATCTCATTTCCCAACTTCCACCCCCTGGAATGTTTTAAAGCAAACCTAGTCTTCATCTGATTGCAGCATAAGTGCTTCAGAATGTTATTTCTACAGATAAGAACTGTATTTTGGGGGGAAAGGAGGTAGGGACTTGTGCTATAACCACAGTAGCGTCGTCACATCTACAAAATTAATGGTGGCTATTTAATTTCTCCTCTTGAGGCTCTTGTCTCAGAAACCTTTTAAACTACTATTTTATTTATTTATTTATTTGGAACGCTTCATGAATTTGCACGTCATCCTTGCGCAGGGGCCATGCTAATCTTCTCTGTATCATTCCAATTGTAGTGTATGTGCTGCTGAAGCGAGCACTACTTTACTATTTTTCTAATCAGCATCCAGACAAGTTTCATACGTTATATTTGGTGGCTCTATCTCTTAAGTACTTCATTTAATGGGTTCCCATAGCCTGTAGTATTGTAAAAAGCTACATTTGTAAGGTCTTTTTTTTTTTTTTGGTAAGCTTTTAAGGTGCTGTACAAATAAAAATTTTGTCAGTGGAGAGAAATACCCTTTCTAAAAAGGTATCCATTCAGTTTAGTCTCGCAGCCAGTATTAAGGAGAAGTAGGAGAATGTGGAGATGCCCAAGTGATGGCGAAAATGCAGAAAAAATGTGTGAGCTCCTGCAGGTCAGAAACATAAAACTCTCTATCCACAGTGTATGTGCATTGTTTCTCGACATGTAACAGATGATCAGTAGATTTTGACTAATTGAATGAGGAGGGGGAGCAGAAATAATTCAGCGTTGAACTGGTACTGAGAGGTGTTAAAATTGAGCCAGTGAGGAGAAGCCAAGCTGTCAGCCTCCATACCCACCCCCACCTTGGGTAGTGCTCTCTCCTATTCTGTAGCACATGCTACATTTCATGGTGTGGACTGATCATGTTGGAGTTTTGGTTTAGATGGGAGAGGCAGGTGCCTGATTTCTCAGGAGAAAAGTTTTTCACTGAGTAAAGTAAATTTTAACATTAGTGCTCTGGCCTATACTCTGTTTTTCCACCCAAAAAAGAATGATAGATATGAATCATGAATATGGATTATAAGATTAATATATCCTTATCAGAGAATGTTTTTTGCAAAGATGCTAGAAAACCAATTTGCTGCTGAACAATATTCCAGTCTTTTTTTTTTTTTTTTAAAGATTATTAATTTGAGGCAGGAGGGAAGGAATGGGGGAGGGAGGGGCAGACAGGGAGAAGCAGGCTCCCTGCTGAGCAGAGAGCCCAAGCCACCCTGGGCTCAGTCCCAGGATCCTGTTGTCATGACCTGAGCCAAAGGCAGAGGCTTAACCCACTGAGCCACCCAGGCAGCCCCAACGGTATTCTGGTCTTATCCATAGGGATGAATCTCATTTCCCTTGAACATTGGCTAGCTGGCATTACCAAGCCCAGTGTGGCCATGCTGAGTTGGCCTTCTTGTCTTTTCTCTCTCTCTTCCGCCCACCCCCACTTCTCCTTCCCCTGCCCTCTGTTCTTCTTCCTCCTCCTTCTGTCCTAATAGGAGAGAAAGCTGATTATGAGGTGAACAAGTACAGTTCTGTTGACTCTTGAGTCTCATGGGCTTCTCCAGTAGAGAGTTTCTCATAGCAGAGACTTGGACCAAGTGGTCCAGCCTTAGCAGATGGTATCTGGTTCCTTAAAATGTCACTCTGCTCTTCATTGGGTTTCCGGACCACCTGAGTGTTAACAGCAACATTGGTAAAACTCTAGGTTTTTTCTCTTCCCTTCCATTTTTCTGTGGTAGAGATCTGATTTGTGCCCCCGGAGTAAAACTTCAGGCAAGGAAGAGAGTTTAATAAGTCTTAGGTCTTTGTTCTCCTCCTCCTGTGTTACTTTGGTTATCATTATATATATATATATATGTATATATATATATATATTTTTTTTTTTTTTTTTTTTTAAGATTTTATTTATTCGTCAGAGAGAGAGAGAGCACAAGCAGGCAGAGTGGCAGGCAGAGGCAGAGGGAGAAGCAGGCTCCCTGCTGAGCAAGGATCCTGATGCGGGACCCGATCCCAGAACCCTGGGATCATGACCTGAGCCGAAGGCAGCCGCTTACCCAACTGAGCCACCCAGGCGTCCCTATCATTATATTTTTAAAAAGATTTTATTTAGAGAGAGGAAGAGAGATCGTGCGTGCATGAGCAGGGGAGGGTCAGAGGGAGAGAGAATCCCAAGCAGACTCTGCTGAGCGGGGAGCCCCATGCAGGGCTGTCACAACCCTGAGATCATGACCTGAGCTGACATCAAGAGTCGGAGGCTTATGGGACGCCTGGGTGGCTCATTCAGTTAAGGGTCTGCCTTTGGCTCAGGTCATGATCCCAGAGTTCTGGGATCAAGTCCCACATTGGGCTCCCTGCTCAGTGGGAAGCCTGCTTCTCCCTCTGCCTGTTCTTCCTGCCACTTCCTTGCTTCCCTTCCACTGAGTGACCTCCTCTTGCTCTAGTTCTGGGTACTTTGCAAGAATGTAGCAGCCGTAGAGCTACATGTTTCTAGGATAAAACTAGGAAAGGTAGCAAAGTAGAGCTTTTCAGGGAGGTATAGGGTTTTCTTACTAACTCTGTGCCTTGAAATCACTTAACTGCCTTTTTTCCTTCATTGTTTAACTTTGTCTAGTGACTACTTATGTACAGAGGAGGTTATTTTCTAGGTAAGACTGTCAGATGAGGACTGGATGTTGGCCCTTCTTGGTTCTGCCAGATCCTTCCAAACCTTTTCCTCTGTGGTAAAAAAGGAAGGGATAGGTCGAGCACTGATCAAGGAGTCCAGAATCAGTGTTTGTCTTCTCAACTGAAAGCATACTGATTTTCTCATTGAGAATCAGTGATTCTGTAGTTGCATGTATGCAGTTGCAGGAGGGTGTGGTGGGGGGGTGCAGCTGAGGGGTTTGGGAGGAGCCAAGTAATTTGAAATGCTAATTAAAATTCCTTGAAGGTCTAGGTAATTGAACGTTAAACCTTGCTGTGAGCCCAACTTTGCTTTTGCTTTAGAAATCACGTAGAAAGAATACATTTGTGTAGCACGTTATGGTCCATTTGACTTAGCTTATCTCATCTAATCTTTTCATAAGACTTTTTTTTTTTTTTTTAAGATTTTGTTTATTGATAGAGAGCGAGAGAGAACACAAGTGGAGGGGGGAGGAGCAGAGGGAGAAGAAGAAGCAGACCTCCATCTCAGAATGCTGGGATCACGACCAGAGCTGAAGGCAGACGCTTAATAGACTGAGCTACCCAGGCACCCGCAAGACTTTTTTTTTTTTTTTTTTAATGATGCAATGTGGGTCTTGAACTAACAATCCTGAGATCAAGACTTGAGCTGAGATCAAGACTCAGGTGCTCAACTGACTGAGCCACCTAGGGGCCCCTACATAAGCCTTCTTTAAAAAAAAAAAAAAAGAAAAGAAAAGATTTATTTATTTGAGAGAGAGAGCATGAGCAGGGGGGAAAGGTGGGAGGGAGGAGAAGCAGACTTCTCGATGAGCAGGGAGCCCGACTCAGGACCCTGGGATCATGACCTGAGCCGAAGGTAGACACTTAGTGACTGAGCCACCCAGGCACCCCCGCAAGGTTTCTAATATAGGTTCATTTTTTTTGGTTAAGCATAGAGAACAATTTGCCTGATCTAGCAGAAATTTGAACCCAGGTCTTCTGATTGTTAAATAGCTCAGCATGTTGACTCCTGGCTGAAAGATTATAAGATATAAAAGGTTAGACCTCGGGGTGCCTGGGTGGCTCAGTTGGTTAAGTGTCTGCCTTCGGCTGAAGTCATCATCCCAGGGTTCTGGCATCAGGCCCCGCTTTGGGCTCTCTGCTCAGCGGGGAGCCTACTTCTCCTCTCCCCCTGTCTGCTGCTCTGCCTACTTGTGCTTGCTCTCTCTATCAAATAAATAAATAAAATCTTAAAAAAAATAATAAAAGGTTAGACCTTTTCTTCTTTGTTGATGGGCACCTTAAATTTTATAGTAAGTCAGTAGCAGTTTTATTCATAAATCTGAGTTATCCTGGCTTACTGTTCCTTGGAAGCTTTAGCTTGGGGTTCCAGTACTAATTTATTTTGTCTTTTACCCAGCTGAAGTTGATCTGGTTGAAGATGAAGCATCTGTAAAGGGTGTAGATTATTGGGCTTTTCTGGTTTTCTAATTTTCTGGGTCATTTTATGCAGCAGATCTTCTAACAGCTAGATGACATTTCCATTCCCTCCTATTTTGGGAAGAGGAATGAAAACCATCTGTTCCCCATTTTTTTGCCACCCTGACTCACTATGGGGAAGGAAATTTTGCTGCTCTGCTTATTGGTAACAAATATTTGGTCTGTAGCCTCTGTACAACTAAGGGCTGTTGTCATAACCTTTCCTCTGAGCCCAGCTATATTCTGTAATTCTCAGGGCCCTTGATTATTTTCCTTAAACAGTCATAAATAGAGCTTCACCTCGTTGCCCTTAATCCCATGGGTTGCTGCCTCATCATTAGTCCTTGTACATACACTGGAACTGGGACCTTCCTGCTCAGGTGTTACTGAAGATTCATCCCATTAGGCTCCTCTTTTTAATTTTCTTTAATATGGCTTATCTTTATTCCCTTTGAATTTGTTAGAATTAAATTGTAGGTATATATCAGTAGTCTTTGAATATAAAGATCAACATTTATATTCAAAGGTCAACGTTTACCAGTATGAACGGGGGCGGGGTCGGCAGGGGGATGACACAACAGTCTTGTCTTCCTGAGTGGTCATGTCGGCAATGTGATCATCGATGAAGGTTATGGGAATGGCAAACCCTTAAGAATTGATTTAACCTTTCAGAGTAGGTTTTCTACGGGTAGGTTCTTTTAGTCACTCTGTAAACATATTCTTAAATCTTTCCTAAATTTAAATGGATAAAAGTCATAATACTTATGAGATTGAACCACACACTTATCTTACACATCTGCACTGATTAAATAGTAAGTAAAACTCACTTTAGTAAGTAAATGCCAACAAATTCCTATTGAGTTTGCAGCAGAAATCAAGATGAGGTAGGGATGCAGAATCTTCATTATTTCGAGATTGTATTTTCTCATCCTTAGCTGCCTTATCTCCATAGATCAACCCTACCTTTTTTCTGAAATAATTGAGGAGCAAAGCACCATAGATATGCTCTAAAAGTTCTTACCCTTTTAGCTGTACAGGAAAAATTATTAATCAAGCCCTAGACTCTCCAATGAGTCTTAGGTATCTCTTACACCCTTTCTCTTTCAGCCATGGTATCAAATGAGACCCTCTTGACTCTGATGGTTAAGTGTATCAAGAACAGATCTATTTCCTGAAGAACTCAGTAAGAAAAGGGACTAGAACAAGAATGGAGTATGCATAAGAGTTCTGTGAGTATGGAGGAAGAAGAGGAAGGGATATTTAAAATCCTTATCCAAAAGGATTTAGTATCACAGAGCAAGAGGCAGGAGCTCATTGTCAGGTTTAGTTGGACTCAAACCCCAATTGTTTCAGTGTGCTCAATAGAAATTGTGGGCACTAGTGTGTATGTGTGTACACTTCTGATTGTGTTTTGTTTATTCTTTTAACAGCACCAGGAATCAAGAGATCCATGGCATCTGAGGTGAGTTTGATACTAATACATATTTCTGGAACTTTAATTCTGCAATAGAAAGACCTGTTTATGACATCTTTATTTTCTCCCTACTTGGATCTTGGAAGCTAGACGGGATTCTTACATCTCTTTGGTAAACTAGAGATTATACAACTATTTTTGTAGTTTATTATAGATAGTAATAATAGCTCACGTTGGGGGCGCATGGGTGGCTCAGTTGGTTAGGCAGCTGCCTTCGGCTCAGGTCATGATCCCAGGGTCCTGGGATCAAGCCCCGCATCGGGCTACCTGCTCAGCGGGAGCCTGCTTCTCCCTCTCCCTCTGCCTGCCTCTCTGCCTACTTGTACTCTCTCTCTCTCTGTCAAATAAATAAAACCTTTAAAAAATATATAATAACAATAGCTCACGTTGATTGAGCTTTTTTTTAATGTATCAAAGGTAGCGTACCAAAGAGTAAATAATTTATCTAAGCATCCTTTATTCTTATTTAATCTGGTAAAACACTGCTATGAGCTAAGTACCATTGCTATCCATGTTTTACAGATAAGTAGAGTGAGGATTAGAGGTTCTATAATTTGCCCAAGGTCACACAATTAATAAGGCTGGGATTAAAACCCACACAGTCCGGCACTAAAGCCTACTCTTTGGTTTTGTTGTTACTGCGTCCTGGTTGCATAGCTTTAGTGAATTTGAAGAACTTCTTTTAATCATACAGATGCTGTTAATTTCCTGAGTTTTTCTTTTCTGTGCAGAATATCTTCCATTTGCTTAACTTTCTTCCTATTCAGTATTTTGTAAACCTCTTCTTATTTCTTGCCTCTCTCCTGGGTTTTGTGACAGGGTTTCAGAGTGCAGGTCCCCTTTGGCCTGAGATTTTAGCTTTTTCTCTTAGAACCTCTTCCAAGATCTTTGAGATGATATACTGAGGGTTTTCTGATAGTAAGGGCCTTAGCAAGAAGAGTAGAACTTGAATATCAGGCCCTAAGATCATGAAACCCTACTTACACTGGCCTTTTTGCCTCTGGCTTATTAACTTAATGAGTACTAACATCATGAAGAATACTTTTGTGTCGTTTGTGCTTCATCTTGATGTGGGGAATAGCATTCTAAACTCCACTCTACTGGTATTACTCCTTCCTTATTTCAGGGGCTATCCTGTGGGTGGAAAACAAAGCCATATCATGTTCCCAGGAATCTCTTCAAGGCACTGAGGGCTTCCATCTCAGAGGAGTCATCTTATTGCCTCAGCTTTTTAATTCCTGGGCTTGCAATACTTGGATTTGCAAGCAGCTAGATCATTTTTACTCGCGAATGCACTTTGAGCAGGTAGTGTTCATGTCAGGTTGAAGGTTACAGGGGTAGAAGTTTCTGAAAGAAAGCTGGTGAAAAAAAACGGGGTCTATGGAACTACTTTTAACCTGACTTGCTTTTGTGAACTAAGGTTTGTTCTTTTTCTGGAGCGACTGTTTCATAGTGCCCTTGTTTCTACTTTTCCTTAATGTAACTCATTTTTTTATGTCCTTTTTTTTTTGAGGATCAAAAGTGAAATATGTGTCTCTTGGAATTTTCTGTGTTCTTTTAGCCAGTTAATTCATTGGGAAACAACAGTAAAGCTGTGTGGGTCTTGTGAAGGTTTTATAAAATGTTTGTGACCTGGGACGCTTGGGTGGCTCAGTCAGTTGAGCGGCTGCCTTCGGCCCGGGTCATGATCCCAGGGTCCTGGGATCGAGTCCCACATCGGGCTCCTTGCTCAGCGGGGAGCCTGCTTCTCCCTCTGCCTCTGCCTGCCTCTCTGCCTGCTTGTGGTCTCTCTCTCTCTCTCTGAAAAATAAATAAATAAATAAATAAAATCTTAAAAAAACAAAAAAAATGTTTGTGACCTAGAACGGGTGGGTTGAGTGTTCAGTTTGTTTTAATGTACCATCCCGGTAGCTGTATGGTGTATTACATGGGGTCATATGCTAATTTTGACTCTTCTTTTTTCAGGTGCCTTATGCCTCTGGCATGCCCATCAAGAAAATAGGCCACCGAGGTGTTGATTCCTCAGGAGAGACGACGTATAAAAAGGTGTGTCTGGGTGGAACCCTTTCATTTTACTCCAGGAAGGGATAGCTCTGTCCCCTTGGTATTATTCTCCACATTTTGTCTCATTTCTTGATATCCTAAACCTTTGCACAAGAGCTGTCATACAACTTTGACTTTAGAGTTTACTTTTAGTTCTGGACCACTTTGGGAGGTGCTCAGGCTTCCCAAGGGACAGTGTTCAACCTTTCCATTGAGTGTCTATACCTTGTTTGATACAAGGTGTGAAGATTTCTTGGAGTCCTGTTTCTGGCCCATGTAAATTTTTCTTGTGTGTGTTCTTTGCCTTTATTGCACTATCAGGGACCTGACCCTCTCTGGGAATGGGCTCAAGGCCCTTGTCAGTTCAGTCAATTCAAGAGATATTTATTGGGCTCTATTTATGTGCCGAACATTGAGACAAAAAGATGAGCTTCTCGGCTAATTGGAGAGGCACACACTTCAAAATATATATATATATATAATTTTGGAGGAGTAATCTCTAGCAGGGCACCTGGCTGGCTCAGTCAAGAGAGCATGCAACTTGATCTCGAGGTCGTGAGTTTGAGCCCCACATTGGGCATGAAACCTACTTAAAATAAATAAGGTAATTTCTGCCCCTAACATGGGGCACAAACTCATGACCCTGAGATCAAGAATCACATGGTTTACTGACTGAGCCAGCCAGGCACCCCTCTAGTTATCATTTTAGTGCCTAATGAGGACTAAGTAGAAATACAAGTAATTTAATACTTGGTTGGAGTCGGGGATAAGGGAAATCATTAAGAACAAAACTGTCAGTAGAACTTTCTACAGTGATTGAAATGTGCTATAATCTGTGTCCTCCAGTAATAACCACTAGACATACTTGAATGTGGCTGGTAAGACTGAAAAGGCATATTTTCAGTTTTTATTTTAATGAACTTAAATAGCCATCTGTGGCCAGTGGCTAGTGTATTGGACAGCACAGATCTAGATGATGTGATATTTTCCCATGGGATTGCAAGAGTGAGGCTCTTGAATTTGTTTTTTGACCATAGTGTGATAATTTTAAATCTAAACACTTCTCTCAGAAATAATTTGAGTCTTTCAGGCTTTCTTTTTCAATTAGGAACTTTTTTTTGCCACCCTGTTGTCCTTGGGACATGAGTCAGGCTCTGCCTTAACGGACTGAAGCTTCTGTAGCCAGGTAGTCCATCAGAATATCAGTTAATTTTAGTTACAGTCTATTTCATGAATAAAATGTTTGGAGAGCCCCAGATACTCTGTGGGCAGGAATCTTTGAAGTGAGACTTAAGATTGTTCTCTCAGTACAACATATCTTCCAAATGTTGATATGGATAGCGGCTTCCAGCTATAGATATGGATAAGCAGGAACACCTTGCCTAGCTGAGGCTGACTCAGACAGTCCTTCCTTTGCTACTGTGTATCTTCATACCCTTCCAGCCTTTACCAGGCTTAACTGCCATGTAAAACAAGAGGGTGGAGGAATTGGATTGCCGCGGCTTAGACTGAAGTACTAGAAGTGCCGTTTGCTTTTGAGTGCTTCTTCTGGCTCTTCCCTCCTGAGTTTTTATTGTTCCGATCAGATTTAATACTAGAAACTTTCCTCTCATTTCTCTTCTGTTTCTCAGACAACCTCATCTGCCTTGAAAGGTGCCATCCAGTTAGGCATTACTCACACTGTGGGAAGCCTGAGTACCAAACCAGAGCGCGATGTCCTCATGCAAGACTTCTATGTGGTGGAGAGTATCTTCTTCCCCAGGTACAGAGGTTAATGTTCAGGGGAATGTCCTGGGAACTGTGGCTTTTTCATATCAACCTCAGGCCAATTTTAGGGGTTCAGGTCTAATTTAGGCATGTGCCCAATGTCCAGTCCTTAACTTGATCTTGGGGTGATGTGGGAATAGAGAATTTAGAGAGGAGATGGTGTCTTTTGAATGCTTCCATGAGCCTCCGGCCTGTGGAGTGAGCCCTAAAAAGCAATTCAGTGCACTAGGTAGGGGGCAATGTGATTCCCTGTGCCATATCTTAATCCCCATGTTGTGGCTTTGTCCTACTAAGTAACTGACTCATCTGATCCCTCTGATTCTCTCAGAAGAGATGTATTGACCTGCTTCTGGGTTACTCTGAGTGTTTGCCCAGGATGGACTTCCTGGGTGACAGGGACTGGTGAATTACATCTTTTTCTATTTTAACCCCACAGTGAAGGGAGCAACTTGACCCCTGCTCATCACTATAATGACTTTCGGTTCAAGACCTATGCACCCGTTGCCTTCCGTTACTTTCGGGAGTTATTTGGTATCCGGCCTGATGATTACTTGGTAAGCTCTCGTTCCCAGGACCCCATGACTCCGGTATCAGAGGCATCCTCCCAAAGGAAAACCCTCTCTCCAGTCTTGCTCTAATTTTCCTTTAGAACAGAATTGCATCTGTACTTAATTTCTGGTTGGACAGGCCCTGGTATTTCTGAACTTCTTGCTCTCTTCTTTCTGGGCCCCAGTACTCCCTCTGCAGTGAGCCGCTGATTGAACTCTGCAACTCTGGGGCTAGTGGTTCCCTCTTCTACGTGTCCAGCGACGATGAATTCATTATTAAAACGGTTCAGCATAAAGAGGCGGAATTTCTGCAGAAGCTGCTTCCAGGATACTACATGGTGAGGGAAGAGGAGCACTGGCCACCTCTGCTGCCCACTCCACTCCTAGACAAGGCTGGGGGCTCTCATGGGGTGCCTGGGTGGCTCAGTCAGTTAAGCGTCTGCCTTGGGCTCAGGTCATGGTCCCAAGGTCGTGGGATCAAGCCCTGTGTCAGGCTCCGTGCTCAGTGAGGAGCCTGCTTCTCCCTCTCCCCGCCCCTGCTTGTGCTCTCTCACTCTCTCTCAAATAAGTAAATAAAATCTTTAAAAAAGAAAAAAAGGGAGGCGCCTGGGTGGCTCCGTTGATTGAGCATCTGACTTCGGCTCGGGTCATGGTCCCAGGGTCCTGGGATCAAGCCCCGTATCAGCCTCCCTGCTAGGTAGGGAAGCCTGCTTCTCCCTCTCCCACTCCCCCTGCTTGTGTTCCTTCTCTCACTGTGTCTCTCTCTGTCAAATAAATAAAATCTTAAAAAAAAAAAAGAAAAAATGCTGGGGGGCTCTCTTCAGCAGGGCAACACAATGTCAGCACTTACATCTTAAAGATAGAGTTCATTTTGGGGCTTTTTGCCCCATCTCTTTTGCCTCCCTGGGGCTAAAAGGGGTTTTGTTTATCTGTTTTTTTTGTTTGTTTGTTTTTTAAGATTTTATTTATCTGAGAGAGAGAACAAGAGAGAGCACGAGCGGGGGCAGTGGCAGAGGGAGAGGGAGAAGCAGACTCCCTGCTGACTAGGGAGCCCCATGCAGGACTCTATCCCAGGACCCTGGGATCATGACCTGAGCCGAAGGCAGACGCTTAACCGACTGAGCCACTCAGGCACCCCTATTTGTCTTATTTTAAGTGTCATTTGACTTAGACCATCCTACTCGAAGTTGAAATTCAGTGATAATTTTGTTTTCTGTTCTTAGTCCACCTCCTACACTAGGGAATGAGGTTGGTTACTTCTCTTGATAGCACTCTACTCCATCTTACTCTGAGTGACTGCTCTCGGAGCTTCTAGAGAAGTTAGTTTTGCTTTGCATCACACCCACAAGAATATACTATACCAAGCGCTTAAAGTTAAGACTTTTTCAACATGATCTTTTCTTAAGCCTCTCTAAAAGAATAACCCATCATATATTGAGTATCCTGACTGATTACCGTATTGGACGGTCTGTGGCTCAGTGGGTTAAGCGCCTGCCTTCGGCTAAAGTCATCATCCTTCATCCTTGGTGGTGATCCAGTCACTGAGGTAGATGTATTGGGAAATTGTAAACAAATATTATGTGGGCTTATGGACAGATAGATTGTACCTGAATCCCATATAGCAGAGGAAGGTGGGTGGCAACTTTTACCCTTGAGTTTCACTGAAAATCAGCTGACTTGCTCTCCTGCTTCTTTTTACTTTTGTGCCCTCAGAACCTCAACCAGAATCCTCGAACTTTGCTGCCTAAATTCTATGGACTCTATTGTGTGCAGGCAGGTGGTAAGAACATTCGAATTGTGGTGATGAACAATCTCTTACCACGGTCGGTCAAGATGCACATCAAATATGACCTCAAGGGCTCAACCTACAAACGGCGGGCTTCCCAAAAAGAGCGAGAGAAGCCTCTCCCCACCCTTAAAGACCTGGACTTCTTACAAGACATTCCAGATGGTCTTTTTTTGGATGCTGACATGTACAATGCTCTATGTAAGACCCTACAGCGTGACTGTTTGGTGAGTTTATCATATTTCCTTCCCTCTCAGATACCAAAAATCTCAGCTTATTGTTCTTAAGGTTCAAAGCTGTGCGAGATGGGACTCAGTTCCTTAGCTCCATATGTCCCAGACTTCTTTTAAAATAACTTTTACATTAGGTTATTGCTGAGCCTTTACATTTTTACATTCTGTTTATCCTCCCCCACCTGGCTTCATTTTCTTTACCTCTCCTAGGCCTCATAATCCTACAGTCTCCTTCTTTTCTTTTTTTTTTTTTTGAGGTTTTATTTATTTATTTGACGGAGAGAGATCACAAGTAGGCAAAGAGAGAGGGGGGAGCAGGCTCCCTGCCACGCAGAGAGCCCGATGCGGGGCTTGATCCCAGGACCCTGAGATCACGACCTGAGCCAAAGGCAGAGGCTTTAACCCACTGAGCCACCCCGGCGCCCCCAGTCTCTTTATTTTCATACCAGCACCATCTTTCCTCAGATCTTGGTCCTGCCTGCGAGATTCAAATTTATGTCTTGGAAGCTGTGTGCTGCTGAAGGAAATCACACACCTGTGCCTATTTCACCAGCATCTCTACCGGTTGACGCTATCCGGCCTCAGTATTGTTCACCACTCCACTTCCTGTTCCTCTTGGCACAGATGTCACATGATTGGCACTCTCCAAACCATTTTCTCTTATCCCCCAGCCTTTTTTCTCAACAGACTACCTCACTCTTCTATTCCATAGCATCCGTTTGTCCTGCCCCCATCCCCAATTTATAAACATGTCTACACTTACCCATCTTTAATCTCCTTTCTGCCCAATATGGTGCTTACTACAGGTCAGTCACTTTTTCAGGACTGTTTCTTTAGAGTTCTGTTTCACATCTTGCTTCCTTTTCCTCTCTGGGCTTCAGCCTCTATCAACTTTTCTTTATGCATGCAAGCCAACTTTTATCTCTTCCATCTTAAGATTAGGAGGATTTTTTTTTCTTTCTTTTTTCTTTTTTTTTTTAAAGATTTTATTTATTTGGGGCACCTGGGTGGCTCAGTTGGTTGGGCAGCTACCTTCGGCTTAGGTCATGATCCCAGGGTCCTGGGACCAAGCCCTACATCGGGCTCCATGCTCAGTGCTGGGGGTAGGGGCCTGCTTCTCCCTCTCCTACTTCCACTGCTAGTGCTCTCTTGCTCTCTCGTTCTGTCAAATAAATTAAAAAAAAAAAAAGATTTATTTATTTGACAGAGAGAGAAAGCACTAGCAGGAGGGGAGCAGCAGGCAGAGGGAGAGGGAGAAGCATGCTTCCCAGTGAGCAGGGAGCCTGATGTGGGACTCAATCCCAGGACTCTGGGATCATAATCTGAGCTGAAGGCAGACACTTAACCAACTGAGCCACCCAGGTGTCCCTGGAGGATTTTTTTTTCTTCTCAGTGTCTCCATGTATTAATGCTTCCATTTTTCATTTTCATTTATCTTCTATTTCTGCCTCAACCCACTGTCATGGCTTTTGCTCTCACCCCTTCAGCTGAACTACTCTCCCTAGTGAGCACCTGGGATGCCAAATAGAGAATATTTCTCAGTCCTTCATTGCATTTTCTGTAGCTTGAAAGTTGACTACTTCTACTTTCTTAACGTACCTTCCTTTAGTTTTTGTGACACCTTTCTCTACTGATTTTTTTTTTACATTTCTGATTGTTTTTTTTCTCAACTGCTGTTGTAGAATTGTCTTCCTCTACTCACTCCATAACGTTGTCCATCCTTGTCCTTGGCTTATTCTGCATCTATTTGTAGGGTAATGCCTATTTTAGTTTGGCTCCTTTGGTTAAAAGGACCGGACACAGTAGAGTAGAGAGTTGTTTTCAAACTATACATAAGAATCACTCCTTTGTTTTCTTCATCCCTTTCTCTACCAGCCTAGCAAAACACCCTTGGTTGAGCTGCATCACCAAAGTGGGCTACTGGAACTGGTGGGAGTATACCCTTTTGCACCCTGTTCTGGGATGGAAAGAGGGTTGAGACCTATAGGATATAATCCAGACTCCTCGGGGCACTTGGGTGGTTCAGTTGGTTGTCAGGCTCTCTGTTCAGCGGGGAACCTTCTTTTGCACTCCCTCCTGATTTGTGTGCATGCGCGCTCTTTCTCTCTCTCTCTCAAGTAAATAAAATCTTTAAAAAAAAAAAAGAATCTAGGTTTCTTAATATGACGCATTAGGTCTGTCATTATTTTGCCTCTATCAACCTCTATAATCTGCCACACCTGTCCTTTGCGTTTTCTGTTTTAGCAGTACCAAATTATACCTCCCTGCACATAATGTGCTCTTTGTTTCATGCTTCCAGGTGTTGGAATATTCCTTCCTTTATTTATTTGGACTTATTTTCTAATTTATTCTTCATAAAATTATTTATGTATCACTTCCTGACCTCTTCCAAACTATCAATCATGTAAGCACTTCTGTTGTTGCATGAATTAGACTGTATTGGATTTATTTTTACATTTGTTTTTTTTTCCTAAATTATAATATAGAGAGAACAAAAACTCTTGAGTATCTTTGTTGAGATACAAAAACTCTTGAGTATCTTTGTATCCCCATAAACAAGGCACAATGCCTTCACGCGGTAGGGCTTCAGTAAATACTGAACTGAATCAAAGCTGGTCCTATGAAGTCCTGAAACAGATATACTCCATCATGAAATGTACTTGTATCAGACCTTCCTTGTGGATTTTTTCAGCACAAATATGTATTCCATGTTCTCTTGAGAATACAATGCTTTTTTCACAAGGAAAGAAGAAAGATATAAGGAAAGAACACGCAAAGAGGGTCAGTGGCCTAATATATATTTACTCAAATAGAAGAAAACTGAGGGGATAGAAATAATGAGTGACTAGAGGAGGTTAATATATTCTTCTCTAGGGAGTAGGAGGAGCAAAGGATAAGCCTATAGTTAACCCTGGAGGTCAAGAATAATTGAATCTTGGGGCACCTGGCTGGTTCAGTTGGGGGAACGCACAACTCTTGATCTTGTGGTTTTGAATTCGAGCCCCACGTTGGGCATAGAGATTACTTGAAAATAAAATCTTTAGGGGCCCCTGGGTGACGCAGGCAGTTGAGCATCCAACTCTTGGTTTTGGCTCTACCCCTCCCCCTCCCTGTGCGCCTCTCTCTCACTCTCTTTCTCACTCAAATCTTTAAAAAAAATAAAATTTTTAAAATGAGGGCGCCTGGGTGGCTCAGTCGGTTAAGCATCTGCCTTCAGTTCAGGCCATGATCCCGGAGTCCCAGGATCCAGTCCCACATCCGGCTCCTTGCTCAGCGGGGAGTCTGCTCCTCCCTCTGACCCTCCCCCTCATGCTATCTCTCTCTCTCTCTCAAATTTTTTAAAAGTTAAAAAAAAAAAAAAAGAATAAAAGAATAATTGAATCAGGAAAGCTGTGAGATCCTGAAAAAAGTCCTCATACCTCCCAAGGCTCAGAATGTGGTTTGTTTTTTTTCCTTCCATTAGGTGCTACAGAGCTTTAAGATAATGGACTATAGCCTTTTGATGTCGATCCATAACATAGATCACGCACAACGAGAGCCCTTAAACAGTGAAGCGCAATCCTCAGCTGACACTCGCAGACCAGCCCCCCAAAAGGCTCTCTATTCCACGGCTATGGAATCTATCCAGGGCGAGGCTCGGCGAGGTGGCACCATGGAGACTGATGACCAGTGAGTGGGCTCAGGGGCGCCAGGATGGACAACATAGACTCACGGAATTTTTTTTCTTGAGGAAAGGATGCAGCTCCTGGCATAAGAGTAACCCTGACTCAGCATTTAAGTTGACAGTATTAACACTTACAAAACTATGGAACTAGCCTAAAGAATGTAAAAGGAAAGGAAGAGGTCTTAAGTTGGGGATCTGTAGTCCATCTGGGAAGGAGAGCTATTTAAAATTAAAACACCTTTCAAAAGGAATATACGCAGAGTCTTAGACACACGTCTGCATATTCTATTAGAACTTCACCAGAAGTAATTTACTATAGGCAGCTTTATGGAAGGCATCTTTCTCACCATCACAGATCTATCAAGGAAGTGTATTTACTGAAGCATCGTAAATGTCTTGTAAGTGGTTTCATTTTTAAGGTATCCGGTACTGTGACTCTCAAGAGGAGTGTCCTAGTGGGCGTGAATTAAAATATGAAAGTACTGAGGAAGTTCCGAGTTATCTGAGCGTTTTCAGTGTTGCTGAGTAGGGGTGACTTTAGATTCTCTTTGGTGGAATTGGGGTCGGAGAGGCAGGCGAGTGAGACTTGGAGAGAAAGAGGTTATAATACATACTCCAGAGTGGCTCTTGGAGGAAGGTTTTACTCTTCCCCAACTTACGGAAGATATGTCCGTTATGCTTAGGTCTTAGCTCCCTATCCCGATCTGACTCGAGGTTAGGAGAAGCCCTTATGTGCCAGGCCAGAGATTTTCTTACTGTTTTCTTCTTGTCTTCCGGAACAGTATGGGTGGCATCCCTGCCCGCAATAGTAAAGGGGAAAGGCTGCTGCTTTATATTGGGATCATTGACATTCTCCAGTCGTACAGGTGAGGAGCATATGGATCCCAAATGAGGGGGCAGAGTATTTGCAGATAACCATTCACATTTCTCCTTTAGCTGGGTTTGTCACTAAATTCTTCCTGAAACAGGAACAGTGAGTTGCATTCTAGCTGCTTACCTCATTGGGTTTCAGATGGTGGTTTATTTCCTTGATTTTGCCTGTCTCTCTGGCTTCGTTACCCTGCCACCTTCCCAAACATAACATATACCTCTGTGGAGAGCTGAGTCAGTCCTCAGAAGCACCAGGGTAGAATACACCATCTGTCTGGCTCTTTGCGAAAAACCTGTGAGATGAGTCATGCTCCACATTGGGATACAGCTGGAAACATGTTCCTCTTTTCCTCGGAGGAAAAACAAGAGGATCACTGTGTCCTGTGCTAACTATTAACCTATGGAACTGAGGCAGTGAAGTGAGAAGTTGGAAATGCTAGGTCCCAGTTACCCCTGTAAACAGGTTTCAGTGACTAATGAGGACTGGACAGACCTTGGTTTACTGTTTTACAGTATTATCATCCAGTTTTAACTCCCGTCTTCCAGGCATGCTCATCTGTCCCTTCATTGTTCCTTTTGCAATAAATGTTCTTATCCCTGACTTGCCAGGGACATATTAAGTTCCCTTTTTCCATGGGGGAGGTAATTAACTTCCCTAGAAAGAGCTTTGATCTCCGTCCTGAACGAGCACTAATGTGTCTGTTCTTTGGAAAGCAAGTATAATAGAGGGAGTGCTTTCTCAGCTTCTTTAACTTCATAAAAGAGAAAACTGTCATTCATTTAAAAATTCGGTGACTATGTGATACACATTTGTCTTGGCAGGTTTGTTAAGAAGTTGGAGCACTCTTGGAAAGCCCTGGTACATGATGGGGTGAGTAGCAGTTTGCTAGAGGCTCTCCTCCTGGCTGCTTCAGTTATGATTTGCCCCCTCAATTTCTTCTTTCTTTCTTATTTCATTTGCGGGTCCTGCCCTTCTGCTAGGGTCTCAACCTAAAGGAGAATGGCTCTTGGACTAAATAGCGATCCTCTTGCTGGGCCTCCCCCTCTTTAACTCTGCAGCCATCTCTTCTGCTCTGCAGGACACCGTATCGGTGCATCGCCCCGGCTTCTATGCTGAACGGTTCCAGCGCTTCATGTGCAACACAGTGTTCAAGAAGATACCCCGTAAGTGGCTTCTACCAGATGACCCCCCAATGACTCCCTTACTCCAGGAAATGGGTGGGCAAGACACCTCTGTCAGGGAACTGCCAAAGCCTCTTCTGCTCTACCCACATCCCATGAGAGCTGCTGCCCATCTTTATGTCAGTCACTCGGTCTGTCCCAGTGGTTTCTGAGTTGCTGCTTTTCCCCTGGCTCTCCCTTCGTGTGTCATAGAGGTGAGGGGCATTTCTGGGAAATTGGTGGGATTTGGGGGGCGGGGGGGAGTGTCATTGTGGGAGTAGGATCCATGCCATAGGCTGAGATAGAGCCAGACTTACAGACAGAGATAGGCAAGCATATTACCGGTGTTCTATTTTCTCTTCATATCCCCAGTGCCAAGGAATTCTCAGACTAGGATCAAAGGGTTGGAGAAGCATTTACTGATTCTGCTTAGCAGTCATTCTTACTCTCTTCCCTCAACTTTCTTGGTTGGAAAGTGCCAGTATTCTTCTTTCCCAGCCTTCCAGTGCTGCTGCCATTGGCAGATTTCCAACTCCTCCTTCCCGTCTCCTCATCATAGGCCTCAGTCATCCCTCAGTGCGGCAGAGAGGACTTAGGCATGCCAGACAGTATTAAGAAACATGGGAAAATCCCTTCAAAGCCTTTTCAAAGTGACATATAAGCAAGTATAAAGTATCATGGTGCTGTGTGCATAAGTGCTACAAGGATGCAGAGTGAAAGGGTCATCTTCGTCAGCTTGAACTGGAAGCTGCTATTAAAGAACAAGGGAGTGGTGGAATGGAAGACATCTCATCGGGTGGAAGCAAAGCCATGGAGGTTGTGTGTAGCGGGGGCACGATATGTATGTGTCTGCTTTCCTCTAGGTTCTCTGCTTTCCAAAATGAGTTGAACTGAGATGCACACCCTCTCCTCTGAAGAGTAGTTCATAGAGCCTGTCTTTGTTGACATTAGTCCTTCTTCCCGCTTTGCAGAGCACCTTTGGGTTTGTGTTGGGGATGCTAGTGATTTGTATCTATGTCTTGGTGACAGTTTCTCAGGTGCGTGCTAAGTAGGCTTTCTCTTTCCCTTTTGAAGTGAAGCCCTCTCCTTCCAAAAAGTTTCGGTCTGGCTCATCTTTCTCTCGGCGAGCAGGCCCCAGCGGCAACTCCTGCATTACTTACCAGACATCGGTCTCTGGGGAGCACAAGGCACAAGTGACAACCAAGGCGGAAGTGGAGCCAGGTCAGCGCCAGGGCTGGGGTTCCCATGTGATTGGGCACTCCCTCCCTCCCTCTGAGCCCTAGCTTATCTGCCTAGGACCTCTACTCCCTGTTCAGATCCAGGAAAAGCCAAGTTGCTACATTTTTTCCCCCTGTATTTCCCCCACCCCATTTTGTCTTCTTTTTTATTTATTGATTTTCTTCCTTTTTCTTTTTTCCAGGCGTCCACTTCGGTCGTCCTGATGTTTTACCTCAGACTCCACCTTTGGAGAAAATCAGTGAGGTCTCGACTATTCCTGACCCCTATTTCTCACCTATAGTTGGAGAGACTTTGCAAATGCAAACTACAAGGTTGGTTCCTTGGTCCTTTTCTCCATATAATCTTTTCATCTCTCTCTTCAGGTCCTTGGGAACCTCTATAATTTTGTTTTTTCAAGAGATCATTGTCTTTTGCTCTTCACTGGTTTTTCCGGGTTTACTTTCATTTAGCTCATCTTTAGTGATTTGGAGAAGTGTGTCAACATCTCTGCATCTTTAACGGGTATGCAGACTATTCTGATAGTCAGAATATGCCCCAACTAACCCTTTATCTCCTGGTGAGTTAGATGAGAATTCTCAGCTTACTTTGTAAGCCTGAAAAGATTCCTGGAGGTTGTGTGAGCAGTGAAGAAAATGAATAGTCAATCTTATAAAAGGATCCATTCTAAAAATTGTGGTTTAATTTTGTTAGATGGTGTGTTGATTATCTAGTCCATCATAATAAATTAACCCAAAACTTAGTGGATTAAAATAACACATATCATAGTTTCTGTAGGTTGGGAATGTGGGTACAGCTTAACTGGGTCCTCTGGCTCAAGGTCTTTCATGAGGTGTTGGCCAGGGGCTCCCATCTCGTCTGAAGGCTCAACTGAGAGGGTTCACTTCTAAGCTCCTTTATATGCTTATTGGCAGGGTTCAGTTCTTTGTGGGTTGCTGGACAAAGGGCCTTAGTTCCTTGCTGGCAGTTGGCTGGGGGCCTCCCTTGGTTTTCTGTCACACGAGCCTCTCCTTAGAACAACTCAGAACATCGCAGCTGGCTTCCCTCAGCCAGCAAGTGAGAGTGCATGCACCTGTGCAGAAGCCATAATCTTTTTGTGACCTAATCTCAGAATTGACCTCCTATCACCTGTACTGCATTCTAGTCACTAAATCTAGCCCACACTCACAAGGAAGGGATTACACAAAGGTGCGCATACCAGGAAGCAGAACTCATTGGGAGCCACCTAAAAAACGACCTTTCACGGTGTATCTTCTGGCCCCTGATGCTTCCTATCCCTCCCTGTGCAAAATGCATTCATTTGCTCCCATGGTCTTCAAAAGTCTTATCCCATTACAGCAGCAGCTTAAATTCCAGAATTTTGTCATCTGAATTAGGTCTTAGTTTGGAGGAGCTCCCCAGGTATTGTTCTTTGAGTATAGTTGCTCTCAGTCTTTGGACCTGTGAAACTAAAGAGACAGCTGTTTTCTCCCTACACACCCAGCAGACAGTGGTAAGGCAGTAAGTAGATAACACTGAACACATTCCTGTACAAAAAGAGAAGTGAGGGAGGCACAGAGGAGTTCATAGCTAGTCCCAAATCCGACAATTGTTGGAGTTTCTTTGGCCAGGGGAAATACAGGGGAAAAGCTTGGGAGTAATTCTCCGTGACTCTTCACTACACCCTTTGACCTCTTGGGTTTGCTTTCTGGGTCTTCCTTTTTCATGAAAGCTAGAATGTGTTTGCAGCTGAGTAGTTTTCTCAGCCTGCTTCCTGCCAGTACAGTTTTGAGGTCCAGCGGTTTCTTGTTTTTGCATTGTGTCTGTCCCTTTCAGTCCAAGCTGTGAATGTGTCTGCTGTTATAATGCCCTCAAAGATTTTGTGGGCCTCCCGTGAGTCTCACTTAAGATTCAGTCCCATAGACAAAAGCTACACCTACAGATACCTTCTTCATAAGCCCCGTGCTTCTTAGAGATCCTGTTAAGTTGAGAGGATCTGGGAAACAATCTTTTTTAATGGCCTTTTGTATGATTGAGTAGTACTCTAAGGAACCAACTTTGATTTTTCTGAAGTCTTAAAAAATGTTTTACAGTCATACCCTTGGCTTTGTCTCTAGACCACATTTTCCTGGCAGTGCCCAGATTTTGTGCTTGCTCACAACCTGTTTCTTAATTTTAGCATTGTTTGCTATCTGGAGGGGCTCAGAATTTTCAAAACCATCAAGTCCTGAAAGTCCTCCTTTTATTTAATAGTCCTTCCCTTAATTTTTTTTCTTCTTGTTTTACTGTAAGCATTAAGAAGGAACCAGGTGATACCTTTAGCACTTTGTTTAGAATTCTCCTTGGGTAGATCACCCAATTCATTAGACACGTATTCTCCTTTTCACATAACTGCATATGACATTGTTGCAAAACTTTGTTCCACTGCATTACAGGGATCCCCTTTCCTTCAGTTTCCCATAAGATTTTTCTCACTTTCCTTTGAACCCACACTGGCAACTCCCTCATTCAAGCCTAAAATTCTGCAGTATGTTCATGGCACTTTTAAACTTTCACTAAAACTCCCCTTAAAGCCTACTTCCCTCTTCCAAAGCCACTTCTACTTTTTAGATTTTTAGTTCAATAGCACTTCACTTCCAGGTACAAAAACTTATATTATTTATTATTGTGTAACAAATTACCCCCAACTTGGCAGCTAAAAACTACAAACACTTATTGTCTCAGACTTTATGTGGCTTAACTATGGAGGAGTGACTTAGCTGGGTGCCACTGGCTCAGGGCCTCTCAGGAGGTTACAGTGAAGCTGTGAGTCAGGGCAGTGTCTCATCTGGAGGCTCACCCCAGGGGAGGGTCAACTTCCAAGCTCACTTACGTGGTTGTTAGCAAGATTCAGTTCCTTGTAGGCTGTTGGACGATGGTCCTCCCTCAGTTCCTTGTCACATGCTCTCTCCATGTGGCAGCTATCTTCCCTCAGAGCAAACAGTTAGTGAGAGAGCTCAAGCCCAAGAGGAAGCTAGGTAGGGTCTTTTTGTAACCTAATCTCAAAATTGATGTTTCATCACCTGGCCTACATTCTGTCCTCTGGAAGAGAGTCACTAAGTCCAGCCTGCATTCAAGAGGAAAGAATTACACAATGGCACAAATATCAGGCAGCAGTGATCACTGAGTGCCTACCACACCTGGGAATTGAGGACAGAAGGG
This sequence comes from Potos flavus, assembly GCA_028534135.1. Lineage (NCBI taxonomy): Eukaryota > Metazoa > Chordata > Mammalia > Carnivora > Procyonidae > Potos > Potos flavus. The sequence goes on along the minus strand of CM052900.1, from coordinate 72,604,374 downwards.
GGGAGGGTGTTAGAAAGTGTTTTTGTAGTACTCCAGAAGCTAAATAGTTAATTAAAACAACATGCTTCTAAGTCTGGTAGTTTCTTAGCCTCTTTCTGAATCCTAAGTTGATCCTGAAGTGAAATATGGAGAAGCATTACAAGATTTGACTTGAGAGGATCGTCCTTTCTCTCTCTCTTTTTATTATTAGCATATAATGTATTTGTTTCAGGGGTACAGGTCTGTAATTCGTCAGTCTTACACAATTCACAGCACTCACCATAGCACATACCCTCCCCAATGTCCATCACCCAGCCACCCCATCCCTCCCACCCCCTCCCTGTCCTTTCTCTTTCTTATCTTATAATTCTTCTCCCCTCTGCCTCCATTTTTTTTTTCTTCTGTTAGTTCAACCCTCTTGGAAAAGCCTGAAGTTGCAGAGTCAGAGTTCACCCATGTGAGTGTCTGGGATGTGGGGGAGGTGAATGCTTGCTTTGAAGGGTATAAAGAGGATTATTGATGAAGTGGAACAGGGAGTTAATTTGCAAGGTTAGAGGGACCGGGTGCCCCTTCAATCTTGCCTTTTTAAATTTTGTGGGGACCTTGTACTTGGAAGCAGAGGATGAAATAGAAGAAAGCTTAATTTTGCCAGTGAGGCTGAAATGAACTTGAATTCCCTTCCTGCCTCCTCATTTCATACTCCACATCCTTAACCTTACACCCTTACCCTTTTCCAGTGAACAAAAAAACTCAGAAGACCTGGAACAAGATTCTACCGGCTTGGTGATCCCAAGAAGCCAGCCCTTGCAGCAATGCTGAGTTTTCTTCTTCGTGGTCATCACAAAAGGAGTATAATGGAGGCTAGGGGAGCTCTCTGTCTCCTTCCTGAAGAAGAACCTCTTCTCCTTCCCCTTCCTTATGAATGGGCATCAGTGCCTCAGACAGTTGAGGACAGCAGCATCTTCTCCACTTCTGAGTTAGATGGCACAAGTTTTCAAGGGGCCAGCCTTGGCTTCCACAGCTGAATTGTTTTGAACCCCCCATTCTTCCTGCTGGAAGTGGGGTTGCCGGACTTGGTGGTTTTCTTCCTCTTCATCTACCTTTCACCGGGAGCTGGACTCTTAATTTCCTCAGGCAGACTGGCTGGCACATTATCTCCACCTTCGCGCTTTCTCTGGAAGAAGATCCTTGTAATCTCTGTAAAGGTTTTGGGGAGTAAGGGTGCTAAGCCAACTCCCACCTTCCTTTTTTTTTTCTTTAAAAAAAGGAAAAGAAAAACTAGTACACAGCACACGATTTGAAGCCAGACAGTTTCAGATCAAAACTGCAGAAGTGTCGGGAGAGATGCCTATTTGTGGGGTTCCCTCAGAAGAGCCCCCTGGTGTTTGAGAAATGGAAGTAGGGAGCTGCTCTGCCAGGAGCAACTCCTCTTTAACTCCTCCTCTCTTGATGAATTTCTTAAGGCTGAAGGAATGGAGAGAGTGGGACATGGGGTAATCTTTACCCCTTTTGTTGAAACAGTAGGGCAGTCACGGGACCAGAAGATCAGAGCCCTTGCTAGGCAGGACCCTGCTCACTGCCAGGCCATCACAGTTATCACTGTTTTGCAATCTGAAATGTATTCTGCTTGTTTTTCTAAATATGAAGACTTAATCAAATGAATTTGGATCCTTCTCAAAAGGAGGTTTCTTCCTCGCTCTTCCCACCTTTTCCAACAGTGTTCTGCTGTTAAGGAGCTGAGGTGGGCGGGGGACACCTGTGTCCGTTTAACAGGAAGTCTGTATCTATGAGGCTAGAGAATATTTGCTTAGACTCATGGGGAGCCAGCTGATTCTTGCCTCGGTGAGGTCATTGCTGTGCCATATGCCCTGCCCCTTCTCATTCAGAGAACTCGGAAATGGGAGCTGTATAATCTGTCTGTTCCCCCTCTCCAAGAGTTGTGGTTCCCCACCTGATCCTCCTCCTCCCGTCTGGGAACTAAGGGGGCCTGGCATCTCAGGCAGATTGTTGAATACTGTCCCGTCTCCATCCCGCCGGACCTTGATAGTAGGTTAGCCCATCCCCCAAATAACTGTCTATATTAGACACCCCCAGCCAGTTTCTGGCTGCCTGTCTTTGCTGCCATGTTCTTTTTTACAAGAAGGAAAGAAACAATTCTTGCTATTTTTTTTCATAATTTACTATTTATGATGTATTTAAGTGTTTTATTCAGGACAGAGTTCTGTAGGGAGCGGGAGGGAATATTTGAGGGAGGCTGGGTCTTAGGGAAGGGAATGGGGAATCAACATTTTTATGAAGTGTCACTATTTGCCTCCACTTTGTATTGTTCAGAAATGGCAAATGCTATATAAAAGTGATAAATATCTGGTTTTAATGTATTAAACTTTCATCAGTTATTTAGACCTCTTGTTTCTTCCTGATTCTTTTTCATACACCATCTGCTCCACCATCGTGCCCCAGCTCGGGCTCAGTGTTGTTTGTGTTGTTTCCCTGAGCAAATGCTGCCTCCTCGCCAGTTGCCTTCAGTCTGGTGCAGGTCCATGCTAACTTCATTCCCTACCTTCCAGCCACCTCTCCACTTGAACAACTTCAACTTGAAAAGCTGTGAATGAATATGAAGAGAATTACTGTAAGTCTGTTACTTGAGTGGCAACCTACTTTAACTGATGGATCTGGGAATCCAAAGGAGGAGGGACCAAGCAAGCTTGAGATCATTTGGCCTTTGGATTCCCTCTCTTTCCTTTCCCTGACCTGGTGCTAAGGTGTCACTTAGAAGACCACAGAGACTGCTTCCCTCAGTTCTGTTTTCCTCTTCTGTGAGGTTGAGCTTAGTTACTATAGGCCTTTTTACTTGGTTGGGAAACTAGACCAAAGAGCAGTGCCTGTTGTAAGGCATGCGGGTGGGGAAGTTTGGAGAAAAGTAAGTTAACTAACTAGTGTTCTTTCCACAGCACTACCCCTTATCTTGTTAAGATCATTCTACAAATATTTATGCAGCAGCCAATGAGCAATTCACTGGGTAGTTGAAAGTCAAAAGAAGTAATTGACCTTTAAGAGTTTACAGGAGGAGCACCCGCATACTTGTGTGTACACAAAAACGTTTTAGGATGGATTATAGTTAAAGATTTCAGTTCTCTGAGAGAATGGTACAGAAATATATTAGGTGGAAGAAAATTAGAGGTTACTGTGGACTAGAAGTGTTGGGGAAAGTTGCACATGAACGTATGAGAAGGGTCCTGTTTCAGAAAACAAGGACGAGCCCACAGTGGAAGCAATGGTGGAGGAGATCTGAGTGAGAATCTTGGAGTAGGTGTAGGTGGAGGCCACACAAAACCCTGATTGCTAGGCTGAGGAATTATTTTTTAAGATTTTATTTATTTGAGAGAGCATGAGCAGGATGGGAGTGTGCAGAGGGAGAGGGAAAAGCAGACTCCCCACTGAGCAGGGAGCCTGACCTGGGGCTCGATCCCAGGACCCTGGCATCATGACCTGAGCCAAAGGAGGACGTTTAACTGACTGAGCCATCCAGGCGCCCCTAGGCTGAGGAATCTTTTATTTTATTTTATTTTTATTTATTTATTTGACAGAGCAAGATAGTGAGAGAAGGAACACAAGCAGGGCTAGTGGGAGAGGAGGAGCCCAATGCAGGGCTCGATCCCAGGTCCCTGGGATCGTGACCTGAGCCGAAGGCAGATGCTTAATGACTGAGCCACCCACGCGTCCCAGGAATTTTTTATTTTAAACTGTAGGCAGTGAGAAAATGTGGCATGTTTTTTGCCTCTAAGTAGGACATGATCCAAATAATTCAGACTAATCCGTTGACAAAGTTCTGTAAAAATGGGTAGAACAAGCAGATTAGACTATCATAATTTAGGTGTGAGGTGGTGTGGGAGACTAGAGGTGATAGATAATAAAACCATGATAGAACAAGTAGTAATTGGAGTGAAGGGGGAACTGGGGATTGTCAAAGTTTTGAATTTGAATTTAAGCCACTCCTTTAGACTGGATAAGGAGAAAACTCTTTCCCTAACAGGAATTGAATCTGAACATGTTTTAGCCATACATGATCTTTCTGCTACTCTTATCTGATCACTCCCTCTTCAACTTATCCATGCAACTGCTGAGTGGGTGCAGTAGATAACCCTCTTACAGTCAGAGGGTCCCTCTAGTGGTGAGCCCCAACCACTAGCTATTTCTAGAGCAGAACCCTGCAATCCCAGTGCCGATAGGGCCTGCTAGAGGAAAACTGCGATAACTAAAACTTAAGGAAACCAAATGAAACCATAGGATAATAAAGCTGAAGGGCACCTGGGTGGCTTGCTTAGGCATCTGACTTCAGCTCAGGTCAAGATCTAGGGATCCTGGGATTGAGCCCTGTGTGGGACTCCCCACTCAACTAGGAGTCTGCTTCTTCCTCTGCCTCTGCCCCTCCCCTTGCTTGTGCTCTCTCTCTGTCAAATAAATAATAAGTAAAATCTTTAAAAAATAAAATATATTTTAGATTAAACTGTGTATTCTTGGGGCGCCTGGATGGCTCAGTCGTTAAGTGTCTGCCTTTGGCTCAGGTCATGATCCCAGGGTTCTGGAATCGAGCCCCACATCTGGCTCCCTGCTCAGCAGTTTTCTCCCTCTCCCAGTCCCCCTGCTTGTGTTCCCTCTCTCGCTGTCTCTTTGTCAAAATAAATAAAATCTTTTTTTTAAGGAGTTTCTTTAAAAAAAAAAAAAATAGACTGTGTATTATTTAGTTTTTTCTCTTTACTTTTAAGTAGGCTCCATGCCCAGTGCAGAGTCCAAAGTGGGGCCTGAACTCAGGACCCCGAGATCAAGACCTGAGCTGATATCAAGAGTCAGACGCTTAACTGACTGAGCCACCCAAGAACCCCTCTCTTTCTTTTTTTTCTTAAAGATTTTTTTTTAAGATTTTATTTATTTATCAGAGAGAGAGAGAGAGATACTACAAGCAGAGGGGAGGGGTAGAGAAAGAAGCAGGCTCCCTGCTGAGCAGGGAGCCCAAAGGGGGACTCGATCCCAGGATCCTGAGATCATGAACTGAGCTGAAGGCAGACGCTTAACCGACTGAGCAACCCAGCCGTCCCTGAATTTTTGTTAGTAGTTTTTTTTTTACCCTAATCTCTTTTGAACTCAAGTTTTTGCCCCCACCCCCAACCAAAACATCTTTTATTAAGGTCACGGATGACCACGTGGCTAAATATATCAATCCTCCTCTTACTTGCCATGTCAGCAGCATCTGACAGCTTATTACTCCCTCCACTTAGCTTCTAGGATACCACTTTCACCCGGTTGTCCTCACCAAGGTACTGCATTGCTCCATCTCCATCCTTTACTGGGTTCTTCCTTTTCTCCCTAACCTCTAAATATTGAAGTGCCCCAACACTCAATCATAGGACCCCTTCTTTTAGTCTACGTTCACTCCCTAAGTAAGTTCATAAGTCCTTACAGTAGCCTAAAGACCCTGTATAATTTGCCCAAATCCCCTGTCACCTCATGATCTAAAGACTGTCTCAATTTTGGCTAAAAGCTCCCAAATTTCTATCTCTAGCCAGACCTTCCTTCTGAACCGCAAACTTATGTATCTACCTGCTTACTTGACATCTCCATCTAGGTGTCTGGTAGGCATCTTAAACCTAGCATGACCAACGCTGAATTTATGGTTCCTGCCCCTTCTAAACCCATCTTCAGAAATAGTGACAGGGCACCTGACTGGCTCGGTTGGTAGAGCAGTGACTCTTGATCCCATGGGTGTAAGTTCAAGCCCCACATTGGGCGTGGAGCCTAGTTAAAAAATAATAATTAATTTTAAAAATAGTGATTCCATTCTTGTTGTCTAGAACCAACTCTGGTGTCTTAACATTCCCTTCCCTTACATCCTCCATCAAATCCATTGGCAAATTCTGTCAGTTTTGTATCTTATGAAATACTCAAAATCCAACCATACGTCACCATCCCACCTCTTGCCACCATCATATTCTCTGATCACTGAAGTAGTCTCCTAATTGGTTTATTTCCTGCTCTTTTCCCCCAGTCTGTTGTCAGTGCAGCAGCCAAAGTGATACTATTAAAACACTACGTCAAATCCTGTCAATCCTCTGTTAAAAACTTTCCAACAGCTCTTATCTCACTCAGAATCCTTAAAATGATCTATGAGGCTGTACACCAATCTCTTTACTGCCTTTGCTTCTTTGGCCTTATTTCTTCTCTCCCTCCCGCCTCTACTGGACTCCAAGTTCTTAAATACTTCCTTGCCTCGGGGCATTTCCACTTGCTCTTTCCCCAGGTACTCTTTGGATCTCTGTTCAAATGTAAGGATTCCCTAATACCCTATTTATATAAAATAGAAACCACATCCACCCCTGTTTATTTTTCTCTGAAGTGATCACCATTTGAAAAAAAATTGTGTGTGTGTGTGTGTGTATAAATATTTATTTTAAAGGTTTTATTTATTTGTCAGAGAGAGCACAAGCAGGGGAGCAGCAGGCAGAGGGAGAAGCAGGCTCCCTGCTGAGCAAGGAGCTTGATGAGGGACTCCATCCCAGGACCCCGGGATCATGACCTGAGCCGAAGGCAGCTGCTTAATGGACTAAAGCCACCCAGTTGCCCCCAAAATTATATGTATTTTAATATGCAATATATTTATATATATAAATACATATTTATATATTTTTATAAAATATATATTTTATAAAATAAAATATATATTTATAAAATAATATGTAAACTAATAACATATTAATACTATATAACATAAATATATTAAGTTATATTAATTGTGTTTATATATTAAATTATATAAATACATAATATTTATATTTTATTTATCTACTTACTTGCTTATTGGTTTATTGCCTGCCTTCTCCCATAGAATGTAAGCTCCAGGAGGGCAGGATTTTGTTTTGTTTTGTTTCCTTCCAAGTGCCTAGAATAGTACCTGAATCAAACGTAAATGAATGAATTGTTTTGTTTTTGCTTTTTTCATTATAAAACTCTTGTTTTACTGAAATGTGATCCTATCAGATTTCGTCTTGTGTGTGCATTGTTGCAACTCACGTATCTCTTAACAGAACAGCTTCTGACATAATGCTAATGGGACATCTCTGTTCAAAGAAGAATTCTCCATTCTCCAGGTTGAATTAAATCAATCTTATAGCATCTATTTTTCATTATCTGATTTTTAAAATTTTTAAAAAGATTTTATTTATTTATTTGACAGAGAGAGACACAGTGAGAAAGGGAACACAAGCAGGGGGAGTGGGAGAAGGAGAAGCAGGCTTCCTGCTGACCAGGTGCCCCAAATAAATAAAATCTTAAAAAAAAGAAAAAAAAAAAAGAGTGTACTAGGGGCACCTGCTCAGTCGGTTAAGCATCTGCCTTCAGCTCAGGTCATGATCCCAAGTTTCTGGGATTGAGCCCCACGTCAGGCTTCCTGCTCAGAGGGGAGTCTGCTGCTTCCTCTCCCTCTGCTGTTCCCCTGCTTGTTCTCTCTCTCTCTCAAATGAATAAAATCTTTTTTAAAAATTGTACTAACTAAACACTGGTCATCACCTATTAAATATCTGACTGAAGCTGAGAAGGTGACACTTCCCTGCACAGGTATCATGTATCATGGTTTCCCATAACAGTGATGACATTCCAGAACACTCACTTCCTAGTCCCTTTGTTTGGGTTGAATGTTTGTCTTCATTTACTTATACATTTAGAAGAATATTGACTTAGTTATCCCTGATCTTCAACTTGTCTTTGGAGCTGCATTATCCTGATTAAACCAGAGCACTTTTTTTTTTTTGATGAATTTTATATTTTATGAAATACCCCTCTCCTGATCTGATCTCAGCTATTTGTGTTGATTTCTGTTTTGTACAATATTAATATAGCTACACATGCTTTCTGTTATTACTATTGCCCGGAATATTTTTTTCACTCTGTCTGTTTTTACCTTTTTATCACTTAGTTTGGTGGGTCTCCATTTACGTTGTGTAGCTATTTTTTAAATGTATTTCTTGTCTTATTTGCAAACTATTTTGGTTATGTTTGAACTTGTCACTAATTATTTTTCTGTGATTTCTTATTTGTTTCCGCTTTCCTGTCTATGATTATTGACAGCCTTTTCCCCCCTAATGATAGAGAGATTTTATTCCTATTCAAGCTCTGATGGTAACCAATAACTTTTGAACATATCTATTAAAACCAACATCTAGGGACATCTGGGGTGGCTTAGTCGGTTAAGCTTCAGACTCTTGTTCTGCTCAGGTCATGATCTCGGGGTTGTGAGATGGAGCCAAGTTGGGCTCTGTGCTGGGACACTGGGATGGAGGCTCCTTAAAATTCTCTCTCTTGGGGCACCTGGGTGGCTCAGTCGGTTAAGCGACTGCCTTTGGCTCAGGTCATGATCCCACGGTTCTGAGATTGAGCCCCTCATTGGGCTCTCCGCTCGGTGGTGAGTCTGGTTCTTCTCCCTCTGTGATCTCTCTTGCTTTCACTGTCTCCAATAAATAAAATCCTTAAAACAAAAAGTCTCTCTTCCTCTCCCTTGCCCCTCCATCCCCTCTCTAAAACAAAACAAAACAAAAAAAAACCAACATCTAGGTAATATCCAACACTCCTCTCCCCGATCTTCAAGTATGATGTTCTGTAGCCATGCCAGGTGTATTCCTCCTTTCCCCCTTCCATCCAAGAGATCTGGATTTCCTGGTGTGTGTGTGTGTGTGTAGGGAAAGGTAATTCAAAGCTTTTTAAATTTTTTTTCTAAAGATTTTATTTATTTATTTGACAGAGAGAGAGATCACAAGTAGGCAGAGAGGTAGGCAGAGAAAGAAGGGGAAGCAGGCTCCCTGCTGAGCAGAGAGCGGGAATCGAGACTCGATCCCAGGACCCTAAGATCATGACCTGAGCCAAAGGCAGAGGCTTTAACCCACTGAGCCACCCAGGCGCCCCTCCAAAGCTTTTTTTTCTTTTTTTTTTTTTTTAAGATTTTATCTATTTATTTGAGAGAGAAAACACAAGCGAGGGGAGGGGCAGAGGGGAGAGAGAAGCAGACTCCTAGCTGAGTAGGGAGCATGAATCAGAAGCTCAGTCCCAGGGTCCTGGGATCATGATCTGAGCCGAAGGCAGACGCTTAACCGACTGAGCCACCCACGTGCCCAATCCAACACATTTTTGAATGTTATTCATTAACAAACCAAAATGGTTTACTAGTTTGTCTCCCATTCTTTGGGAAATTAGTTATAAAAGGATTGATTCGTCAAACCTTTTCTGGGTTCTTACCATGTGTCAGGTTCTGTACTAGGCTCAGGTATTGCAAAGATTAAGACACCTTTCCTGCCCTTAATTAAATGGGAGAGAGAGAGAGATATTCAATTCTAGAGGTTAAGGAGTCAGTGGTTAGGTGCACAAAGCGCTATGGGGAAGTGACAGAGCTGAAACATCATTAACCATCCCACCACTTTCTAAAAATGAAGATGCTGGCAAACACATCCACAGCAATTTCAAGGGTTCCTCCACAACTTCGTTTAGATCCGCCAGCAGGGAACTCAACCAGAGAACTTGAATAACAGGAAAGGTAGAGGGGGGCCCTCTTTCTGTGTGTCTCCTCAGTCCTCCGACCATCCCCTATACACTCTTTTTATGTTGGCGGCGCCTACAACTCCCAGAGCGCAACGCGGAGGGAAGCGGAAGTAGCTGGCTGAGGGAGGCCTGTGATTGGTGGTGAGCGCTGGGCCAATGGGAGGAATTGTTGTTAGGCAGTCTGGAAGAACCGGTCAGGGAGGGAGAAAGGTGGCAAGATGGTGTTGGAAAGCACTATGGTTTGGTGAGGAGCTACCTCGGGACCCGTTGGGGGGCGCGGGACTGAGTGGGGGGGCGCGTGTCGTGCGGAGGCTGGGTGGGCCGGGGGTGGGGACCGATCGGTGAGATGCGGCCCTGGGCCAGGAAGGAAGAAGCCTCATCGACTCCCTGAGTCATCCCAGGGCCCGGGAGAGGAGGACGGGCCCGGAGTACCCCAGTACCCCACAGCCCTCGGACAGTCATTGACTGGCCGATCCCTGCTTCTTTGCTCTATTTTAGCGTTCTCTCCCCTAGACCAGTCCCAAGTCTGTTGTCTGTACTGAGTCCTGCTTCTCAGTCTCATCTGCCTTCCTCTCCTCTTCTCAAAATAATGGATATTAGCAAGAGATTGTAAATCCTTTCCCCGTCCCAATCGCTCATCTCTGTCTCCATTACCTTTCCCCGTATCATCTTCCGAGGTACTATTTATAAATTGCTTTCTATGTGGCAGGCATTAATTTACGTTTTCTCGCTTAAAGCTCACAACACTTCTAGGTAAATATTCGTCCGTTTTACAGATGAGGATACCGAGTCTCAGCAGTTTTAAATGACTTACCCAAAGTCACAGGGCTAATTGATGGGGGAGCCAAGATTTAAACCCTAGGCTATCCGACATTAAAGCTCTTGTCCCCTGAGCTAGCCCTCTTCTTCAGTCTCAGACTTGGGCCGAGTATCTTATTATGAGTAGGATTAGAAGCAGAGGACACAAACTTTTGCAAGGTTTCCATAGTTTCTTCAAACTATGAGAGTAGAATATATTACGGAATAGTATACAAACACACAGATCACCAGTTGGATGGAACAGCCACCTAAGAGTTTCTTTTGGCGGGGTGGGGGAAGGATAACATTGCCAGATAAAATATAGGGTGCCCAGCTAAATTTGAATTCATGTGAACAGTAGTTTTTAATATAAAAATGGCTATAAATGTGTCCCAAATATTGCAGAGGATATATTTATACTAAAAAGTTATTTGTTAATTATCTGTAGTTCAAATTTAACTGGGAGTTCTAGATGTTTATGTGCTAAATCTGGCAACTTCTGAGATGGAGAATGTTAGAGTAGAAAAAGGACAGGATTTGGAATCCAAAGTCCTGTGTTTTCTGCTACTTATCAGCTGCATGTTCTTGAGAATGTAGTAAATCTCTCACTGGGAATAATTGTAACCTTCACTTGCTTTATAGCACAGGTAGGTAAAATGTTTGTGACCGTCCTCTGTAAACAGTATAGCACTGTACATCTGTTAGTTGCAGTGTACCTGAGGAGTCCTCAAGAGGGAATTTAAGAGGGGCATTGAAGGGACTTTGACAAATGTTGAAGAGAGCCCATGACAGGTAGGGGGAAGGGCAGAAACTATGCTGCTGAAGTGTAAATGCCCAAGGTGTGGTTAAGGATTAGGAAATAGGTTAGTGTGACTTGGTTTTAAGGTTGTTGGTTGGTTTAAGGTAGTTTCTTTCTTTCTTTTTATGAAGGGTAGAAAACCACAAATGTCGAGCTCAGGAGATTGAACTCTGGTACCTTTCAATAGAGGACTTCTGGAAGAGTTCTGAGAGTGGTGGAGGCAGAGCCGTATATAAAATGGGGGTTTAAAACTATTGGCCTGGGGGCACCTTGGTGGCTCAGTTGGTTAAGTGTCCAGCTCTTGATCTCAGCTTAGGTCTCGATCTCAAGAGTCCTGAGCTCAAGCCCTGTGTTGGGTTCCATGCTGGGCATGGAGCCTACTTCAAAAAAAAAAAAAAAAAAAAGACTATTGACCTTGCTTGACATATAGAAGGAAAGATTAGGTCCAAAGACATATGGGTGGCCAGTTGTGACAGCCCAGGCACAGAATAATGATGAGAGCCACTCCTTTTTTTCTGTAGAGCTTCGTGCTCCGCTGTGCATCAAAAGCCTGTGGAAGAGTTTATTAAAAATGGCAGGTATTTGACTCTGTTTTCCATCGGCAGAGTCAGACGCCCAACCAGGGAAGTCCAGGCATCTGTATTCTTTTTTAAATGAAGACTTTATGAAATAGCTGGATAATATCACAGGCCCTTATTTTAAGATGGATTTTTTTTTTTTTTTAAGATTTTATTTATTTATTTGACAGAGAGAGAGAGATCACAAGCAGGCAGAGAGGCAGGCAGAGAGAGAGGGGGAAGCAGGCTCCCCGCTGAGCAGAGAGCCCGATGCGGGGCTCGATTCCAGGACCCCGAGACCACGACCCGGGTGGAATGCAGAGGCTTTAACCCACTGAGCCACCCAGGCGCCCCTTAAGATGGATTTTTGTTGGGAAGAATTCTATACCGCTGAGCAGAAGTAGTCAAGAAATAGGCATATTTTTGAGTTCATATAAAGTTCAAGATTGGAGAAACTAAACTGTGTTTTTTAGGGATGCGTACCTAGGTCTTAAGGCATCTGTATTTTTAATACCCCCATACTACCATCCCCTCCCAGTGTCCTAATGCAGGACAGAGTGTGAGCCCTGCTCCCACACTCTCCACTGTCTGTTCTCCCTACCTCTCAAGTCCTCGCGCTCACTCTGACGCCTTTCTTCCAGCCCTCAGCCCTCTGCCACTCTTGCCCATAGCCCTTCTACTTAGCAGCTGTTCCAGCTGGATGGTCCTCAAAGCCTCCATTGTTTTTTATGTTTGGACTCACTACTGTATTTGAAGCTAGAGAGGCTGTTGCTTCTCTGCTGGGAGAATAATCCGAAACAGTGTATCAGGGAAAAAATATAATGCATGGTCAGTAGAGTCAGCCCTTGACCTCTCTACACAGATGGGAGTTTCCAGTATGAGAACTAGTCTGTGTTTCATGCTTATTGTTAGGCACTATGCTAAGTACTTTCTATGCATTTCATCATCATAGCAATCCTGTAAACCTACCCTCACCTACACAGAGTAAAACCCACTTTACAGATGAAGTAACTCGACCTTAGAGAAATTAAGTAACTTCCTCAGGATCATAGTATTAATAAATAACAGATAGGGGATTTGAACCTGAACCTTAACACCGCCCTTGACTCCCTTTTCCGTTTCTTCAGTAGTTTCTAATTACCTCTCTTCATCATTTTTGGCTTATATTTATTGCCAGTCAAAGGATATTAGAGAAAAAGATTGCTGCAACCCATATATATATTTTTTAAAGATTTTATTTATTTATTTGTCAGAGATAGAGCATGAGGTGGGGGAAGGAGCAGAGGGGGAGGGAGAAGCAGACTCCCCACTGAGCAGGGAGCCCAGCCCAGAATTGGGGCTCAATCCCTGGGTCTCCAGGATCATGACCTGAGCCTAAGGCAAACTCTTACCCCACTGAGCCACCCAGGCATCCTCCCAGCAGTACAGATGGAATCATTGACGATTAGAGTGCTGAGGGATCTCAAGCCATCAGGAATTGATCCTATTTGGGGCTTGTAGTATAACTGCTTCACTTTCTTGCCGCCTTATGGTCTGCGGGAACCCAGAGCTTGTATTTCATATTATCTGGATTTCTTAGATTTGGGAAAAACTGCCAGGATAAAAGAAGGGAGACCCCAGTTGCATGAAACCTCATTTTTGCAGTTTGGACCAGCTGCCAAGCTGTTAACCATTTAACCAGATGACTGCATTGTGCTTTTCTGCACTCAGTGCTGCCGAGCATGTATTATTCTGTAAATATTTTCTACCTTTTGAATACTTTTTTTTTTTAATGGATTCTTTTTTTTTTTTTTAGATTTTATTTATTTATTAGAGAAAGAGTGAGAGAGCATGAGAGGGGAGAAGGTCAGAGGGAGAAGCAGACTGCCTGTGAAGCTGGGAGCCCGATGCAGGACTCAATCCTGGGACTCCGGGATCATGACCTGAGCCGGAGGCAGTCGCTTAACCAACTGAGCCACTCAGGCGCCCCTTTTTTTAATGGATTCTTAAAGATTTTTATTTATTTGACAGAGAGAGAGGGCATAAGCAGGAGGAGCAGCAGGCAGAGGTAGAGGGAGAAGCAGGCTCCCCGCTGAGCAAGGAGCTCAATGCAGGGTTTGATCTCAGAACCCAGGGATCATGACCTGAGCCGAAGGTAGACACTTAACTGACTGGGCCACCCAGGCGCCCCAGGAATAATTCTATCTTGAAGGCAAATTTAGAATATTCATCCATGACAGTGCTTAATAACGTTGAACTGTGGCTTATAAGAAGGTGATTGTGGTGCTTGAACAGATTGCAACCTTTGGTGCTTCTCAGAATCATCTGTGGAATGGAGATTTAAAATGTATTTCCTGGGGCGCCTGGGTGGCTCAGTTGGTTAAGCGTCTGCCTTCAGCTCAGGTCATGATCCCAGGACCCTGGGATCGAGTCCTGCATCTGTCTCCTTGCTCAGCAGGGAGCCTGCCTCTCCCTCTGCCTGCCTCTCCCCTTGCTTGTGCTTGCACATGCACGCTCTCTCTCTTTCTCTCTCTCTGACAAATAAAATCTTTAAAAAAATAAATAAGTAAAATGTATTTATCCCTTTGGTCTTTTTTTTTTTTTTTTTTTTTTTTGAGAAAGGGAGGTGGGCAGAGTGAGAGGGAGAATCTTAAGTAGTCTCCTCACTGAGTGTGGAGCCCAATGTGGGGCTTGATCTCACAACCCTGAGATCATGACCTGAGCTGAAATCAAGAGTCTGCTGCCCAACCGACTGACCCACCCAGTTGCCCCTCCTTTGATCATTTTGAGTCAGTAAGTCTGGTGTAAGGCTTGGAAGTCTGTGTCTGTGTGTGTATATATGTGTGTGTGTGTATACATATACATTTATTTATTTACTTAATTTTTTTAAGTTGTAGGTGGTTCTGTGTTTCACAGAGACTGAGAGCTACTGCTGTGCATGACAGTGTCCCTCAAAGAAGTGTTGAAGGAGGGAAGAGGGTAGGGGTCCCTGGAACTAGAGAGAATGTCTCAGAGAGATCTTATAATATGTCTTCTCTCTCTTTCTTTTAATCTGACAGTGTGGACAACAGTGAGTATATGCGGAATGGGGACTTTTTACCCACACGGCTGCAGGCTCAGCAAGACGCTGTCAACATAGTTTGTCACTCTAAGACCCGCAGCAACCCAGAGAACAACGTGGGCCTCATCACACTGGCCAAGTACATGGGGCAGAGGAGGAAGGGGCTTGGTAGGTGGGTGGGTGTTTTCCCACATGTAACCTGCTGTGGTATCCAGGTTGCTGTCCTTTTGTAGGTCCCATGAAGTTGCATTTGCCCATCAGCCTTCCTAGACTACCACCTTCTTCACTATTCAGAAGAACTATAAATAGCCACTTGAGTTTATTTATTTTATTTATTTATTTATTTTAAAGACTTACTTATGTATTTGAGAAAGAGCATGATCACAGGGTGGTGAGGGGAGAAGTTCCACCGGACTCCCCACTGAGCGAGGAGCCTGATGCAGTCGGGGCTCGATCTCAGGACCTGGAGATCAGGACCTGAGCCAGAATCAAGAGCCACCCAAGTGTCCCGTAACTTGAGTTTAATATTAATCTGAATTTAATACAGTTATGAAACGAAATCTTCTGGGGTGAAATTTCACAATATATTTTAAAGTCAATGAAAAGTCATTTTGGGTAAGAGTCCCCAGGGCTTGTATCATACATCCTCTTACCCTAAAAGTGATTTGTTTTAGGAATTGACACTCCTCAAATGAGCAACCTCATGCCAGTATATATGTGGTTAGGTGGCAAGCGGGTCTGGAAATGGAGTGGCGGGGAGACGTACTCACTAGCATCCAACTGGGGTGGAGGATTCTTGAGGCCCTGGGAGCAGAATAACATGAGAAGAGTTCAAAGGAAACATTGGGAGGAAGAGGGCAAGTTTCTTGCAAAATCAACTCCTTACTTCCTGTCCTCATATCTACTAAATACTAGATTTTTTTCTAATTTTATTGCGATACAGTTGACATATAACGTGGCATACGTTTAAGGTATACCATATCTCCCATAGTCAGAAATTTTTCTTTCCTTGTAATGACGAATTTTAAGATCTACCCTCTAAACACTGGATGTTTAAGAACAGTAGAGATTACAGTTATTATCAAGGTCTTTAAAGAAAAGATGAGTCAGGGGCACCTGGCTGGCTCAGTCGGTAGAACATGTGACTCTTGATCTCGGGGTTGTGAGTTCAAGCCCCATGTCGGGTGTAGAGCTTCCTTAAAAAAAAAAGGAAAAAAAAGATGAGTCAGACGCAGGTTCAGAGGCACTTGTCCAGACCTGAAATCATAGAAACCCTTTCCCTGCATCCCAGTGACTGTGAAGTGCTGACCACACTCACCCCTGACACCGGGCGCATTCTTTCCAAGCTCCACACTGTCCAGCCCAAGGGCAAGATCACCTTCTGCACCGGCATCCGCGTGGCCCATGTGAGTCCTTCTGGATCCCTTTGATTGTTCCCCCTTGCTCTGAGGTTCTGCCCCCAACACTGGTTCGTTTCTTTCCTGGAATGTTGAGCTAGAACCAGGGCAGGGGAAGAGAGGTGACCCAGGGAAAGGAGTAGATGGGATATGGTGGGATGAATTCAGGACTGGTGATGGTGGTGAAGGAAAAGACCCCTGGAATTAAGACTTAGCCCCTCTTCCTTGTCCACAGAGGCACAGCAGGGAGGGAAGGGTGGAGGAGGGGTTAGACCTTGTGTGAACATGACGGTGGACTTGAACATAGAAACCATAAGAAAAGAAGCAGAGTGACAGAAGAGAGCTCGGTGGTTCCTCTGGCTGACTGAGAACTTCCTCTTCCTTTACAAGCTGGCTCTGAAGCACCGACAGGGCAAGAATCACAAGATGCGCATCATTGCCTTCGTGGGGAGCCCCGTGGAGGACAACGAGAAGGATGTGAGTCCAGGTGACAGCCAGGGAACGTGGGAATGGGGCCCCTTGGGCCTTAGGCGGGCCTGCCAGAGGCAGGGGGTTCATCCTTTTGGGGAGAGGTGGATATGCAGAATTCAGTGTTTCTCTTGGGGGGCCTTAGGGAGGTTAACCGATTTCTGCATGCTTTTGTGAGGAGTGTCCTTTCCCCTCGTGGTATGGAACAGATTTCCTCATTTCTCTTCCCTCTTCCTAGCTGGTGAAACTGGCTAAACGTCTCAAGAAGGAAAAAGTAAATGTTGACATTATCAATTTTGGGGAAGAGGTGAGTAAGGACGGGTTGGGGGGCATGGACTCGATTTGGTTATAAACAGAACAGTCCTTCCCCAGAGCAGTGCCTGCGCTGTGAGAGGGCAGCTACGGACAGGAGCTGAAATGGCAGAGGAGGGGGAGCCAGGCAGGCAGGAGAGCCTCCTGTGTTCTTCTCTCCCCCAGGAGGTGAACACAGAAAAGCTGACAGCCTTCGTAAACACACTGAATGGCAAAGATGGAACCGGTTCTCATCTGGTGACAGTGCCCCCTGGGCCCAGCTTGGCCGACGCCCTCATCAGTTCCCCGATTCTGGCCGGTGAAGGTGGTGCCATGCTGGGTCTTGGTGCCAGTGACTTTGAATTCGGAGTGGATCCCAGTGCTGACCCGGAGCTGGCCCTGGTGAGCAAACACTGACCTCAGGTAGAGCCCAGGGGTCCTCCTTTGTCCTCCTGTACTGAGGATGCACAGACCATAGCGTCTCTAGGCCTAAACCTTCCTGAACACCCTTGCTCATTTTCCCAGATTCCCTTTGGTCCCTTTTCCCCTTAATTCTGTGTGATCTCTTGGGACACCAATGTCAGACTCTCTTGTTCACTTCTCATTAAACTTCAGGCTTCTCCCAAGTCCTTCCTTTTTCCTTATGTCACCTCTTACCTCCCCAGGTTCTTCCCCATGTGCATAAACCAGAGGCTGCCCCTTTATGTTCCCTTCCCACCCCTCAACTGACTTCCCCAAGTGCCTGCGAGGAGGGAGGGCAGAACCTCTGACCTTGCCCTGCCCTTTTGCCAGGCCCTCCGTGTTTCTATGGAAGAGCAGCGGCAGCGGCAGGAGGAGGAGGCCCGGCGGGCAGCTGCGGCCTCTGCGGCTGAGGCGGGGATTGCTACAGCTGGGGCAGAAGGTGAGGGATGGGGCCATGGAGTCAGGCGTAGACGCCAGGGTAGCGGTAGGGAGGCCGGGCAGCATGGGAACGTGGGGGCTGGGGGAGCGGCTTGGGGATGGGCTTGTGTGGAGCATGGCACCAGTCCTACTCTGCCGCTCCTCTCCTTTTTCCAGACTCAGACGACGCCCTGCTGAAGATGACCATCAGCCAGCAGGAGTTCGGCCGCACCGGGCTCCCTGACCTGAGCAGTATGACCGAGGAGGAGCAGATCGCCTATGCCATGCAGATGTCCCTGCAGGGTGCAGGTGAGCCAGGGCCTGGGAAGCAGTGCTCAGGCGGAGAGATCGGGTAGGGAAATGGAGCTAAACGGACTGCCCTCTTTTCCTCAGAGTTTGGCCCGGCAGAATCCGCTGACATCGATGCCAGTTCCGCCATGGACACATCTGAGCCCGCCAAGGTGAGGGCCAGCAATGACGCCCCATCCCAGTCATGCTTCAGGTCCCTTGGTGTTCATGTCCTTAGCCCTCTAGGCCTGGAACATTCTTCAGGGTTTCATAGATGAGCTTTTGAGGAGCAGAGGGAAAGAAACACCTGGATCTACATTTCTTGTTTGTAAACCTTGCTGAGGCAATAGAATGAACACAGTCCGGGTTGGATAAATGTCCTGATGTTCTGTACTTTTCCTTCCTTCTTGGTGGGAGCAGTCTGGACTGGTGTATAGGATGTTGTCTTCCCAGGAGGGTGAAAGAGGGTCTAAGGCAAAGAAGGAGGAGTGGGTGTCTGATAGCAAGAAATCTGAACATGGTGGCATCTGTTTTTATCCTGTATGCTCAGGAAGCAAAGTTCCAGTTCTTCTGTTTGGTCACTAACAAATGTGTGAGTTCGTACCATCCGTAGGCACTGGGTATCCTCCTCAATTGTCCTTTCTACCCTCGGCCAGAGGTGGCCCCACCCCCAGACAGTCCGGCGGAGAGAGGGGCTCAAGCAGCAGCTCACTCCCGAGCTGGCCCAGCCCCTGCCCCGAGCCGACACTGCCCTTTTGCAGGAGGAGGATGATTATGACGTGATGCAGGACCCTGAGTTCCTTCAGAGTGTCCTAGAGAACCTTCCAGGCGTGGATCCCAACAACGAAGCTATTCGAAATGCCATGGGGTCCCTGGCCTCGCAGGCCAACAAGGATGCCAAGAAGGACAAGAAGGAGGAGGACAAGAAATGAGACTCGGGGCAGGGGTGACTGAGCCTGCTCAGGGGGTGGGATGTAGGCTTCCATGTGTTATCTAACCAGTATGACCTGAATAAAGCTTGGCAACCTTTGTTTCCCTTTTGCTTCCAATAGTGGTAGCTCTAAGTGTGACAGAGGGGAGAAGCGCCTGGCACAGGGAGAGTGTGTCTGGTTGAGTCTTCTGTGTCTCCAGCACCTGGCCTCTAAAGCCTGGCCTGCTCCCCTTCCTTCCGGCTCCATGGCAGGCTCTCCTGACACTTCTGCCCTCGGGCTGTTGCCCTGTCTCGTGAAGAGGAGCTTTGCTGAGAGTCAGTTTGGGGTAGGCTCTGGGGCGACAGGGCCGAGTAGAAAACAGTAGTGGCCTTGAGGCGCCCGGCCGGCTCAGTCGGAAGAGCATGGACTCTTGATCTTGGGGTTGTGAGTTAGAGCCCCAAGTCGGGTGTAGAGATTACCGTACATACGAACATACTACGTACATACTACTGGCCTTTGGGGACTCCAGAGTTCAGGGCAGGGCTGGCCTGGAAATGAGTGATGACACAAGTCAGATAAGTGCCCAAGGGGGCATGAACAAGACCCTGTGGAAACAGGAGAAAGGGCCAAAACCTCACAGCCTCTGGGAAGGCTCCTGGGGATAATATTTGAGCCCTGTAATAGGGTGAAACGTTCATCAGTCAACAGGGAAGAGATGTGGGGGTGTAGGAACAAGTATGTGCTGATGGCACAGAGGCACTTGGGAGCGGTTGAGGAGCTCAGAGACTGGTTGGGCAGATGGCACAAGATGGGAAAATAGGCAACAATCAAAACACTGAAGATCAGGGATCTTGAGGCCTGACTTTCACAAGGTGGAGTCTATGAAGCCACAAGATAAACACGGTATATCTCTGAACACAAACGTGCAGACCCATATTTAGAGGAGGGTTGTCTTACAGGGCATAGAATAGAATGCAAAATTCACATAATCCCACAGCAACTTCCTGAATGGGAGAAAATATTTGCAAATGATAAATCCGGTGAGGGATTAAATATCCAAAATATATAAAGAACTTCTACAACCCAACAATAACAACAATCACCTAAATGATGAGCAGAGGACCTGGTAGACATTTTTCCAAAGAAGACCTAGAAATGGCCAACACGTGGAAAGATGCTCAACACCAATCATCGGGGAAATGCAAATCAAAGTGCAAATCACCTATACCAGTCGGAATGGCCAGTATCAAAAAGATAAGAAATAACAAGTATTGACAAGGATGTGAAGGAAGGGCACCCTTGTGCATTGTGGGTGGGAATGTAAATTGGTGCCATTGTGGAAAACAGATTGGTGTGTCCTCAAAAAATTAAAAATAGAAATACCATACAATCCAGTAATTCCACTACTGGGTATTTACCCGAAGAACACAAAAGTACTTGCTTAGATATGTGCACCACTCTGTAACATTATAATAGCCAAGGTAATGGAAGCAACCCGTGTTCATCAGTAGATGAATGGATAAAGAGAATAGCTATATCCGTATATAGAGATATCTATATCTGTATAGGCATATGTAGATATCTATAAACACACAAAAACCACACCAGAATATTACTCAGCCATGAGAAACGATGGGATCTTGTCATTTGTGGCAACATGGATGGACCTAGAGGTATAAGGGAAATAAGATGGAAAAAGACAAATGTGGTTTCACTTATATGTGAATCTTTATTAAAAATAGGAACAAACACTAAAAAAGCAGAACCAGTCCCCTAAGTACAGAGAACAAACTGGCGGTTGCCAGAGGGCAGGCGGATTGGGGGGTGGGTAAAATGAGTGAAGGAGTGAGAGGCACAGTCTTCCACCTGGAATGAGTAAGTTACAAGGATGAAAGGCACAGCATAGGGAATACAGTCGCTGGTCTTGTATTAGTGTTGGATGGTGACAGATGGGAGGCTACACTAGTGAGAGCACAAAATATAAACTTATGGAATCACTTTGTTGTACACCTGAAACTAATGTAACATTTGTATCAACTACAATTAAAAAAATCACATTGTCCTCTTGTTATTTTTGTTATATTTAAAGAGGTAATTAATATTTGACATAGGGCGCCTGGGTGGCTCAGTTGGTTAAGCGACTGCCTTCAGCTCAGGTCGTGATCCCGGAGTCCCGGGATCGAGTCCCGCATCGGGCTCCCAGCTCCACAGGGAATCTGCTTCTCCCTCTGACCTTCTCCCCTCTCATGCTCTCTTTCACTCTCTCAAATAAGTAAATAAATCTTAAAAAAAAAATTTTTGACATAAAGTAACATATATAAATCATGAAGCCTAACAACAAAATGAACATATCATCAGCACTCAGTTTAAGAGCTAGAATATTCCAGGGGCGCCTGGGTGGCTGAGTCGGTTAAGCATCTGCCTTCAGCTCAGGTCAATCTCAGGGTCCTGGGATAGAGCCTTGAGTTGGGATAACTGCTCAGCAGGGAGTCTACTTCTCCCTCTGGCTCATGCTGTCTTTCTCTGTCAAATAAATAAATAAAAAATAAAATAAAATAAAGCTAGAATATTCCTAATGCCACATACCTATCTGTGTCTTCTTGAACCCACCTCTATGTCCTCTTAAGAGACAACTATATTTTTTAGGATTTTAAAATAAATAGAGAGTGTGCAAGCAGGGGGAGGGGCAGAAGAGAGAATCTCAAGCAGACTCTGCACTGAGTGTAGAGCCCAACGTGGGGCTTGATCTTACAACCCTGAGATCATGACCTGAGCCAAAATAAAGAGTCGGATGCCCAACAAACTAACTGAGTCACCCGGGTGCCCCCTCCTCAGAAATAACTTTTTTTAAGATTTTATATATTTGACACAGAGAAAGCACAAGCAGGGAGAGTGGCCTACGGAGAGAGAAGCAGGCTCCCTGCTGGGCCAAGAGCCCAACATGGGACTCTATCCCAAGGCCCTGGGATCCTGACCTGAGCCAAAGGCAGATGCTTAACCGACTGAGCAACCCAGGCGCCCCATCCTGGAACTTTTTAAACAAATGTTTCATTTCTAGGGTTCTCCAAAGTTGTTGCTGGGGTACCTGCGTGGTTCAGTGGGTTAAAGCCTCTGGCTTCGGCTCGGATCATGATCTCAGGGTCCTGGGATCCAGCCCCGCATCGGGGCTCTCTACTCAGCGGGGAGCCTGCTTCCTCCTCTCTCTCTGCCTGCCTCTCTGCCTCCTTGTGATCTCTCTCTCTGTCAAATAAATAAATAAAATCTTAAAAAAAAGTTGTTGCATGTAACTGTTCATTCACTGTTTCTGGTTGTATTATATTACATGCTGTGAATATACAACAATCTTTCCATTTTCCTGTTGATGGCCATTTGCACTGCACCCAGTTATTTTTGTATTAGCAACAGGGTTACAGTGGAGAGTTTTGGACATCCCTCCTGATGCATATGTGTGAGAGTTTCTAGGCTGTTTCACGGAATAATGCTCAATTGTTTTTTAAAGTGGCCATATGGATTTACACTTCTTCCTGTGGTATAAGAATTCCTATTGACCAACATAATTTCCAGCCCTTTGTATCATTAAGACTTCTTAATTTCTGCCAATCTAATTGGGATAAATGATAATTCACTGTGGTCTTGATTTGCATTTCCCTGATTACTAATGAGATTGATCTTTTTATAATTTTTATTTTTATTTATTTTTTAAAAGACTTATTTATTTATTTGACAGAGAGATTACAAGTAGGCTCTCTACAAAAGGCAGAGGCCTTAACCCACTGAGCCACCCAGGCACCCCAATCTTTTTATAATTTTTAAAACTAGGTCTTTGTATTTCCATTTTTATGCAATGTCTCTTCATATATTTTGTCCATTTTTCTATTGGGTTATCTTTTTATTGATGTTTTGTAAGGCTTCTTTAACTCTTTTTGATACTAAATCACCAAATATATACATATTGTATATTTTATTTATGATTTCTCTTTTCACTTTAAAGGTGTTTTTTAGTGAACAAAATTCTTAATGTCAGGAGCGCCTGGGTGGCTCAGTTGTTAAGCATCTGCATTCGGCTCAGGTCCTGATCCCAGGGTCCTGGGATGCAGCCCCGCATCGGGCTCCCTGCTCAGTGGGAAGCCTGCTTCTCCCTCTCCCACTCCCCCTGCTGGTGTTCCCTCTCTCGCCGTCTCTTTCTCTGTCAAATAAATAAATAAAATCTTT
Organism: Potos flavus; assembly: GCA_028534135.1. Classification (NCBI taxonomy): domain Eukaryota; kingdom Metazoa; phylum Chordata; class Mammalia; order Carnivora; family Procyonidae; genus Potos; species Potos flavus. Next base: position 72,581,176 of record CM052900.1, on the reverse strand, counting down.
AAAAAAAAAAAATTCTTAATGTCAAATTTCTCAATGCTTTTCTTTCAAGGTTAGTGTTTTTTGTGTCCAGCAAACTCTTCCAGGAGTCAGAAAGATATCCTGTTTTCTTTCTAAGGTTTATGGCTTTGTCTTTCACATGGAAATTCCGTATTCTATCTAGAATTGATTTTTGTGTACATTGGAATAGGGATCCGATTTCAACTTTTATTTACTTTTTTATTATTTATCTTTTTTTTTTAAAGTAGGCTCCATGCCCAGCATAGAGCCCAACATGGGGCTTGAACTCATGACCCTGAGATCAAGGCCTGAGCTGAGTTCAAGGGTTAGATGCTTAGCTGACTGAGTCACCCAGGTACCCCCCAATTTCAATTTTTAAGTATGAA
>CM052900.1:72568523-72580293 GCA_028534135.1 Potos flavus | reverse complement strand
AAAAAAAATAAATAAAGCCTTGAGGGAAAATAAATGTTAGTTTTTTTGTTTTTTTTAAAGATTTTATTTATTTATTTGACAGAGAGGAGAGAGATCACAAGTAGGCAGAGAGGCAGGCAGAGAGAGAGGGGGAAGCAGGCTCCCTGCTGAGCAGAGAGCCCGATGTGGGTGCTCGATCCCAGGACCCTGAGATCATGACCTGAGCCAAGGGCAGAGGCTTTAACCCACTGAGCCACCCAGGCGCCCCAAACGTTAGCTTTTTAAAGTATATTTTTTCGCCAGGTTTTAATTTATACTTCATTGTCATATTTTGATCAATGCTTGTGAGGCATTCTTCTATTGAACTCCTGAGAATGAAATGGAGTTAGGATATGAATAAACTATAAAGTCATTATCTGATAAGTATAGAAAAATTAGAATAATATGATTACTAAGTTAAGACAATAATGATGGAACAACAGAATGAGATATTATTTGAAAGAATGATAGAATCAACAGTACCTCAGAGCTAAGAGAGAAAAGTAACTTCCTGTCCTGAGAGGATAAATATAGTGCAAACTAAATTATTGTAATTGAAAATACCTTAGACTAATCCAAGAAGTGTTTTTCTATCAGATTCCATTAGGACACCAAAAAATCACTGGGGCATTCAGTCAAATGTCACTGCTGGATCTCAAAAACATATTGGTTCAGTACATCTTATGGTAATTAAGCTGTGTTTTAAATCATCATCTCTGGTAAAACTGACATAAGATGTTTCAAAGATCACACTATTCTCTTATTATATGAGAGAGGAATGGATAATATATACACTTTTAATGGATAGTTTAGTGTACATAGAAATCTCTATGAAATATTATAATAGGGTGCCTGGGTGGCTCAGTCTGTTAAGTGTCTGCCTTTGACTCAGGTCATGATCTCAGGGTCCTGGGATTGAGCCCCACATCAGGGTCCCTGCTCAGTAGGGAGCCTCTTCTCCCACTCCCTCTGCCTGCCTCTCTGCTACTTGTGCTCTCTCTCTCTCTCCCTCCCTCCCATATCAAATAAATAAATAAACAAAATATTCTTGGGGTGCCTGGGTGGCTCAGTGGGTTAAAGCCTCTGCCTTCGGCTCAGGTCATGGTCTCAGGGTCCTGGGATGGAGCCCCGCATCGGGCTCTCTGCTCGGCGGGGAGCCTGCTTCCCCCTCTCTCTCTGCCTGCCTCTCTGCCTACTTGTGATCTCTCTCTCTGTCAAATAAATAAAATAAAATCTTTTTTTAAAAATTCTTAAAAAAATAAATGATATAATAAATATAGAATATTTCTTCATTTTTTTTGAAGTATAATTAACATAGGGTGTTACACTGGTTTCAGGTGTACCATAAGTGATTCAACAATTCTATACATTTGTCAGTGCTTATCATAATAAGTATACTCTCAATCCCCTTTATCTATTTCACCCATTCCCCCACCCACTTCCTCTCCAGCAACTACCATTTATCTATATTTAAGGGTCTGTTTTTTTTGTTTGTCTCTTTTTTTCTTTGTTTTGTTTCTTAAATTTCACATATGAGTGAAATCATATGATATTTGCCTTTCTCTTACTGACTTATCTCACTTAGCATTATACCTTCTAGGCCCATCCATGTTGTTATAATTTCTGCATTTTTTAAAACAACAACAACAACAACAACAACAAAAAACCTAAAGCCATAGCTCATCAGAAGCAAAATAAATTTTTGACTTACTGCTTTGAGTAAATGTCACTTCACAATTTTATCACCAATTTTGCTTAATAAAAATCAGTAAAATCTTTAGTTCACTTAGTACACTTTTTATGATAGAAGATTCGGATTTCATTCTTTAAATACTCCACAAGCAACACTTATCCCCTCTTCCAATAGTAGACCATAGTTATTGGGGTTTTATTGTTTGTTTCTTTTGGTGCTGAACCCCAGAAGACCATAGTTTTAGAATCAATGAGTATTTATTCCTTTTTAAAAGATTTTATTTATTTATTTGAGAGAGAGAGAGAGAGAATGGGGGAGGGGAAGAGGGAGAAGCAGACTCTCCACCGAGCAGTTATTCCCAACTCGGGGCTCTATCCCAGGACCCTGAGATCATGACATGACCTGAAGGCAGATGCTTTGCCGATTGAGCCAGCCAGGTGCCCAGTATTTATTTTTATTTGGTTATGACTTTGTATATTTTGTTCACAATTAAGCCAAATAATTATGGTTAAATTTGCCTTATATAAATTTTTGTTTTTCCTGGAATTTCCGATTGCCTTGGGTTTTTTGTTTGTTCGTTTCGTTTCATACACTCTGTCAGAAGTGTAAACCTCTTGGGGTGCCTGGGTGGCTCAGTTGGTTAAGTGTCAGACTCTTGGTTTCGACAGGTCATGATCTCATGTGTCCTGAGGTAGAGCGGGAGTCAGGCCCCTAGCCAGGTAGAGCCCTGAGTGGATCTCTGCATTGAGCTCCAAGCTCAGCCAGAGAGTCTGCTTGAGGATTCTCTTCCTCTGCCCCTTCTCCCACTCGTGTGTGTGTGTGTGTGTGTGTACACACGCACACCTGTGCATGCTTGCTTGCTCTCTCTCTCAAATAAGTAAATCTTAAAGAAAAAAAAAAGTGTAAACCTCTCAAGTTGGTGAAACACAGTAGGTAGCCTGTTGACCTCATGTGATGTCAAGCTGGTCTGGTGGCAGGAGGCCTGCTGCAAAGTTGTCCTGGCTCTTCCCTCCACCGTCACCCATGGAATTCCTTTGTTTCTCTTCTGTGTGGATCAATCCTTTATTTCTGGGATATCGTGTTTTGATTTTCCCTGGTTTCATGCTCTGTTTTAGTACTTCATCATCCACTAGCTTCCTGAGAAAGGGAGCACAGAAAGAAAATTTCCTGTCTTTGCATGCCTGGAAACATTTTAGAGGAGTATAGGATTCTAGATTAAAAGTAATATGCATCTAGAATTTTGAGGGCATTGCCCCCATCATTTTCTAGTTTTCAGGAGTGTTATTAAATCAAATGCCATTCTGTGTATGCAACTGAGTATCCCTTGTATGCAACCTGATTTTCTCTCTCAAAGCCTTTAAACATTTTTTTTTCTTTTTTGAGAGAGAGTGAGATGAGTGGGGGGAGGGGCAGATTAAGAGGGAGGGAGAGAATCTTAAGTAGCCTCTATAGCCAGTGCAGAGCCCACCTCCAGGCTCTGGCTGGATCTCAGGATCCTGAGATCATGACCCAAGCCAAAATCAAGAGTCTGACACTTAACCGAATGAGCCATCCGGGCACCCCTCTCTGGAAACCTTTAGAAGTTTCACTAAATATTTACTATGAAATTTCATAATGAAACACCCTTGGGTGTTTGATTTTCAAAAAATTTCTGTTTCGGGGTGCCTGGGTGGTTCAGCAGGTTAAAGCCTCTGCCTTCGGCTCAGGTCATGATCTCAGGGTCCTGGGATCGAGCCCCTCATCGGGCTCTCTGCTCAGCAGGGAGCCTGCTTCCCCCTCTCTCTCTGCCTGACTCTCTGCCTACTTGTGATCTCTCTCTCTTTCTGTCAAATAAATAAATAAAATCTTAAAAAAAAAAAAAGAAGGGGCGCCTAGGTGGCTCAGTGGGTTAAAGCCTCTGCCTTCGGCTAAGGTCATGATCTCGGAGTCCTGGGATCAAGCCCCGCATCGGGTTCTCTGCTCAGCGGGGAGCCTGCTTCCGCCTGCCTCTCTGCTTACTTGTGATCTCTCTCTCTCTCTCTGTCAAATAAATAAATAAAATCTTAAAAAAATTCATATAAAAATTTTTGTTTCTTTGTTTTTTATATTTACTGTGTTAGGCCCTTTTAATCTGGAAACTCATGTCCTTCAGGTCAGGAACATATTTTTGAATTATTTCTTTAATAATTTCCCACCAACTACTCGATTTGTTCTCTCTTTCCAAAACTCTTATTTTTAAAGATTTTTTATTTGTTTTTTCGAGGGAGAGAGTGAGAGAGAACGCGCACACGAACATGAGCAGGAGGAGGGGGAGGGGCAGAGGGAGGAGCAGACTCCCTGCTCAGCAGGGAGCCTGAAGCAGGGCTTAATCCCAGGACCCTGGGATCGTGACCTGAGCTGAAGCCAAGAGCTGGAAACTTAACCAACGGCTGAGCCACCCAGGCAACCCCTCTGAGGATATTAATGGCAGGTTTTTGTAATTGTCTTCTGACCCCTTCATTATCTGTTATCCTCTTGGTTCCTTTTCTTGTCTTTCATGTCTGAGGCTGCCTTCGGCTCTCTGTTGATCCTTGGCTCTCTGTTCTGCCTTAAGCATGAGGTCTGAAAGAGAAACCGAAAGCTCATAGAGGGTCCAGAAAAAGTCAGCTGGTGGGCCTCATGTGTGGTGGGTGAGGGAGGGACCAGTCCTTGAGCTCCTGTAAGCTTTTCTCCTGGGTCAGTCATTGTTCCCAAAAAGGATTTTCCAATCCTCCTGACCCTGCTTTTAAAGAACTAAGATCTAAAAATAAAATAAAATAAAGAACTAAGATCTAATTTTTTAAGTCTTTGCAAGTTCTTTCATTTATTTATTTATTTATTTATTTATTTATTTATTTGACAGGGGAAGAGAGAGAGAGATTGAGAGAGCACAAGCAAGGGGAGCAGCAGCAGAGGAAGAGGGAGAAGCAGGCTCCCTGCTGAGTAAGGAGCCTGATGCGGGGCTCGATCCCAGGACCCTGGGATCATGACCTGAACTGAAGGCAGACGCTTAACTGTCTGACCACCCAGGTGCCCCAAGTCTTTGCAAGTTCTAAGACTCCAATTATCTTACACTGTTTTGGATTCTGGCTCCACACCTCATGAGTAGAATGGAAAATATTCAAACTTAAGGATTTAAAACCTCACACAAACGACTTTCCATTTTTCAAAATTACATCTCTCATTTGCTCCAGTCTTCCTTCTCTTTGTCCTAGTGCTATTCTGGTTTTTTTATTTTCTTACTCTCTCTCTCTCTTTTTTTTTTTTTTTTTTGGTTCTTAAGGTTGACTCATGGTCCAAGGTGACTGATGGAGCTCTAGGTATCATATCTGCATTCTAGCCGGAAATCAGGAGGATGGGGAAAGGGCACAAAAGGATTAATATAAACTTGTATTTATATATTCCTTTTAAAAAGCTTTCTTTTATGTCTCATCTAACAACTTTGGCTTACATCTCATTGGCCAGAGTTTTGTCACATGGCCACCTTTAGCTGCAAGGGAACACAGAAAATATGAGTTATTTTACTGAAGAAAAAGAGGAGAACGGAGTTTTTTTTTTAGTTTTTATTTTATTTTTTTTTTTAAGGTAGGCTCCATACCCAGTGCAGAGCCCAATGCCAGACTCAAACTCACGACCCTGAGATCAAGACCCTGAGATGAAGACCTAGGCTGGGATCAAGAGTCAGACGCCCAACTGACTGAGCCACCCAAGTGTCCCTTAAGTTTTTATTTTTATCACCCACTGCTCATCATGACAAGTATATTCCTTTTTTTTTTTTTAAGATTTTATTTATTTATTTGACAGAGAGAGATCACAAGTAGGCAGAGAGGCAGGCAGAGAGAGAGGGGGGAAGCAGGCTCCCTGCTGAGCAGAGAGCCCGATGCGGGGCTCGATCCCAGGACCCTGAGACCATGACCTGAGCCAAAGGCAGAGGCTTTAACCCACTGAGCCACCCAGGCAGCCGACAAGTATATTCCTTAAACCCCTTTACCTATTTCACCCATCCCCCCTCTCTGGTTTTTTCTTTATAGTTTATATATCAGTTTTTTTCTTTATAGTTAAGAGTCTGTTTCTTGGTTCCTCTCTTTTTTCCCTTTGCTCATTTGTTTCGTTTCTTAAATTCCACACATGAGTGAAATCATATAGTATTTGTCATTCTCTGACTGACTTATTTCACTTAGCATAATACTCTCTAACTTCATCCATGTCATCGCAATCAGCAAGGTATCATTCTTTTTTATGGCTGAATAATATTCCACTATATATATATCGCACATCATTTTTATCCATCCATCCGCTGATCACTGATGGGACACTTGGGCTGCTTCTGTATCTTGGCTATTGTAAATAATGCTGCCATAAACGGAGGGGTGTATGTATCCCTTTGAATTAGTGTTTTTGTATTCTAAAAAAAATTTCTCTTTTTTTAAGATTTTATTTATTTGACAGAGAGAAAGAGATCACAAGTAGGCAGAGAGGCAGGCAGAGGGAGAGGGGGAAGCAGGCTCCCCGCTGAGCAGAGAGCCCCATGCGGGGCTCGATCCCAGGACCCTGAGATCATGACCCGAGCCAAAGGCAGAGGCTTAACCCACTGAGCCACCCAGGCGCCCCGTGTTTTTGTATTCTTTGGGTAAATACCCAGTAGTGCGGAGAATAGAGTTTAGGTAGGTGACTACCAGACTGTGCAGCAGTACATCCCTTCAGCTACTCAGTATCTCTCATGTGGTTATTCGTGTTCCAGCAATCTATACTTATTTATTTAAGTAATCTTTGCATCCAGCATGGGGCTTGAACTCATGACGGTAAGATCAAAAGTCACATACTCTACCAACTGAGCCAGGTGCCCCTAGCAACCTATGAACAAAGACAAATTATTAACTGCCAGTGCATCTTATATACAATGGTGGAATAGGAAAAGTCAACCACAAGCAAAGCTCTTTCTTTTTCAGGAGAGCATAGGAAATACCCAGCAGTTGCTGGTCGCCAGTCCATAGACCACTTAGTGGTTTGCCTGTGTTCCCATCCCCTGAACCTGGATGTGCCAGTGTCTGGTTGACCAATAGAGGAGAGCGGAAGTGATGCTTTGTAACCTCTAAGTCTAGGTCCTCAAAGGTAATACAGCTTTTGCCTAGTTTGCTGAAACACTGATGCTAGGACCAAATTAGCACTCCAAGTGCCCAGAGGCCACCATCTTGTAAGGAAGCCCAAAGCAGCCTACACAGAGAGCCCTTGAGAAGCCCCAAGAATATACAAAGAGAGTGAGATGCCCAGCCATCCCCTGGCTGTTCCAGCTCCAGCTGTGTGACTCCTACCACATGAGACACCCTGAGCCAGGGTGCCCAGCAAAACCCTTTGGAGGCACAGAAGCTGTGGAGATAATAAATGATTGTTATTTTTAAGTTTTGGAGTGATGTGTTACACAGCAATAGATATGTAGAACAACAAGGTATATCAAGTCTGGGAGGGGCCAAGGACCAGGTGCCCTGACAGAAGAGTAAGTTCCTTAGTTGGTCTGTCGGTCTATCTGGTTTACCCTCGTTCTGCCCTCGGGAGAATCTCCACTGCTCCCCATGGCTTCTTGCTCTGCCCTCAGGGAGGTTGTTCTTTGCCCCGCATCCCTCAAGGCCCATCTGAAGGGGCCCCTGTGGGGGATATTCTCCTTAAAGGCCATGCAGCTTGGGCACCCACCTCTAGAGGGAGCCACTTCCGAATTGTGGATCCTGGGTGTTTTAGTTTATAGCCATAGGCTGTGGCAGGCCAGGTGCGGGTTTTTGTTTTTGTTTTTGTTAACATATTTTCCTGAAAGAATTAGTAGGCTTCCAGTCAATTCTTAAACATGAGTTACCCTGGCAAAGGTATACTGAGGCGAGGCTAGAAACTCATATTTCGTATATTGGCTGCTGTGTAACCCCCCACCCCTGCCAATTGTTGGAGGCTTGAAGGGGAAGATGACACCGTTACTCTGATCTTCGCTGGGAGTCTTGCACCATAGTCAGGCACAGAACTCTTAAGCAAAGGTGCTGCGTTATCTCCTGGGGGGGGGGGGGGGGCGTGTGACTATTTAGCAGCCGCCATTTTGAACTGCTTCAGTTTGGGATAGAGAAGCAGTTGTCTTTTTCAGTCCAGCACCCTCCATATAAAAAGACTCTCCTTCAAACTTTTATGTTCCTGAGTGTGTGTGTGTGTGTGTGTGGCGAGAGAGAGAGAGAGAGAGAGAGAGAGAGCGAGCGCTTTCCTTAGCAGTGTTATTTCCCTTTCCTTTCTTTTCTTTTTTATGCTTACAGACTGGTTCAAGCATAGTTTCATGTCTCATGCAGAATTTTGCTAAAAGCAGCACCAACAAACCAGAACATGAAACCCTTTCTCCATGGCTCTCCAAGGTGCGACGAGCAACTCTTGGATCAAATGGTTTGCAAATACTAGGGGCTGCTAGCTTTCCAGCCCGCAGTGGAGCGGATCCTCCCTAAACAACCCGCGGGCCGACATGCTTCCGCTAAGCAAATGCTACGTTTTAGGTACCACTCCAGTTCCATCAGTTTGGGACTGCATTTATGTTTGTAACTGAGACTGGAAATAGCAGACACTTAAACGAGCGGAAGTTAATTTTTCTCTCAAGGTAATGAAGTCCGGATGTAGATCGCCCAGGGCCGACATGGCGTGGGGGGCGGGGGGGGGTTCCTCTGCTTCCCTGTTTACCATCCTCAGCCTGTGTTTTCCATCCCCATCGTGCCTCCAGATCACAAGATCCGTCAATCATCAAGTCTGGGCTCCAAACAGGAACAGAAAGTGGGGAGAAGGGGAAAAGGATCGAAAGGGTTAAAGAGGGTATATGTCAGCCGTCTGCCCCTCCTTTAAAGGAGCATTTCTGGAAGATTCATCCAGTAAACGCCACTGACGTCTTTTTTGTGCTTATATACATAGAATGTAGTCACGTGGTCACAAGTAGCTCTAAGAGGTGGACAATGTAGTCTTTTAACCAGTTATGTTGCCACCCAAGATAACAATGGCATGAGCAAACTTTTGGGATTGATGAATATGTTCATCTTCTTGATGGTGCTGATGGTTTTATGTGTTGGTACTAAGTTGAAACTTATCAAATTGTACATTTTAAATATGTGCAGTTTACTGTAAGTCAGGTGTACCTCAATAAATCTGTCTAAAATGTATGTGTTCTAGAAAAACTAATGTGTTCTCTAGTCATTGGCTGTAGGGTTTTATAGAAGTTCATTAGGTCAAACCTTTGGTTGTGTTGCTCAGATCTTCTATATTCTTTTTTTTTTTTTTTTTAAAGATTTCATTTATTTGACAGAGAGAGAGAGATAGCGAGAGAGGGAACATAAGCAGGGTGAGTGGGACTCGATGCCAGGACCCCAGGATCATGACCTGAGCCCAAGGCAGACTCTTAACTGACTGAGCCACCCAGGCACCCCCAGATCTTCTATATTCTTGATGAAAAACATACACACACATACATGTTTTTTCTGTTTTCCTGACCCATCAATTAACTGAGGGATCTATGTTAAGATTTCCCACAACTGTGGTGGATTCATCCATTTCTCCTGGGCATTCTGTCAATTTTTTCTTGATAAAATTGAAACTACTATTAAGAACATATAGATTTATAATTATCGTGTCTTTGTAGTGAATTGAACCATATCAACGTAGTAGCTCTTTTTCCCGTGGGTACTTTTGTCATAAATTTTATTTCATTTTATCTGGTATTAATATAACTACATTAGCTTTCTCTTGGTTGTATTTGTCTGACACATATATATTTCCTATTCTTCTACTTTGAGGCTTTATATTTCTTATGTTTTAGGTATGTCTCTTGTAATCAATATATGTAGCTGGATATTAATTTTTATTTAGTCTAATAAGTAAAAACTACCTTCTAACTGGAGAATTCACTTTATTTATGTTGATTGTTATTGGGTATCATTGGATTCATTCTAGCAAATTTTTTTGGTGGTTTTTATGCGTCCAGATTTTCTAAGTCTTTTATTTATTTTTCTCCTTTCTTGTCTTCTTTTGGGTTATTTGAGTCCCTCTCCATTCCTATTTTCTTCCCTACCCACTTGGAAATTATATACTCTGCTTCTATTCTACTAATATTTAAATGAAAATTTTTATTTTATTTTTCTTATTTTTTTTTAATATTTTATTTATTTATTTGTCAGAGAGAGAGAGAGAACACAAGCAGGCAGAGTGGCAGGCAGAGGCAGAGGGGAGAAGCAGGCTCCCTGCTGAGCAAGGAGCCCGATGCGGGATCCCAGGACCCTGGGATCATGACCCAAGCCGAAGGCAGTCGCTTAACCAACTGAGCCACCTGGGCGTCCCTTTATTTTTCTTGTTATTTTGTTGTCGTTGTCCAAGATTTTATTTTTAAGTAATTTCTACACCCACTGTGGGACTTGAACTCACAACCCCAAGATCAAGAGTCACACGGTCCACTGACTGAGCCAGCCATGTGCCCCTAAATGAAAAATTTTAACATGAACATTTGATTTAACAATCAAAATTAAAACCTTAGAGTAACTTTAATCAATCCCTCCCAACCAATATGGACTTAAGCTCAAGATTTTAGTTCTGTCTTTTCTAGTTGTAGTTTTGATTTAAAAAAAAAAAAAGATTTTGGGGGCGCCTGGGTGGCTCAGTGGGTTAAGCCTCTGCCTTCGGCTCAGTTCATGATCTCAGGGTCCTGGTATCGAGCCCCCCATCAGGCTCTCTGCTCAGCGGGGAGCCTGCTTCCCCCCCCCCCCCCGCCTGCCTCTCTGCCTACTTGTGATCTCTGTCAAATAAAAATGAAATCTTAAAAAAAAAAAAAAAAAAAGATTTTGTTTATTTATTTGTCAGAGAGAGGCAGGCTGGGAGGGAGAAGCAGGCTCCCTGCTGAGCAAGAAGCCTGATGTGGAACTCGATCCTGGGACCCTGGGATCATGACCTAAGCCCAAGGCAGCCGCTTAATGGACTGAGCCACCCAGGTGCCCCCCCCAGTTTTAATTTTTAAGTTACAATTTGGAGGTAAACAGTTACAATACTTGTTCTGAGTAACACATCCCAGCCCACTCTCCCCATTTCCCTCTTTCCACCACTTTCAATTCCTGTGCCCTGTAGTTTACCAGTTATCCCCATATCCCTAAATGACATCTTATATCGTGAATAGTTGATTTTTTACTTTATAATATTATGCATGGTTTTCTAAAATGGAAGACGAGAATTCAAATCTCCCATAGCCTCGCCCTCCCTCCCCCACTTCTTCCATATAATGATATAACAACTTTGGTTAAAGACTCTTCAGAATTTTCATTATTTTGACTATGTAAATGTTATTCATAGATGTGTCCCGATGATACTTTTCCTTCCTTGGACTGCTTTTTGTCTTCTACTTATTACCAACTGACTCTAAACTCTTCTCCAACTGCCTGCATTTCCTCTGAGAGCACTCCGTCAATCTCACCTTCCCACTGAAGTCTTTCCTGGGGGCTCCTGGGCCGGTCCTCTCTGACCTTCTTGCCCTGTGACCTCCCTTCACTCTCATCCTGAAATTCTCCTTGCTTCTTGCGTGTATCAGATCCTATTTCCCACATTCCACTGGACTTCATTCTTGGCTTACTCTCTCTCACTTTGGTGGACCAAAGCCTCCAGCTTTCTTTGAAAGAGTTATCCCAGCCCAACCAGCCAACAGCCAGTTTGGGCTTATCAGCCTGGGTCGCCTTGAGGGAGACCACAGACCAAAGCAACCGTAGGTCTCTCACCAAACAAAGTATGAGATACAGGGACTATAGGCCTCGGGGGAAGGGTGAGGCCGAGGTGAAATTTAAATGAAGCAGTGTTCTTAATAGGCTCAGGTAAACAGGGACCCATGTAAAGTGCTTACTATCAGGGCTGGACTGAGAAGTAAACAGAGATGTGAAATGCTATGTCCGGAAACCCCTTATCTGAAGCTCTGCACCTGGGTTGTAAATCAGCACCGCTTCTCTGTCTCAAGGTGATTTGGATCCTTCAGGTCAAAGGAGAATGATTCAGGCTTTCAAATAGCAATCTTTCTTTCTTTCTTTCTTT
>CM052900.1:72512965-72568423 GCA_028534135.1 Potos flavus | reverse complement strand
ATTTCTATATATTTCCCTCCATGATTTTATTGAATTATGTTGCTATTTGTAGGAGTTTTTAATTTGATTTTCTTGGATATTCGAGGTAGACAATCACAGCACCTGTAAATAGTAATAGTTTTGCTTACCTCTTTCTAATTGTACTTTTAATTTTTTATTATTTTATTTTTATTAACATATAATGTATTATTTGTTTCAGGGGTACAGGTCTGTGATTCATCAGTCTTACACAATTCACAGCGCTCACCACAAACACAAAATCCATCTAATAGCAATGTTTATTATAGCCCATGAGTTTATTTATTTATTTTTTTTAAGACTTTATTTATTTATTTGACAGGAGAGAGATCACAAGCAGGCAGAGAGGCGGGGGAAGCAGGCTCCCTGCTGAGCAGAGAGCCTGATGCAGGGCTCGATCCCAGGACCCCAAGATCATGACCCAACCCGAAGACAGAGGCTTTAACCCACTGAGCCACCCAGGCGCCTCAGCCCATGAGGAGGGAGAAAGCAGAAGTCACAGAAGGGAGTCCTTATGAACTTTATTGCTACATACTGGGAGAAAGAGTGTTTTCAGTTAACCTTACTGGCTTTCTGTGATGGCAGGGGAGAATTTTACCTTCTCTTTCTAAGTTTTACTTTCTCAGGGTGTGTGGGAGACAGTACTTTTGAGCCTTGGCGGGGAGCTATTAGCTGTCAGGTTCTTTCTAGCATGATCTGGCTGGACATCTTCCGAGGCGACTCCCCGATGTCGGTATCTTTTGATCAGATTCTTCGAAGCAAGCATATTTCAGTCTCTTTCTTGGAAAGTAGGGTTCTGATTGCTATAGCATGCTGGGTCCTGAGTTTGGGGAAAGGGCTGGGATTCTCAGAATTCAGGATGTAAATGTTCTTTTGGTCCTCTTGTTTTTAGCATGATATTCCTGCGCTCTCTGGAGTGTAAGACTCCACTTTTCTGCCACAGTGGAGGAGGAAATCACAGAGCTGCATGGAATGCGTCAGGGGTCCTGGGATACAACCCTCCTTAGAATTTCAAAGAGTTTCCCTGTTTTTCACCATGCCTTTATCATCCCGGTGAGAAGCACCTGGTGTTGCTGACTCCTGATCAAGGGGTTCTGCACCCGCATCTAACCAACTTGTCTTCCAGCTTTGCTCACTGACTTACAATTTGGTTTTCTTGGACTGTGCCGTCAGTTGCACACGTTCGCCTGCTTTCCAGCTTCCCAAATTTCACTTTTCCGATCTCTTTGTTTTCGTGAGCTTGTCTTTTTAAAAATGCCTTTATTATCATTTCAGTAGATTTCAGGAAGGAGCAAAAATAAATTTTTGTATATATAGTATATATATATATATATATATATATATATACTACATATATAGAGAGAGATATATAGAGAGAGTATATAGAATATACCCTCTATACCCAAAAGTCTGTCTTGCTTTTGAACCACATAAATTAGATAGGATTATTATTGTCATATACAAGTTGTGTTGATTTCGCTTTACTCCCGAGTTTACTAATTTTTTTCCTCACTGATTTTTTGCTTCATAGACCTTCTCTCTGGGATAGTTTATATTCTCCCAGAAAACAATCTTGTAAAAGTTCTATAGTTAAGATATGCTGGTAGTAAACTCTTTGTTTCTGTCGGTGTTAAAATGTCTTTATTTCACCCTCATATGTGTCAAGGAGTTTGGACTTCATCATGCGGGCATTTGGAGACAATGAGGGGTTTTAAGCATCTGAATATGATTAGTTTTGTTTTATAGGAAAACATTCTCAACTGGGGCGGGGCAAGGATAAGGAATGTGTTGCAAACATTAGATATGACGGGGGCTGGAACAAGGGTTGTGATGATGGGCCTGGGGGGTAGATTTGAATGATATTAAGGACTTAGAATGGACAGGCCTTGGTCATCACGGGTGATGAGGAAGAGGAATGAGTGGAAGATGCCTCCCAGGTTTCTGTGTGTGGGTTAGCGGTGCTAACTTTCCCTGAGATGCAGATCCAGGGACGAGAGAATGTTTGGTTGGAAGTGGTAAATCTGGTTCTCACCATGGGGGCTTGGAAGTATCTGTGGCATTTCTGGGTGGCACTCTGGAACTCAGATGGGAGAGCTGAGTGAGTGACACATATGTGGAGCTCTTAGGCCAAGGGGATAGATGCTTGTGGATGAGGCCCTCGGGGAGACGTTGTGGACAGATGAGGGGATGCTGGGGCAATTGGACAAATTTAAGCTCCAGGCAACAATAGATGACCAGCAGCATTGCAGATAAGCCCGGTGAGTAGTACACACAAGTTTGAGGGCTTGATTGGTCAGAGTTCAGTACAAAAAAATGAAATTAGATAATAAGAAGAAAGGAATTCAATTTATTGAATTAGGTATTTGCAAAGTACTTGGAAGGGCTGCAAGGGAGGGCTCTAGTCTGGGCTTCCAGGAATGATTCTCAGAAAATGGCAGAACTAGTCTGCTAGGGAAACTGCTATTTTTGTCATGATTAGGAAGTTGGGAGGATATCAGGAAGTTACTGGTTACTTCTGGAACCATTCATTTTAAGAACACGATACTATTCCATTGCAATTTGGTGGGGGGAAAGGATGGTTTTTTTCAGTAAATAGTGAATATCCATATGGGGGACAAATGAACTTTGATCCCTAACCTCACACCGTATGCAAACATTAATTCACAATAGATCATGAATCTAAATATGAAAAGTAAAACAAATAAAGCTTTTAGAAAACAAAAAACAAAAAACTTCTTGACCCTAACCAGGACACAAAATCACTAACTATAAATGAAAGGTTTTTTTAAATTAAATTAAATTAAATTTTTAAAAATTTTTAGAGAAGATTTTATTTATTTACTTGAGAGAGAGAGAGGGAAATCACAGAGGGAGAGTTAGAGGGAGAATCAGACTCCCAGTTGAGCAGGGAGCCTGACTGGGGCGCAATCCCAGGACCCTGAGACCATGACCTGAGCCGTAGGCAGACGCTTAACTGACTGACCCACCCAGGCACCCCAATGAAAGGTTGATAAATTAGACTTTTATTAAAATTAAGAACTTCTTGGATGACTTTTTTTTTCAAGATTTTTTATTTATTTATTCGACAGAGAGAAAGAGACCACAAGTAGACAGAGACGCAGGCAGAGGAAGAGGGGGAAGCAGGCTCCCTGCCAAGCAGAGAGCTCGATGCGGGGCTCGATGCGGGGCTCGATGAGGGGCTCCATCCCAGGACCCTGAGATCATGACCTGAGCCGAAGGCAGAGGCTTAAACCACTGAGCCACCCAGGCTGGCCCTCTTGGATGATTTTAAAAAACATTCTGCTAAGTGAAAGAAGCCATACATAAAAGGTCATATATTGTAGGATTCCATTTATATGAAATATCCAGATAGGTAAATCCACAGAACAATACAGATTGCTGGTTGTCAGGGGGTGGGAGGGTGGGGAATGGGATCCATTATTTAAAGGGGGTGGGGTGAAAGGAAAGGATGAAAATGTTTGGAGTTAGACAGATGTGGTGTTTCCACAACATCATGGTTATACTAAACGCTGATCAACTGTTCAGTTTAACATGTTAATTTTATGTTATGTGAATTTCAGCACAATAAACAGAAAGGAGTTATGTTCACCAAAAAATATCAGTAAGAGAGCAGAAAGGCGGCCCACAGACTGGAAGAAAATAACTGGAATTAACATACTTTACAAAGCACTTGTGTCCAGAATATATAAAAAACTACAAATTGATGAGCAAAAAAACCATGATAAAATCATGGGCAAAGACTTGAACGAGCACTTTACAAAAGATAAGCTATAAGTGGCCAATAAGAATAATGAAAAGTTGTTTAATATCATTTTGCATCAGGGAAATACAAATTAAAACCACAATGAAATACTTCAACATAACCACCAGAATACCTAAAACTAAAAGGACCGACAATACCAAATGTCAGTGAGGAAACAGTAAGGCAACCAGAACACTCATACATGGCTGGTAGGAGTATAAACTGGAATATTTAGGAAAACCGGTACTCTCTCCTAAAGCTAAACATACACATCCCCTAGGGCCCAGCTACATACTCAAGAAAAATTAGTGCACCTGTGCATGAAAATACAGGTACAAGGATGTCATAGGAGTTTTATTTAGGATAGCCAAAAACTGGATATAACCAAAATGTCTATTAACAGTAGAATGGACAAATTGTGGGTTTGTCCATAAAATGAAATACTACGTAGCAATAAAAAGAATAAACTATTGACACAACATTAGATTTTAACAACCAAAATGTTGACAGAAGGTAGATACACAAAAATTATATATTGTATGATCTCAATTTATATGAAGTTCAAGAACACACAACATGAATTAATGGTGATAGAAGCAGATAGTAATTGGGGCGCCTGGGTGGGGCTCAGTCAGTTAAGTGTCTGACTCTTGGTTTTGGCTCAGGTCATGATCTCAGGGTCATAAGATCAAGTCCTGCATTGGGCCTGACACCTGCTTGGGATTTTCTTTCTTTCCTTCCCCTTCCCTCTACCTTAATAAAAAGAAGAAGAAGAAAAGAAGAGAGAAGAGAGAAGAGAGAAGAGAGAAGAGAGAAGAAGAAGAAGAAGAAGAAGAAGAAGAAGAAGGGAAGAAGGAGAAGGAAGAGAAGAAGGAGAAGAAGGAGGAAGGAAGATAAGGAGAAGAAGGAGGAAGGAGAAGGAGGAAGGAGGAGGAGAAGAAGGAGGAGAAGGAGGAGGAGGAGGAGGAGGAGGAGGAGAAGGAGGAGGAGAAGGAGGAGGAGAAGGAGGAGGAGGAGGAGAAGAAGAAGAAGAAGAAGAAGAAGAAGAAGAAGAAGAAGAAGAAGAAGAAGAAGAAGAAGAAGAAGAAGAAGAAAAGAAGGAGAAGGAAGAGAAGAAGAAGAAGAAGAAGAAGAAGGAGAAGGAAGAGAAGAAGAAGAAGGAGGAAGGAGAAGGAGGAAGGAGGAGGAGAAGAAGGAGGAGGAGGAGAAGGAGGAGGAGGAGAAGGAGGAGGAGGAGAAGGAGGAGGAGGAGAAGGAGGAGGAGGAGAAGGAGGAGGAGGAGAAGGAGGAGGAGGAGAAGGAGGAGGAGGAGAAGAAGGAAGAGGAGGAGGAGGAGGAGGAGGAGGAGGAGGAGAGAAGGAGGAGGACTCCAGATTTTCCTCAGTACAGGATCTTTCCCCTCGGTGTACTAACATACTGCAATTTCTTCATCTTTTTTTTTTTTTTTAAATATTTTATTTATTTGTTTGTCAGAGAGAGAGAGAGACAGAGAGAGCACAAGCAGGGGGAGCGGCAGGCAGAGGGAGAGGCGGGACTCAATCCCATGACCTGAGTCCAGGTGTCCCTGCAATTTCTTCATCTTGAAATAGTCTTCGGGGCGCCTGGGTGGCTCAGTGGGTTAAAGCCTCTGCCTTTGGCAGGTCATGATCTCAGGGTCCTGGGATTGAGCCCCGCATGGGGCTCTCTGCTCAGCAGGGAGCCTGCTTCCCCCTCTCTCTCTGCCTGCCTCTCTGCCTACTTGTGATCTCTCTCTCTGTCAAATAAATAAATAAAATCTTAAAAAAAAAAAAAAAGGATTAGTCCTTTCCTCACCTCTGTTTCCCCTCTAGTTACCACCCCATTTCTCTCCTTCCCTCCTTGGAAAGAACTGTCTATAGTCACTGTTCCACACCCCACTATCCTTCTGAACCCACTACATACAAGCTCTTTTTGTCACCAATCTGCCTAATCTGTCCTTACCATGCTCGCCCATAACCTCCATTTTGCTTAATCCACTGGTTGGTTCTCCGTCTTCATCTTATTTGATCTTTCAGGAACATTTGATAATTGACCATTCTTTTCTCTTTCTCTTTGAAACATTTTCTTAAAAAACAAACAAACAAACAAAAAGAAACATTTTATGTGACTTTAAGGACACAGTGTTCTCCTGGTTCTCTCCTTTTTCTTTTTTTTTTTTAAGATTTTACTTTTAAGTAATCTCTACACCCAATGCGGGGCTTGAACTTACAACCCCAAGATCAAGACTCCCACGCTCCTGATCTCAGGGTTGTGAAATTGAGCCCGGCATAGGGCTCCGAGTTCAGCTTGGAGTCTGCTTAAGACTGTCTCTCCCTGGGGCACCTGGGTGGCTCAGTCAGTTAAGCATCTGCCTTCGGCTCAGGTCATGATCCCAGGGTTCTGGGATTGAGTCCCACATCGGGCTTCCTGCTGAGCCTCTTACCCCCACTTATACTCTCTCTCTCTCTCTCTCTCAAATAAATAAATAAATAAAATCTTAAAAAAAAAAAATAGACTTTGTCCCTCCCTCTCCCTCTGCTCTGCCCCTCCCCCAAGTAAATAAATACATCTTAAAAAAAAAAAAAAAATGAAAAAACAAGTTGCATGCTCCATCTACTAAGTCAGCCAGGCGCTCCTCTCTTTCTTTTCTTCACAAGTTCTCTCAGTCCCATTTACTGGTTCCCCTATTGCCCTGACCTTCAAACTCTGGAGTTCCCCATGGCTCGGTCCTTGGACTTTTTCTCTTTTCTATCTTCATACATTCCCTTGGTGATCCCACCCATTCTGACCAGGATTTTAAATACTATCTATAAGCCAATCACACTCAAATTTATATCTCCACTTGGAAGTGTCATATGACTGAGCATGACTGAAATCGAACTGCTGACCTTGCTCTGAAACGGGCTTCTCCAGGTAGCATTCCCAGCTCAAGAAATAGCAACATCAGGTGCACCTGGCTGGCTCAGTCAGTAGAACATGTGACTCGTAGTCTCATCCTTGTGAGTTCAAGCCCCATGTTGGTTGTGGAGCCTACTTAAAATTTTTTTTTAAAAATTGGCAACATCATTCCACTTCCTCAGGCCTCGAGGTTTTGAATTTCTTTTTCTCATACCCCACATCCATCTTTTAAAAAATGATGTTTTATGGGACGCTTGGGTGGCTCAGTCGGTTAAGCATCTGCCTTCAGCTCGGGTTATGATCCCAGGGTCCTGGGATCAAGTCCCACATTGGGCTCCTTGTTCAGTGGGGAGCCTGCTTCTCCCTCTGCCTGCTGCTCCTCTGGCTTGTGCTCTCTCTCTCTCTCTCTGACAAATACATAAATAAAGCCTTTTTTTGGTACAGAAAAGTTTTATTTATTTAGACAGATTTTTCTTCTTTTTAAAATTTTAATTCCAGTGTAATTAACATACAGTGTCATATTTGTTTCAGGTGTACAATAGAGTGATTTGACATTTCCGTATATTACTTGGTGCTCATCACAAGTGCACTCCTTAATCCCCACTACCTATTTCATCCATCCCTCCACCCACCTCCCCTCTGTTAACCATCAGTTTGTTCTCTATAGTTAAGAATCTGGTTTTTGGTTTGTCTCTTTTTTCCTCTCCTTTGCTCATTTGTTTCTTAAATTTCACATATGAGTGAAATCATGCAGTATTTGTCTTTCTCTGACTGACTTATTTCGTCTAGCATTATACTCTAGATCCATCGATGTCATTGCAAATAGCAAGATTTCATTCTTTTTTCTGGCTGAATAATATTCCACTGTATGTATATGCCACATCTTCTTTATCCATTCCTCTATCAATGGACACTTAGGTGGCTTCCATAATTTGGCTATTGTAAATAATGCCATACAATATGGGGTGCCTGGGTGGCTCAGAGGGTTAAACATCTGCCTTCAGCTCAGGTCATGATCTCAGGGTCCTGGGATCGAGCCCACCCCCCCACCCCCACATCGGGCTCTCTCTGCTCAGCAGGGAGCCTGCTTCCCCCTCTCTCTCTGCCTGCCGCTCTGCCTACTTGTGATCTCTCTCTCTGTCAAGTAAATAAATAAAATCTTTAAAAAAAAATAATGCTACAATAAACATAGGGTGCTTGTATCCCTCTGAATTAGCGTTTTTTTTTATATCCTTTGGGTAAATACCCAGTAGTGTGACTACTGGATCATAAGATAGTTCTAATTTTTTGAGAAACCTCTATACTGTCTTCCACAGTCTGCACCAGTCTGCATTCCCATCAACAGTGCATGAGGGTTCCTATTTCTCCACATCTGCATGAAGACTTGTTTTTTCTTGTGTTTTTTATTTTAGCCATTCTGACAGGTGATATCTCATTGTGGTTTTGATTTGCGTTTCCCTGCACATCCAATCCAAAAGTAAGTCAGGCCACTATGTCACGTCTCCTTCCTTTATTTATTATTTTTTTAAAGATTTTATTTATTTATCTGAGAGAGAGAGAGACAGAGAGAGAAGGAACACATGCAGGGGGAGTGGGAGAGGGAGAAGCGGGCTTCCCGCAGAGCGGGGAGCCCAACACGGGGCTCGATCCCAGGCGCGCATGTCATGTCTCCTTCCTATGTCACTCTGAGAAAACACCAAAGTCTTTCCAATAGCCCCCAAAGTATCCCATGACCTGATCCATTCCTCCCACCCTCTTACCCCTATGGAACACACTCCCACCTCAAGATCTAGTATTTACTCTTTCTGGAATGTTCTCACAGATAGCTATGCAGTTAGCCGCATGGCTCACTCACTAACTTTCAGCCTTTACTTAAATGTCACCTTCTCAGAAAGGCCTTTACTATCTGTCCTATCTAAAATTGCAAACCTCCCACACTTCCTGTCCTCCTTCCCTGCTTTATTTTTCAGATTAATAGAACATTTCTTAGAGCAATTTTAGGTTTACGGAAAAATTGAGTAGAAATTATAGTTACCGTATACTTCCTTCTCCCTAGTTTTCCCTATTATTAACATCTTGTATTAGGGTGGTATATTTGTTGCAATTAATGAACCAATATTGGTATATTATTATTAACTAAAGTCCATAGTTTACAGTAGGGCTTTTGACAAATGTATGCCATGTATCCACTATGACAGTATCATAGAGAATAGTTTCACTGCCTAAAAATCCACTGTGCTCCCACCAATTCATCCCTCCCTCCATTTGAACGCTTTGCAACCACTGATCTTTTTACTGCTTCCAGTTTTGCCTTTTCCAGAATGTCATATAGTTGGAATCATACAGTATACAGACTTTCCAGTTGGCTTCTTTCACTTAGCAATGTGCATTTAAACTTCCTGCATTTCTTTTCATGGCTTAATAGTCTTGCTTAATTTTTCTCCTGGCAATTATAGATTTTAACAGGCTTCTATTTACCTTACTTATTTATCATATTTATTGTTTGTCTTCTCTGTATGTTTCACGAGGATAGAGATTCTTGTCTGCTTTGTTCATTGCTGTATCCTCAGTGCCTACAACAGTATCTTACTTCTAGACGGTGCTCAAATATTGGTTTGAATTAAAATATTTCTTAAGTGAGTGAATAGTGCATCTAATTGAAGAACAAACTTCTATTCAGAACTCTCCTGGCAAAAGAAATCTGTGAAACAGTGTTTAGCTTTCTAGACCCTTAGAATTTCAACTCCACTGCCTTTGACCTTGGTTAATACCTAACCTAACCTGTCTGTTCCACAGTTTCCTCCCCAGTAAAATGGAGGGAGATAAACCTCCCTCATGCGGTTGCGGTAAGGATTATGTAAATTAATATACATGAAGTTCTTATAAGAGGTCCCACACACAGTACCTGTGCATCAGTAGTAACTATTCCGCCCAGGAAGATGCAGAGGAGGTGGAACGGAGTGCCGCTTGGCCATATCCAGGAAGCTACTCTAGTTAGTGGTTCAGAAGTGGAAGAGCGCTAGGAGCTGGAGTAACTGCCGGCAAACCTCCAAACAAGAAAGAAGGCGGCAGACAAGGGGGCACTAACTCCATTTGCCCATTACTTTACAAAGCGCCTTACGTTTTAAACGCGTTTTTTTTTTTTAAATTTTAAAAAGATTTTTACTTATTTATTTGAGAGAGAGAGCACGAGCGGGGAGGAGGGGCAGAGGGAAAGGGAGAAGCAGGCTCCCCGCTGAGCGGAGAGCCCATGCGGGACTCGATCCCCAGGACCCTGGGATCACCACCCAAGCTGAAGGCAGCTGCTTAACCCACCGAGCCACCCAGGTGCACTACACGCGTTTAATCCTCACGGAAACAATCATGTCGGCTGGTATTATAATCCCATTTTATCCATGAGAAAACCGGTTCAGGGAGGTCGAGCGCCTTGCTCGATGGAACCAAAGATTTCCCAAGATTTCCGCCCAGAGGCTCGGATTCATATCTCAATACCATCGCTATTATTCATGCAAACTCTCAGGGTGCGCCGGAGAGTCCTAGATCCAAGAGGTCCTGAGATCCAGTGACCCCTGCGCAGGGTAAGAGGACCACTTTTAATAACCACACCCCAGAAGTGAACGGCTTCGTGCGCCGCAAGCTGCGGAGGTTCGCAAGCGGGTGAGCCTCTACACTGGGGTGGGGGCACGCTGGGTTTGCATGTGTATTCCGAGTATCACCGCAACTCGGTGGCGGAACATCCATCCCCTCCCCTTCCTCCGCCTCCAGGGGGCGTGGCAACAAAGCGCGGGAAAATCGGCTTCGACTCCACCCCCCACCCCGTGCTGGGGGCGGGGGAAAAAGAGAGCTCTTAAATGGGAAATGGAAGCGAGAGCCGGCTCACACCCCATCCCCGTGCTTAGGAAGCCTACCAGCATACCGCTTTAAGATCCCTTTGAAATGGCCCAGGCCACGCCAGCACTCTAACGTCACCTCTCCTCCACTTCCGGTCTGCAGGGCCGTCCCGGGCTCCAGGTGCCGGTTCCTTCCACACTCCTAACTAATCCTGCCCCTACTGCAAGCCCTCCTGCAGAGGGAGAAGGTACGGGTGACGCCATCGCCCAGGAGCTGGCCCGCACGAGAACCTCATCCACCCAGAATATAGGACGATTTAGACAGTGGGAAAACGGCAAGAAACTGGTCAACCAGATGACGTAATGTTTTGGGTAACGTCCCATTTTGTGACTTCTGCACAGCATGACTGACACTGGGGTTTAGCTTGAGAAAACAGCAAACGGATCTACGCATCCGGGCTTCGTTCAGAGTCGGCGAGGTTCTCCTCAAAGTGCCCACCAAATAGAAGCTGAGAGTTCTTTTAATTTGCATAAGTGAACTGCGGGCTTCAAAGATTGCGGCCAATAGGGAGTGAGGGGGCGGAGACGCACCTGGGATAGTCACCGCCTCTAGAGGGAAAGCCGGGCATCAGATTGGCTTCTTTCTAAGCGACAGTAGCGGAAGCCAGTCGTTTTTGAGATACCCAGACGGGGCAGGTGGGTCCGGCGCAACCAATGGAGGGAGGCATCTTCAGAAGGACTAGGCTCCTTGCCCAATGAGGCTGGGAGGACTGTGCGGGGCTAGTTCCGAGCGGCAGTACTTACGGCCAACCCCGTGCGGGCCTGGGAGGGGCGCAGTGCTGAACGACGGGGGTGTTGGCCAATGGCGAGTGCGGAAGCTAGCAGCCCAGACCTGGAACGCGGAGGGAGCTGAAGGAGGGGGAGGCCGAACGGGAGAGAAGCAGGAAGTAGCGGCGGCCTCGGGGAGGGAGGCGGCGGCGGCGGCGGTGGCGGCGGCGGCGGCGGTGGCGGTGGGAGCAGGGTAGAGACCGCAGGGTCTCGGCCCGCACTTGGAGCGGAACAAGTAAGCATGCTTGGGGTAATACCCGCCCTTGGCCCCGCCCCCTGGGGGGGCGGGTAAATACCCCCGCCCCTCCCCCACTTGGTCAACTACCCCCTTCTCCGCGCCGCCCCCCTGGGGCGGCTTCTAGGAAGGTCCCTCTGCCGCCTCCATCCTTTGAGGCGAATGGGCGAAACTCCCAGCCTGTTGAAAGCACAGCCCCTAGCCGGGTAAACGTGGAGGGAGGGTCGGGGTCCCCAAGTCCTGGAGCCCCGAGCCCAAGAGGCGTCCGAAGCACGGCCCGGTGACTGGTGGCTGCGGGATGTCGCGACCTAAAATGGTGTCCGTGTTCGGGGGCGGGGGCGGGGGAGCCGGGCCAGGCCGGAGCGGAGCCTGCACCCCGACTGGGCGCGGGTCAGCGTCCGGGCCCGGGCCGGACTCAGGCTCGTGCCCCGGGCCGCCGCGCGCCTTCGGATCACTCCTGTCTCGAGGGAGCCGCGGGAGTCTGCGGGAGGAGGAGGCTGTGCCGCGCCGGGACGGGAGGGGAGGAGGTCGGAGTTGGGACGGACCCCGGCCGAGAGCTGCGAGTCAGGCAAAGACCGTCCCTTCCCCACTCCTCTCTTTCCACGCGCCTCCCCTACTCTGGTGAAGTCCTGGGCCGGGAGGTGCTGCGCGGCAGCTCCCCAGGGGCCTGGCCTGGCCGGGGCCCTTCCTTCCCTTCTCACGCCGATGGGAGCGAGAGAAGCGCGGTGCGCCTCAGTTTCCCCAGTGGCTTCTCCTCTGTACACCCCGCCCCCTCCCCGCAACCCCGGACATGCTCCCGGCGCCGGCCCTCGGCAGATGGCAGGGACTTAATTCCGCCCGCTGCCCAGCTTGGCAGCAGCCTAATCGCCCCCGGCCGCCGGCCCCTTGCCCTGCTCTGCAGGCCCCGGGCCAGGCAAAGAGCCATGGAACCCCCTCCCGACCCAGGCCAGTTTCACCCTCTTCCTGTTCAGCCCCTTCCTTTGGCTTTTGGGGAAGAACAGAGGGAAAGGGGGGAGGGCCGGAGCCCAAGAGTCAGGGCACAGCAGCCGCAGAAAGGCCTCGGCCGTGGGGTGGGGGGAGCCTCTTCGGCCTTGAGCTCCCGCTGCTTGCTGGACTGTCCGCTCCTGGCTATCGCATGACCTCTAAGTCACTTGGACGCCAAAGGGGGAGTTGCTTGGGGAGGGCGAGTGGGCAGATGTTTTCCCCTAGTCCGCACGGATCTGTGCTCCACCAGCCCACTTTTCTGAGGGCTGGGTGGAAGGTAGCTCGGGTTTCTCCTGGTGGGGAGAGAAGCAGGCAGAGGAGGGAGGGCCCTAGTTCTCCATCAGGGCAGAGGCAAAGGGTGGAGGGCTTTGTTTAAACCCAGAGACTGCAGAATTAAGTAGGGGGTGATGAGGGGAAACTTGCCTTTCTTCCTCTTGTTGGTACCCTCTTCCTCCACCCTACCTTGGTCCCAGCATTGCCAGCTGCCACCTGCTGGGACTATCTCCAGTTTCGGTCTAAAGGCTGGCAGGAGGTGAGAGAATTGGCCCTGAGAAATGGCTTGCATCCTGGGCAGAGAATATGTAGTGACAGAGACTTTTTCAGTTTCTTCTTCCTAGATCTAGAAACACCTGGGGGGAGAAACTGGTGAGGAACAGACCTGGGTCCCCCACAAGCTCCAGGCTGGCCATGTTGGTTTAGTGCCGCATGCATCTTGTGGGATGTGTGTGTGTGTGTGTGTGTGTGTGTGTGTGTGGCAGCACACACACTGGGCCAGGTTGGGGTTGGGCAAGACTTCCTGGACTGGTGTTGCCAAGGGAAAATGAAAAGGGTGAGGAGTGTGAGTTAGGAGCTCAGAGCAGGAATGGCAGGGGTGAGGGGGCTTGGTTTTTCCCCTTTGCGGCAGCCCTGCTGGATAAGTTACCCTGGAGTTTGGCCCTGAGAGAGCAAGATGGGGAGGGAGGGAGAGAGGAGGAGCTGGCCCCGGGAGGGCCCTGGGAGGGCAGAGGCACTCTGGGGAAGGTAGGTGAGCTAGCGGCAGGTGTTTGTGACGGGAGAGGCCTAGGCTGGGGCCCTTGTGACCAGACTGCCGTCACGGTTTTCCCCTGTCTTTTTGTCTCTTTGTCTCTTTCTGTTCCTGTGTCTTATTCTTTCCATCTTGGTCTCTTGGGTGATTTCCCTGAGTCCACTTCTCCTTGTTAACCAAGCTAGATCTCCAGGTGCCAGTGATGACCCCAAGTCCCCGGATTTGACCCCTGACTCTTGTCTCTGACCCCAGGCGTAGATTCCCAGCGTTTACTCCTCTTTCCCAGCTCCTCCTTGACCTGACATGTCCTTGTTTGTCCCAGCTGTAATAATAAATCCTATTCTGGGTCTGACTCTCAGGGTTATGATTCATATTGGGCTCAGAATCACCCTGTGATGTATGGGTTACTTGCCTCCCCTCTCAAAAGTAAGGCAGTGGACATGAGGCCATTGATGCAGCTGGAACTAGAATCATTTCTTCATCTTTGCTTAAGTTACTGTCCCTTTGTACACATGGCCTTTCAGATCTCTTTGGACCCCCGGAAGATCCATGAAGAATTATGAATGGACCCCACGCTGCCATGAATGAGCCCTTAGACCCAGAGCATCGTGTACATCTTCCTCCTTAATAGTGGTATTGATTAATTGATGGGTTCTGTGCTGGGCATAGGAGGGGCCGAGGTGGTTTCAACCAAGATGTTCACTGAACTCCCTCCGTCTCTATTATCCTTGTCTCTCAGCTGTATTTCTCAGAAGTTCCTTTTCTTCTGCTTTCTCTCCATCTTGGTGTCTTCCCTGGAATGTGCGCCTAACCTACCTTTCAGTTTTAGGGTTTGGCAAACCAGGTGCCTCCACCAGCTCTAGGATTTGTGCTGTGGTAAAAGTATACCCAAGTCAGACTGCGCACGGTACCGAGAGGATAAATACGGGGATCCCGAGGGAGGAGGGCCAGGGTTCTTGCTTCCAGAGGGCTCATTTTCTCGCTCTTTCTGTTTTTATCAGGTCTGGGACCTGCTGCCATGGGGGACATGAAGACCCCTGATTTTGATGACCTCCTTGCTGCGTTTGACATCCCTGATATTGACGCGAATGAAGCCATCCACTCCGGGCCAGAAGAAAACGAAGGGCCTGGCGGCTCAGGAAAGCCAGAACCCAGCGTAGGAGTTGACTCTGGAGAAGCAACGGCAGCAGCTGCCAGAGATGGCCCCGAGGTTACAGCCCAGGCCTCTGATCATGGCCTGCCGCCGGCAGACATCTCAGCAGTCAGTGTCATTGTCAAGAACACTGTGTGTCCTGAGCAGCCTGAGTCCCTGGCTGGGAGTTCAGGAGGAGAAGGGGCCCAGGCTGAGGGGGTGACTAAGGAAGGGCCTGTGGGGCCTCGTCTGATGCAAAATGGTTTTGGGGGCCCTGAGTCATCTCTTCCAGGTACACCCCACTCTCCAGCTCCTCCCACTGGGGGTACCTGGAAGGAAAAAGCCATGGAAGGCAAAGCTCCTTTGGACCTCTTTGCTCATTTTGGGCCTGAGCCAGAGGAGCACCCTGACCCCCTCCCTCCCTCTGCACCCTCCCCACCTCGGGAAGGGGCCATGACCCCACCTCCTTTCCCCTCTCCCTTTGAGCTGTCCCAGGAGAATGGCCCAGCCTTGCTGCCACCTGGTTCTCCCCCACCACTGGGGACCATGAAGCAAGACAGCTGCAGCCCCCTTCATCCTCAGGGCCTAGCTGGGCTCAGCTCTGGCGCGAGCCCCGAGGCCACGGGCATATCTACTGGTGCCTCGCCTCCCCAGGTTGCTGGGTTGCCCTTCTTCAAGCAGTCTCCGGGGTGTCAGAGCCCAGCTGCCTCCCCCAAAGTGCCCCGCTGTCAGCCCCTGAAGGAAGAAGAGGAGGAGGGGCCGGTGGATAAGCCTTCCCCCGAAAGTCCCCAGAGTCAATCTAGTGGAGCCGAGGCTGCAGATGAGGACAGCAATGACTCCCCTGCCTCTTCCAGCTCCTCGAGGCCTCTCAAGGTGCGGATCAAGACCATTAAGACTTCCTGCGGGAATATCACAAGGACGGTAACCCGAGTCCCCTCAGACCCTGATCCTCCTGCCCCCTTGGCTGAGGGGACCCTCCTGGCTGAGGCTGGCCTCCTGAAGCTGTCCCCTGCAACCTCGACCCCTGAGGGTCCAAAGGTGGTGAGCGTCCAGCTGGGGGACGGCACAAGGCTGAAGGGCACCGTGCTGCCTGTGGCCACCATCCAGAATGCCAGTACCGCCATGCTGATGGCCGCCAGCGTGGCCCGCAAAGCTGTGGTTCTGCCCGGGGCCGCTGCCACCAGCCCTAAGACAATAGCTAAGAATATGCTAGGGCTGGTGCCCCAAGCCTTGCCCAAGGTGGAGGGGCGGGCAGGGCTGGGGGCTGGGGGGCAGAAGGTGAACGGTGCCTCCGTGGTGATGGTGCAGCCTTCCAAGCCAGCCCCCGGGCCAGGGGCAGGGGGTGGCACGGTGATCTCGAGGACGCAGTCCAGCCTGGTGGAGGCCTTCAACAAGATCCTCAACAGCAAGAACCTGCTGCCTGCCTACCGGCCCAACCTGAGTCCGCCGGCTGAGGCTGGGCTGGCCCTGCCTCCGACGGGCTACCGCTGCCTCGAGTGCGGGGACGCCTTCTCGCTGGAGAAGAGCCTGGCACGGCACTACGACCGCCGGAGCATGCGCATCGAGGTCACCTGCAACCACTGCTCCCGCCGCCTCGTCTTTTTCAACAAATGCAGCCTACTGCTGCACGCCCGTGAGCACAAGGACAAAGGGCTCGTCATGCAGTGCTCGCACCTGGTCATGAGGCCCGTCGCCCTGGACCAGATGGTGGGCCAGCCGGACATCACGCCCCTGCTGGCTGTCCCGCCGGCCCTTGGACCTCCAGCCTTGCCTGCCTTGGGCAAGGGTGACGGGGCCGCCATCGCCGCCGCCATCACTGTAGTTGCTGCTGAGGCCCCCGTGCTGCCGCTCTCCTCCGAGCCGCCTGCCGCCCCTGCCACTTCAGCCTACACGTGCTTTCGCTGCCTGGAGTGTAAGGAGCAGTGCCGGGACAAGGCCGGCATGGCTGCCCACTTCCAGCAGCTCGGGCCCGCTGCCCCGGGGGCCAACAGCACTGTGAGTGCCCTCCCGCAGCCCTTCCCAGGGGGTAGAGCCCAAAGCCACGGGAGTATGATCTGGGAAGGTGTTGGGGGCTTGGGCAGAAGTCCGGGGGGATGGGCCACTCCTCACTGACCGGCCTTCTTTGAACCCCCTTGACAGGTGTGCCCGACCTGCCCCATGATGCTCCCCAACCGCTGCAGCTTCAGTGCCCACCAGCGCATGCACAAGAACCGGCCTCCCCACGTCTGCCCTGAGTGTGGGGGCAACTTCCTGCAAGCCAATTTCCAGACCCACCTGCGGGAGGCCTGTCTACACTTGTCTCGCCGTGTGGGATACAGGTGCCTCCTGCCTCTCTTCCCTGTGGCCTCGCCACTAACCCCCACCCCAAACTCCCTCCCCTCTGGGACTCGATGGCTCCCTGCGTCCCAGCACCAGCCTTCTAGCTAGGCCTGTCAGGGAGAGCCCCCTCTCTCCTGAACCCCTCAGTGTGAGATCTGTCTCTGCCCCGCTCCCACGGAGAGGGGAGAGCGCTCCAGTTTGGCCTCCACAGGCCTCCGTCCAGGGGCAGGGGCTGCATACCCCTCCTGTCCCCACCTTGCTCATGCGCCACCACCGCCGATCAACTCTGGGGTCCAGCAGTTTCCAGGAATGACAGGGCTGGGGGACGGGCCGGAGACGCCTTGTCTCACCTCAGCGCCCCCTGCCCCCTAGGTGCCCCAGCTGTGCGGTGGTGTTCGGGGGCGTGAACTCCATCAAGTCCCACATCCAGACGTCGCACTGCGAGGTTTTCCACAAGTGCCCCATCTGTCCCATGGCCTTCAAGTCTGCGCCCAGCGCCCATGCCCACCTGTACACCCAGCACCCCAGCTTCCACACGCAGCAGGCCAAGTGAGACCTGGCAGGGAGCAGGGTGGGCCGGAGCGGGCTTGGGGCCCTGATGGGCAGGGTGTCTGCACTGTCCTCTCCACCCACACAGGATGATCTACAAGTGCGCCATGTGTGACACGGTCTTCACTCACAAACCCCTCCTCTCCTCACACTTCGACCAGCATCTCCTGCCCCAGCGCGTCAGCGTCTTTAAGTGCCCATCTTGTCCTCTGCTTTTTGCCCAAAAAAGGACCATGCTGGAACATCTTAAGGTATAGGAGTTAAGAGACAGAGGCGGGGTGCTTGGCTATGGCGACCTGGGGCTGGGGTGACATAACCCTCAGGGAGTGGGGGTGGGGGAGCAACGAGGCCTCAGGCAAAGCGAGGCCCTCCCCCACAGTGGCCACCCCTTGTCTCCCTCTCACAGAACACCCATCAATCCGGGCGCCCCGGGGAGGAGACGGCTGGGAAAGGGGCTGCAGGTGCCCTCATGACCCCCAAGGCTGAGCCCGAGGACTTGGCTGTGTCCCGGGGAGGAGCAGCTGCCCCTACTGAGGAATCGTCTTCATCCTCAGAAGAGGAAGAACTGCCCAGCTCTCCTGAGCCCCCTCGCCCAACCAAACGGCCCCGACGGGAACTAGGGAACAAAGGCATCAAGGGTGGGGGTGGGGGCCCTGGAGGCTGGACCTGTGGCCTTTGTCACTCCTGGTTTCCCGAGCGAGACGAGTACGTGGCTCACATGAAGAAGGAGCATGGCAAGGTGAGCGGGCCTTCCCCTTGGGATTGGTCTGGGTGGCTGTGGGGATGGGGTCTTGGAGCCTGGCTCTGAGGTTCCCTACCCTCTGCTCTCCCAGTCAGTGAAAAAGTTTCCGTGTCGCCTGTGTGAGCGCTCCTTCTGTTCCGCCCCCAGCCTGAGGCGCCACGTCAGGGTCAATCACGAGGGTATCAAGCGAGTTTACCCATGCAGGTAACCCTTGCCCCTTCACCCGCACCCCTCTCGTCCCCTACCTCTTTCTGAGCAGCGAGTGACCTGCCCACCCGGTGCCCCCAGCCCCACTGAGTACCTTCCAACCGTGACTTGTGTGAGTGGACCAAAGGTTGAGGCCTCCCTCTGCTCTGGGAACCCCCCTAGCCTCAAGCCACAGGCCTTGGTCTTTGGGCTGTTCTCCCGGCACCCACGCTCCCTACTCTCGCCCGTAGGTATTGCACAGAGGGAAAGCGTACCTTCAGCAGCCGCCTGATCCTGGAGAAACATGTCCAGGTCCGGCATGGCTTGCCGCTTGGAGCCCAGTCCCCCGGCGGGGGGAGCATCCTGGCTCGGGGCCCTGGTGCCAGAGCCCAGGTAGGCAGAAGCCTGGTCTGCTGTTTCGGGGCTGTGGGACTGGCAAACTGCAGGGTTCTAGGCCCTGGCCTCGGGAAACCAGGCAGGGGTGCCAGGGTCAGTGTGGGGTGATAGGGAGGCCTAATTTCTTCCCTCTCTTCGCCAGGGGCCGGGTCGGAAACGCCGCCAGTCCTCTGACTCTTGCAGTGAGGAGCCGGACAGCACAACCCCTCCAGCCAAGTCCCCTAGGGGTGGGCCCGGCTCGGGAGGCCACGGCCCCCTGCGCTTCCGGAGCAGCGGCTCAGTGGAACAGAGCCTCATGGTGGGGTTGAGGGTGGATGGTGGTGCCCAGCAGTGCCTCGACTGTGGCTTGTGCTTCGCCTCCCCTGGCTCCTTGAGCAGGCACCGTTTCATCAGCCACAAGAAGAAACGGGGTGCGGGTAATGCCAGTGCCCTGGGCCTGGGCGATGGGGAAGAAGAGGCCCCTCCTCCACTGAGGTCTGACCCAGAGGGTGGAGAGTCTCCCTTGCCTGCTTCTGGAGGCCCGCTGACCTGTAAGGTCTGTGGGAAGAGCTGTGACAGCCCACTCAACCTCAAGACCCACTTCCGCACACATGGCATGGCGTTCATCAGGGCTCGGCAAGGGGGCAGTGGGGACAACTAGGCCCAGGCCTGGACTGACTGGCCCCCTTCCCTTCTTTGTTGGGAGCCTGGGTCACTGCTGCTGTCTCGTCCCCGGGCTAGAGATTTCATTCTAATTCATGTTTTGTTCAGCTCCTTTCCCCCAACCCCCAAACACAACAGGCTTTTGAGGATTATAGTGATTTGCAGTCCCCCCTTTGGGTTTGGCCCTTGGGTCCTAGTAGAGTGGGCCCTCCGTTCCTCCTTTCTGAGCCCAACACTAATTATCCTCTTGCTACAGACCCCCGAGTGGGTTGGGGTGGGAGGAGGGCCTTTCCTAGGCCTGTTAGCTGGGCCCAGGGAAGGTCCCCGCAGGGGCCCTCAGGATACTTTTCAACCCTCAAGGGCCTGGCCCTGCCCCTGCACCACCCCACAGACTCCCTGGCACTTGAGCCCCCCACCCCACCCCTGCAGTGCCTTTCACTTTTTTTTTTACCCAAAAATCCAGGGGGGTTGGTAGGAACGAGTCCTGTCAAGGGGGGCCCAAGGGAGAGGGGGACAGGCTCTCAGGAATCCTTTATTCTTGTAGTAATAATAATACTAACAGTGGGGAAATGGGAGGGAGAAAACCAGACCATTAAAACTGCTCGTGGTTTAATCCCCATTCAGGCTCTTCTTTTTATGTGACCTGAACGTTGTGGACTTGGCAGGGAGAGGGCAAGAGTCAAAGTTGGGGAGGCCATTCCCAGGACAAGGCGACACTGACTGAGACAGACAGGGAAAGAGCAGTCTTCCTCCACCCAGTTCTTTGTGGTGCCTTTGGCATCCGGAGGCATCTGCTCCTACTGAGGCATCTGCTCCTACTCCTCACCTACCCCCCAAGTCCTAAAAAAAAAATACAATCCAGAAATGACACAGATGGCTAACTAAGGACTTTATTTCAAACAAAAATTAAAAATAAAAAGTTGAGAGCTATTTCCCTGGGTGTGGAGAAGGGATCAGGCCAAGGAATTCCCCGTGACTGGGCTGATACCCTCATCCACTGGAGGGGTCGTGGTCCTTCCCTTCCCCACCCCTGGGATGGGGAACCTCTGCAGGTTTAGGACCCTATGCCAGAGCCCACCTAGCAAGGGAACTCGGCCTGGGCCAGTTGCTGGGAGGGGACAGAGTTGGGCAGCAGCGCGGCCAGAGGCCAACCACAGGATCAAGTCCTAAGTACCAAGAACCTACTCTTCCCCTGCCCTCCACTCCTGGGACCCAGAACAGAGTAAAGATGGCCTGTGGGAAGAACCTCTTGGACCCTGGTGAGAAGGCAGGCCCCGGTGCCCCTCACGTTTATCACCTCTGTTCTCTGGAGGGCGGCGAATCCTGCAGTCTATCAGATGGTGACGGTGACGCCGCTGGGGGCAGGGAAGCCCCGGCAAGTCTGGGCCCCACAACTGGCTCTTCCCACCCCCGGCAAGCTCTACAGTTACCACATGATCCTCTGTATTTCTTGCCTTCCATTTCCCGTGGGTGGGGTTTCCTGGTTTGGGGTTTCTGGGACAAGGGCCCTCCCAGGGAGGGTCCCCTGAATCCCCCACCACGCCAGGGCCTGAGGAGGAGGGTGTCACATGATGCCGTTGGTGAGGTACTGGAAGCCGTCATAGAGTTTGGTGGTGATAGAGCGCATGCTGCCATCCACCATCTGCTCCACCAGCAGCTGGAGCTGCTCCTCGGTCATGCTCATGTGGAACCGCTCTTTGAGGTTGCGGATGGTGCTGGAGCCATGGAAGCAAGGAAGCTGAGAACCTGGCAGAAGTGGGGAGGGCACAGGGTCATGGGCCGCAAGGCGGGGAGGGGCAGTGGTAGCAGCCACAGCAGGTAATATGGAGCCGGGGTATCTGAAGCGCCCCTTCCCTCCCACATCAGAGAGCTGCACGACTGTGGGTGCAGTTCTGCCTGGGAGAGAAGCGGGAGTTGGGGGGGGGGCCCTGTCTTGAGCCCATCTTCATCCCATACTTCTAAGCCCCTCTAGGTGAGGGTGTGAGGGCAGAGGGGGAGAGGGCTGGCACTACATCATCCCCCAGAAGGGCGGAGGGAGCAGACTCTCAGGACCCGGGCGGGAAGGCTGGGAAGAGGGTCTGGGGAATGGGCCCTGAGCTGGGCACTTATCTGGTTGCAGGCCTCTGCCTATGCTACGTCTGACACTCACAGATGACCTGGGCCACCGTCATCACGGGGCCAGACGGGGATGCTCCCGAGCAACGGCGACAACCTGCGGGGTGGGGGCAGGGATGGGGAGGAGGAGGAGGAGGAGGAGGAGACTGGCAGCTCAGCCCAAGTGTTCGCGGCCGCCTTAGGGGCAATGGAGACTAGGGCCCGGAAGAGCTGGGAGAGGAGAGACTTTAGGTTGCAAGGCAGTGAGGAAATGGCTCAGGGAGAGTAGATCAAGAAGAGCGGAAAGGAAATACTTTCACCTCACCAGAAGGAGTGAGTGTGGGGACGGGGAAGGGACCTGGGGACAGGGCAGTCAGTGGTCAAGGGCCAACAGGGAGAAAAGTGGTGACCGGAAACACCTGGGCTGGCAAAGAGCAGAGCCAGAGGGATGGAAGGAAACAAAAAAATCAGGCGGACAAGGGATGCGGAGACAGAGAGACTGGAGATGGGGCTGTTCTCTCCCTGAGGGTGCCTAAAGGGTAGTTTCTGCAATCTGTACCCCCCATCCCATCCCATCCCCGGGACCCAGCTCTGTCAGGAGTCAGGAGGAATGTCCCAAAGGACAAATGGCACCCTCTGGGAAACCTCACCCCCAGTCTTGCGGTGGAATCCACTTTTTGGAAGTTCCATGCCCTGGGGCCCCAACATCCAGTGGGAAACCTGAAGCGCCTGGGGCACTGCCCCGGCCCAACACACAGCGGGGACACACCCCTTCCCACCCACCTTGCTGCATGATCTCCACGATCTGCACCACTTTATCCATGTGCTTCCGAGCAGCGATCAGCCCCTGCAGCATCAACATCTTGTAGTAGTTGAACATGTCGCCATCCAGGCCCCCCATCACCTGCGAAGGGAGACGTATGTGTGCATGGGGACTCACGAGCCAGCCAGGACTTCCTCTGTCGGGGCAAACATGCCAAACTCTGGGACTTCCCCACTCTCTTATCAGGCAAGAAGCCTCCCAGGACATCTGGCCTCACCCTGACTCGCTGCCATTTCTGTTGTTGGTCCCTAATTTGGGGGGAGCCCACAGCTCCCTCTCCCGTGACAGAGAAAGAACACAGTGAGGCACCTCTCCTTCCTGACTCACGTCCACAAACTCTGTGGTCAGCTTAAAGGCTGACGTCTCAAAGCCCAGGTTTCGGGGTGAGCTGGACAGGATGAAGCCAAAGTCGATGTGGATGATGTGGCCTTCTGCATCCAAAAGGATGTTTCCATTGTGTCTGAGGAGGGGGCAGAGGAGAGAAAGAGGCAGTCGTCAGTCTGACTGAGGCAGGAGCCTCAAGCTGCAACACCCTGGCCACGTGATACCAGGTTAGGGGAGCTTCCCGCCAGGTTTGTTGCTGCCTACAACCTCTTACGACCTAAAGCTAATCAGAGGAAAGAAGGGAAACCAGAAAAATAAACTGCTGTCAAAGGCTCTGGGGTCTGAAATTGGCATCATTATGATTTTGTTGAAATTGCCATTATTAACAACTTAAAAACAGTTTAAGAATATCCCCATTTTCCAAAAATCATGCGTCTAGCAACCAAACTGATCCCAACTCAGTAGAGAACCTGGAAGCAAGGAAAGGTCTCTAGTTCTAGCTAACTGTCTCAGAGGTCAAGGCCTCAGCTCATTGGGAGGCCTCCACTCAGAACCTACTTACCTGAGTTTTAGTGGTAATTCCTGTCAGCCCGCTGTAGAGCACAGCCCCACCACAAGAGAGCGGACTGAGTGCAGTTTAAATGTTAAGTACTGTGTGGGGGCTCCAAGGAGTAGAGGAGTAGGTTTTAACCATTCGCTAAGATCACTTATGTAAAAAATCTCAGGAAGTAATTACTAAGGGGAAGCTGCAGGAAGAAGAGTTAGAGGGAGATAAATCCCAGGTCTTTGTGATTCCCACATGAATGGCCAGCAGAAGGAGGAACAATTAACATGCTAAGCATGTGAGCCTGGCTCATTCAGCATAACGGACCCCCTCCGTGTCAATAGAGGCTTTGTTAGGCTAAGAGCTCCGGGTCTGAAGCCACCTTCTCTAGGTTTGGTCTGACGGGCCAAAAGAGGGGGATGGAGGGAGAACCAGTCCCAACTCAGTCCTTCCCCCTTGGGGAAAGCATTACAGATTTATCAACACAGGCACAATCTTGGGAGCAAGAAAGGTTGTAGATGTCCTCGTCCAACCTCTCATTTTACAGGTGAGGAAACAGAGGCCCAGAGAGGAAAAGTGAGTTTCGTGCACAAGGTCCCAAGGCTACGGAAGGGCAGCTTCTCCTCACTGCTAGAGTTAGCTCCGGCTGCAAAGTTGGTCGGGGCTCGTCCTGAAGCAGTTAAGGAGACCTTGCACCTGATTCCAGTTTGGGGCCCATTCACTGTTGCCACTTCTTTCCAGTGGCGGATTCCTGGCTTTACCACATCCATTCTTTCGAGTTATTACTAAAGAGTTATCAGCTGCTGCCCCCTCCCCCTCTTTAAAGGGATGGACTCTAACCTTCCCAACATATTAATTTTCTAGAGGAAAGCCAGAGGCCTGACTAGCCCCTGCCTCCCTGCCACCCACTTACTCAACCCGGAGCTCAGCTCTAGGCTCCCTCGGTCCTGGGTTCAAAACCCTGCCTCACTAGGGACAGTCTAAAGCTTGCAACCAAACCCTTTATAAACAGTTACATTTCCCGTCAGCCTGCACACGCAGAGCCTCTGCTGGGCTCATTTACAGGGCTGGCACGGTAGAATAAGCAGAGGTCCTGAAAGTCCCCGACCCTTACTTCCCTCCCAAGGGAATGCCTGCCTGACAGGGTTTTCACATAAGAATGGCAGGCACTTGGGGCGCCTCTGCCTTCGGCTCAGGTCATGATCTCAGGGTCCTGGGATCGAGCCCCACATCGGGCTCTCTGTTTGGGGAAACTGCTTCCCCCTCTCTCTCTGCCTGCCTCTCTGCCTACTTGTGATCTCTCTCTCTGTCAAATAAATAAAATCTTAAAAAAAAAAAAAGAATGGCAGGCACTTAACAGATACTAGATTTCTGATCAGCAGCCCTGTGACTTAGGTCTTCATGTGCTGCCAAGTCACTGGGAACCCAAGGAGCACAGGCCACCGTGTCTCGGCCTTTTCAGGAGGCTGCCCTCTGCCCAGTGAGACGTGCGACTCACAGTAGCACTGAGGGGGCTGACCCTGAGTCACTGACTGGAGACGGTCTTAGAAAGCAAGACCCCAGGAGGTGTCATTCCCTCTGCCTGACGTGCTCACCTATATGTAAAGCTGGACCTCACAAAGGCCAATGCGATACTGGAAGAAATGACAGCTCTGGGCGAAACAAGAGATACTTAAAAGTTTTGAAATTCACATGTTGGAACAAGAAGGAGAGTTCAGGGCTGGGAGCACAACTGTACATCCAGCATGCTCCTCAGACCCATCTTCTCTTTTCTCTCTGCGGGCCACCGCTACCCTCAGGCCAGGACTCAGGACCTCCTGCTTTATGGAAGACCCAGGTACATCCCCCCCCTCACCCTCTGTGCCCTGGGAGCAGTCGCTAAACACAGACTGGATCTTGTCACTCCTCTGCCTGCAAAATAAAGCTCCTCAACCTCATAACAAAGGCCCTTCTGACCTGACCTCAGCTCACCTAGGGTGCCGCTGCCTGCTTCCTGGCCAGGCAGGGGAGCCTGAGCTTCTGGCACCCTGCGCTTCCTCGTCGCCTGGAGCGTCCTTCCCCCAACAGCCTTCTCTGTCCTCACTTGCCTCGTTCAAACCCTTGCTCCTCCCAGAGTCCTTCACTTCCCTGCCCCTGTACCCTAGCACTAACCGGTCTGCCTCCCTGCTTAACGGCACACGAACACGTCTCTGCTTAACATGCGTCGTTCATCCCACTTTTATATCTAGGCAACGGGAGGTGGTGAAGAGTAAGTGCGAACTCTCACGAAGGGACAAAGTTAGGATAAGGAGTTCACCCACCTGTCCTTCACTTGCAGTAGGTAGCAGACCAAGCAATAGCCAGCACAACTTTGTACAAAATTGCGCTGTGCACTGAGGAATGCCTCAGTGGTGTAACTGCCGTGCTCCTGCAGGAAGTAATCAAGCAAGGAGAGCTGTGACTGCTTCTTCACCTGGTGAATGGACACAGCGTTGACCACGGGTTCAATCATGCCACTGTCGGCAGAAATCACAAGGATCTTGTATGGCTTGATCCACAGGGGCACTCGCTCCTGTTCCCAAATGGACTGTGAGGAGACACAGAGGCATGCAACTATCATCTTTCCAAACTAGGGGAGAAGGCGAAAATCCCCCTCTGTCCCCAACCTCAGACAGTTCCCATCCTCGTGGCCTTGGATACTAGGCCATCAAGTGAGTAAAACCCACTGATCTCCCTGAGGACCAGGGAGTTCTGAGAGAAGTCCAGGGCTCGACAAGATACAGGCAAGTATGTGAGAAAAGGCATCGTATAGGTAGAAAGCCCCCAAAAGGCAGGGAGGACAGGAAACCACACTGACACCTCACAGGCCTGGACAATGTGAGCCATTAATCCAAATTCAAATAATAGGGAGAAGACAGGAAAGGATTTAGATCCAGAGAAAGCCTCTTAAGAAAATGACAATATTTATAGAAAGAATAGGATTAACTAGCAAAGTTGCTTGCAGGCGACCCATCCAAAGGTTCAGGGGATCGACATCTCTGCACACTGCAAACCAGTTGCCACAGACCAGTTAGACTAAAGGACAAATCCAGCCTCCCAGAGTTCGGACATCACAGCAGGCGCAGGTCACAAAAGGGCCACGAGGGGTCGCTGTGGAGCTGTTCCTGTGGCTGTAGTTCCTGGGGACGTACACCCGGGAAGGCGCACCAGCTTTTGTTGGATCTGCATCCAGTTTAGACCTGGGTAGGAGGCTGGCCCCCAGCAGAGCTCCCTGTGGAACAACCTGCGTAACAACCTGCATGCTCGCCTCAGCTGAGTTCGCCTTCCTCCTCCCTCCCTCTCTTACCTGTAGTTGCTTCAACACCTGGAAGGCTAGGAGCTCCTGCCGAAGATCATCCCCACACTTGACGATGACCGACAGGAGCCGCCAGTTGGGGAGGTGGCCATAGGGGGAGCCCTCTCTGATTCGCCTGTGAAGAAACAAAAGGTGTCAAAGGGTTGAGGCCAGGAGAGGAAAGACCTCACTTCCGCTGGAAGTCCAAATCAAACTCCCCACAAGGCAAGGGCTCAGATGCCTGGGACCTGATAGTTTGGGAGAGCCTGGTGGATGAGACAGATGGGCAGTGAGTACCTGAGGCCACCTCCAAGCTTTGGGAGAGGCCCACGGACCACACCCAGCCAACTCACCTTACTTTCTCCTGCCAGGGCTCTTTGAGAGCAACAGCAGAAGGGTCTTCCGGGTCTCGTCTGAAGGCTGTGGGGGTGTGAGCCAGCTGCTCCGAGAGCCGCCGTCTAGCAGGAAGAAACTGTATCATTTGCTTGGAGGAGTTACCCCAGAGCCTCATGTCCCTGTCTATGCCGGCATTTCCCGCACTCTTTCCTTGATTCTGGGCACACAGAGATAGAAACCTGGGCTGAGAGTTTTGCTAACCTGGTGTTCTGCAATCGTGTTGCAATGCAGGTT
Organism: Potos flavus; assembly: GCA_028534135.1. Lineage (NCBI taxonomy): Eukaryota > Metazoa > Chordata > Mammalia > Carnivora > Procyonidae > Potos > Potos flavus. Next base: position 72,541,152 of record CM052900.1, on the reverse strand, counting down.
ACTAGGCCCTCCCCATTTCTCCACCGAGACTCTGATTCAGATCAGGTGTGGCTCCAGCATCTGCATTTCCAGCAAGCTCTCCTCCCTCTCCCCTGATTCTGACACGTGTAATCCTCAGACCCGCTCCAAGACCTGCTCCCTTGGAGTTCTCTTAAATGTAACTTCCTTCTGTGGTGGCCCAGTAATTTCTCAACCTATACCTTCACCGCCTCGAGTTTGGTGGCCTCAGGACAAGGACGGAGTAAGGAGAGAGAAGAGGGAAAGAGAGGCTGACAGACAAGAAAGGACAGAGACAGGCAGTGCCTGAGAAGGAGGAGGAACGCGAGGCAGGGTGGTCTGGCCATACCGGATGTCCCCTGCTGCTATGAACACAGGCTCCTTGCTCTCCTGGCTGGTGATGCTGTCCACAGAGAACTGGGAAATGTTGTCACAGCTGTTGGTGTGCACTTCAGGGAGCTGGGAGAGCAGGGGACCACAGGTCAGAAGCGCCAAACACAGGCCTCACTTCTGTCACCTGCTCCTCCAGCTACTCTGCACGCTTGCCACCTCTGCATCATGACCGAACCCTCATTTCTGGACTCTGTTCCAGAAGGCCTGCCCTGCTTCCGTGCCATGCTCACCACTTGGACCCCAAATGCCTGGATGCACACACACGCCTTACTGCAATGTTTCCCTAAGTGTAAACTACCTCACTGGAATCACCTGGAATGCTGCTACAATTCGGATTGCCATATCCCGCCATCAGTCTGAAGTAGAATTACCAGTAGTGGGATTTGTAACAAGTTCTCCAAAACACCCCCAGCGTGCTCAGGTTTGCACACCACTGCCACGACCGCCAGAGAAAGCTGGACTTTTGGCCTTCTACTACGAGTTCTCCCCGGCTACAGCTGCCTTCTCCCGCAAGGTCCACAACTAGGCCCCTCTGACCATTTCTTTAGTCTCAGCCATTCAGTCTAATTTCCCCAGCTCAAATACAAAATATTCTAACAGACCTCAGGGCCCACAGCAAGGCCCTTTCCTTCTTCTTCCTCCAGAGCAGATCATTTTTCAACTCCACTAGGCACTTACTGCACACTGCCTTGTCGTATATCCTAGAAACAGATTTTTCCCCTTAAATGTCTGCGTCCAATCTTCCTAATTAGACTGTAAGCTCAAGGACAGACAGTCTTCGCAAAGTGACATCTGGTTGTGTCACAGTCCTACATAAAATGCAGCTCTGGCTCTTCACAACCCCGGCACTGAGTCCAAGTTTCCTTCCATAGTTGACAGGATCCTTCCCACAATCTGGCTCACGCCAACCTCTCCAGCCTCCCTCTTCACCACTTCTCACCCACACTGCACATCACAGCCACACGTAACGTCCTTTGGTTCCTCAAATGAGCCAAGCTGTCTTGTCCTCCAGTCTGCACATTTGCTATTCCCTCTGCAGGGAATGCTCTGCCCAGCGAGTTCCTACCCATCTGCAGGGCCCCGCTGACATACCTGCTCCTCAGGAATCACTTAGGGTGCGCCCGGGCCCAAGTCTGGAGTAAGTCCTACCCCCACCCTCAGGGGCGGCATAATGTCCCGCTCTATACAGCACAACCTGGGTCTCACCAAACTACAGCTACCTGCTGACTGGCTTTGTTCCCTCTCTCTTTAGGTCATGAACTTCTTGTGGGCAGGGCCCATCTTGTTCACTAGTCCACAGCACTCCAGGCTGGGACAAAGAAGGCTCTCCATAAATACTTCTTGAAGGAATGAATGTATGACTTATTATTCTCTACTTTCGTAAGACAACTTTATATAGCAGATGTTCAAGAAATATTTTAAGTTTCCCTCATTCCCTTGGGCTTAGAAGTTCATCCTTATATTTAACCTAAATTCCTTCTGCAGGAAAGTGAGCTCCACCTGAATATTCCAGACTAGCGGTGTTCAGGGCTTTCCCCCTCGTCCCCACGGGCACTTGCCTCAGCCTGCCTCAAGGTGTGTTCCCTTGTCTCAAATAAATGAAAGTTCCTGGAGAACGGGTGCTGGGCCCCAGTACCACCTCCCGGGAGCTCCCTCACCTCCACCTGCAGCTCGCCGATGTCATCCACTGACCAGGCCTCATCATCGTTGTCATAGTTGGGCACAGTGCTGAAGCTGCCTGCCCGCTGCTCATGGGTGATACCACATTCGGGCAGGTTCTCCACGGACCGTGTGCTCCGAATTCGGTTCTCGGGTATCCGGGCGGGGACGGTGGTGGTGTCGAAGTTTTCACATTCAAGGACTTCCACATAGATCAGGTAGGGAGCCTGGAGGGGCAGTGTGTATGTGAGAACAGTATTTCCAACTTCCCTCCACCACTGTCCCCCAAATCTCAACTCTGCTGACAATTCTCCTTCCAGCTTCCCACTCCTAGCTCCAACCCTCACCTGTCAGTCCCTTGACACAATGAATGCCACATTCAGGGCAGGAACTCGTCCTGTGAACACACATTTCAAGAATTTGGGTGAGAGAGTGCACAGGTCTTTAAAATGTTTCAGCTGATGGGCGCCTGGGTGGCTCAGTTGGTTAAGCGTCTGCCTTCAGCTCAGGTCATGATTCCAGGGTCCTGGGATTGAGTCCCATATTGCTCTCCCTCTGCCCCTCCTCTCACTCATTCTCTCAATCTCTCTCTCTCTCTCTCTCTAATAAAGAAAATCTTAAAAAAAAATGTTTCAGGGATGCCTGGGTGGCTCAGTGGGTTAAAGCCTCTGCCTTCAGCTCAGGTCATGATCTCAGGGTCCTGGGATCGAGCCCCACATCGGGCTCTCTGCTCAACGGGGAGCCTGCTTCCCCCCCTCTCTCTGCCTGCCCCTCTGCCTACTTGTGATCTCTCTCTCTGTCAAATAAATAAATAAAATCTTAAAAAGAAAAGTTTCAGCTGAGCTTCAACATGTACAGATGATATACTTGGGCAAAACTATCAATTACCACTTTGAGAGAGGCCTAGAAGCCCATCTGGGGGCTTCTCCTAAAGACAGAGACTGGGGAAAAGCCAGGCATTGTTCCAAGCAGGGTTCTAATCCTCAATACTTCTTCTGAAAGAAGAATCTGAACCATTAGTACTCATTCTAGTGAGCAGACAGCTAATTCTCTCCAACATGAGTCCGGCATCGGCATCCTTCTCTCCTTCTACCTTCCCACTCTGATCAGCAAAGGTCTTAGAAACAAGAGATGTCTCTACTCACACTGTCACAGTATCTGGAAAGCCTAAGAGTTATGGAAGGGCTGGGGAAGAGCTACCAAAGGGCTGGAAGGAGACTGGAGAGCAACTCCATCCTGAGACATGGGAAGGAAGAGGCAAGCTGAAAAGATTAGGCTTCTTTGGTCCAGAAAAACAAGGCCCAAGAAGGAGGACAAGAAGGCCCTCAGAATCACAACGGCACTGAGGTAAAGTCAAGACTGACATGTACACATGAACCGTAGAGGCCAGGATGTTGGTGAATCATCCGTGGGTGTACACACGAACCTGGACAACCATGGGAGAAGAGTCGAACAGGGGGTAGGTTTTGGGCCAGAGCCCACCTACCTTGTCCTTGGAGTTGAGGACAACAGCCTGGGTGTGGGGCACGCGGACCACGTGGTGGTCAAAGCCGGCAGTGGGCAGCCAGACTCGGGCAGGGAGCTTATGGTTGAGCAGGGAGAGCTCTGAGATCAGCCGCTGTGTTTTCTGCTCCTTGGTGGGGAGCGTGGCCAGCCGCTTGCCAATCGCCATCAGGGACTTGATGAATTCTCGCTCAGGAGCCAGTCTGACGGGCTGCAGGGGGTTGGGGCAAAGTAAAAGACGGTGAAGAAACCGTAGAAAAAGTGGCCCGCCCACTCAGTCACTCCTAGCCATGGATTCCAATGTCTGGAGAACTCTAGGGAAGGAGCTACCTTTCAGAACTGGTGGGACATCCCACCATTCCACCCCTGACAACTTCAGCTGGGCAAAAGTAGAAAAGCCAGCACACTCCTCCACAGGCTGATTCTTGAGGGTGAAGGGGGTGTGAACCTATGTCACTGGAGGTACCCCTCTTCTCTTGGACCTGAGTTTGTTACAAACTGTCCCAAGGCTTCGAGATGGGTGGGGGGACAACATCCAGAGATGTTGCTTACACCTGATGTGTTTCACTTATCTCCAGGTCCTTGAGCTGAGTCTCTGCTGAGGGGCTCTGCCAATGCCCCACAAGGCTAGGGAGGGGCGCTCTGAGTCATTACTTGTCTCCTTTCAAAGAAGGACTTAATCCATTTAAATGACTTTTGTTACCTTTCATAGCATCCCCCTGTCTGCCCCACAATCTCTTACAAGGCGTCAGTGCACATGCAGGGGATATGAAGGGGATGAGCAGACTCTGCGTTAATGAGGGAACAATCAACGGGGACAGAAAAAGCAGACAGAGGGAAGTAGGTGTGGGGAGTGGGTGGAGAATGCAATAGCTCCTTTCAGCCCTTGACAAGGGCCCTGAAGGTCTGTCTCTTTCAGGAGTTCCTCCTTAGGTCCTCTTCCCCTACCTCTCAGGGACAGGCTCCCCATATTAGCTCTCTGCTGTGAGCTTGGCTCCTCAGGCTGGGTATTTCAACATTCCCAGAAAGGGCAAAGTCCGTGTGGGCAGTGAGGTGAGGGTGGGGGAAAAGATGGACACAAAGAAGAGCTCTTCCCAGCCTAAGTCCTTCTACCATTAGGGGTACTTTATCAAGGTAGCCACCAGCATCCCCATCCCATCTCCCCCCAGCTAGATAAGAACAATATTTCCTCTTCTTATAAAAACAGCATTTCACTCACCAGGCCTTTCTCTCCCTCTCTGTGGGTCCTGCTTAGTTTTCTGAGAACTGAGAATTTCTACCCTTACTCCCTCACACTGCAAAAAAGAGCTTCTTTTTGAAAGTTGGGTAGTACCGGGCCCATCTCTGCATATGCAAAGAGCCAAGGTTCAAAGGAACAGCTCATCTCTCAGCCTCTGCCCCACTGGGCGCTGGCTCAGGGTCCCACATAATAATGAAATAGGGTGTCAGAATCAATCGGGGATGCTCTGGGAGACAGAGTTGAAAAGAGATCAAGACAGGAAGACAGGAGAACTGGGCTTCTGTGGTCTCTGGAAATATCTCAGGGGCCTCATGGAAAAAGCAAAAGAAAGGAAGAGGAGATTTGGAAACTCACTCCTACATTCATCCTGATCCCCTAATCCATCCACTCAGGTGGCAAATGGTCACTGTTCCAAGGACCCTCCACCCCAACCAATTCATAGTCATCTCAGATTAGAAAAGGCAGAATTCCTTCCCATCCTCAAATCAGCATTTTGCAGGGGCGGGGGGGGGGGGGGGCGCTACGTTCCTTGGATCAGCATGTTGGAGATGTGACCCCAGGCCTCCAGAGAGGCTCTGCCACTTGGGAAGAGATAGGAATCATGACTGAAAGGGGATCAGCACAGAACAGAGAAAACTGATTGGGTAGACAAATCAAAAAGAAAATGTAAAAAAATCATCCAAACTCCCAGAGGGTCCAGCATTTCCTCTCACGTCTCTGCCCAGCAACAAGGTCTGAGACCCTGTGGGACCAGAGGGTCAGGGGTTAGTCCAGAGGGAACAAGAAAGGAGAATGCGGATTAAGGAACCTCCTGGGCAGTGAGCTGGGAAAGGGAAGAACTCAGACCTGGAAGAAAGATGGTTGAAATTAAAAAAGAAAACCGGCTGTGGAGAGGTAAAACTTTCCTTCAGGCCAAATCCTGTTTGCTTTTGGGGTCTGCTCCCCCAACACAGGGCCTAGCATTTAGAAGAACCGAATAAATATTTGATGGTCTGATGGCAGTAGCCACGGGGAAAGGGTTCTGGGTGGGAGAAATAGGATCGTGGGGGTTTCTGCCAAGCAGTTCTTGGCTCCAATCCAGGGGTAAATTCTACCTCTCTCCCAGCTGTTTGCTCTAGAGACCCAGGAACTGGGGGCTGAGTTGCACTGCATCCCAGCTGCGTCTGGGAGAAGGATCGAGCCAGACTAAGCCTAGGCTCAGGGCACTGGTGACAAAGGGCAGGGGACTCCTCCAGGCTGGGGAGTCCTGGGAGGGAGGAGCTAATCTCCCAGGAAGAAAAGGCACCTTTTAACTCCAGCCTTGGCCTGGGGACTCAGAAGACCTGGGGACCTGAGGACGGAGAGGAAATGCGGCCACAGGGGAGAGCCTGCCACCCAGTCCCAGCCTGGCCCCACTTACGGAACTGAATGAATTATCAATACTCTCGGTGCTGGAGGAGAGCTCCTGGGAAAGGGCCAGAGGGCAAGGGGAGGAGGAGGGGCAGGGAGGGAGGGGAGAGAGACAAAGGCAAAGAATTTAGCTCCAACTTGGATCATAACTGCTTCTCTTGTGTATCTCTACCTGACTGCTTTAATGAGAGAAAGTCAACCCAGAAACACCACTTGACCAAATTCTTGAAACCTGTGGGAGATGCTGGAGGGTTGGCTCAGACCTTAAGAGGCCTGGGCTTTTCACTTTCTCCCCTTCTCTTCTGGCCTGCACCGAGCTCTCCCTCTCCCGAGCTCTCCCTCTCCGAGCTCTCCCTCTCCCTCGAGGACAGACCCTACGGCTGGGTGCCTCAGGGCAGTAAGTGCACTGCCAAGCCGCCTGCTTTCTCTTCAGCCATTCACATGCTCCCAACCAAACCCTTCTCTGTGGAAACCACCACAAAGAAACTGAATTTAACAAGCGGCATGGCCCCCATACTGGAAAGCCTGGATTCCTCCAGCTTCTTGCAAATGTCAGGGAGGAAGCAGAAGAGCTAAACTTCAGTGCCAGGGGGTGTCTCCTTTCCAACCAGCCTCATTATCATCCTGGGAAGACCAGTCCCAACCTTGAGCCATGTGAAGTTTGGGATGAAGTATCTGGGGTACCCCAGAGCCATGAGCAGGACATCTCTGGGCTAGATGCTGCTGGGTGTAAAGGATGGCTAACTCTCCTATCTACTTAACCTCCGCAGGCTTCCTATCAGGCTGTTTCATGCCACACTCAGTATATTACAATTTCTGGACCTCAGCTGGGGAGCTGGTCCTAGCTGCATCCACCCGAGAAAGCTGAGCAGCTGGGCAGCAGCTGTCCAGGTCCCAGCCTAGGAGATTTATCGGAATCTCATCCCAGCCCTGTGTCTTACTGGGAAAGGGCTGGTGGTCACACTTGCCGTCAGCAGCTCTACTGCAGCTTGTGCACGGGCCCATCCTGGGTTCTGTCCGCCAAGGTCTCCCAGGGCAGGGAGAAGGGGGCAACATGCATGCACAAACGTGCAGGCGGGCAGGGGCCTGGACTTAAGAGACAAAGTCCTGGGAGCTCCCAGGGCAGCAGGGCAGTAGTCACTGAGCTTCTACTCTGCAATCAGCATTTCAAGCATCTACTTAATTCCATTCCCTGGTTTACATTCTCTTCTAGCTGGAGGTCCTATAGTCAAGTCATTCCTCGAAGAATCGGAGCAGAGGGGCACTTGCAGGGAGAAGGCAGGCCAAACACTCTACCAAGGCAACTCTCCTTTGGATAGAGGTGGGAGGGAGAATTGAGGCAGCGAGGATGCCAGGGCCTATTCTGACTTAGTGGTTCAATTTCTATCCATAAGGTGGTCGGGGAAGGACCAGCAGGCAGGATACTAGCTCCATGAGCAATGCTCCAGCTGATTCTTCCACAGACAGGGCCTGTCTGATTCATTAGTAGCCTTGGGGGAAGGGAGGTATATCATGATCTTTTCCTCTCTTCTACTCTGGAGGCTTGAGTCACTCATACTGAGTCAGCTCCAGGAGAAAAGCTGAGGCCAAGAAGCTGACATCACACTACATCAGGCTGGAAGGCCCACTGGGGCTTCCAGTGTGACATGCAGCAGATTTCTCTGTACAAAGGTTATAGTCCTGAAAAGCCAGAGCTGATCTACTATGAGTGTCATGATGTGAGGCAGGGTGTGGGGTGGTAGCTAAATCATCTCTGCTCCCTGAGCCCCCATTCTAGGCCAAAATGTTTACCATTTGGTTACTAATGGGAAGAAAGACTACCTGAGCAGAGTCCTCCAATTAGGCTGACAAAATCTGCTTTGAAGCGGCAGGCTTCAAGGGCTGAAATGGTAGGGGCTGGGAGAAATCCGTGCTAGAGTCCTTGGCTTGTAGTGGAGCTTGTAGTGGAGAATGTGAAAGATCCGTCATTAAAAGAAAACAGAACCCTCGTGTGAGATGTGGGCAGAAAAGGAAGGTGCAGGGAGACTCCGGGCAGGAAGAGAGCTGTGTGAGCAGCTGGGGCCTCTTCTCTGTGGCCTCACTTTACCCTCCAGAACTTCTCTTTAGATAATGACGTGCTTTGTTTAGTAAGCTGTAGACTTCCTCCTTATATGCAGGAAACAGCTTTTCAAGAGAGTCACAAACTCCACCAAAAAACTGTTAGAACTGATAAATTCAGTAAAGTTTCAGTATACAAAATTGAGAGCCACACATTAAATGGACTCTTAGATAAAATGGGGTCTCCACATTATAAGTTCTTGGAGGGAAGAGCCGCACTTTATCCTTTATCCTTCACTGCCTCTGGCATGGGCTGTGCACACAGTACAAGCTCATTTGTTGAGTGAACAAATGTTGCATAACAGGGGAGAAGGAGGAGCAGAAGGAGGAAAACCAATTCCCTTGGTATGTGGGGAACAAAAGCCTTGACAGACGTATCCTCAAACTGCCAAAGGGGTTTGGACAGACCGCTGTGCTGAAGACTCCAATGCTCAGACCCCTAGAGATATTCATATTTATTCTCTCACTCCTGCTCTCATGTTTCCTAAGAACGCACAGTGGATTTGGTGTCTCATTCTGCTGGCATCAGATAACCCAGGAATGCCTAGGGATCTGGTATCTCCTTCCTCTCCTGGATCTAATAACCCATGATAAGGAGGCGGGGAAGAATGGCAGCCAGAGAAGCCACCTTAGAGGATTTAGCACTTACAGAATACCTGTGTCTCAGAGTCACCCATAATCCCATCCTGGGAAGGAGTTAGATCCAAGGAAGAGGGACCAAGGACCAGCACAGAGTAGGCCCGAGGCCTCAGCTTTTCTGGTCCTAAGATGATGACTACCAAATGTGTATAGAGAAAAGCCATGCCTGACAGGAGGCACCAAGGGGCTCACTTGCAGCTGCTCACACACATACTGCTACAGGCTCGACCCCAAGAGAAGGGGACCCCAAACCCTTCAGGACCTTAGTCCCACCAGATGTGGATGATTCTTCTTGCTCTACAACAACTTCCCTTCATGACTCTGAACTTCCGTGCCAAGCTCAACCAGAAAAGAAAACGGTCCATTTTGGTTCTGGGAATAGATGGGCTCTTCTGCCTGTGCATGGAATTGTGGAAACCTAGATGTCTAGGGCTTAGGCCATTCTTCCCCAAGTGGACTCTGACAGCTGAGGGCCTGGGAATGCAGATGCTGAGAAATAAGCAAGCTGGCTCAGCTGAATGATTAAGAGCAACACCTGTGATGTGAGGCCTAGCTGAGGGACCCTGGGCAAATCACCTCACCTCTCTAAGCTTGTCTCTTCAATGGTAAAATAATCCCTGTCTCTTAGGACTGCTGAGGATGAAACGTAAAGTACTGGGCAGATGGTCGGCACATAAGAAGTGCCCAATAAATGTCAGCTCTTTTAGCTTCACTATTATTATCATAACAAAACCCCAAATTTCCAGAAAGCACGCTCTGCAGTCTCCCTCTGTCTTGCCTTTTCCCTTCCCTGGTCACTCTGATTCAAAGAAGTTGAAAAGTCCCATTGTATCAAAACCGTGAGTGCGTTATGTGCCCCATGGGGCAGATGCCAGCACCACGGCTATATGCATTTTTCCAACAAGTGCAAATTCCTTGTTCTTTTCTCCCTTCTTCCCTAGACTGGGCTGGCAGCCAGGATGAGAGCTGGGCGAGTGGTGAGTCAGAGGGGGGGACTGGGGCATCATTGTCTGGCTGGGATACCAGGTTACTGACACTTAATTGTCCAGTGGCAACTTCCCGAGCTATCTGTCCAGACATGGAATGGAAGGTGGGCATAACCTACTGACGTGCTTATCTCCTCTCTGCTCTGGACACCCCCAACTGCTGCTGCGGCCTTCTCTTCTTTCCAGCCTTCAGGTCTCTGACTAGACTCCGGGCATGCCCAAGATTTCCTCTACACCAAGACCGCTTCCCTCTTCCCTCTGTGCTTCTCCCAAATGCTAAGACATCCCTTCCCCTGAGGAAAGGCAGGCACGAGGGCATTCTGCAGATACCTGAGTGGTAGGGAATGAACCTTAGTCTTAAGTCAACAAAAAGGATCTTTGGAGAGTGGGGCAGAAGGATTATGAGGAGGAGTGACCAGGAGAATGAAGTTAAAGCTCTATTTAATATCCTTCCCCCAGCACACACACCATCCCTTTTCCTCCATGATGGCTGCTACTCTGAGAGGTTCTGGTAGGTATCCCAGGTCTCAGGTCAGGGTGGGTAGGGTCTCTGCCACCGTTCTAAGTAAGTAGTTAATGGAATGGCAGTGATGCTGAGTAAAAACAACTGGACAGTCAGGAGTGTCAGCCTTGCTATTAGCTACATGACCTGAAGCGAGTCAACTTCTATCTCTCTAGGTCTCTGAGTTCTTCCTTTGTAAGATGAGACAGTTGGAATACATGAATTCTAAGGTCTTTTTCCACTCTGACATCCCATGCTTTTATCAGTGAAATGAAACAGAGGGAAGGAGAGAAAAGGACAGAGGAACTGTATGTCAGACATCCTGTCTCCATGCCGTCTTGCCCTGCTGCCCCTCCCAGGCACTTTACCTCATCCTCATTTTCCACTTTAGGGTTGCTGGCTGTTCGTTTCAGGTTGCTGCTGAGACTTATGCTGGCGGTGGCATCAGACTTAGAGCGCTGGTGAGTCCTCTTAGAGGGAGACAGCCCCATGTCAGAGGCTGGGCTCAAGGAGGGCAGCTCCCTCTTCCGGTGAGCTGGCTTCAGCTCATCCGAGAGGATCAGCTTCCGGAGCTTGGTCCCACGGGAGTGTCGCTGAGTGGAAATGTGCATGTCTGAAGAGTAGGCCCCAAGCAACAGGGCGCATTGGAGAGAAAAGTTAATGCTCTGGCGGCAGCGATGGACTATGTAGGGCTTGATGGCATCACCCACGTCCTCATCCATGTGGATGTACATGTTAAGCAACTGGGGCAGATAGAAATCCACGTCCTCATTGCGAAAGCAGAAGAGCCGGTTGCCGATGTAGGCTTGTACTCCAGGCTCCTTGGAGTTGTACAGGTATGAAATGGCCATGGAGATGTCAAATAGTTTTGACTCAAATAGCCTCAGCAGCCAGGACTGTTTGGCCGAATTGTTCTGCCGCCGCCTCCTTGCTCCCTTGGCTGTGCCCGAGGCCACAGCGGCCCCCATTTCCTCTTCCTCCTCCCTTATCTGGGCAGGTGGATCGTCCAGGCAACGGATCGCACTGTCCAAAACATCCCCATTGACCAGCTCCAGTGGGGTGTCTGTGCTGGATACGGCCACACCTCCATGCAAAAGCTTGACTTGCTCCAGCACCTCCTCGCAGGCCTTCTGGGCCACTTCAGGGTCAATCACTGATAGTTCCCCGACCCCCTCTGTGATGACGCCTAGCAAGGAACCCCCATTATTCCCTGGCGGGCCAGGAGTGGGCTCAGAAGTTGGCTTCAGGGGGGCAGGTTCCACCACCATGTCTCCCATGGCCACAGCCAGACTTGGAGCTTCCAAGCTACAGGAGGAAGGAGGGAGAAAGGAACAGAGAGGGAGACACATACACACACTGGTTAGTGGTGCCATCCTCAGGTCTTCCTTTCGTCTACCATGAAACCTTCCCGTGCCCCTCCTCTTTTGTCTTCCTGGACTCCTTCGAAATCAGATGAGAAGTCATCTCCCAGGAAGCCTTCCCTGACTACCTCCACTGCTGGTCGCCGCAGTACTCTCCCTTTCTTCTGCACTTAGCTATCAGCTTAGCCTCTGTTCCTACCTTGCATTTGCAAAATGCTGCTTTATACGTTATGCTTACACAGGTTTACAAATTCTTCAGGTAGACTGGGAAGCAATTCTGGTCTTATTTCCTTGTCACTGACTCTTCAAATGCTTTTCTATCTTTGTGGTCTTCTTGTGTCTTCCTTGACACACCTGCCAATAACCTTTCTCTTTTCCTCTTTAAATTGTATTTCCTTACTCATATAACACTTCAGACACAGGTCCTAAGCATCTCACCTCCATTTGGTATCAAAGTCTTTTTTTTTAAGTTTTATTTTTACTTAAGTACTCTCTACACCCAACGTGGGGCTTGACTGAACTCAAGATTCTGAGATCAAGAGTCCCACGCTCTTCCGACTGAGCCAGCCAGATGCCCCCGGTATCCAAGTCCTAATGTGTTTGTCTAGTCACAGATACTTTCTTACCTTCCCTGCACATTCAAAGTTCCCAAGGAATAAGGGCCAGCAAATAACATCCAGGCTTCACTGAGAAGAAGACAGCTCTAAACCATCAACACCCCTGCTGAAGTGTGCCATTTCTCTGCTTGTGTAGCTTCCTGATGTCATTCCCTCTTTCTCTAGTGCCGCAGCAGTTAAGTATAGTGGAAAGACTCCTGAACTTGGGAGTCAAATGGGCCGGGATTCAAGATCCTAGCTCTGCCATTATGAGATGTGTAAACTTATGCAAACCATGTATCTTCTGAGTTTCAGTTTCCTCAACTGCAAAATGGGAAAAACATATCTACTTCTCATTATTGCTGTGTGGGAAAACTTCACGAGTGCAGAAGGATCTAGCACAGTCCTTGGCACGCAGTAGTACTCAATAAATATTAGGTGAATCCGAATCACCTAACAAGTTAGTAAAGAGTATGTATATGTATGAGTGTGTGTGTGCACACACATACACTGTTTATAAAGAAATTAGTGAATTAGAGTTACACTTGTTGTCTAAGAATCTCCCAAAACATTCATGACAGCCCTCTCCTACCCCCAACACTACTTTCTCCATTACCATACACACAGCCCAAGAACCAGAAAGGCTGGGAGAAGGCAAAAAGAATTCAGCTAGAGCTCATGGGTCTATAACTTCCAAAAAACAGGGAGGAACAGCAATCCCATCACCAAGAATCCCTCTCTGGGGTGAGAGAACATTGCTGATAAAAGCCACTGCCTTCCTAGAACGATTCTTCCGAGCCCCACCAAATTTAGATTGGAATAGTGTAGAACAGAAGGAAATTTCAAAGCAAGGACTGGGAGAGGCACATTGTTGATGTCAGATCAACCCAGCTCCAGAGTCTGACTGTAGTCAACAACGGGCTCAGAGGCCTCTTCACAAAAACACAAATAAGAGTGAGTTTAAGATGAACTCAAGAGCGTGAGCAAGAGGAAGGCAGAATCTACTGTAGAGCTAAAATGCAAGTAGTTTCCAACTATCAGTGACATCGCCTTTGATGCGAGTGAATCTGGGTGCATATAACTTTGGGTAGGTGAAAGGAGGCTTGAGATACAAATTCTCCAATCACTCCAATCCCACCACCACCCTTCCAGTGCATCTTCTTGCACCTCTGAAACATTAAGAGTCAACTAGGCTGCTCTGCAGACAATTACACTAGGCTACTACATAGCCTAGATCCCTGCCTCCCAGCAGTCACCACTAAAGTCTTGCAGGAAGACAGATGGAGAATTCTTCTGTTCTCAGAGATCACCAAAAAAGGCGACTTCAGTTTATCTTTCTCCCAACTCTGTCAAACAAGAAGTTCCCATCCCTGAATTTAATTTCTCCAATGCAGCTTAAGCTTGGTATCAGTAAAAATTTGGCAACTCGTTCATCATACTCTCTCCTGAAATTAGGCAGAGCCCTCTGAGTAGTAGAACCAGCATGGCTGCCTATGTGGATCTGTCTCTACTCGCCAACTTTAGGTTACACAGAAATAATAAGAAAGCTTTAACCACTCCTTGCCACACCTCTGCAGGGTACTCGGCACCAGAGGGTCATTCTAATTCAGCTGAGACCACCACCTTTTAGGTCTGCTGAAAAACTCACATGATAGCCTCAATCGTTTTATACAACCAGCTTTTATTTTTCCCTCAGTCTCTCTATGTTTGGCAAATCTTTCCCCTTCCCTCTACTCCAGAAACTTCCAAGTTATCAAAAGCTCCTAAAATCCACTTTCCAAAACTTCCAAGGGACATGAAGTTCAGACAGCCTCCCATATACAGCACCTAAGACCTCCCTAGGATCCTCAGCAGATGCCTGCCCCAACTGATCACAACTGGGATAATTGCTGGCACCAGGAGGGGAGGAAAGAATGCCATTATTATTATTTTTTTAATCCCAGGGCTCAGCCAGGAATCCCGCATCATGGTACTCAGGGGACTTTTCCACTGAATGGATCCCCCATCTCAGTCTTTATTCCCCAGGGAACCAAATGGCGTCAAGAGATGCAGGAAAGCTGGACTCCTCTCCAGTGGCTCTGCCACTAGAAACTACCAAATTGGAGCTGGACCTCCCTTGTCTCCCTGAGCCTCAAGGATTGCCTGCATCTGAAACAAGTCATGGGGGGAAGGAGGTGTTGAGTTGCCAATTTAGACAATAGGAAATAGGAAAGGTTGGGGCACCTGGATGGCTCAGATGGTTAAGTGTCTGCCTTCGGCTCAGGTCATAATCTCAGGGATTTCAGGATCCTGCCCCACATTGGGCTCTCTGCTCAGCAGGGAGCCTGCTTCCCTCCCTCTCTGCCTGCCTCTCTGCCTACTTGTGATCTCTCTGTCAAATAAATAATAAAATCTTAAAAAAAAAAAAGAAAAAGAATTAGGAAAGGGATTTTCCAAAACCTAAGTCCTAACATGGTCTTCAACAATTCATTCATTTTCAAAAGCAAAGACAATATGGCTTTGGTAAGGAACCATTCTAAAGAAAGTGAAAGGACTAAAAAGCGAAAGAAAAAAGAGGTCCTGTATTCATCACCCTTCTCCTTGTAAGAGAAAAAGAAAAAAGAAGACAATCCAAATCTACAATATCAACTGGCTCCTATGCTCTCAAGGACGTTCAAACAACGAGGCTCCACATTTCACACTGAGAGCCTAAACTGGTCTTCCAATTGGATGATGAAGGAACCCTCAGCGGCCTCCCCCACCCCAGCCTAGCAGCTGGCTTCTAGGCACTAGGGTGGGAGTGGAGGAGTGTTAACAACTGATTGGGCTCCACAGTTAATTGGGCAATGCAGGGAATCCTCATCCGAGCATCAGGGGGCTATTCAGGGCTGAGCACAGCGGTGGCTGTAGAGGACAGAGAGCGTGTACATGCTTGTGTTCTCTATGACCTAGCATTTAAGTAAA
This sequence comes from Potos flavus, assembly GCA_028534135.1. NCBI lineage: Eukaryota > Metazoa > Chordata > Mammalia > Carnivora > Procyonidae > Potos > Potos flavus. The sequence goes on along the minus strand of CM052900.1, from coordinate 72,525,847 downwards.
TGTCTGCAAAAACTCTAGGGAGAAGGGATATTTAACCTGGCTTTCGGCTTCTCATCACCTCAAAAGATTCCAGGCAAAGAGCTCTCCAAACCCCCACTGATCTCCATTAAAGGATTTCCTGGATTGGTCTCTGCTAGGACAGGACAGTAGAAAGCCCCAAATCAATTCCCCCACCCAGTTAATGACCATTCCCTTCTTGGGGGACTAGAAAAATATGGATTGGTTCAGACAAATCCTCATGTTTTTACAGGTTCCTGTATTTTCATGGAATTGTCTTAAGAGATCATCTGATTTCCAAGCAGGTAGGCAAACTCAATTTTCCTCCCTTTGAGATGGATCGTGTGAGTTGAAAAAAAGGGTAGTGAAGCCACTATCTTCATCCTACAAGGTGGGTAGTTAAGAGAGACTGTTACAAGTTCATGGAAAAGAAAGGGAAGTTCACATATGTTATTTAAAATCACATGGGCTTCTAATAAATAAAAATGACAATTATATAAACAAGAAGTGTAAATCCTCTAAAGTTCAATCTTCCTTTGTAACAATTAATAAATCAAAAAACCTAGAAATAGAGGCACAAGCATTTTTTCCAATGCTTTGGTGATAACCTTCAGAAATAAACATGGAGATAATTAAGATGTTCACTCTAAAGGAGGACTGGGCAGAATGGAAAGGGACTGTTGATTTCACCATAAACTCTTAAGTACCATTGGATTTATTACCAAGTGCATGTTTGCCTTTGATAATAATTTTCTTTTAAAGATTTTATTTTTTTAAGTAATCTCTATGGTCAATGTGGGGCTTGAACTTACAAGTCAGAGATCAAGAGCTGTGCGCTCCACCGACTGAGCCAGCCAGGCGCCCCACCTTTGATAATAATTTTTAAAAAGAAGCTGCTCTTCCAAAGAGACTTCGCATCACCCTAGGCTGCTTGTTCTGCTGTTGAGAAGTTCCTCCTCATATCTTAAAGTCTAACTCAAACCTTTCGTTAAAAGGTCTCAGCTCATCTTTCCCCATTGACCAATGGACAAAGTGGAGATCAAGTACTACTTCTTCCTCATAGAAACTTGGGGCCGAACAGTGAAGTAGGCTCAGGTCCTAGCAGGAATCACGTGAATGCATCCCCGAGGCCCCAGTGGCGGACTGGCATCAGGGAAGAGGGCATTCTCGAGCTAGCAGCAGAAAGGTAGGGAGGGCAGTGGTCTCAGGGTAGTTAAGTCAATATTGAATCAAGCTGAGAAGTCTCTGTGCAGGGCCATGGGAGCTGGTATAAGCAGATTCCAGTCAGACAGCCCAAGCCAGCTCTGGGAGCCCCTGCTGAAACAGACAGATGGCAAAGAAAGTAACCTGTGCACTCACCTCTCTCTGAACTGTTCCTTCCTGCCGCAAGCCCCAAATGCGCTTGGACTAGGCCCTCTCTTGTCTCATGCCAATTACTGAAAGGTTCCTCCCAAACTTCTTCCCCAAATCAAAGACTCTCAATTTGCTGCTTTGGATGGCTTTCAGCAAACATGTTCTCATGCAGTGTGGACCCAGCTCTGAGAATGAAGCAGGGAAACTAGGGGAAATATGATTTCTCTTTGGGGGGTGTTTCCAAGGACTGAAACTGCTCCTAAAAAGGAGAATAAGGAGACTACATTCTGGCTAACAATAAAGAGGGAGACAAGGGAGAAGAGGGAAGAGGAAGCATGATTACTTCCAAAAAGACCTAGAGTTGGAAGATAAATGCAACTTCATGTGCCCTCTTTACTATCACAGGCCAAGAGAGACATGGCATACAAGGGAGCAACTAATTTCCTGAGCCCCACCTCACTCCAAGTTCTCTTTTCCAGCCATCTTCCTCAAAGGGCTTTCCCACAAATATACTTTCCACCTACAGAATCTAGAGTTATGGATCAAGTCCAAAAGGAACAGCACAGGTGGTCAGCAACTTCATGTAGTGGAGAAAAAAGGCAAGGCAGACAAAGCTCATCTTTCAAATGGACTATTGCCACAGCTGTCGACTAGAAAGACCCAAAAGACAGATCACAATGAAGGAAAACTCTCAGGTCAGCTAAACCACTACTAAGAAATGCCTTTTGTCTGTGAAACCCAGAATGTTTTGTAAACAAATAAACCAAGTCTAATTTTTCCCCCAACCCACATCCTACAAGTAGCCTATAACTGCACTGATGCCCACAGAGTGGGCCCTTCTCCCAAAAAGGTCACTCTAGAGGTCAAGTGAGGAAGTCACATGCTGAACCCAGGAGTCCTGATTCTGAATGTCCAAGCTCTTTCTAATGTCTCATGTTCCTTTTCCCAGTTACCCCTAACCCCACCCTAGGCCTAAGCCCTTATGGAATCAACCACAACTATTCCAGTAAGCCACAGACAATAAATTGACTCCTTTTGGATCTGGAAGACACTCTACTCAGTGATCCCTTAAGGACAAGCCTAAAATTAAGTAATCCAAAACAAAAAAATTTCTCACAATCTTAGTTTCCATGCAGGCCTGTTCATCCCTCCTAGTGGCTGATCCTGGGTAGTCAACAAAGTGTAATCTGATAGGAACTTCTTCAAAACTTACTCCATCCTTCAGAAACACCCTTTTTTCCAGAAAAGCCTGAATGAAACAGCTGAGGCTTCCCCCTCCCCCTGTCCATCCTCTCAACACATTTTCTTCTTAGTTCAAGGTTTAGCTGATCCTGAAATAAGTGGTATGCAGAGATAAAGAATGTGACAGAGAACACACAAAGACCACAAGGAAAACAGAACCAAGGGTCACAGGATCAGCAAAATCCTTGAAACTTGAGAGAGAAGGTGTCAGAGATGGAAATCCTGAATGGGAAGGGGCACTGTCAGATCTTTTCTATAGGAACAAACCTGCAGAGGTTAGGGTACTGAGAAGGGGGGAAAGGGAAGCTAAAGAAAGTTACACGGATCATAAAGCACTCTAGAGAAGGGTAAGGATTAAGGTCAAAGTACAGAGCAAACGGTACTTTGGGAATGACAATGAGGACCTGAGATTCCTTAAGGGGAGGGGAATAGGCAATTCTTGGAAGCTAGGAGCTGGGTGGGTGGCGGTGAGGTAATGGAATCAGAAACAGAGGAACAGAGGGCCACAGGGAAGAGAGAGCTCAGGGAAATGGGAATCCAGTGCTACGGTTGCACGGAGACATCGGAGGAAAGGGGCAAAAATAGGAAAAGGGATGAAGGCGGAGGCTGTGGCAAAGGTTTAGGGCAGGAACACAGATGACGAGGAAGGGCAAACAAGGATGGACATTACAAGAGGTACCCTGATGTGGAAAGGGTTTGTGACTTAGGAGAAAATAATTCGGGACGGAGGCAACAGGGATAAGGGGGAGGGGGATCCCCGGGGCGGAGGGAGGAGCTAAACAGAAGAGGAAGCCAAAAAAGCAGAGGGGACCCCAGACTTGCGGGGAAAGGGTGGAGAAGGCACCCGCGGTGCAGCTGCCACCCAGGGGGCAGTTTTGTAGTCAAACCCAAGTGTGGGGGCGGGGGGAGGCTGTGCGGGACAGGGTGGGAGAGGGACCCCCCCTCACAGCGCCAGGGGGACTCACGGGGTAGGAGCCGCTTACCTCCTGGGGATCCCCGCGGAGGGGCTGCGGGCGGTCGGGGTCGGGCTGCCGACACCGCCGCCTCAGCAGCAGCGGCCGCTCCCGGGTTCCATTGGCCGCCTGCGCTTCCCTGACAGCGGCCGCGGCGGCTGAGCCAGGCCCCGGCTTAGGGGGTGCCCTCGGCGCCGCCTGAGGGGGCCTTCGCGCTGCCTCAAGTCGGACCGGCCCGCACAGCCTCCTCGCCTTCCCTCCGCAAACGCAAGACCAAAAGAAAAAAAAAAATCCCAGTAGGGCTCAATTCTTCTTGTGAGTCCCAGCAACCCTTCTTGGGATATGCCTTCCTGCTTCTCCGACGCTCAGGACCCTACCAATCCCACAGCAACCTAAAGAGTCGGGTGAGCTGCCCGGAACATGCCTGTTCAGAAATAGAAAAGGGGGCGGGGAAGACGCGTTTGGAAGCCGGGGAGGGAGGGGAGGACGAAGGGAGGATCCTACGGGTGGGAGGAGGGGCCAATCTTCCTGAGGTTAAGTGGTAGCGTTTGCGAGGCTAGGGAATCGAGAAGATAGTAAAATTTTCTGGATAAGGGACGGGGGCTCCTGTCCTAGAGCGGAGAGCTGCTGGTCGGCAGGCGGGTGCGGGTGCCCTGTTAGAAAGGAAGTACAGACACATTGGGTACTTCGATAAGTACCTGAACATGCAAATTATATGTAAATGAGCCCGTTTGTGTTAGCAACCGAGTTACCGTAATCGCGGTCAGTGGCTTTCCCCCCTCCCCTATTCCACAAGACTCTTAGTAAATTAGGCCGTGTGATGGACGAGGGGGGCACGGCGGGGAGCGGAGAAAGAGAAAGGGCGGGCGGGCGGGGAAGATGGTCACCCTCACCACCCTTTTCCTATTCATCTTTAAGGACGCTGCCAAGATTACGCCCCTTATCGCTTCAGGAATGGCGCGGTCCAACCGCGTCAATCTTTCGCGGTTAGCTGCGCGACTCGAGGCCTTGGTTCTGCCTCCGAGGTTACCACCTGCCTGGGTAACCTTTGGCCTCCAGCCTCCGGACGTCGATCCCTCCAGGGAGGGACTGGACAGGGCCAGATCGGGAGAGGTGAGTGATCATAACCCCTTCTTCCAAACAAAACCGAACCATATACAACTAAACAAATAAACAAAAACACGCCCTGCAGCTGGACCTGTGGTTTTGGTTTTGTCCGTCAGAACCTCTGTCCCAACCCTCATAGGGCCTTAATATTTGTCCTTGAGGCTAGATTTCTGGGGCTAGCCCAGATTTTGGATGCCACCTTCTCTGCCGCTTAAATTCTGTTCGGTTTGGGAGGACTGAAGTAACCTCTTTGAACCTCAGTTTCTATGTCTGCAAAGTGGATCTAGTAATATTAACACTCTACAGGGTTTTGTGAGGACTAAAAGAGAGTACAAATTATAACCATAGCACTACATTACCACAATAATATAGGATGATGAAAGAAAAGGGTCACTGCTTTTGTGTTTAACGGGGAGGTAGAATAGAATGGATTTCCAGAATAATCAGGAAATTAAAGAAGAAATTTTAAGAATACATGGAAGCAAAAGGGAGGGAGAATAAAAAGTAGTAGCATGATTAATTAATACAGAAGGCCTAGCCACTCAGCATATAGTGAATGAATGAGTGGAAGACCGCTCAAAAATACTGTAAACCAAGTATTAGAAGAGATATTGGGCAGGATCCTGCAGAACAAAAAAGAGGAGAGAGCATTCTGAAGACTAAAAATTTGTGTGTTGAAGAATAGAAATGGGAATTTGCTTGAATCATGAGGAGAGGGCAAGCCGATAAACTAGGTTAAAGTGGGACTACAGTAGTGATGAGCAGAGAAAGAGGCCAAGAGTGCCAAAGATAGTTTAAATTTGTCACCACTGGTCTGGAGGGGGGAATCACCCGTCCACCCGTCATGTCCTATAACTCTTGGCCTGCTCCCAATCAGCTGTCAGGCAAAGGTCAAGAGGTGATGATCCTGCTTTAGCCTAGAGTTTAAAGTGTTACATATTCCTCCCTCCCTTCCAGGGGTAGGATTCCCAAGGGCCTTATCGCCCTCTTTTTTTTTTTTTTTGTAAAATTTTATTTATTTAGAGATGCCTGGGTGGCTCAGTCAGTTAAGCATCTGCCTTCAGCTCAGGTCGTGGTCCTGGAATCGAATCCTGCATGAGGCTCCCTGTTCAGTGGGGAGCCTGCTTCTCCCTCTGCCTGTGGCTCCCCCTGCTTGTACTGTCTCTCTCTGACAAATGAATAAATAAAATCTAAAAAAAAAATAAAGATTTTATTTATTTATTTGAGAGAGAATGAGCAGGCAGGGGGCAGAGGGAGAAGTAGACTCCCTGTTGAGTGCAGAGTTGGACATGGGGCTTGATCCCTGGACCCCAAGACCATGACCCCAGTGGAAGTCAGACACTTAATGGACTGATCCACCCAGGTGCCCCTTAAGGCCAGTTTTTGAAACATTGTGGAAAGGGATGGGAAAGCCCTACCTTTTATAGTAGGAAGTTTTTTATTTTCCAACAAGAACAAAACAAGATTTCAGGAACATCTCTGCTGAAACTTTAAGTAGGAACTTTTTATAACTACAGACAGTTATTATTTTTTTAGAGGGGGAGATGGGTGGTGGAGGGGCATAGGGAGAGGGAGAGAAAGTCTTAAGCAGGCTCCATGCCTGGTGCAGAGCCCTATGCGGACTTGATCTCACAACCCTGAGATCCATGACCCGAGCTGAAATCAAGAGTTGAATGCTGGGGCGTCTGGGTGGCTGTTGTTAAGCATCTACCTTAGTCTCAGGTCATGATCCCAGGATCCTGGGATCGAGTCCCCCATCAGGCTCTCTGCTCGGCAGGAAGCCTGCTTCTCCCTCTCCTACTCCCCTTGCTTGTGTTCCCTTTCTCTTGTGTCTCTGTCAATTAAATAAATAAATAAAATCTTAAAAAAAAAGAAAAGAGATGATTAACTGCATGAATCACCCAGGTGCCCCTATTAAGACCTTTATTGGGGCACCTGGGTAGCTTAGTCGTTAAGCGGCTGCCTTCGGCTCAGGTCATGATCCCAGGGTCCTGGAATCGATGCCCACATTGGGCTCCCTGCTCAGCGGGAAGCCTGCTTTTCCCTCTCCCACTCCTCCTGCTTGTGTTCCCTCTCTCACTGTGTCTCTCTCTGTTAAATAAATGAATAAATAAAATCTTAAAAAAAAAAGACCTTTATTAACCAAGTGAGACCTCCCCTGCCCTCCACTCACAAACGCAATATTAAGCAGAAGAGTATTGAGTTTTCTGTGTTTATAGCTCTAAGGGCTCAAGTGTGAATTTCTTTGCATCTGTGTATGACTTGGTCTTTCTGACTTTTTCTGGAGATTGATTGATTCACTCACTCACTTATTGATTGATTGATTGACTCACTCACTTACTCACTCATTCTCTGTTTCTATGAGTCTCCAAACCCCTCTGGTCTGAACTCAAGGCAGGAGAGGATTCATCTTTGTATTCTAGCTGTATCCTTAGTTTCTACCACATGGAGAAAAAATTGTTTGTTGATATAGCAACAGATGGAATGCAGAAGCAGATAAGAGAATCCAGTGGGGCATTAAAGGGATTTCCAAAAATGTAAAACAATGCCAACTGTCTTACTGACTTTTTCTTTTTGGGTTGGGAAAAGTTATTTTTCATAAATGAATTGATAAATTAAAAATATTAACAAGTAAATATTTTGACTAAACTAGTTTTTCTTCTTCCTATTTGCTTTTCTTTTCTTTTTGATCTCGGTTGTCAGATTATAACACTGAATGCTATTGTTTCCTATATTAAATTAAAAGCATGACATTTGTGACATTCTCTGAAATTCCTCACCACGCTGAACCTATTTTTATTTTATTTTATTTATTTATTTTATTTTATTTATTTATTTGACAGAGAGATCACAAGTAGGCAGAGAGGCAGGCAGAGAGGGGGAAGCAGGCTCCCCACTGAACAGAGAGCCCAATGTGGGGCTCGATCCCAGGACCCTGAGATCATGACCTGAGCTGAAGGCAGAGGCTTTAACCCACTGAGCCACCCAGGCGCCCCTTTATTTTATTTTTTAAAGATTTTATTTATTTGTTTGAGAGATTTATTTGTTTGAGATTTTATTTGTATAAGCAGCGGGAGGCTGGGGGAGAAGCAGAGAGAGAGGGACAAGCAGACTCTGCACTGAGTACAGAGCCCAACGCTGGGCTCCATCTCAGGGCCCTGAGATCCAGACCTGAGCTGAAATCAAGAGTCCAACGCTTAACTGACTGAGCCACCCAGGCCCCCCTGGGGTTTATTTCAGAGAGAAGATAAAGAAGCCAGCAGTTACTGCCCAAGCCCCTACTGTGTATGAAAACAAACATTACTTCATTATTCCTCATTACAATCCTGTGAAAGAGATATTATACCATTTTATGGAGACTGAGCTTCAGAATGGTCATTTTTTTCAAGTTTTTTTTTTTATTTCAACCCACAATAAAAAATACATTTTGTATCATGAGCACTGAAAAACACACAAATGTGTCTTCACTGAAATAAAGGTTTAATGAAATAATACCCTAACTATATGCAATGCATTCTGATATTTTCTATTCTATTTCCCTTTTTGAAAACACTGTTTTGTATCCTGCTAAATCAGTTTCACAACCCATGAATGGATTGCAAGCTACTGTTTGGAAAACTGGACTAAATATATATTCAAAATCGTAAATGGTAAAGCTAAGATGTGAACTGAATTCATGCTCTTTCCAGCAAACAAATGCCTTCTCATGAACATTTCTTAAATAATGCATTATATATATATGTTGTGCTTAGCTTTATCTCATGGTATAGAGCCAGCAGGACAATCTTAGGCAAAGAAGGGCTAGGCCTACTGAGGAGCCATAATGTGAGATGAAACACTTAGACAAATATATAATGACATTAGTCCCCCTGTTTAGTATCTGAGTGACTGGCATTTGCTTTCCTTTCTGAAGAAAGTTGCTTATTATCCACAAAAATAAACAGTGAGTTCATTTATTTGGGGCCATAGACTAGACATGTAGAGCTTGTCTTGGTTTAATAGTAAATGATTATTTCAAATTTTAGTAAATTATAAATTATCTTCAACTTATGATAGGGCTAAAATGAAAAAATATGACACTTGGTGGGTGAGGTCATGGGAGTGCAAAGTAGGGTCCTGGGGAAAGAATAAGGAATGGTAGAGAGGAAGCAGTAAGCAGTCTCCAAACCTTTAATCTAGTAAACTGAAGATTGCTTAAACTACAATAACTTGTTTCATGTTAGATTTCTTTCAAGTTTTATTTATTTACATAATTTAAGTAATCTCTACACCCAGCGTGGGGCTTGAACTCACAACCCCAAGGTCAAGAGTTGCATGCTTTTCCAACTGAGCCAGCCAGATGCCCCTCATGTTAGATTTTTAAAATAGGTTTTAAAAATAGGCTACTTAAAAACCTCATGGTGGGGGGCAGGTATTGGCTGGCTCAGTCAGAAGAGCATGCGGCTCTTGATCTCAGGGTCATGAGTTCGAGCCCCACATTGGGTGTAGTGATTACTAAAAAAATAAAAAATAAACTTAAAAAAAAAAACACATGTAAATCTCAAAATCCTCGGGTGGGCTGGTCTCCCAGAATGAGTGGATACATCCTCAGGCCCAACCAAGGTAAAGACAATGTTTCCTTGGATGCTTCCATCTATTCTAACACCAGTGGTTTATTTTCCCATATGCCTGTCACTTCTAATGTGTCAGCAGCCCGGCCCAGTCCCTCTTCTCCTCCCACGTGGAACCATCTGCCTGGCTGGTTCCTTCTGATTCCAGTTCCTTCATCCTCTAATGGAAACTTTATACCTTTCATCCGTTCATTCAGTCGACAGATAACTATAATAATCGTTGTGTGTTCTTCAAGCTGACTTCTCAGTATTGTTCATACACACCCCTTCTGCCTGCCAGGTCTCTATGTGTGTGTGTGTGGGGGGGGGGGTTTGTTCTGCTATGCCTTTAGTCACATCTCCACAGCTCGTATCCCGAAACCCCTGCTTTACCTGGAATGTCTTCCCCTTTTTCACCTAAGCTCCACATACCTTAAAGGCTTAACTCAAGCATATCTTTTCGATGAGACCTTCCCAAATTATTCAGCCCAAAGCGATCTCTCTGAATTTATAGCTCTTATGCAGAATGAGTAGTATGATTTAACTCTTCTTACCATATGTCTTATGTTGTCCTGTCCTTGGTTTAGGAGTTAGACTTGTCCAGCTAACTCCTACTCACCTCTACTGGAAGTCATCCCTGATCCCCGTCTGACCTATATGCTATTCCTCTGGGCCCCCACAGCTCTCTGTGTTTAGTGCTAACATAAACTGTTATGCTGCCACTGTACTGTGATCATTATTGACTTGAAGTCAGATCCTAAGTCAATTGGCTTCTAATAAGTTCCTAGCACTTTAAAAACAAGAAGGAAAATATCAAAACTGCAGTAGTGCCTATTTCTGGCAGCCTGGGTAAGAGAAAGTGCTCTCCCACTAAAATACAAGTGGAGCTTGGATAAATTACAAGAAACCTAATGTTCTAACACATTGCTGGGCTCATTAGAAAGTAAGAGAAATCACGAAAGGAAGAAAAAGATAGCATTAAGCTGAAACCTATATGAAAGACGAGCAACATGCAGGAGGAGTAGCAGGTCTGCCTTGGGGACAAATGCCAAATCAGTATTGTGAACAGGGGCTAAGCCCTGGGCCTAGCCACGGAACGGGAGAAAACCTGGGACTCCTGGATCGAACTGAGACTTCTGAGGAGCCAACAGAGTCCCAGGTCACGAGCATCATTTGACTCCTGGCACAAGCAAATGCAAATCCTCTCTGGAGGCAAGTACCCCAGTTTAGGCTCTCTGAATTATCATAGATTAAGTCTAACAAAATATGAGCTCGAGAGTATACAAGGAAACAAGCTACCACAGGCAAGAGTGAGCAGAAAACAAACCATTTAGATATCGAGCAGGAGTTACAGAAATATAATCTCAACAAATTTCAAAGGTTTAGTATCAGAGCACCACATCTCTGAGCACAAATGATTAAGCTGAAAATGGGTATCAAAAAGATAGAATTTTAAATATCCAGACATTTGGAAATTCATAAAACTTTTCTAAATAACTCATAAATTTAAAAAGTCATAAAGGTAATTTAAATATTCTTAGGGCGAAGTTATAATCAAAACACAGCAAGAAAAAAATTGGAATGTAGAGAATGTAGAGAAACAGGTCCTTAAAAACTTACAGTAGAAAAACAACTTGAAAATTAGATAAGTGTCAAAATTAAGATGTTATGGAAGAACATAAAATTAAATCTAAAGAAAGCAGAAGGAAATATTATAGATAATATCCATAGTTAATGAAATGGAAAACAATACATAAGGGAGAAGACTGACAAAGCCCAAAGTAGTAGCTGAACATAAACAAGTAAAATAACACATTTCTGGTGCAATTGATGAGGAGGAAAGAAGAAGGAAAAAGTAAATAGTAGAAATGAAAAGACGCGCATGACTACCCAGAGAGCATATGCAAAAGAAAAAAAAATTTTTTTTCATTAAAAAAAGACATGAAATGCACAAAATCCTGCAAAAACAACCTAAATTGACTCAAAAAGAAATAGAAAGTCCAGACAGCCTACAATTATTAAAGAAATTGAATCAATGGTTACAATTTTTCCCAAAAAAGAAATGCCAGGCAAAGATGGTTTGACAGCTGTTTTACCAAACTGTCAAGGGACAGCTCATCTCGATCTGATGTCAGCTCTTCCAAAGACTAAGAAAAGAGGGAAAAGTCCCCAACTCAGAGGGCGTACAGACCAAATGAACCATCTCAGAAACCTTTTTAGAAATCTTCCTTCAAAAAAGGCACTAACGGGTACAAGAATGTTCATAGCAGCATTATTTGTAATAGCAAAAAATTGGAAACAACCCAAATGTCCATTAATAGGCGAATGCATAAATAACTTGTGGTTTAAGTACTTGATGGAATATTACACAGGTGAAAATGAACGGATTACAGCTACTTACAACATAGATGAATCTTAGAAATAATGTTAAGTGAAAAAAACAAACTTCAGTGGACTATTAGAGCACAAAATTTTTGCAAAGCTAAAAGCAAAATTAAACAGTAATTTTTAAAGAATATTATACACATATGGTTAAATACACACACACACACGTGTGTGCGTGTAATGCAGGCAACTTAACACAAAATTAAGGACAGCGGTTACCTCTAGGGAGAGGCAGTGGGATAGGAATGGGTAGGAACACAAGAAACTCAACGGTATTTCTAATGTTTTAATGTAGAAGTTGGGCGATGGGTCAAAGGTATTCATTTAATATTATGTTTCATAATTTATTCATGTTAAATATATTCTTTATAGATACCAAATATTACATATTATAATCTTTAAAAATCTGTGGTGGAAACAAATGAGTGAAGTCTCCCTGAAAGAAAATCTGTTTCCTGGGCAGAACCAAGATTCCCTGACAGAAGCTACCCTTATGCGGAAGACGATGAAGGTCCTCAGTAAATATTGGTTGGTTTACTGCTTTTCCAAGGATAACGTGCGGGTTCCCTTCCTCTTGGTGCTGGCTGCTGGGCAGAACTACCTCTTGCCACACACCTAGCCTAAGCCCCACAATCCTGGCTGAAATCCTGACACATGTATGACAAGAGACTGACACCTGGTGGATACAGAATGGATTTAATAAAATGACTAGGAAGTAAATCTTTCACTCAACTTGGTGAAAGTGGCAGTAAGGTCGGGGGATAGGGAAGCAGAATGAGGAGAAAACTAACATTCAGAAACAGGAAAGGGAAGGATCTCCATCTCCGAAATGCAGGGATTGTCATCTAAATGAGACTAAAGAGATAGTCCCTAAAGGAGAGTGACTTCCCTCTCCTCCCTTCTGAGCCTGCAAGAGGAAAGAGGCTTGCAGCTGCAGTAAGGAAAATGCGAGATGGTGAGGGGAAAAGGAAGCAGGTGTAGTTGATCCCAACCTAGCAAGCTAAAACCACACGGACTTCCTGGTATTGGCCAGGTGTCAGCTGCCTCCCCAGGAACTGCCCGCCACAGTTCCCATTTGGAAGACCTGTGTGATTGTGAGGAGGCTGATCCCAGCCTGCCCCTAATGTAGAAAGAGCAAATTAGCATACCCTCATCCTTCTGGCCACAGTGATTGGTTAGGGATCAGCATGTGACCCAGGCTGGCCTAATCAGAATCCATCTTAAGGCTCTGCTAGGATGCCTAGCACAAAGATGCG
>CM052900.1:72501465-72512865 GCA_028534135.1 Potos flavus | reverse complement strand
GACTTTCCAGTTATGTGAGCCCGTAAGTCTTTATTTTTAAGCCAGTTTGAGTTAGTTTTTTTTTTTTTTATGTTTTAAAACCAAAAGATTCCTAGCCTATACATTCATCATACTTAACTCCATCCTAATCTTCCTGCAGGATAGCCCAGAGATCCAGGTTAAGACAGTCACGACAGATTTATCGGTGACTCTAAAGCCAAGGGTATTGAGCTGGAAAGGTCAGAGGCAGGAGCCGGACACTGTGCAAGACAGGGTGCCTCAGCTGTCTGGACAGGAGAATGAATTCCCTTAGGAAAAGAAGAGCCAAATGAGAAGCAAGTGCAGAGAGGGGCCTCTACTAGGCAGGCAGAGTTAATGTGGATATAAACACTCTTCCCCACATACCTATCATGGGGGTGTTGCTTTGGGGTCTTTCCCCTCGTGGAATAAGGAATTTTGAAGCCCGTGCCCCTTTAAGTCTTTATTACCCTGTGCTGCGGTGTCTACCTCGCCCTTCACCAAATGAAGAGCTTCCTTTTGGCTTCTGCTGCCCTTGATGACACTCACTTTTGAAGTGACCAGAGAAATTTTATCTTCTTCTTTGGCATGCCGGGACCTGGGGCCCCTTCCTCCTCTGGCAACAGCACCCTCTTCCTGACCCTGGGCAAGCGCCATCCCCTTCTCAGCCTCTCCCACTGGCCCTGGCCTCCCTGACCCTGCAGCTGGGTTGCTTTCCCCGCCAGAGGCCCACGTCTCCCGTGGTAACCTTGCGGACTGGGCCGAGTCCATGGCAGCTGCTGATTTGTCGGGGGGAGAGTTCCTTTCCTTACTTCCACCTGATTTTTTTCGAGGGCGCCCTCGTTTTCTTTTGGCATCGCTTCCTGTATCCTCTCTATCCTGCTTCGCTGCTTTAGCAGGTGGATCCTGCCCAATGGCCTCACTCACAGGTACTTCAGCTGTCCTCTTGACACCCTTGTCATGGGGTCCTGGGTCACCACCTATGCCTGCTTCCCTGTTCTCTGGGCCCTGCGGCTGCGCGAGCGCTCCGGGCAGGGCTTGCCCAGGCCCAGGCCCGGGTCCGGGTCCGGGTCCGGGTCCAGGCAAAGCAGGAACGGTCGGTAAGATCATGTTAATGATGGGCATAGCTGCCTGGGGCCCCCCGGCCCTACTGGGCAGAGGCAGCGTAGCCACTTTCAGGCCTGAAGAAAGTTTGGGGGCCAGGATGGGTGGAGAGACTCGGATTGGTGGAAGAAGTGAGCGAGGGGCCCGGGGAAGGAGCAGAGGCAGCCGGGCCACCAGGGCATTAACCTGTGGGTTATTGGCTGCTGGGGCTGGGCTCTCCACTACACTCTTCTTCCGCTCGCCGCGTGCAGGGGGGCCAGCCCCAGCCCGGGCTTCCAGCTCCTTAGGAGGCTAAAAGATAAAGAGAGGACACAGTAAGTGGGAAGCCTAGACATCGGAGTGAACACAGACACAGGAGGGTGAGAAAATATGGGAAAGGGGATACCAAGCCCCCGGCCCAGGGCAGCAAGGTCAGGGGCCTCAACCTCCTTACCTGGGCTGCTCTCTCTTTCTTATGGGCTCCACCTTCTAGGCTCTCCACACCATTCTTGGATTTAGATGACCGCTCCCGGGGGGCATGTTCATCGTCTTCTGCAGAGGTGCCGGAAAAGGTAATAGGACGAGGGTGAGGAGGAAACAATGGCCAAGGGAGGCGACTCTGACTGACGGGTGGAGAAGGGGGAAGAAGGTGGTCTAAGGCATGTCCTAATGTCCCACGAGGGTCACTAGGAATAGAAGATAAATGCAAGGTGTCTCTGTCCGGGTAGGTGGGAGGGCCTATGAGGTTGAAAGTGGCTGAGAGTTTCTTGGGACATGTGAGGGTCTCCACCCACCAGCGAGCCCCATGGCCTTGAGCACGTGGGCATGCGCAGATCGGGCAGAGATGAGATGCTGCTGCAGCAGGAAGCGGGCGACCTCAACGATGGAACTGAAGGACCGTTTCAGGATCCGTTCTGCCCAGTCACAGGTCAGAGCGCAGGCCGCCTCCACCAGCTCATCCCGAGGTGCTGGGGTTACTTCTGGGCCCATTTCCGGCTGCAGTGGGGAAAGACATGCCTACTCACACTCCAAACTAAAGAACCCTTGGCCCCCTTCAGACACCAGTGTCAACCCTAGTTAAGACCAGACTGGAGACGGGAGTGACTCATCCCAGAAACCCACAAATTCTCTTCGTCCTTTGTCTGAGCCGCAGGGTATGTGGAAGGGCATATCCTATATACCTAGAAGCTACGTGCAGAATGACCTAGGCTGTGTCAGCCCTCCACCTTGGAGAGAAGAATGCAATGGGAGGGTTGGTTGTTACTTACACTGTCAGAGCCCTTCAGGTCAAGTCCAGGCAAGGGTGGCATAGAAACCAAGGTCTTCCTTCGTATGCCACTGTAGCAATATCTGAGGCAAGTTAAAGAGCAGCCAACAGTGGGGATCTCCAAGCCCTATGGGAAGGCTAGGCTGTTCCCACTCCTGGCCCTCCGCCCCCTAAGTTTTCCTCCCCGGGTCCTCCAACCCCAGCCTCTCCATTCAAGGATACTTGGACTGGCCCCGGCCACCAAGCCTTCGGGCCTTGATGTCAGGGAAGATCTCTCTGATGATTTTGCCGAAGTTGGCTGTGCTGAGTGGGCGGCAACAGGCGAGGCTCTCACAGTACTTCCTGAGTGATTGGGGGGGCGGGGGGCAGAGTGGGAAGACACTCAGAGAGGGAGGTCCTGGTTAGATTTGGAGGCTCCCAGGCATCAGGTCTGGGAAACCCTTTGAGGAATCAGACTCTGTCAAGGCAGGGAGCTCTCCAGGGGTGAGGGGGTAGTCCTATGCCCGCCAACCCACACCCCACCGCCCCATTCACCCACCGATAGGCATCATAAACACTCTGCTTTGGCAAACAGGTGTCAGTGTGCTCTTCTAGGTGGTTGCGGATCCACCTGTAGGCATACATGTACTCCTCATTGCTGAGCGTACTTGGCTCTGAGCTGCAAGGGAAATGAAAGGGACAAGCCTTACTAAGATCCACCGGTCATCGTGGTTCTATCCAGACCACCGCTTCCGCAGTGCTGGACCAAATCACTTCTCCGAGAATCCAGCTTTTCCCTGGTAAACCAAGGCGGGACAGGGATGACTCTTCTCACCAAGGACAGCTGTCATGAAGATTCCTATTCACCCAGCCCCATCCCAGTGAGCCTCCCTTTACGAACCAGAACCCTCTGCTATCTTCAACTCCAGCGCCAAACCTACCTTTTGTCTCCAGTACTAGGCCCTGAGGGGAGCTGAAGGTAGAGATACAGCTTGTCGTTGTCTGAGAATTTCTGTACATCTTGCTGAGGTAGGGAGGAAGAGAGAGGCAGGAGAAAAAATGAGGCCAAGAAGGATGCAAGATAGGATCTTCTGAGCCTTCCCCCAAGTCTAGCTGCCTTAGAGACCGTCAGACTAAAAAAGGACCATAGAAATGATTTGGGGCTGGGTGTCCACTGTGCTCCATGGAGTGCCCTTGTGAGCTACCGCGGTGAGAGGGGGAGTGGCGGGGATCTGCTTTGATATTATGCCTACTGACCGTCTACACAACAGGTCACAGAGAGATGAAGTAAGATGCTCAAGGTCAAACTGGCAACAAGTTGCAAAGCCAGTTATCTTCTGACAGGGAAGACAGTACTGTCTCTCCCTCTTAAATCTTTCAGTTACGCCTATCTTCATCATCCTCATCCCCACCCAAGTCCACCTGTCTGTTGCCCTCTGCCCGAAAATACTTACCAGGATTCCCTCGACTTTGTTCTGCACAGCCTTGCTGTGGAAAAGAGGAGAAAGCTGGAGGTCATACGCAAGATTTTCTCCAGTGTCTTATTGTTAGGGAGAGGAAGGGGGGATGAGATGCTTAATGGGTGCTCAGCAACCACTCCCATGATGAAGAATGTCCCTGAGCTCAGATGCACTTGCTCAGGGAGAGGCAGTTCATCTACAGAGGAAGTGCTACAGTTCTGGGGCAAGATTTGGAGGTGGAGATGAGTACTTACGAAATGGTACCTCGGAGCCTCTGAAGAAGGGTAGTGGGTTCTCCCGCCTCAGCACTACCTGAGGGGGCCCTTCCCCCAGTCTTCGGGCTCTTGACATCGGGTTCATCTTCTGCCATCCCGGCATGAGGGCTAGAGTTGAGAGGAGACCAGGCATGAAGATTTAACCTCCCTTTCCCTGGAGGCCATGGGACCACTCCTTATCTCCCCTACCCAGAAACACAGAGAAACAGAAAGAAAGCCTCTGAATTTCCTCAGTGGATTTTTTTTTTTTCCACCACTTGCCTTCTCCAAAAATTAGAAATTACCCCATTACTTCTCCACGCCCACATATACCCAAAGAGATCTTTGCCATCTCTATTCTATCTATCTGCCCCACCTTTCTGCAATCTCCTAAATATGGAAAACTGCAAAGGAAGAGATGGGGGACTGGGAATCGACGTTAGGTCCATTTCTGCCTCTGACCCCCTACTGCCCTCATCCCTTTAAAAATAAAACAACGCAAAACAAAAATAAAAACAATAATAACCACAAAACAAAGTTCTCCAATTCTCTAAGCTACTCCTCATGCCTGAATTTTCCTGGGAGGTCAGAAAGGATACGAACATATTCTGCCCTTCCAGCCTTAGAAAACACTGGGCCCAAGTTCTCATTACTTAATCTCGCCACGCTTCCCCCGCGGCTCCCCCTCCCCACGTCGCCGGTCCCTACGTCATCTCCCTCAACCTCCCATCCTGAGGCGCACCCCCACCTCCCTCCCTTCCCCCTGCATTCAGTCCCAGGTTGCTGCAAGGTGGGGGGTTCAGGGTGGCGAACTCCTGGGCTGGGCGTAGGAAACCCGGTTGGGGAAACGGGGTCCCAGATTCGGGGCACGTGCACATGGGTGAAGGAGCTGTTGAAAATACAGCCAAAATCTTTTTCTGCTCTCCTCCCAACTCATACTGCCCCCTCCCTACCTTTGAACAGTCGCCTTCCAACACAAGCAACAATAAAGGTAAGGGAGAAAGAGAAACTACCTCGTAGCCACCTTCACTCCAGCCCAGCCCCACGGTCCTGGCCCAGCGGGCTCGTGCGTTGCTTTATTTTCTTTTTTCTGAATGGCTGGAACAGTCCCAATCTGCCTAGATACTCGGACGACCTGCTCTCTCATTGGTCGTTGCTGCCACCCGGAGACAGAAGGCGCCGGGCTCGCACCGGCGGCAGCTAAAGTCTGCCTGGTAACAGGTTCTGATTGGTCAATAGGGGAGGGAAAATCCAAAGTTGGTCTTATTTGAGTGAAGAGGGGGAAGTCCGGGTTAGGTTTCGGTTAAAACTGGGGTCGGTTGGGACTGCCGGTCCCAAGAGATTCTTCTCTTAAAGGGACCGCAGGACGAAAGACCCGGCGCTGGGGCTCCCTTTAGAGCTTTCTTTTCCTTTGCCCTCTCCTTCCGGGTTTCAGTTTTGCCCTCGGTCGTCAGAGCTACTGGAAGAAAATAATTAGTGGATGATTAAAAAAAAAAAAAAAAAAAAGCCAGAAAATTATGGATAGTAGTGATGGAGGTTCGCTGTAAGCTCACATAACCTCCTTTTGATGAAAAACAGTTGAGGACCCCACCCCCGCCCCCCGCCGTCAACACAACGAACAGGCACTCAACAACAAATCTGCAAACACGGATGTTACGTTCTTCTTTGATGGAGGCCTCAAAACCTCCGCAGCTGGACCACATTTAGTTAAAATGCCAAGCGTTCCTGGGTTTCCCGTGGGTACTTTATTTCCTTCCACAGAGTTGGTAATGTATCTGCATCGCCATACTTCTGCACTGGGCCAACTTTGGAATTTTGACTGACACCCCCAGGGGGTGCTGGATGCCCACAGGAACTCTTTACTCTCAGAGAACATTGTACTGTATAGGTCATGGGTTCTTAACCCTTTTCGTTAAGGATTTTTTTAGGTCATGAATCCAATGAAAGCAATGAACCCTCTGCGGTGAAAATGCACAAGCAGACCAAGTTTCGCATCTATTTTCAGAGGTCAGGGACTACAGGTTAACATTCTTTCGAGTGGATGTATTTTGCTTTGCACAACAGATATGTGACACCTAAAACTATATTTGTGGTCCTGACTTCTAATACATCCTCTAGTCTCATGATCAGTGTACTTTTGTAAAGAGGACAGCAGTACTGCCTATCTGGTCACCTTTGCCCTTGATGGCCTCTAATAACCTCCGACTGGCTTCTGTGGGTACTGGGAGAACCCCAGGAATTGCAGAGTTTGGGGCAAGAAGGATATACTGGCAAGAAGATTTTCTAGTAACAGCAAAAAATTATTGGTGCTTACTGTGTGCTAGACACCATCCCTCATTTAATGCTCATGGCAGTTCTTGGAAGTAGGTAGTTATTGTCTCTGTTTTACAGGCAAAGAAACTGAGATTTGAAGGGTCTTATCCACAGTTATGTATGTAGTAAGTGCTGGAATCAGGATCCAAAGACAGGCAGTCTGCCTTCAGAGCCCATTCTCTTGAACATTGCCCTAGACTTGTAGATACTCATATACAAAATTGGCTATAGACTAATGGAAAGATACCCCCAACCAACACTGTTTGGTATGAAGGGAGATATAGGGCACTTTGATTAGAAAAAGAGATTGGGGTAAATGATGCCGGCTTAGGAATTTGCAGGTGGCAGGGAATAAATGGAAACTTCAGTAAAGGGAGAAAAAGTATCATAGCTATGTAAGGGAGATTATTTTGACAGCACTGTAAGAAGGTGAGGTTGCATGGGGTGAAGGGCTTAAGATGGGAAAAACAGGCAAGTATTTATGCCAGGCATTGTGTTAAGAGCGGGGAATATAGCACTGAATAAGTTATAAAGTACCTTGCCCTGAGAAGTAACAATAAAAATGATCTGATAAGCATCACCACAGTAACAGCAAGTATTTATCTAGAGTTTAATTTGTGCTGAGGATGTCTCTAAAGACCTCACATATGTTGCCACTTTATCTCTTAGCAAGATCTCAAGCATATCTCAGATGATAAGTACTGTGATTATCCCTATTTTACAGATGAGAAGACAAAGGCGTTGAGAGGTTAATAATTTGCCCAGTGTTGCTCCCAGTGAGGGAGCCAAGATCTGAACATAGGCTATCTGGATTCAGAATATGTTCTAGACACTATCGTAAAATGCCTTCTGCTATTGGGAGTGAGTCCTTAAGCACAAGAAAGCAAACCATAAAAGACAATAGTGATAAATTCAGATAATTAATATTAAAAACCTAAATTTATTTTAAAAACCACCACGAAAAGAATGTAAAATCGAGCCACAAACTGGGAGAAGATATTTTCAAGACACGTAATTGACAAAGGATTATCATGTAGAATTTATAAAGGTCTTCTACAAATGAAAATATAAACACCCAACTAGAGAAATGGGCAGAGAAAATCAACAGGAATTTCATAAAAGAAGCAGAAATGGCTCATAAACATATGAAAAGTTGTTCTCTCTCTATAGTAATCAAGAAAATGCAAATTAAAACCACAATGAGATACCATTTCATACCCACTAAATTGGCAACAATTACAAAGTCTGGCAATGCTGAGAGCCAACAGGAGCTCTCACCCACTGCTGATGGGGGTGCAATTGGCTATAATTTTGGAAAAGAGTTTGGAATTACTTGATAATGTTAAATATGTGAATATTTTAGAATTCAACAATCCTATTCCCACAGACATGCCCTGAAGACAGAGGCAGTAAGGTTGATAGTCTCACTGTTTGCATTAGCAAAAACTGGAAACCCTAATGTCCATCAGGAGCAGAGTGATAAGTTGTGGTATATTTATATAATGGAATGTCATAGGGCAGTGGGAATGAATGAGCCACAGCTACATGCATCTACACAGATGAACTTTAGAAACAATGAAGGAACTATAACAGAAGAAAACACAGAGTTCAGTGCAATTTACAAATATTTAATGGCAGACAAAACTGAACAATATATTGTTTATGGATAAATACATATGTGGTAAAGAGTAAAAGTAATAGAATTACTACCATAAAATTAAAGATGTAAGTTACTTCTGGTGAGCAAGGGAAAAGAGTTTTAGGAATGATTGTTCAACCAATCAATAATGTCTTCCTTTTTTTTTTTTTTAAAGATTTTATTTATTTGACAGAGAGAGACAGTGAGAGAGGGAACACAAGCAGGGGGAGTGGGAGAGGAAGAAGCAGGCTTCCCGCTGAGCAGGAAGTCCGATGCGGGACTCCATCCCAGGACCCTGGGATCCTGACCTGACCCGAACACAGACATTCAACGACTGAGCCACCCCAGCACCCCTTTTGCCAGTCTTTTCAAAATATTTATCATTTCCTTCTTTTTTTAATTTAATTTTATTTTTTCAGTGTTCCAAGATTCATTGTTTATGTACCACACCAAATGCTCCACGCAATACGTGCCCGCCCATTTCCTTCTTTTTTAAAAAAAAGATTTTATTTTTTTAAGTAATCTCTACACCCAATGTAGGGCTTGAACTCACAACCTAAAGATCAAGAGTTGCATGCTCCACTGATTGAGCCAGCCAGGTGCCCCGCATTTCCTTCTTATTATAGCTGTTTCCTTTCATACTTTCATCATATGCTAAGTTCCCTTTTATAGTTGGGTCTGTTTCTGGACCTTCTGCTCTTCTGTTGATTCTATTTGTCTACTCCTTCACCTCACACTGTTTTAATTGATGTAATTATGTTTTGATATCTGATGCTGAACATTTTCCATTATTAGTTTCTACATATTGAAGATTGTATTTTCCAAATGTGGACACAACAGTATTTCTGGTTTCACAGACTATTCCAGAATTTTGCCACTTGCCCATCAAGAGATGGAATCTATTTCGTGTTCCCCTGAAGCCCAGAAGGTCTTTGTAACTATCTCGGTGAATGGAATGCAGTGGAAATGATGCTGTATGACTTCCAAGTCTAGGTTAAAATAAGTGATACAGTTTCCTCTTTGCTCTCTCTCAGGACACTCACCCTTGGAACCCAGCCACCATGTTGTGAGGAGGCCAAGCAGCCACATGGAAAGGTCATGTGTAGGTCATAGCTCCAGCCAAGGTTGCTGGTGACAGCTAGCATCAATTACTGGGCATGTGAGTGAGTGAGGCATCAGATGATTCTAGCCTCTAGTCTTTAAGCTGCTCTAGCTAACGCCGAATAGAATTCCCGTAGAGCCCTGTCCAAATTACAGATTTGTGAACAAAAGTAGTGTTGCCATTGCTTTAAGCCACTAAGTTTTGGGGGTGGTTTGTTACACAGCCATAGAAAACTGGAACACTATGCATTTACATTTTCAGGCTAGTTTTAGAAACAGCATATAAGTTTCCTAAAAAAAATCCTCTACCCCTCTAGGGTAACATTTCTGGTAAGTATCCTCCATGCCCGTTTCCCTGTTCTTTTTTCTTTTTTTTTTTTTTAAGATTTTATTTATTTATTAGACAGAGAGAGAGAGATCACAAGTAGGCAGAGAGGCAGGCAGAGAGAGAGGGGGAAGCAGGCTCCCTGCTGAGCAGAAAGCCTGATGCGGGGCTCAATCCCAGGACCCTGAGATCATGACCATGACCCGAGCCAAAGGCAGAGGCTTTAACCCACTGAGCCACCCAGGCGCCCCCCCATTTCCCTGTTCTTACAAACACAAGTCCACCTAACTACAAGTTTTTGTTCAATTTTTTCTTAAAAATGGGTATTATACTATTCTCTTACATATGTAACTCTGCAACTTAATGTAATGCTGTACATATTCCTCTAAGTCAGGTAGTGTTTATTTATTTATTTTTTTATTTTAGATTTTATTTATTTATTTGACAGAGAGAGAGAGAGATCACAAGTAGGCAGAGAGGCAGGCAGAGAACAGGGGAAGCAGGCTCCCCGCTGAGCAGAGAGCCTGACTCGGGGCTTGATCCCAGGACCCTGAGATCATGACCTGAGCCGAAGGCAGAGGCTTTAACCCACTGAACCACCAGGCACCCCAGTCAGGTAGTGTTTAGATCAGAGAGTTTGCTAGGCCTCAAAAATCAGGAAGTCAGGAAAGGGACTCCTACTAGTGTGCCAGAGAATGGCCGGAAGCAGATTTTTAGAACATGGAGCCAGGCAATCAAATGCTTGGAAGGTGCAAGAAGGAGAGTGATCCTCAAAAATCCCCGAGATAAATGCAATTACCTGAGGTTATCCTTAAAGACTTACCCAATTGCAGTGGTGGGAGGGCTAACCATGCTAAAAGAGCCAGTGATGGGCGGACACCTTCCAGGACTCTATCAATCCTTTGTCATGGTGGACCGGGGCTACAGCTTTTCTGGGGATGTCCCTGAGCTCAGCAAACTCTCTAGAACTTTCTGGATGGTGTTCTAAACCAACTTGCGGAGCTGACCATGGTGCTAGCAGGAGCGGCTGGATGATACACTAGACTTTGGCACAGTGAGCTCAGTTTTGCTCTTCATGCTCCTCTAGCCTGAGGCTTGGGTGTAGGGTGGAATCTTCGTGTGTACACCAGAGATGAGTCCTGTCAGAGTAGGTACGGCAGGAATTAGGGAAGATTGGGTCGCATATTGCTGGTGCCTGTGGCATTTGGGACAAGAGGGACTCTTTTCTTTTTGGAGTGTCTGTTTCAGTGATGAAGGGTCAGAAATAGTGAGATGAAACCAGGACCAGGATACAGGTGAATAGGTTTTTTTTTTAAGTTTTTATTATGAAAAATTTTCAAACATACAAAAGGAGAAGGAAGAATATAATCCTCTGCATACATATACCTAACGTGCTGCTTTAAGAATTATTAACATCTCATCAATCTTGTTTTATCTGCATCTCCTCCACTCTCCAACTCATTCACTCTAGGTCGTTTTAATGGAGACACTCATTATACCAGTACATCTGTATATAATTTAGTTTTCATGTAAATACTTCAGTATGGCCAAAAAATAAGGACTCCTATTTTTTTTTTTAAGATTTTATTTATTTATTTGTCAGAGAGAGAGATCACAGGCAGGGAGAGCGGCAGAGGGAGAAGCAGGCTCCCCGCTGAGCAGGCAGCCTGATGCAGGGCTCGATCCCAGTACCCTGGGATCATGACCTGAGCCAAAGGCAGACGCTTAACCCACTGAGCCACCTAGGTGCCCCAGGACTCTTAAACATAATCCCGATGCTATTACCATACCTAAGAATTCAAATATAATTTCTTATTATCATCAAACAGCTTCTGTCCAGATTTCTTCAACTTTCTCAAAAAATGTATTTTCTGTTATGTTCACATCAGTATCAAGGTCCACACACTGCATTGCATTTAGTTTTGATTGAAGTGTTTCTTCCATCTTTCTAATCTATACCCACTCTCTTTCAATTTATTCGT
>CM052900.1:72479892-72500965 GCA_028534135.1 Potos flavus | reverse complement strand
GCCCCGGGGCAGCCTAGTGGGGTGCCACTGTCCCTCACTGGCCCGTGAGGAGTCATAAAACTCTCAGGGTCTCCAACCGTCCAGGAAAGAAGGAGGATTCAGTGCTGGCCAGGTCTGCCGAACCTGCTAGGACAGTGTCCCAGGGATGTGGGATGGCCTCCGGGCAAATGGAAACTGCTCGCTCACGAACAAAGGCAGGGTTAGCTCTCTCCGGGGCCGCCCTCATCCAAAGAAGCTGGGGTTTGAAGGGCTGGACAAGGGAACCCCCCAAGTAGTCCTTCATCTTGAAGCCAACGGCCCCCCTCTTCCTGCACGCTGGCTGCCTGACAAGGGTGACCTTGCCCCCCTCTTCTAGGTACCTGCTGACTCTGTGTCTACAGAAGCCACTTTCATCTCCTTGGATGAAAGCTATGGGGTGAAGTTTTTATTGGCTAGTGAAAGGGACAAAGTTTGGTCTTCAGACCGGCAGCGGAAAGATCCATGGATTTCCCAAACTGGAGTGGAAGGAAGGAGAACAAAATGGGGCTGCTGTATGATGGGCATGTGTCCTCCTGGTTCCCCTGGGTGAGGGGGCCCGTGCAGGAGGGGGCTCCATGGCTGACTCTGGTAGGGAGCCTCCTTACCTCTGGTCCCCAGTATCCCTCACTGAACATCTCCCGGCTTTTTCCTACCTCTACATCCTCACCAGGGCGCCATCGGCCAGGCCTGTGCTACAGTCAGCCCTGTGGGGGCAGCTGTCCCCCCGCGGGCCACCCCTCATGGCTGCTTCTTCGCCTCTACTAGCTTCTTTGTCTGCTGGCGGCCTCCACTTACCTGCCTTCAGCCTGCCCCTCTGGCCTCCTCCGCCTCCTCCTGAGGTCTCATCTCATACCTCCTCCACTTTCCTGCTTTGGGGCTTGAAGTAGCCCAGCATCCAAGATCTGAAAGAGAAAGAAAGCCCATGCTCACCCTCTCATCCAAAGTCCTTGAGTCGTTACGTCCAGAGAAGCTGTGATTTTGCTGGTCCAAGACAGGAATTGCAAAGCACTGTTCAGTCCCGGACCGCCAGCTCTCCCATGCCCTGACCTCGGACCTGGCATGCTCGGCGGCTCCTGCATGGGACCCTGGCCTCTACCTGCTGCTTTCTCCCAGAATGCTTCCTCCAGAGCCTGCAAGGTGCTTGGGAAGAGTTGTCCAAATTAGGGCTACGGGTGGAGGCAGTCCTGGGAGAGGGCTCAGGCTGGTCATAGAGGTGACCATGGCCCTTGGCATCTGCTCCCATGGTGGGCCACCCCGGTCAGCCTCCTTGTGGCCCGAGCATCCCAAATGTTGCTTCTCAGGAACTTAAGGGCTCCCTCCTCTATCTGATCTGCCCTTTCCTAGCCAACCGGAGTGCAACCAGAGCTGGCTGACTCCTAGGTTCACACACAGGGATATGGGGAGAGCCCTGAGCTTCCCGCCCTGGGCTGGCCCTGGGGAAGGCGGGACCCGGGGCCTGGTCTGTTTGTCCCAGAAGGCTGTACACGACCCTGATACTGGGCATGGCCACTGCAAAGAAGGCTGGGTGTGGCCCATGCTCCTTCCTGATCTTTCAAGTTCTAGAAAAGCTCAGTAAATATTAGAGGAGGGGGGCGCCTGGGTGGCTCAGTGGGTTAAAGCCTCTGCCTTCGGCTCAGGTCATGATCTCAGGGTCCTGGGATCGAGCCCCGCATCGGGCTCTCTGCTCAGCGGGGAGCCTGCTTCCCCCGTTCTCTGCCTGCCTCTCTGCCTACTTGTGATCTCTCTCTCTCTTTCTGTCAAATAAAGAAATAAAATCTTTAAAACAAAAAATATTAGAGGAGGTAGGTTATCAGGCTAGCTGCGGAACCACCAGGCGGTTATGTAACTGAACTTTGGCTCTGCTCCATCTCCACAGACAGAAAATGGATTCTTGTGGCCTTGGGGCCATGGAGCCCCGCTGCGGGTTCCCCCTTTTCCTTCCAGCCTCAGCCAGACTTCTTTGGACCTCTTGAAACAGGTCCTGAGACCACCGTTTGGTAAGATGGCGAAGGGAGGAAAGAAGGATTAAACCCATAGAAGGGAAGGGGGAGGAGGGGATGAAGTTGGAGTCTCCAAGAGTAAAAATGTTAAAAATGTTAAAAAAAAAAAAAAAAGTTGTTCTTCCTCTCTAGCAAAATAAAAGTGACAGGGAAGCAATCAAATTCCAGCCAGGGGAGTGGTATCAGGGAGAAAGCAGAATTAACCTGTTTGAACCACTTGGTCACACTCGCCCCTGCACGTAAGTCCCGCTTAACCCTTGCCACGCCCCAGTCTTGTAGGTAAATCAGCTTCCCTTTTACTGAGGAAGAAGCTGAGGTTCAGAAGGGGCCAAAGGCCCCTGGGAGACGCAGAGCAGGATTCCCACCCAGGTTCTTCCGACTCAGGAGCTCCCAGTTTTTCTAACCACTCTGGGGCCATCTTGTGTTTTGTCTGGCTCTGGCTTTGGCAGGGGAGAGGAGGGGGGAGGGTAGTGAGGAGGCAGTGGGGAGGCAGAAGCACCAGAAGGAAGGCGAAAGCTGTGGTGTTTTGTCTCCGGGGAGTCTCCGAGGCTCTTTCTGGGGAATGGGGAGAGCAGTGAAGAAGAAGGCGTCCCCTGAACTGAGCAGTGAGGTCCTCACGGTGGGAAGGGAGTGGGGGTACCCCACCGCCGTGCTATCGGAAAGACACTACATCCAAGTATGACCGTGGTGGCTTTTGGAGAGGGGCAATGGAGGGAAGGGGATAATTTACCATTTATACTTGAGACACTTGCATATTTTAAAAAATAGTAAACATGGGGGTGCCTCGGTGGCTCCGTTGGTTGGGCATCTGCCTTCGGCTCAGGTCGTGATCCCAGGGTTCTGGGATCAAGCCCGGCATCGGAATCCCTGCCCAGCGGGAAGCCTGCTTCTCCCTCTCCCACTCCCTCTGCTTGTATTCTCTCTCTCTTATCTCTCTCTGTCAAATAAATAAACAAATAATCTTTTAAAAAGATAATAATAATAAGCATGCATTACTTTTGTAACCAAAACCCCAAATAAAGGTATTAAACTTGTTGTTATTTTTGGCCTGTCTGCCCTCTCCTTGGGGAGACACACGTGTGTGTCATTCATTCATTCATTCTCGCATTCCACAAACACTTCCGGAGCACCCGTTTTGCTGCACAAGGTGGGGAACGAGGCAAAGTTGCTGCCTGCATAGAGATGACAAGCCGATAATCAAGGAAACGTATAAACCAAGCACATATGGCCGAGAAGTGCTATGAAGGACATGGGATAATGCGGGTGGCCGAGGGCAGACGGGGATTCCACAGGGTCGTCAGGTCGTCTGGTCTACACACGTACGGATTTGCCTGCAAACGAGCATCACAACCCGCTATCTAAGGGGCCTGTGGTGCCCACAGCAGCAGCCTGGGGAGGCCTGAGGTAGAACTGGCTGGACAGGTTGACGTTTCTACCAGCTAAGCAGAGTTTCTGAGCCCTGTCCTGCTCCTGCCTCCTTGTTTTACCAGACCAGTCCCACGCCCGCTGCAGAAGGCAGTGGCGTTTCCTGAGAACTTGTTTCCAGGCATGACTGGCGCCGGGCTGGGCCCTGCTCGCTAGCAGCCGGCTCCGGGACTGCCCCCAGCAAACCTGGACAGGCGAGTAGCTTCTTCTTCATCTCACATCAGAGGAAACAGGGTTTTACGAATTCAACCAGCTGTTCACGCTTATTTCACAGCACCTCCTTGTCTCTGCACAGTGCTGAGTTCAAAGCCTGCCGCCCAGAATAACGACAGAGCTCAGAGAAGAGGGTGGCGGCAAGAAAGCCCTCTGCCCGAGCTTCCTACAAGGGGCATGATTTGAGAGGCGTTGGAGGGCTTCCTGCCGGCCCCCCACCTGCTCGGAAATGTCCTCCCTTCGGGACTGCCATGGATGCTGGAAACTTCGCCATGCACAGTGTCTTTCTTCCAGACGGGACGGCCCCTTCTCACCTTGCCGCTGCAGGCATTCCCCCTGAGCTGTTAAGTAAGACTCAGTTTTATCAGGAGCCTGCCCCTGATGATAAGAGCTAGGGAGACACTGAGGAGAGGAACGTGTTTAAAAAGCTACTGCTCCCCCATCCCTGGGGACAGAGGAAAAGAATAGAGAGGGAGGGAGGGAGAGCTTTTTCTGTGTCTCTGTCTCTCTCTCAGTAGAAAATTCCAATGCGTACAAAAATAGAGAGAATCGTATAATGAACCTGCAGGTACACCACCCACCTTCCATAAAAGTCTGCCCATCACCCATCTAGCTTCGACTATACCTCCCAGCCCTCCTCTACCTTGGATCATTTTGAAGCCAACCCTGGACATGATCATATTTCTTGCATTAATATTTCTGTATGCATCCCTTCGAGATTAGAATTCTTTTTTTAAAAAAACATCATGTCATAAGCACACCTAAACAAATAGTAAGTCTTTACTATTTACAAATATTTACAAATATTCAGTGTTCAAGTTTCCCCTATCGTTTCTTCAGTTTTTGTTTTACTGTTTATTTGAGTCAAGATCTGAAGAGGGTTCATGGCTTTCTATCGTTCTTCAGTCTCTTTAATCCGTGGGTTAGAAAGGGAGATACCTTGAAGACAGACTCAGGTTCAAGTGAAGAAGGGTCTGACTAGGACAGAAATTATGTGTGTTGTCACATATCTAATCTACCAGAAGAAAAGATGAAGTGGGTTTGAACCCAGTTATGTAGTCGAGAAGAGGGAACGGCATCATCAGCAGTCACAGGGATGCGGGGGAAAGTTCGCTGTTTCCTCCTCCCCTGCCCCTCCTGCCCCAGCCTTCCTTCTGTGCCAAGCCTGGCTCCAGAAAAGCTGAGACAAGAGCCATAAAATGGCTTCTATGCTGTCATCTCCACCTTCACAGAAGCCCGCTTGGCTTGCACCTTCTCGGTTTAGAGCCCTAGGAAGAAAGAATTACATCAGTCTTGGTTAATGGCCCAAATTAAGCCATCAAAACCTCTAATCAAGCCTCCATTTTGGACATGTTATAATACTGTAAATAAAAAATCCAAAGGAAAATAAAAGCCCTTCTATTTGGGGCTGGAAGAACCTTTGGCCCCTGGAGTCATATCCCTGAGTCACAGTTTCTCTACTAAGCTCAGGACGGGCAGGAACAAATCCCCTCCTTCTTAGGGCCTCTATTTTCTCACCTCACCACCCAAACGCTGCCTGGGAAGAGTGGGGCGATACTCCCTCCAGTGTCCCAAAACGTGAGAATCCTGAGGCTTTGGGAGACTTGTCTTCAGTCCTCCATGGAATCAGGGGAAGGTCTGGGGAAGAGCCTCCCTCCTTCCTGGATTCTCTGTCTCCCGTACATGGTATCTGGCCTGCTATTCCCCTAGGATCTCCCCAGGGTCACGGACAAATGTAGAAAGATGGAAAGTGCTGTCTGGAAAGGGAATATTTTGGGATTTCCTGTCTCAGCTTATCAAAACACTGCTCAGAAACCAGAGTTTAAAAAGGCTGAGGGTACCTAGATGGCTCAGTCAGTTGATCCGTTGATGGTCTGCCTTCTGCTCAGGCCGTGATCTCAGGGTCCTGGGATCGAGGCCTGCATCGGCTCCCTGCTTGGTGGGGAGCCTGCTTCTCCTTCTCCCTCTCCCTGCCGCTCCCTCTGCCTGTGCTCTCTCTCTCTCTCTCTCTCTCTCTCTCAATCTGTGTCAAATAAATGAATAAAATCTCTAAAAAAATAAAATAAAAAGGCTTAAACTGAAAAAATAATGATTGCTCTTAATATACAAAGATCTTTAACATATCAATTAGAAAGAGACAAACAATACAATACAAAACTATTCCTAGGATATGAAAATGAAGGATAAATGGCTAATAAACATAAGATACCCAATCTCATTAGTAATTAAAGAAATACATGTGGGTTTTTTTTTTAAAGAAAGTTTTTTTTTAAGATTTTATTTATTCAACATAGGGAGAGAGAATGAGTGAGACCACAAGCAGGGGGAGTGGCAGACAGAGGGAGAGGGAGAAGTAGGCTCCTCTCTGAGCAGGGAGCCTGATACGGGGCTCGATCCCAGGACCCTGAGATCATGACCTGAGCTGAGAGCAGATGCTTAACCGATTGAGCCACCCAGGTGCCCCAAAGAAATACTTGTTGAAGCAAAAACAACATGGTATGATTTTCAAAAATCAAAAGAGTGTTAATATTCAGTGTTGGAAGAAGTGTGGGGACAAGAGTACTCTTGTATGTTCTGGCAAAGGTATAAAATGGTGAGACATTTTAAGAAAGCAGTTTAGGAGGTGCCTGGGTGGCTCAGTTGGTTAAGTGTCTGACCCTTGATTTGGGCTCAGGTCATGATCTTGGGTTGTGAGATCAAGCCCCACATCAGCCCCATGCCCAGCATGGAGCCTACTTAAGATTCTCTCTCTCCCTCTCCCTCTGCCCCTCCCCCATAAATAAATTAAAATTTTAAAATAATAATAAAAAAATAAAATAAAATAAGGCAATTTAGCAATGCCTAGCAACATTTGCAGTGGAAATCTACTTCTAGTGATCTACTCTATGGAAATAGACAAGTATTCAAATAAGATGTTCATTGCAACATTGTTCTTAATAGAGAAAAGCTGGAAACAACCAATAGGGAAGTAGTTAAGTATATTATGGAATATCCATAACATGAACACCAAGTAACCATAATGTATAGTTTTATACATTTTGACATGGAAGGATATCCAAGAAATATGGTTGAAGGGGGAAAAGGCAGAAAAATAGTGTGATCCCATTTAATTAAAGTGAGATATAAAATTAATTAGTTAAACCACAGAGTTTTAACTAATTTATTTATATGTAAAACTAATTAATTTAAATTATAATTTATAATTACATAGTATATAATTATACTATATAATTTAACTTAGTATGTAATATAAACATATACTATATTTATATATATATATGGTTATGCGTTTGTAGAAACAGATTTGAAGAGATAAAGCTTCTTTTATCATACCAAACTTACCAAATGTAACCAACACAGGTTACCTCTGAGTGGATTATAGGAAGCAATTTTTATTTTTCGCATTATGTATCAATTCGCTACTATTTTTTTCGTATTTTTTAAAATACGTATTTTTTAATTTCGTATTTTTAAAATTTTATCGTAAGCTTGAAATGCATGCATAATTTAAAAATTGAAATAGTGAAAGAATATAATAACATCGTTCCCTATCAGATGAGCAAAAATTTAAAAGGTTAAAATCATAGAACATGTCATAGAACATGAGGAAAAGGGTATCATTCAGGATTGGAGAGAGTGCCAACTGGTGTCTTACTAGCAAAGGCAGTTTGCAGGGGCACCTGGGTGACTCATAACCGTCTGCCTTGGGCTCAGGTCATGATCCCAGGGTCCTGGAATGGAGCCCCGCATTGGGCTCCCTGCTCAGCGGGAAGCCTGCTTCTCCCTCTCCCACTCCCTTTGCTTGTGTTCCCTCTCTCCGCTGTGTCTCTGTCAAATAAATAAATAAACAAAATCTTAAAAAGCAAACAAAAAACCAAAAAACAAAGGCAGTTTGTCAATGCCTACCAAAAGTTAAATTGTGCATAGCGTTTTACCTAGGAATTTCACTTCTAGGACACAGTCTATAGAAATACCTCCACACGCGGGCAATGAATAGGTCATAATCATAACAACAGATATCACTTATGAAATGCTTAGTATAGCCTTGCTACTGTTCTAAGCACTTTAAAGACAAAGAAAGAAACGAATCCCACACCCACATAAAAGCTTACTACATGCCAGATACTTCCGTAAACTCTTTACATGCTCTACCTTATATAATCCTTATAACAAACCTATAAAGTGAAGACTCTTTTATTGTGCCCATTTTACAGCATACTAAAGGGAAGTAACTCGCTCCAGCTCACACGATATTGGGTAGCGGAGCCCAGGATTTGAATCTAGACAGCCGATTTCAGACTCTGTGCCTGTAACAGCTTGGCTCGAATGTAGCGAATCATAGAATCTTCGCTACAGCTCCTGGAGATGGGTTGTTTTTATCTTTCATCCTTGGGGCGGGCGAGCAGGGCGAGCGCGTACAGCCCTTTTTACGTCCGGCCCAAGACGTAACCGACCACCAACCGCTAGGGGACCCACAGAGGCCGGATCGTCGCTTTCCCAGATCCCTTTCCATCTGGGAGCGAGCCCGTGACAGTCTGGGCCGGCCAGGCGCGCCAAGGAGGGCTCGGACGCAAAAAAGTAAGACAGCGGTGGAATGCTGTGGTTGATGTGGGCCCAGGCAAGTGTGTGGGTGGCTAGCAATGCTGCAGAAGCTTCCAGGGTCCCGCGAGGCCCGCGGAGCCAGGGCTGCACTTGGGACGAGAGGGGCAGAGGCGGTGTTCTGACCGTGGGGTCTGGGACAGAGAGGGCTCTCTGGAGGCCCCTGGCTGCAGTTCAACACCTCTGCCACTGGGGGGCTTAGGACTCCGTGGATCCAATAGTGCTCTACAGGTTGGGGTGATCCGGGAGGCTGTGGCAAGCAAGAGCTAGAAGGAGAGCCCCCAGGGGGCCAGAAGACGGGTTGAGGCTCAGCCTCGTCAGCAGGTAACAGCTTCTCTCTTGATAAACAGCCTCTTGTGGCCTTCTGGGTCCCAAGAAAACTAAGCATGGGACACTGGGTGACTCTGTGGCCCAAGCCCGCCCCTTCATGAACCGAGGATTATCCGATCCACTTAGTTGGCCCAGGATCTCGGGAGCGCCACGCCCCTCACCTCCAAGAACAGCTGGGTGCAGCCCGAGAACTTCCTGAGGGCAGAAAGGAACCACAAAGTGCCCCCGTGTGCCCTCCAGCTCGCCCTGTCCTGCCAAAAACATCTCCTTCGCAGTCTGCTCCAATGGCTTCAGGAAAGATCCTGAGAAGAAAAAGCATTGGAGCTAGGATTACAGGCGGCTGGCTCTCCAGGGTACACCATCTCCAGGCAGCAGTGGTCTATGAGGAGATGAACAGCAAGCATTCGAGAACCAGACTGCCTGTGTCTGAATTCTGATTCTGCAGTTCCTAGCTGAGTTAATTTGGGCAAGTAATCGGACCTCCGTGTACCTCAGTTTCCTAATCTCTGAAAGATAATTAAAAAAATACCTACCCTCATAGGTTATTTTGAAGATTAAGCATGTAAAGCTCTTCGAATAACACTGAGCATTCACTAAGTGTTCCTGTTCCGATTGCAGCAAGAAAGCCCTTCTGAAGTTCAGGGTATCTGACCCACAGCCGAACTGTACACTCAAAAATGGTTCAGATGTAGGACGCCTGGGTGGCTCAGTCGGTTAAGCGTCTGCCTTCGGCTCAGGTCGTGATCCCAGAGTCCTGGGATCGAGTCCCGCATTGGGCTCCATGCTCGGCGGAGAGCCTGCCTTGCTTCTTCCCCTCTCACTATCTCCGTCTCTCTGTGTCACAAATAAATAAAATCTTAGAAAAAAAAAAAAAGGTTCAGGTGGTCAATTTGATGTTATAGGTTCTCTACCACAAGAAAAAATGTTATAAAACTTATGAAAACTGAAGTTTTTAAATATGGAATTTTGTTATCAAGATACTCGCTTTCGAAGATAATTAGCGATTCTTTTTTCAACTCCCAGAAAATTAATAAATGCCTCTTTCTTTAAAAAAACAAACAAACTAACAGTGCTTTCTGAGAGATAGTCCTGGCAGCTAGTAGAGGAGGAAAATCCTCCAGTGGATAAAAAGAATTTTTAAAGATTTAATTTATTTATTCATGAGAGACACAGAAAGAGAGAGAGAGAAAGAGAAGCAGAGAGAGAAGCAGGCTCCCCAAGGAGCAAGGAGCCCGATGTGGGACTCGATCCCAGGACCCTGGGATAATGACCCGAGCCGAAAGCAGATGCTCAACCATCTGAGCCACCCAGGCACCCCAGTGGGTAAAATTTCAAGTAGAATGCGTCACTGGTTCTGTTGGAAGAAGACAGTCTGAGGATCTTTACTGATTCAAGGGCAAGGCCCGTCTTTGGCAGGGTGGACAGATTTGGATAGAACAAAAATCAGAGGACTAGGGACAGGGAGTTTAGGAAGAAGGCCACCACCACCTGTGGACATCCTGGATACCTCATACGTTCCCGTGGTGGCCCGCACGACATAGCCTCTTCACCGTACAGTGACAGGGCGCTGGCAACGTCCAGCGTGCAAAGTGCCCTGCCCGTATTAACTCGTCTAATCTTCACGGCAGTCATATTGAGCAACATACTATCATTAGCTTCATTTTACAGATAAGGAAACTGAGCCACTGAGAACTTTCACAAATTGCTCCTAGTCAATAGTAGTAAGTAAATGAGTGGTGAGGCCTGCATTTGAATCGAGATGATTGGTCTAGAGCCCGTGGTTTAACCACCACACAGACTCATGAGAGTCATGGATCTTGTCACGTACGCCATCCCTCAGGAGCAGTTGGCCTGACAGGAGGAGACTCATTTATAGCAAAACCTTCTAAGAATGGAGTGCCACCCACAGAGAGAAATTTATGTCCTCAACCAGCAAGCATTCTACGGCACCATTTTTCTTTCAACCAGAAACCACAATGGGCCCAGAAACCGAGAGAAGGATGGGAGTTATGACCCATTCACAACAGTTTTGCTTGCAGACCCATGACTCTGGGCTCTGCTGGGTTAGAAGTTTGGTATCCCAATGAGATTCGCTTCCACAAAGAGGAGACACCAGTAGTGCCACTGAACTAAACCTTGACACAGTGACCTGGCTCTTTTGGGCTTTTAATGCCATCGAACGAACAGGCAGAAAAGGAGGACAAGATATTAGTGGGGGTGATTGATCTTGATGACTTAGAGAAAATAAGGTTGCTGTCACACAACAGGGTCACAGAGGGAGATGAGTGCAAGCCAGGGGTACCCCAGGGATACCTCAGACCACCATGTCTAATGGTGAAAGTCGGCAGAAGACTAAAGCAGCAGAATTGAGACACCCGAGAGTTCAGACCACCCAGGAGTGAAGGTCTAGGTCACTCTGTAGGGAAAGAATCCTGACCATTTTGAGTCTTTGCTGTATAATGTAGTGGTTTAGAGGTTGAGCTCTGGTTCCCACCGACCTAGATTCAACTCCAAGCGTTCACACATGCTGGCTGTGTACCTTTCTCTGCTTTAGTTTCCACACCTGTAAAATAGGAATAATAATAGTTCATACCTCAAACATTATTTTGAGAATTGAGTAATACTTATAAAACACTTAGGACAGCGTCTGGCATGCAGTAAACACTCTATAAATGTTAGCTATTATTAAGGCAAAGGAATGAGAAGTAACAGGGGAAAGTCATAAAGATCAGCAACAGCCTCATGATCAGTTGGGAAAATGAGAACAGTACACACAAAAACTTGTATAGGAATGTTTATACTAGTTTTATTTGTAATGGCCACAAGTAGAAAGAAACAACCCAGAGGCCTTTCTGCATGGGCATGATTAAATAAATTCTGGTATATCCACACCATGGTAAATTTACTCTGCAACAAAAAGAAATGAGCTATTGCACAGTGAAGAAAACCATCAACACGATGAAAAGGCAACCTATGGAATAAGAGAAAATATTTGCAAATCATCTGTGCGATAAGGGGTGGATATCCAAAATATATAAAGAACACATACAACTCAATAGAAAAAAAAAACAAACCCAAACAATCCGATTAAAAAATGGTCAGAGGACGTAAGTAGACATTTTTCCAAAGAAGACACACAGAAAGCCAACAGGCATGTGAAAAGGTGCTCAGCATCACTCATCGTCAGGGAAATGTGGATCGAAACCACAATGAGATGTCACCCCACACCTGTCAGAATGGCTATTACCAAAAAAAAACGAGAAATAACAAGCATCGGCGAGGATATGGAGAAAAGGGAGCCCTTGTGCCCTGTGGGTGGGAATGTATGCTGGGGGATCCAGTATGGAAAACAGGATGGAGTTTCCTAAAAAATAGAAAAATAGAACTGCCCTATGATCCAGCAATTCCACGTCTGGGTATTTACCTGAAGAAAATGAAAACACTAACTTGAAAAGATATATGCACCCTTGTGTTTATTGCAGCATTATTTACAATAGCCAAGATGTGGAAGCAACGCAAGTGTCCCTCAATGGAGGAATGAGTAAAGAAAATGTAGTGTGTACACACACACACACACACACACACACACACACACACACACACACACTGGAGTATTATTCAGCCATAAAAAGAAAGAAATCTGGCCATTTGCGGCAACATGGATGGACCTTGAGGGTGTTATTTTTTTTAATCTATTTAAATTAAATTAATTAACATATAGTGTATCATTAATTTCAGATGTAAAATTCAATGATTCATCAGTCTTATATAACACCCAGCGCCCATTACCTCATGTACCCTCCTTAATGTCCATCACCCAGTTACCCCCTACCCCTCTCCCCTCCAGCAACCCTCAGTTTGTTTCCTGTAGAGTCTCCCATGGATTGTCTCCCTCTCTGATGACTTCCCATTCAGTTTCCCCTCCCTTCCCCTATGATCCTCTGTGCTGTTTCTTATATTCCACATATGAGTGAAACCATATGAAAATTGTCTTTCTCTGATTGACTTATTTTGCTTAGCATAATCCCCTCTAGTTCCATCCATGTCATTGCAAATGGCAAGATTTCTTTTTTTTTGATGCCTCAGTAATACTCCATTGTGTGTATATACCACATCTTTATCCATCCATCGACGGACATCTGAGCTCTTTCCACAGTTTGGCTGTCGTGAACATTGCTGCTATAAACATCACGGTGCAGGTGCCCCTTCAGATCACTACATTTGTATCTTTGGGGTGAATACCTAATAGACTGTAGCTCTATTTTTAGCTTTTTGAGGAACCTTTACACTGTTTTCCAGAGTGGCTGCACCAGCTTGCATTCCCACCAGTGGTGTAAGAGGGTCCCCCTTTCTCCACATCCTCGTTGAGGGCATTATGTTAAGTGAAATAAGTCAGATAGAGAAAGACAAGTCTCACCTGTATGTGAAATTAAAAAAAACAACTCATAGAACGGAGAACAGATTGGTAGTTACCAGAGGAGAGGAGTGTGGGGGGTGGGGAAAAATCAGTGCAAGGGATCAAAAGGTATAAATTTCCAGTTATAAAGTAAATAAGTCATAGGGATGCAATGTACAGCATGGTCATCATAGATAGTAACACTGTATCACGTACTTAAAAGTAACTAAGGGGCGCCTGGTGGCTCAGTCGGCTAAGCGGCTACCTTCGGCTCAGGTCATGATCCCAGGGTCGAAGGATCGAGTCCTGCATCAGGCTCTCTGCTCAGCAGGGAGCCTGCTTCTCTCTCTCTCTCTGCCTGCCACTCCTCCTGCTTGTTCTCTCTTTTTCTCTGTGTCAAATAAATAAAATATTTAAAAATAAAAGTAACTAAGACAGTAGATTAAAAGTTCTCAGCACAATAAAGAAAAATTTGGTGGTGATGATGTTGACTAGACTTATTGTGGTGGTCATTTACAATATATACAAATACCAAATCATTGTGCAGTACACCTGAAACTAATATAATATTGTATGTCGATTATATCTCAGTTTTTAAAAAATGAACTTTTTTTTTTTTTTAAAGATTTTATTTATTTATTTGACAGAGAGCGATCACAAGTAGGCAGAGAGGCAGGCAGAGAGAGAGGGAAGCAGGCTCCCAGCTGAGTGGAGAGCCCGATGCGAGGCTCAATCCCAGGACCCTGAGATCATGACCTGAGCCGAAAGCAGAGGCTTTAACCCACCGAGCCACCCAGGCACCCCTGAACTGTTGTTTATACATGACAACCTCCATGAATCTTCAGAAATGCTGAGTGAAAAAAAGCCAATCACAAAAGTTTACATACTGTATGATTCGATTCATATAACATTCTTGAGGTGATAAAACTATAGAAATGGAGTTACCAGGACTTCAGGTGGCACTGAGGGTGGGAGGAAAGTGGGTGTGGCTATAAAACAGCGACATGGGGTAAACTTGTGCTGATATAAACACTCTGGATCTTGACTGTATCAATGATTTCCTCGTTGTGAAATTGTACTATAGTTTGCGAGATATTACGATCGGGAGAAACTGGGTAGAATACCCAGGATCTCTCAATATTTTATTTTTTCTTACAACTGCACGTGAATCTATAATTATCTCCAAATAAGAAGTTTAATTAAAAATGAGACCAGGGACGCCTGGATGGCTCAGTTGGTTAAGCATCTGCCTTCAGCTCAGATCATGATCCTGGAGTCCTGGGATCGAGTCCTGGGATCGAGTCCTGTAGATTCAGCCTTGCATTGGTCTCCCGGCTCAGCATGCAGTCTGCTTCTCCCTCTCTCCCTGCACCTCCCCCCTGCTCATGCGTGCTCTCTCTCTCTCTCTCTCTTGCTGTTGCTGTCTCTCTCTCAAATAAATAAATAAAATCTTTTTTAAAAATGAGATCAAGGGGAGCCTGGGTGGCTCGGTTGGTTAAGCGTCTGCCTTCCGCTTAGGTCATGATCCCAGAGTCCTGGGATCGAGTCCCACATCGGGCTCCCTGCTCAGTGGGAAGCCTACTTCTCCCTCTCCTTCTACTGCTCCCCCTACCTGTGCTCTCTCACCCTCTCTGTCAAATAAATAAATAAAATCTTAAAAAAAAAAAAATGAGACCAATAAAAAAAAAAGCAAGAACAATACTACTCCTATTTCCTTTCTAACTTTGTGTGTGTTTAATTTGAAATTTTTGCCAGTTTTGTGGTGTAAATACCACTGATTTCAAGCTACCAATGAGCCATCACGAAACATGGAATTGGGAGGAGATGGGCAAAACTACACTTCACAAGCTAGTGCAGGCGCCCAGAACCTTTTTGCCCTATTAGTTTGACAGAAGTTAGAAAGGTTGATAATATCTTGTATTGGAGAGGTGTCAGAGAATGACACTCACACATCATTAACAGGAACGTTCAATGAAATGCCTTTAAAAAAATTAAATTATGTTTTAATTTTTTTAATTTTTAAAAAATATTTTATTTATTTGAGAAAGAGTGTGAGAGAGAGATCAAGAGAGCAGGGTGGAGGGCAGAGGGAGAAGCAGACTCCTTGCTGAGCAGGGAGCCCGACATGGGTCTCAATCCCAGGACTCTGAGATCATGACCTGAGCCCAAGGCAGACACTTTACTGACTGAGCCACCCAGGTGCCCCTAAATTAAATTATTTTTACTGACGTATAGTTGACACACAATGTTACCTTAGTTTCAATGTACAACATAGTGATTCGACAATCTTATACATTACGCTAAGCTCAAAATAATGTTTTTTGGAGGGCAATGTTGTATCTTTCAAAATGTTAGATGTCAAGTTTTTAGATCCCAAATGCAATTTAATGGAAATACTTGAACAAGTGAATAAAAAGACAAAAATAGCTGTCCAGGGCAGCATTATTTATAATAGCAAAAACGGTAGACATTTCTTTTTTTTTTTTTTAAGATTTTATTTATTTATTTGAGAGAGTGAGTGAGTGAGCGAGAGAGCAGAAGCAGGGGGAGCAGGAGAAGGAGAAGCAGACTCCCCACTGAGCGGGGAGCCCGATGCGGGACTCGATTCTGGGACTCTGGGATCATGGCCTGAGCCGAAGGCAGACACTTAACCGACTGAGCCACCCAGGTGCCCCCAAAACAGTAGACATTTTATTAAGAGAATAGTTAAATAATTTGGGGTGTATCTGTGCTGCAGAATATAAAGAAAGTGGACCACACATATTGGCACAGGACAGTCAAGATATTTGAGCAAAGAGCAGGCTGCCAACCGCCAAACTGTATGTATAACATGATTCTATTTTCAAGAGAACAAAAAACAAACCCTCTTTGTTTGCCTGTGGATAAAAACAGTCTGGAAAAACAAAAACAAAAACAAAAAACAGTCTGGAAAGACATGACAAAATGTTAAGGAAGTTTCCTTGGGAAAAGAGTGAAATTAGATAGTTTTCCTTTTTTTTTTTTTAAGATTTTTTATTTTATTTATTTGTCAGAGAGAGAGAGAGAGAGAGCACGAGTAGGGGGAGTGGCAGACAGAGGGAGAAGCAGGCTTCCCACTGAGCAAGGAGCCTGATGCAGGACTCGATCCGAGGACGCTGGGATCATGACCTGAGCCAAAGGCAGACACTTAACGGACTGAGCCATCCAGGCATCCTGATGGTATATACTTTGTATGTGTATTTGTACATACTTTGTATGTAGCATTTTATTATTGTGGTTATTGTTATTTATGGTAAACAGGTACTGTTTGTATACTTTCTAAAACTCATTTTTGGGCCCAAGTGGGCCTGAAGAGGGACTATTTCATAAAGTTCGGAGAGTACTATCACCAGGCCAGGGACCCTAAAAAAGAGGGTGACATAGAAGAGAACAGTCATTAAAAACAAAGCCTGGCAATTAGATCATAAATGGTCTTAGAATGAAAATAGTAAGGCATCAAAGAAGACTAACATGGCTGCAGAAACAAGTTCTCTGATGTAGGATTTTTGAAAGGCTTGTTCCAAACATGAAGGGAGGAGGGCTGAAGTTTTCCCCTTTGCCCTCCAATATCTTTGCTTCCTCTCAGATCACTTTTATTTATTTATTTATTTTTTAGAGGGGAGGGGAGGGGCAGAGGGAGGGAGAGACTCCCCAGAAGGCCCCATGCCCAGGGCGGGGCCCAACATGGGGCTCAATTTCACAACCCTGGATATCAGGACCTGAGCCGATAGCAAGAGTTCAAGGCTTAACTGACTGAGTGCCCCAGGCCCCAGATCACCTTTTATTTTATTTTTATTTATTTATTTAGTTTTCCTCTCAGATCATTTTTTTTTAAAGATTTATTTATTTGACAGACAGAGACACACCGAGAGAGGGAACACAAGCAGGGGGAGTGGGAGAGAGAGAAGCAGGCTTCCCGCTGGGCAGGGAGCCCGATGCAGGGCTTGATCCCAGGACCCTGGGATCATGACCTGAGCCAAAGGCAGACGCCCAACAACTGAGCCACCCAGGCGCCCCTCCGATCACTTTTAAAACAGCTTTATTGCGATATGGTTCACATACCATAAAATTCTCCCATTTAAAGGGTGCAGTTCAGTGGTTTTTAGAATATTTAGTTATGCAACCATCAACACAATCTAATTTTACAGGATCTTCATAATTTCAAAAAGACAAAAAATAACCCTAGTATCATGACCCTGGGATCATGACCTGAGCCAAAGGCAGATGCTTAATGGCTGAGCACCCAGGCTCCCCTTTGCCTTTAAATTTTACTAAAAGGTAATGAACTGACTTATATACTGAAAAAAAAAAAAAAAAACCTTTTTGTCTCTATTCTACACCTCTCATTACACAATTTTGTCTAGATTTATGGTTTACTTTAATTTTAATCCAGATTCAATGTACGAGTTCAGTTAATAATTCTATTCCTCATTATTTTTATGCTCATCCGAATAGCATTCTATATTTCAATTATGTTTTAATAGCATGTCCATTTAGTCTTTTGAATTTTCTATATAGGCAATTATATTGCCTAGCCACATTTTTTTCTTCCTCTTTCTCAATTCCTATGTCTCATTTCTTTTTCCTCCCTCCCTTCCTTCCTCTTACTCCTTCCTCACTCCCTCCCTCACTTCTTTCCTCCCTCCCTTCCTTCCTTTCCCTCTCTTCCTCCCTCCCTCCCTCCCTCCCTCCCTCCCTCCCTCCCTCCCTCCCTCCCTCCCTCCCTCCCTCCCTCCCTCCCTTCCTTCCTTCCTTCCTTCCTTCCTTCCTTCCTTCCTTCCTTCCTTCCTTCCTTCCTTCCTTCCTCTTCTTTAGAGGCAAGGATTGCCAGTCCATCAGATGCAATGATAATGGTCTTCTTCATCTTGTTCTT
Organism: Potos flavus; assembly: GCA_028534135.1. Classification (NCBI taxonomy): domain Eukaryota; kingdom Metazoa; phylum Chordata; class Mammalia; order Carnivora; family Procyonidae; genus Potos; species Potos flavus. Next base: position 72,483,093 of record CM052900.1, on the reverse strand, counting down.
TACTTTAATGAGATTATGCAACAACTTCTAAAGTTTTACCACTAACTACTGTCTATTACAAGATTTTCGGTGGATATCTTTTTCCAGGTTAAAGAAATACCTCTCTCTGCCTTCTTCATTAAAAGCTTTTTATATTCTTTTCATGGATGGCTATTAAATATTATCAAATTCTCTTCCTGCTTCCATTGAAATAATTACATATTCTCTCTTCTTTAATCCGGTGAGTTACATTGATAAATTTCCTAATGGTGAATTAACCTTGAAGTCTTGAGATAAACCCTACTTGGTCATGTTATATTATTTAATGCACTGTTGGATTCAATCTGCTAATTTTATTGTTTTTGCAAATATGTTTAAAAAGCCTAAACTTTTCTTATACTCTCCTTGCCTCAAGTTCCAGTGACCTTTGCCTAGAGATATAAAATTTTACTTTAATCTGCTCTATTAACTCAATGTATTGGCAATGACTCTCAAGTATAATTTTGGCAGAAAGCATGTGAGAATTACCCCTCTCATCTTCCATCTGTTTTTGTTTGATTTAGGAGGGATTTGGTAAAAATCTGAATACCCATGATCAGACAGTGTTTATTGGCCTGGTAGGGGTGTGGGGGTTGAGCATGAGACTTCCTCTGCCCCTTCTAGAACCTGGGAGTACGCAGTTCAGTAAATGCTTAAAGGTTAGATGGAAGGGCGCCTGAGTGGCTCAGGGGGTTAAAGCCTCTGCCTTCGGCTCAGGTTGTGATCTCAGGGTCCTGGGATCGAGCCCCACATCGGGCTCTCTGCTCAGCAGGGAGCCTGCTTCCCCCCCTCTCTCTCTGCCTGCCTCTCTGCCTACTTGTGATCTCTCTCTGTGTCAAATAAATAAATAAAATCTTTAAAAAAATTAAAAAAAAAAGGTTAGATGGAAGTGTAATGAGAAAACAGCCATTTCGAGTTGCTGCCTTGGCATTTCAGAATATGACAATTCTGCTCACACCCAGACTCTGGGCACTTACATAAAGACCTGAGTTTAGGATTCCACCTCAAGTTCCCCTGTGCTTTTCCTGGGGCATCTTTTATTTACTTACTTATTTACTTATTTATATATATATTACATTTTTTTAAGATGGGAGAGGGGCAGAAGAAGAGGGAGAGACAGAATTTTTTAAGATTTTATTTATTCGACACAGAGAGACACAGCAAGAGGGGGAATGCAAGCAGAGGGAGTGGGGGAGGGAGAAGGAGGCTTCCTGCCAAGCAGGGAACCTGATGCAGGACCTGATCCCAGAACCCTGGGATCACGACCTGAGCCAAAGGCAGATGCTCAACGACTGAGCCACCCAGGCGCCCCGAGAGAGAGAATCTGAAGCAGGCTCCATGCCCAGCGCAGAGCCCAATGCACAGCTGCAGGGCTCGATCTCATGACCCCGAGATCATGACCTGAGCCAGAATCAAGAGTTGGGTGCTTAGCTGACTGAGCCACCCAGACACCCCCAGGGCACGTTTTAAAATAACCACTTAGTGGTGAACCCCTGAAAAGTTAGTGGCCTCTGCCCCAACCACTTTATAAGTAATAGGTGCTTGCTACCCTGCTTTCTGCTCACTGAAGACCTGGGGCAGAGGACTGCCCTTCCTCTAGTTTATAATAATCCTTGTGACTTTAATTCTTTCGTGTGCGTGTACTGATACTGTGCCTTCAATCAAAATGACCCTGGGGTTTTCACTTCCCCAGAGCAGGAGCTTGAATGTTGAGGAAGTCGCCTGCCCACCCCATGTGGGTATCTTGTGCCCTCTCACTCAGCAGGTCATAATCTGCATATTCTTAATACACCAGCTACAGCCCCTCAACACAAAGAGGAACAAAGGGAATAGTACTGGATGGGTAAACAGTTGATTTTTCTACTGGGCACTCCTGGCTCTGAGCTCTCACCGAATGAGAGGTGCTCAGAATAGGATGGGTCAGGCCAAGCGTTTCAGGGGAGAGCACGTGTTGTGGACCTTTACTTGTTCTTTGGGACTTTAGGACTCTAACTACTCATTGCTACTATAAAGAAAAGCTTATTTACATTTATCTTTTATCAGCCACTCTATTAAATTCTCTAAAAATTCTTATAGTTTTCAGTCTCTTGGGATTTCTAGAAGTACAATCATATCTGTAAGAATAAATGATTTTATTTCATCTTTTGAAATATTTATGCCACTTTTTCCACTTCCTTGTCTTATTCCTTCAGCTGTAAGTTCCACGAAGGCAAGGATTTCATTCACTGCTTTACACAGACTGTTGTGCATAAAACAGTTCATAGCAAATACTCAACATTTGTGGAAATGATAAATAAATCAGATGAAATCTTCAAAATAATGTTGAATATTTACGGTAACGGCAAACTTCCCTGTGTAGTTCCTGATGTGAATACTTAAGTAATTAGTATGTTTGTTGCAGGCTTTTGGCAAATAGGAATTGCTATGTTTAGGACTTCTATTTATATTCCTATTTTGCATACAGTTTTACTAGGAATGGCTGCTGATTTTCAGAAAGTGCTTCTTTGGGGGCATCTACTGATACAATCTAATGGGCTCTCTCCCTTTATTTATACAGTGAATTATGTTGACAAAGTTAGTAAAAAGTAGTAATTTGAAGTCCACAATCTATATGAGGAAAAAGATGAACTCTTACTTTATTTATTTATTTTTTTTAAAGACTTTATTTATTTTTTTGACAGAGAGAGACATAGCAAGAGTGGTAACATAAGCAGGAGGAATGGGGGAGGGAGAACAGGCTTCCCTCGGAGCAGGGAGCCCGATGGGGGGCTCAATCCCACGACCCTGGACTCATGACCTCAGCCGAAGGCAGACGCCTAATGACTGAGCCACCCAGGTGCCCCATACTCTTACTTTAGAGATCAATTACTGTATGGAAAGGTAAACCTTCTTTTTTTTTATTATTATTATTTTTTTATTAACACATAATGTATTATTTGCCGCAGGGTACGTGTCTGTGAATCACCAGGCTTATACATTTCACAGCACTCACCATAGCACATATCCTCCCCAATGTCCTTAACCCAGACACCCTATCCCTACCCCCCAGCCACCCTCAGTTTGTTTTGTGAGTTTAGGAGTCTCTTATGGTTTGTCTCCTTCCCGATCTGATCTTTTTTTATTTCCCTCCCCCACCCCCACGACCCCCCGCCCTGCCTCTCAAATTCTTCATATCAGAGAGAT
>CM052900.1:72433146-72479392 GCA_028534135.1 Potos flavus | reverse complement strand
TCACGAGTAGGCAGAGAGGCAGGCAGAGAGAGAGGGGGAAGCAGGCTCTCCGCTGAGCAGAGAGCCTGATGCAGGGCCCAATTCCAGGACCCTGAGATAATGACCTGAGCTAAAGGCAGAGGCTTTAACCCACTGAGCCACCCAGGTGCCCCAAAAATCTTTAAAAGAATAAAAAAATAAGCAAAATAAAGACTATGAAGAAGTAGTTCATAGAAGAGATTTGAATATAACACTCTTCATCAGCATAATGGAAATTAAAAGGAGAAAGAGATATTTTTTACTATTAGATTGGCAAAAATTTAAAGACTGATAATATCCAATGGTTTTGAAGGTGTGGGGATATCAGGCACATTCTAATTACACACTACTTATGAAGGTAAAAGTTTGATACTGTCTGTATTAGTTGGTTTGGACTGCAGTAACAAAATACCACAGACTGGGTGGCTTAAACTATAGAAATTTATTTTATCACAGTTCTGCAGGCTAGAAGTCTAAGGCCAAGGTGCCACCAGCAAGGGTAGTTTCTGGCAACGCCCCTATTCCTGGCTTACAGAATGGCTGTCTTCTTGCTATGTCCTTACATGGCCCTTCCTCTGTGCATGTGGGGGGAGAGAGAGAGAGAGAATGTGTAACATCTCTTGGTGTCTCTTCCTCTTCATATAAAGAGAGACACCAATCCTACGGGGTTAGGGCCCCACTCACGTGTCCTCCTTTAACCTTAATTACCTTCTTAAATGCCCTATCGCTAAATATTGTCACATTGGTGACTAGAGCTTTAACATGTGAATTTTGGTGGAGGGGTGGTCACAATTCAGTTCGTAACACAATCCTTTTGAAAATAATTCGCCAACATCTATTAAAACTAAAAATGTGCTTATTCACAATAGCCAACAGGTGGAAACAACCCAAATACTAATCAATAGATGAATGAGTAAACATAATGTGGCACATACATACCATGGAATATTATGAAATTCCGACAAATGCTATAACATGGATGAACCCTGAAAACACTGTCCTACTAAAGGAAATAAGCCAGAGACAAATGTTGTATGGTGCCACTTACTATGAGGTATCTAGAATTGGTAAATTCATAAAGACAGAAAGTAGAATAGAGGGGCGCCTGAGTGGCTCAGCGGGTTAAAGCCTCTGCCTTTGGCTCAGGTCATGATCTCAGGGTCCTGGGATCGAGCCCCGCATCGGGCTCTCTACTCAGCAGGGAGCCTGCTTCCCCCCCTCTCTCTGCCTGCCTCTCTGTCTACTTGTGATCTCTCTCTCTGTCAAATAAATAAAATAAAATCTTAAAAAAAAAAAAAAAGAAACTAGAATAGAGATTACTGGGGCCTGAGGGGAATGGGGAGTGGTGATTATTTGTTCGGGTAATGAAATCTTCTGGCGGAGAGTGGTGATGGTTGCACAACAGTGTGAACGCACTTAAAGCCATTGAATTGTACACTTAAAATGGTTAATATGGTAAGTTTCAGGTTATGTGTATTTTATTATAATAAAAGATAAAAAAACCAACTTTAAATGTGCACTCCAATGTATAAACAAATACCGCACAGGAAAAAAAAATCCCTACTCTCACACAACAACATAGATGAATCTCAAAGACACATGGCTGAGCAAAAGCCAGGCACAAAAGAGTACGGCATCATTTGTTCATTCGAAGTTCAAGAGCAGACGGACAAATCTATGTTGATAGACATCAGGATAGTGGTTTCCTCTGGAGGGGGGATTATTGACTTGGAAGGGGGATAAGGGAGGTTTCTGGGGAAAGATTTATAGTTTGATCTGAATAGCGGTTACATGGATATATTGAATATATACCTATATACATTTTAATTGAGTTGTGCATCTAGGATTTATATATATTATCTGTATGACATCCATAATGAAGCAATAAAGGTATGTATCTTTTGACTCAGTCTACAGAAACAAAAGCATCACTATGTAACAATAAAAGTTTAAGAATTTACTGCAGCAATTTATGGGATGCCTGGGTAGCTCAGTGGTTAAGCATCCGACTTTTTTTTTTTTTTTTTTTTGCGTCTGACTCTTGATTTCGGCTCAGGTCATGATCTCAGGGTTGTCGGATTGAGTGCCGGTGTGCTCGAAGAGTCTGCTTGGGATTCTCTCTCTCCCACTCCCTCTGCCCTTCCCTCCTTGACCTTTACAAGAAGGGCATATATTAAGGCATGTGGGGGGTGGGGGCAGGGGGTAGTGCAGGTCCTAGAAAGAATAGAAGCTGGAAAAGGAGCAAAGGAAAAAAAATGGCTTTTTTCATGGGGTCCCTTTGAGACAGGAAAAGTGAAGGGACCCCATGGGAAAAAAAAAAGCCGTTTTTTTTCTTTGCTCCTTTTCCAGCTTCTATTCTTGCTGGGATGGGCACCGCCACCCCACGCCACATGTGCCTTGTAATGTAGATAGCACACGTGCTCCTGGGAAGGGACAAAGAGATAATGTTATCTTTGGAGTCTTTCAGCACCATAGACAACATCTAAGGAGTGACTGGGCGGGGTTGTCATGAACATTCTCCAAGACCACAAAGACTCTAAACAACTTGACCCCAAGACCTCTGGCTTCAGGGAATGAGTGACTTATGTAAGACATCTGGCCACCCACCCTGCTCTGACCAGTTCTCAGATGCCTGAGGACATGCGCACCAGACCGTAATCACCAATAAAAACCTGAGACCTGAAGCAAGACGATAATCCTCTTTTCCTTTCCAAGTCTCCCAGGTGCTCTGTCTGTATCGCCTTCTCTCTCCATATATATTTTTTCAATAAACTCTGCTTTCACTTCCTCCTGGCTCATGTTTGATTTCCAGCCAAGGACCCTCCTGGCTAGTCCTGTGGTACCTCCTCTCTGGGCCCTTGGACCCAACCTGTCTGCATCACCTCCAGTTTCCCTGTCTCCAAACCACCGCTAGCTAAAAGACCTGTGAGGTGTTGGTTATTTGTGTGGGAGAGAGCAGAACAAAACAACAGGGCATCAGACACACCTCAGAACAGGAGCTTCCAAAAGAGCCAACAGGCATTCACTGGAAGGCACAGGCTCATCTGAAAACAGCCTTCGAAACAGATAAGGGCTTTGCCTGATCCAATGGCTGAGAAGGCAGGGAGTCCCGGGTCTGAAGGGGCTGAAGTAGTCCTGATGTCAGGAATTCTCCAGCGGACCAGCAAGGCTCCTTTCTAGGACAGTGCTACACACCGAGGAGAAACTGCTGGAAGCAGAGAAAAAATTAACCAGAACAGGGATAATAGAGCCAAAGGAAGAGAAGGTCTAGATGAAAGTGGAGAAGAGGAACCAAGCTAGGAAATCTTAGCATGCTGCCATGTTTTTTGAAGCATTCCACAAAAACAACAGCAGAGGGAGCTCTGCGAAGTTAGAAAAGCTGTCTTGAACCGCGACTTCTCAAAGTTCAGGAAAACAAATGTTTCCAAAAGAAATGAGCAACAGTAAAGTCTCGAAGGCAAATCCCACACAAAGTTATTCCAAGAAAAAAGAGAACAGGAAGAATAACATCCTTATGGACAATGAAAGCTAGACAGACATGCCCAAAATCAGAACAAACTAGTTCACTATTTCAAAATGAGCTGAAAGATACTGAGGAAATGACACAAATAAAAGAACAACATAAGTCAGAATTTGCAAAAATGCAACTATGAGGAATCACATCAGATTAATCAAAACTCAGGAAAGAATTGGAAATAAAAGAACAAATATCAGAAATGAAGACTATAAACTGGAAGGAATATAAGACTGAATAAATACAACAGATAATGCCTCAAGAGAAACAGAATGTCAAAAAAAATTTTAGGTTGAAAATAAATGAAAAGATATTAAGGATTCAAGAGACACAGATACTAACGATAGGTAAAGAAGATCAGGAGCTCTAACACAGAGATAATAGACCTGAAGAAAATCAAAGAAGGGGAAGAAAATAAATACTAAAAGCTGTAAATCGAGGGAAGAAATATTTTTAAAGCCCTACATATTGAAACAACACACCACATACAAAAGAACATTGACTCAGAATGGCATAGTCATGTTCTAGAAAAATTACTGGACTTTAAGAACTCATTTTGTCCTCTTAGGCAAAAGGAGCAAGTATCCTCTAAAAGGGGAAAATCATATTGTGATTAGGCCATTTGACAAGAATGATCTAAGTCAGAAGAAAACAGAGCAGTATTAACTCAAATATATTCACGGAAAAACTGTGGGCCAAGGATTTTATATCCAGGAAAACTGACTTGGAAGTTTGAATGGTATGGACAACTGCCGCCATTGTCTCTTATCAAAAGTGAGAGAACGTAGATTCCATGAGCCCTCCCGGAAGGATCTAGAAAAAAGCTTTAGACAAACAAAATGACCAGAGCAACATCAACATAAGGAGAGCTGGTTTAAGCCATATATATTATATGTATTACATATTAAATATAAATTACTTGTAGATTAAATGGGAATTAGAAGGAAAAGAGTATGGTATAATGGCTCTATGATCTGGCCATATGGATATAGCATATCTATTAAAATGAGGGGAGAGAATGGGAAGAACAAACATAAAAAATGTTTTAATTGTTTTAGAAATGATATTGTTGTTGGTGGTAGTAATACTTTTATCCTGAGACTAATGTATAATGTGGGATAAAATAAATGAATAATCTTGGGATATTTTAATTCTATAACCCCCTATGTCCTTGAGAAAACAGGGTCTCTTCTCATTGTGGAAGAAAGTAAGTACAGATATCACGTAGACTAGGTTAAGTAAAAGGCTTGTAGCATTTTACTTGAAGTGGAAGTAGAGGTATCCATGTAAATTTCATGAGGCACTTTTGATGAGGGAGCAGAAGGCAAGCTGAGGACAACGCACAAGCTTACACCCCGCAAGCTCCCCACCCCCGAGCCCCCTGGGGGAATCTGTGTACATTCCCCGGGCACTTCTGGCTGCCTGAAAACTAAGGAAAGGAAAAACAAAAATGGTTAACTGATAAAGATCACAGTCCTGCAGGACGTGAGTCTCCATCAGATTACAAATGTCTTAATGATTTAAAGGGAAAAACACTCTTACCAATAGCCTTTCAGAGACCCATAACTCAATTTCCTGGAATCCTAACATTAAATTTCTCTATGACCTGCCACCCATTGACAAATACTTGAGATAGAAAGCCCTTTTAGAAACCTTCCTTTTTCCTTACCTCCCCCAACTCCCAGGTATACAGTCAGTACCCCTCACACTTGTAATGCAGCCTTTTCTGCCATGGATCCTGTACCTGTGCTTTAATAAAATCACCTTTTTGTGCCAAAGACATCTCAAGAATTCTTTCTTGGCTGTCAGCTCTGGAGCCCAATGCTACTCAAAACTACATCACTTTGGGGGTGCCTGGGTGGCTCCATCGGTTAAGCACTGGCTCTTGATTTCAGCTCAGGTCATGATCTCAGGGTCCTGGGATTAATCCCTGAGTCAGGCTCCCTGCTCAGGGTGGAGTGTGCTTGAGGACTCTTGCTCTCTCCCTCTCCCTCTGCTCCTTGCCTGGCTTGTGTGCTCTCACTCTCTAAAATAAATTCTAAAATCTTTTTTTTTAAAGATTTTATTTATTTATTTATCATTTATTTGACAGACAGAGAGCACAAGCAGGGGGAGCAGCAGAGGGAGAGGGAGAAGCAGGCTCCCCGATGAGCAAGGAGCCCGATATGGGACTCAATCCCAGGACCCCAGGATCATGACCTGAGCCGAAGGCAGATGCTTAACTAACAGAGCCACCCAGGTGCCCAATGATGGGGAAATGTTAAAAGGACCCAGGAGCTGGCTTGAAAGGATTCGAGCTGGCCAAATCTGGAATAATTTGAGCATCGAAATGAATAATGTTAAGATCCATGAGTTCAGGGGTGCCTGGGTAGCTCGGTCAGTTAAGTGTTTGACTCTTGATTTCAGCTCAGGTCATGACCTCAGGGTCATGAGATCGAGCCCCATGTCAGGCTCCACTCAGCAGGGAGTCTGCTGGAGATTCTCTCCCTCTCTCTCTGCCCCTCCCCCCCGAAATATACATCTTTTAAAAAAATCCATGAGTTCATAAAAATAAAAAAAAATGTTTCATTTAGATAACGATGGGACAAAATCATGTTAAAAGTCATTAAAGAGGGATGCCTGGGTACCTCAGTCTTAAGCGTCTGCCTTCAGCTCGGGTCATGATCCCAGGGTCCTGGGATCAAGTCCCACATCAGGCTCCTTGCTCACTGGGGAGCGTGCTTCTCCCTCTGACTGCCGCTCCTCCTACTTGTGCTGTCTCTCTCTCTGACAAATAAATAGATAAAATCTTTAAAAAAAAATCATTAAAGAGAAAGAATCAAGCATATATCCTCTCTTTTTTCTTTAACTCATTTTTTTGAGTGGGCTCCACACCCAATGTGGAGCTTGAACTCATGATCCCGAGATCAAGAGTCACATACCCTACCAACTGAGCCAACCAGGCACCCCTTATCCTGCCTTTCTTATATATGCTTAGCACTGGGTAACCAAAAAGTAGATGAGGGGAAGTATCTCTTTATGAAACTGTTCAAGCTAAGGAATGAAAATGAAATCACAGATTTCGAATGTCAGTATTTTGCAACACCAAGAGAATTTACCGAACAGAAGCAATTGCTAACATCGCAAAAAGGAGAGACAATCAGACACAAGGGATCTTCGATGAAAGAACATACCGAGGGGCGCCTGGGTGGCTCAGTGGGTTAAAGCCTCTGCCTTCGGCTTGGTTCATGATCTCAGGGTCCTGGGATCGGGCCCCGCGTCGGGCTCTCTGCTCAGCGGGGAGCCTGTTCCCCCCCCCCCACCTGCCTCTCTGCCTACTTGTGATCTCTCTCTCTGTCAAATAAATAAATAAAATCTTAAAAAAAAAACAAAAAAACCCCACACCGGCACCTATAGTCTTGCCAAAGGCATCAAGCCTGAGTCTGATCAGACCTCTGGACTGAGCGGCCCACATGCAGGAAATGCAGAGGAGGGAGGAACATGGTGAGCTACTCTATTAGTACACAATCAGCCAAACCCAGACTGCAGGCAGAGGGAGGGTACACAGGTCAAGCATCTGGGGACTTCAACAGATAAACTGTTAGGAAAAGAAAGGGATAGAAGAGGAAATCTCTAAATGCAGTAACTGAAAATAGAAGATCGTTTCATCACCTCCACAAGAGGTAGAATGAAAGCAGTTCCCATCAGCTCGAGGTGAGAGGGATTAAGGGAAAGGTTAGACAACACTTTTTTTTTATTATTATGACCTGACATTTATTTGTTTGTTTATTTATTTTTTAAGTACGCTCTACATCCAACATGGGGGTTGAACTCATGACCCTGGGATCAAGAGCTGTATGCTCTAATGACTGAGCCAGCCAGGTGCCCCAGACAACAATTTGGGATGAGCTGGCAGGGTGTTGGCAGGGCTGGGAGATCACAGCTGTGTGCTCAGGGAAAATCAGTCACCTGTAACTAACAAAATCTGCAACTTAATTCTAATCACCATGTGAAGTATGTACGTTCCTCCAGCAACCAATTTTTTTTATTTGAATAGCTTTAATTTCTACTGTCCGTTTAGGGAATTATCTTTAAGTTGTTTTAATTCCATTTGACACTTAGCAGCTTTTTCTTTTTTTTTAAGTAGGCTCCACTCCCAGCTTGGAGCCCAACATCGGGCTTGAACTCACGCCCCTGAGATCAAGACATGACCTGAGATCAAGAGTCAGATGCTTAACCAATTCAGCCACCCAGGTGCCCCTGGAACTCGCTAGCTTTTAAGTTCAATGTTTTCTGCCTTCTCATTCTATATTCATTTTTTTCCTTCTAAAAGATTATGACATAATTTAAAACTTTAAGTAATTATAACTAAAGCACTTTTAGCATATCTTCACTATTTTCCCAACTGGACACATTCCAACCAACAAAGGGTCATCAAAAAATAATAATTCTACAGATTTTAGAATGGAAATAATAAGAATAAGTGGTTTATTCTTACTCCTAACTATCCCTAAAAGGCAAGACTTAATGAAAAGACTGTTGATTTGTATATAATGATACTGAGAAGAATAACATGTCATTAAAAAGGGCTAAAGATTGAAAAAAAAAATCAAACCTCAAAATACATATCAAATCAAAGAACTGGGAAAGACTGAAGTAGTGTCCCGGGAAACATACTTACTTGATAAAACTAAAGGGATACAAGGGAGTGATTATCATAAAAGTCAGGAGAGTGGCTACTCTTTAGGGGAGGAGAGAAGGTGATTGGGACCGGATGGGGTAGCTGGAGAGGTTCCATTTCTTGATCTAGATGGTAGTTTCAAGGGTGTTTGCCTTTTTTTTTTTTTTTAAGGTTTTATTTATTTATTTGTCAGAGAGAGAGAGAGAGAGCACAAGCAGGGGGAGCGGCAGCAGAGGGAGAAGCAGACTCCTGGGTGAGCAGGGAGCCTGATGCAGGATTCGATCCCAGGACCCTCAGATTATGACCTAAGCCGAAGGCAGATGCTTAACGACTGGCTGAGCCACCCAGGCGCCCCAAGGGTGTTTGCCTTATAGTAATTCATCAAATCGGGGCGCCTGGGTGGCTCAGTGGGTTAAAGCCTCTGCCTTCGGCTCAGGTCATGATCTCAGGGTCCTGGGATTGAGCCCTGCATTGGGCTCTGTGCTCAGTGGAGAGCCTGCTTCCCTCTCTCTCTCTCTGCCTACTTGTGATCTCTCTCTCTCTCTGTGAAATAAATAAATAAAATCTTAAAAAAAAATTCATCAAGTCATATATTTGCTTTGCATGATCTTCTGTGTTTTATTTTTCAATTATAAAAGTAAAAAAACCAGATGCACTTCTGATTCCACATGTGGTTGGTTGATAATAGTTGGAGAGAGATCTACACCCTAATGTACACCCTGCAACCTGTAAATATTACCTTATTTTGAAAAAGGGTGTTTGCAGATGTCATTAAATGAGGCTCTGTAGGGACGTCTGGGTGGCTCAGTTGGTTAAGTGTCTGCCTTTGGCTTGGGTCGTGATCCCAGGGTTTTGCGATCAAGTCCCACATCAGGCTCTCTGCTCATTGGGGAGCCTGCTTCTTCCTCTGCTTGCTGCCTCCCTTGCTTGTGCTTTCTCTCTCTATCTCTCTCTCTGTGACAAATAAATAAAATCTTTAAAAAAAAATATGAAGGCTCTTTAAATGAAGAGATTATAATGGATTATCTGGGTGGGTCCTAAATGTAATCATAAGTGTCCTTGTAAGACAAAGGCGGAGGGGGATTTGACCCAGAGGAGAAGGTGATGTGAAGACAGAGACAGAAAGTGATGTACCCACAAGCCAAGGAACCCTCCGGGGGGTGTGGTCTTGCTGATGCCTCAACTTCAGGCTTCTGGCTTCTGAACTGTGCAAGGATAAATTCCTGTTGTTTTAAGCTACTAAGTTTGTGGTTGTAGGTCATGGCAGGTCAGTCCTCCTACTTCAAGAAGAATCTAGATAAAATACAAAAAACGTATTTTTAAAAAAAAGCACCAAAGGGCTGTGGAAGGAATGAGGGCTAGGTGAAGTAAAATTCCAGAGATGGAAGAACCTTTCTAAGTTAAGCTGAGCACAGGCTGAGGCTAAAGCTTAACCCAAGCAGAGAGCTTCTACTTGGGGAAGAGAAATCATCAGTTTTTGGTGGTCATTCAAAGCCGGAGTGACAAGCTGAAAACTTAGGTGGCCAGTTTTTTCATGGAATATTTGCTGAACTCGGAATGTACAGGAGGCTGGAGAGCCTGACTACAAGCTTCTAAAAGGCAGACTAAATCTCCCAGTCTGGCATTATTGGTTAGGAAACAAAGACCTGCTGAGGCAGGTGAAGGACAAGAACCTCAACTGGACTTCTCCTCAAGATATCTGCCAGATTCTGAGCTGCATGGAGCAGTAAGTAGCCTGGAGAACTAGCTTAATCTTCTTCAGTATTTCAGGGCTAAGGAGATGAATACCCGCCCAGTTTTCAATCAGAAGATTGTGAGGAACGTGCCTGAAGAATATGAGCGAAGAGACTGAAAGAGCAACCCAAACCTGATACAGCCTAATCCCTGACTGGATTGTGGTGATCAGCCTCTGTGGTGGAAAAGAACATGATATGGAGCCTCTAGAAGTATTCATCATTCTAGAAGACAATAAAAAATTATTCTATTTGCATGGAAAAAAGAAATATGACCAAAATGAAAAGAAAAAGATTAACAGAAGAAAACCCACAGATGGTCCAGATATTAGTGTCCTCATATAAGAATGTAAAAATAACTATGATTAACATGTTAAGGAAAACAGTGAAAATAATGGACATCTAGAAGAAAATATGGAGAATTTAAACAGAGAATTGGGATCTATAAAAAAAAGTCAGAGGGACATTTTAGAACTGAAAAAGAAGTACAAAATCTGAAATGAAGAATCCAATGTAAGGGTTTAACAGCAACTGGACACAGTAGTAATAAACCCTCACACATACAATCAATGAATTCCATGAAGTACCAAGGCCATTCACTGAGGAAAAGACAGTCCTTCCAACAAATAATGTTGGGGAAACTGGATATCCACATGCAAAAGAATGAAGTTGGACCCTCATATTATACCATACACAAAATTTAACTCAAAATGAATAAGAGATCCATGGGGTGCCACGCTGGCTCAGTTGGTTGAGCATGTGACTCTTGATCTTGGGGTTGTGAGTTTAAGCCCCACATTAGGTGTCGAGATTACTTAAAAATAAAACCTCAAAAAAATTGGGTAAGAAATCTAAATATAAGAGTTAAAACTAAGGGTACTTGGGTGGCTCAATCAGTTAAGCATCCGACTCTTGATTTCAGCTCAGGTCACGATCTCAGGGTCTTGGGATGGAGCCCTGTGTCAGGCTCCACACTCAGTGGGGAGTACGCTTGAGATTCTCTTCCTTCCTCTCCCTCTTTCCCACCTCCTGCTCTCTCTCTGTCTCTCAAATCAGTCAATGTCTTTTTTAAAAAAAGAGTTAAAACTATAAAACTCTTAGAACAGGGGCACCTGGGTGGCTCAGTGGGTTAAAGCCTCTACCTTCGGCTCAGGTCATGATCTCAGGGTCCTGGGATCGAGCCCCACATCGGGCTCTCTGCTCGGCGGGGAGCCTGCTTCCTCCTCTCTCTCTGCCTGCCTCTCTGCCTACTTGTGATCTCTCTCTGTCAAGTAAATAAATAAAATCTTAAAAAAACAACAACAACAACAAAAAACAACTCTTAGAAGAAAACCAGGAGAAAGCTTCATGACAATGTATTTGGTAATAATTTCCTGGATATGATTTCAAAAGTATGGACAAGAAAAGATGAAATTGATAAATAGGGCTAAATCAAAATTAAAAACTTCTGCACATCAATGGACACTGTTGAAAGACAACCTCAGTTACTGCCTTTGCGAGATTTTATTTTGGTGGAGGAGAGAGTCTTTGGATAAGTGTGACACATGCTGTAAGAGAGATACTGTAGAAATGAATTCTAGAAGATGAAAAATTGCAAAAATCCTCAGGGAAGACTCATAGAGCAGTGTAGCCACAGACAAGCTGGAAAGCGCTTTCTTTCTCATCTTTCTGTTATACACCCTAGGGCCAGGCCCTGAAAAGGTCAGGAAATGATCCTTAACTCTTCTGAAGGTTCAAATTCCATTTCTCCTAAAAAGGAGAGTAATGAAAATGTTTCTGAAGTGGTCATCGTGATGGTTATTATTTTCCAATTTAGTCTAGTTTTATTTATTTTCTGAGACTTTCAGGACATCCCCTGTACCCAAGGATATCCTGATAGGTTTCAAAACCAGTCTGGGGATTGCTGACTTAAAAGCTTAAACTTTGGTGGGAGCTAAATGTTAATTAAACTCAAAGTAACAGCCAACCATAGAAAATTAGGCACACTTACAAAAGATTTTCAAGAGGGGAACCTGGCTGGTGTAGTCGGTTGAGTGTCTGACTCTTGATTTCAGCTTGGGTTATAATCTCAGTGTAGTGAGATCAAGTCCCATGTCTGGCTCCATGCTGGGCATGGAACCTGCTTAAGATTCTCTCCCTTTCCCCTTCCTCCCTCTCTTAAAAAAATTTTTCCCCCAGATAATACCAGACTGCTTTAAAAAGAGAGGAAAAAAAATTTCCCATGTTTCAGTTTAATTTATGTCTTGTTTTCACCTCATAAGAAAAGACATGCTGGTCACCTTCTTTTGAACATTGCATCATCAAATGTTGGTGGTTTGAGAGCCATTCTACTTTCAGGCTGGATGATTCTAGATCCTTTCACTTTTCTTCATGTAGACCTGCCTAATCTCTGGAACTGGTACTGACCCTACAAGAGCCTTATTCTGGGATGTAAAAAGGAGTGGGGCCAAAACCCAGCAAGACAGGAAGTCACTTCTAGACAGGGACATAGCCAGTTAATTGCTGATTGACTTAAAGTTCATATGATGAGGGCTCTGGCAGCTACAAATAACAAGGTATTCTTGTAATTTTTGAGGCATCCTAGTATGCCATCATCCCACTGAGTGCCTGTTATTTGTCCAAGTAAAACTCTGAGTGGCCCAAGAGTCACCTGGAATATAGGGTTTGGGGAGGAGGTGGCTATTTATTAGAGAGGCAAGTATATTTTTCAAGACCAAAAGGTGATACAAAGGGTGTCAGTCGGGTGCCTCTAACACAAGCTCTTGGCCCTTCCCCTTCTAGGTTTCATGACCTAGTAAGATATTTTGTTACTTAATTAGGTTAAAATTTCATGCATTGCTTTGGTTCAAATTGACTCAGGGAATTTTATTTTGTTTTACTTTTAAGGATTTACTTATTTATTTGAGAGAGAGAGAGAGAGAGAGAGAGAGAGCTGAGCAGGGGGAAGGGCAGAGAGAGGGAGAGAAGCAGACTCCATGCTCAGCAGGGAGCGCAGAGCCCATGTGGGACTGGATCCCACCACCGGGAGATCATGACCTAAGCTGAAATCAGGAGTCCCAGGCTCAGTGGAATGAGCCACCCAGGCGTCACTCAGGGAATTTTAAAAACAAAATTGATTTGGTTTCCCACTGCAAAAAAATTTAAATGCAAGTTGTGTAGGGAGGAGTGTGAAAGTAGTGATTTTTAGATTCACCAGTTTGATTCTAGACACTGCTTCCAGCTCCTGATACAGAACCACATTGGAAAGAGAACTGGAATTTTGTTTCACGCCCACAATCAATGGAATTTTTCTGCTGCTTAAGGGGGCGGGGGGGGGGGGGGGCGCAAGAGCATTTGACAATAAGGAAACGTTCAGACATCTGTCCAGGTCCCATAGAGTGATCCACCTGAGATATCATACACCCCAGGGCATGCACATCTGTATGATTCCCTTTTTATTTTTATTTTTTAAAGATTTTTGTTTATTTATTTATCAGAGAGAGAACAAGCACGAGGAGCAGCAGGCAGATGGATAAGTAGGCTCCCTGCTGAGCAAGGAGCTAGGACTTGATCCCAGGACCTCATGATCTGAGCTGAAGGCAGATGCTTAACAGACTGAGCCACCAGGCGTCCCTATATGATTTCTTTCTTAATCTGAGCTTGAAGACTCAGATCTAACTTTACTTGCTCTGTGTGTGGCCAGATAAATACGCCACAAGCCTTATTTATAAAATGGGTCGAATAATGCCTGCCACACAAGACTGCTCTGAGAAGCACAGACGTAAGAGATCCTGGTTCACTGTTGGCTTTTTGCTAAAAATCCAAAAAAGGACACGAGAATTTCTGCTTCCTCAGTGTCTTGAAGTGGCTCCCCATACCTACCTCCCAACCAACCTTCCCTTCCTCGAACTTGTGCGTCAGAACACTCTGATCTAGTCCAGACTCTACTGCGATGCGGCGAAGCGCTGCGACGTAAGATAAGTCCAGCTATCTGGGTCTCTGCCACCAAACACAGGGACGCCTACAGTAGGCTGTGACCTCATCAACATGGCCGCTGGAAGCAGCTGGCAGGAAGAAGGTGTGGCCACCGAAGGGTTGCTTCCGCTTCCGTTGGCGCAGGCGCTATCATTTCTTCTGCCACCGTGACTAAGATGGAAGCGTTTTTGGAGTCGCGGTCCAGACTTTGGGCCGGCGGTCCGGCCCCGGGGGAGTTTTACCACATCCCGCCTACTCCTCGTGCCTCAGTGGAGCCGGCGTCGGCGCCTTACGGGGGTCCGATTACGCGCACTCAGTAAGTTCTCGGCCTCTTAGCCTGTGCAGGGGGCGGGACGGTGAGGCCTGGTGGGGCCGGCCAGTTCTAAAGAAACCGGGGAAGGTGAGGCGGGGACCTCAGGGCCGAGAGTCCCGGAGAATGAAAGGACATATAGAAAATCAGAAGCGGAACCCACCGCGTGGAAGGGAGCTCAGGCTCTTCTCCCATGCCTCTCCCCTCGCCAGACCTCTCTCCCTCTGTCTAGGAACCCCATGGTGACCGGGACCTCGGTCTTGGGCGTTAAGTTTGAGGGTGGAGTGGTGATTGCAGCAGATATGCTGGGCTCCTACGGCTCCTTGGCTCGTTTCCGCAACATCTCTCGTATTATGCGAGTCAACGACAGCACCATGCTGGGTGCTTCCGGAGACTATGCAGATTTCCAGTATTTGAAGCAAGTTCTCGGCCAGATGGTGTAAGTTATCTGGAGAATAGGGAATAGATCCCAGGTGGGGAGAGGAATTCACTGTTTGGGTTTTTTTTTAAAAATCCCCTTAGAAGTTCTAGAGTGGAGGAGTTTGAGGCTGCAGCAGAGGACAGGAAAATTGTTGGGAGTGGAAGAGAGTGTTTGCAATACATAATTTTCGGCGTTAGGGGGTGTAAAACGGGGAAGATTGTGGTAACTTATTTTGGGGCAGTGGGGTGGATGGAATTCCTGGCTTCCATTCTTTCCCTTTTCTCATAACCAATTCCTTCTAAGGATTGATGAGGAGCTGTTGGGAGATGGACACAGCTATAGTCCTAGAGCTATTCACTCATGGCTGACCAGGGCCATGTACAGCCGCCGCTCCAAGATGAACCCCCTGTGGAACACCATGGTCATTGGAGGCTATGCTGATGGAGAGAGGTTGACTTGAAATAACCTAATTTCCTCGACTACCCAATCTCTAGTATCTGTGTAGTATTGTATCTCTTCCCTCTGAGTGAATGCCACTTCTCAGACCCCCATGGCCCCATCTTTCACCTAAGATACCTAAGAAAACCCAAGATGAAATGAATTCTTTGACCTGTTGTGTCCTGCTAGCTTCCTCGGTTATGTGGACATGCTTGGTGTAGCTTACGAAGCCCCTTCGCTGGCCACTGGTTATGGTGCATACTTGGCTCAGGTAGGTGCGTGAGAGGGGAGGGAAGACAAGGCACTGGGGACTAGTAGTCTGCTTGTTCTTCCCTTGAAATTCCAACATGAGGACTAGGCTAGGATCCCTACTGCTGGGCAGATGGCTTTCTTTGTAGTCTGGAGGCTATATGTGTTGGCACTTACATTCCAGGACAAAATGGTCTGTCAGATATTTAGTAAACATGTGCAAAGAGGGATGCCCCAGAATTTACCCTTTAAGCCGGTGTTAGCACAGGTAAGCAGAAATCATTCTGGTGAGGCAGTAGGTGGACTGTCACTTTTTTTTTTTTTTTAAATCATTTATGCTTTGGATTTGGGACCGACGGGTATTCAACCCGTGGTATTTCCTTTATTTTTCCCATTTCCCTAGCCTCTGCTACGAGAAGTTCTGGAGAAGCAACCAGTCCTGAGCCAGAGTGAGGCCCGAGAACTAGTGGAACGCTGCATGCGAGTGCTGTATTATCGAGATGCCCGTTCTTATAACCGGGTGAGGAGGGATATGAATAATAAAGATGAGGGGACTCTAACTGGTAGGCTCTTGATAGTTGCAATACCCAGGTCTTTGCTTTTGAAGAACTGATTGTCAAATTTCCTATTTTCAGATTAGGGGAAGATCCCCTACTTGATCTTTGAGCAGCTCTTAGGGACTTCTTTATGGGGGTGGGGGGGGCATTTTCATTGAGAGCTCTGCTTTCTTTCAGTTTCAAATCGCCACTGTCACCGAAAAAGGTGTTGAAATCGAGGGACCACTGTCTGCAGAGACTAACTGGGAGATTGCTCACATGATCAGGTGATTAAAATTAAAATTACAGAATTAAAAATAAGCGGTAGAACAGTTGGGAGGCCCCTTGGCTGGCGCAAAGCTGGGTTTTTCTGGTTCTCTCAAGCAAAAGAATTCTTTGGGTGGAGAGGGTTTTGGTAGGAGGATAAGAGTTGCTTTTAGGAATTCCTCCCCAGTGGCTTCACAATTTTATTATGCTTTCTTTTTAGTGGTTTTGAATGAAATACAGATGCATTATCCAGAACTGCAGTTGTACCCTTCTTCTAACTTTGAACTTGGCTGGTTCAAAGATATACTCTTCTATTGTAAAATAAATAAATCCTTTGAAACGCTTGCTGAGTGGTTTTTTACTGTGTGGCTAGGTCACACCTGGAGTGAAAGTGTGAAGTACTGCCACATGCCATCTCCCTCCCTGCTCAGGGAACCTTGGCTCTTGGTTCTTATAGCAAATACAGGATTTTCTGCTGACAGTATAGGAGATCCACTGCTGCCTTCATTTGGGCCTGTACTAGAAAAAAGCTTTGTATAGAGGCCAGACTTAATCTTTGTGGGATAACAAAGTGCTTGCCATTTTTCTTCAACATATCCATTCATGTGCTAGATTCTTAAAAGATTGGTTTGATGTTGGCTGCAAATGTGATTTTAGTTAAAACACCATTTCAGGGGGCCTGGGTGGCTCAGTGGGTTAAAGCCTCTGCCTTTGGCTCAGGTCATGATCTCAGGGTCCTGGGATCGAGCCCTGCATCGGGCTCTCTGCTCGGCAGGGAGCCTGCTTCCCCCTCTCCCTCTCCCTGCCTCTCTGCCTACTTGTGATCTCTGTCAAATAAATAAATTAAAAAAAATTAAAAACAAAACAAACAAAAAAGAACAAAACACCATTTCAGAGATAGAAATGTAGCATCTAATAAAGCTGCTGTGGGTAAAGTGACTCCCAAGCAGGACCTGACAGCTTCAATCCCTCACCCATGCCACCCTCCTCACCCTTAATACTAAGTAACTTGGGAGGTTTTGAGGGAATACTTAGTAACTTGAACATTTAACTTAAATGTTTATTGTCCAAAACTAGTATCAGAGAATCTCTTATGATTATTACGTGTTCATCTAACAGTCCTAAGTTTAGCTGTGAGTCGAATATTTTGGGGTGTTAGCCCAAATTCTCCCAAAATGGTGTTAAACCTGAATTTTAAAAATGAACACCCTAGGTGATTTTGATGTACATCCTCTCTAAACTGCTTTGAGAAACTAGTACAGGCAGCAAACAAACTACTGCAGAAGTTCAGTGAGGTGAGAGCTGAGGGGGAGATCACAATATCCCTCCATTTTATCCACGTTACAACAAACTCGTAAATGGAAAAGTAAAAGGAAACCACGAGTTTTCTATTTCAGTCTTCCACATACTGAGTCTCAACACAGAAAGTAGTCAATAAATACTTGTTTATTGATTAAACTGAATTATAAAAAAACAAAACAAAAAAAAACTTCCTTCTACTACTAAGCCATGCGGGCGGAATCCACAAAGATAACTTCCTGGCCAAAACCCAGCTGATCCACTATTGGTATTATGGTCTTAAAAAAATTACCCATCAAGAAAGTCATACAGTATGCAGAGGCCAGGAACCCAGCTCTGCTGAGGCTGGGGCTGCCGTGGAGACTACCAAAGAGAAGGATTAGGTCATTGTAGATAGTTGACCATAGTTCTTGAACTTTCTCAAAGGCAAAGGGTTGACTTCAAAGTCCATATTCTGTCAAAATGGCATCAGGCAAAAAGCTGGGGAAGAGAAGCCCAAGAGAAGATGGATCCTCAGTTCACTTTTCAGATGCCATGGGTTCATGAAGCTGGCCAAGCTGTTTATGGGCGGGATCACTCCAGTTCACTATATTATAGTGTGCTGGGGGTTAAAAAACCAAAAAAATGGAGGTGAGGAGAAACAGGTGGTAACAAATGTCACACCCGTACCACCAGGCCCATCACATCTTGAGCATGTCCCAGTCTGCGAAAGCCTACTAAAATAGGGTTACCTAGAAAAAAACCACATTGTTTATAAATCCATTTCCCCTCATTTTATTAAATGTTCCACTTATGTACATTTTAAAGATGAACCATTTATAAGCCTATGCAAGGCTGCCTCCTTGGCTCCCAGGAGGGACATGTTGCTGAAAGCCTTGGGGTGGACAGAAGGTGTAGCTGTGGGAAAGCTGGACTTGGGTTTTTGTTCCTCTTCTCTGTATGATACAGTACATTTCAGTTTATAACTATGAGTACATACAGTTAAAAAAAATCCCTCATGCAAATTGTAGAAAAATTTTCTTCCCTTGAAGCTGGCAGTGAAAAATAAAGATTCATGTCTTTTTCTCTGTGCACACCCCTGTGTTTCTTCGTCAGGTCACATTCTTCTCTAAGCATTAAGAGAAATAAGGAAAGCCATGGGGTAAACAGGATTTCAACAAGTGGTCTGTCTTGTTTTTAAAGTTCAACACTTAACTTCTTGCACAATTAGCTCCTGGCTGTAGGACATGTGATCTCTTGAACAGGCATGCTGTCCACTTAACATGATGAAGACCCATACGCTGGGAATGGCTTCCACCCTAACACTGTGATCACCTCAGTAACTCTTGCTTGCTAATGACACATGTATGATTCTTTGTCCAGAGTGATGGTGTGAGCATGGGAAAGGGGGCTAAGGATCCCAAGTGGAAAGAATATTGTTTTGTCATGTTTTTGTTGGAGGGAGGGTGGTGAGGAAAAACAAATTTAATTCATCATTCTGGATGAGAGGTGGTTTCATGCATTTTTAAAGCCACAATTTTATATCTCAGAGTTGCTGTAGAAACCAACATCTCTGGAGAGGGAAGGAAAGAAAGGAGAAGGAAGAGAGAGTTCGGTGGGATTTTTTTTTTTTCCATTTTCATTTTTATATAAAAGTGTTAAGACCACAATGAAAAAAGTTTTTTTATCCATATATATAATAAACCAGTTTGTGAGCTACATATTTTTGTCTTTCCCATCTTCAGAAATGTTCTCACATTGACAATGGTTGGATAGCATCATGCCCAAAGACATTGCCACACAGTAAAACAAACAAAAAAACCCAAATGTACTATGATACAATTGAGGTAAAAGGGGAAACAAAAAATTTAACATTCGCCCACGAAGATTTTTTTTTTCTTTTTCTTGATTTTGTCAGAAAAATACCAAACACAGTGATTTAAATTTAAAAAAAAAGAAGTCACGAAAACCTGTTTTTAGCAGAAGTGAACGACCAATGGGCCAGCTCCTTGGCTCAGACGGGATCACTACTGGTATTCCTAATAATCCACAAATCCACAGGGAAACAGAAGTCAACATCGGGGGGAGTGGTGGCATAAAATTAAAAAATATAAACCAAATACCCGACCTGGCATATCCCCCTTTCCCTAAATCCCTCTACTCCCCCTTCACACTTTCCCACCCCCACTCCACACCCGCTTGTGACGCCAACACTCAAATCTCCATCAGATCTAGGTCAGCTTCTTCAAAGCCATAAAAGGACTCGGTCTCGCTTTCACCCTCAAAGAGCTGGTGAAGGCTTTCAGGCTCAATTGTCTCTTCAGGAGATGACCTGGGTCGGGGAGTAGAAGCTGAGGGCTCCTCAGACTGTTCCCCACTCAGCTTCAGCTGCTCCTCGAGGGAGGCAATGAGCTCCTCCTGCATGTCAGCATTTCTCGTGGGTGAGTTAATGTTGCCATCAGGGCCAGGCAGAACACTAGCCACAAGGAAGGACCGCTGCACCAGCTCTGGACAGTCCCCAATGACACCCAGCACCTCAGCCAGCCAGACCAGCACCAGCTGAAGCAGGACATCAGAATCACACGCAGTATCTGCCATTTCCCGAGCCTGCTCCTTCCACTTTTTGTGTAGGAAGTTCTTGACAGTTCGTTTGATGCATACATCTAACGGCTGGATTTTGGAGCTACAGCCTGCGGGGACCACTGCAGGCAAGGTGCTAGAGGCACTAAGCATAGCCAACACCTCTTCTGACAAGTGAGTGCGATGACAGTCCATCACAAGCATGCCTTTGCTGTGCTGGCACGCGGTGTGCTTCTGCCACACTCGGGTGGACCACAGCTCCATGATCTCATCATCACTGTAGCCACTCTCCTTCGCCTCTAGCAAGATAGAGTCTGGCACATTAGCAGGCTGATCCATTTGTCCTCGGTAGAAAACCAGGGTGGGGAGGACAGTGCCATCTGCCAGAATGGCCAGCACCACATCACACCATGGTTCCCCAGTGCCCACTGTCTGCAGGGCATTCTCCTTACGGTCATCGCTGCTCAGCACCTCCGTATCTAGGAACAATGAGATCTCATCAATCGCCACAATCATGGACAAGGGTAAGTCCTGGTTGTGAATCTGTCGCTGTACGAATTCAATGAAGAGTCCTGCATTCTCCGCCACATCCTTAGGTAGGGTGTGGGCTACAGCACGCCGGGCATGGGGAGTCAGGTGGTGCCGGAGCATGAAACGCACAGCCCACTCGTAAGAGATCTTAAACCCCCCCTCCAAAGAACGTCCTATTTTGGTGGCCTTCTGGAACAAGGTCTCCTCATTCACAGGTAGCTGTTGCTCTCGCTGGGTTAGCACCCACTCAGCCAGCTTCTCTTCTGCTTCTAAGCTCAGATATTTGCCCTCCAGATTCTCCCCCTGGGAGGCCTGGAAGCGCCGAAGCCAACGCCGGATCCGCCGTTGGGGATTTCGGAAGTGTTCGGCAGCCTGTTCCGTATTGCAGCACAGGGCAAACAGTACCACTCGAAGCTTCTTCACAGACAGCTGCTCCTTCTTGCCAACGCCACCGCCACTACCGCCCCCTGTTGCCTGCTCAGGCTCCTGCATGACTGGGCTCCCTTCATCCTGGTCATCGACATTCAGACATTCAGCCCCCTCTGTGGCCAAGGGCGGAAGGGCTAAAGGCTGGGGGTGAGTTGGGGTTGGTGGTGGGGTTGCGGTTGAGGCTGGTGATGGTAGTGCTTGGGCCATAGGAGTTGGAAGCTCTTCAGGCTCAGCTGGGGTGGCCCCCGCAGATTTCACAGTGGCAGTTTTATTAGAGGGGAAGGTAGGAGGACTATATATATTCTTCAAGCTCCGGTCATGCACTCGGTCACGAGTGTGGCCATGTCTAAAGGGTTAGCAAAGAGAGAAAAAGAAAGCTCAGTTAAACTAGGAAAATGAAATACTAATAGTAGCAGTGATAATAATAAAAAAAGATGAAACACACTGAAAATAGAAATTAAACCATGAAGTGAATTTCTGTTACCTTGAGTGAGACATCCAAGTGAGTCCTATAGAAAATGAGACAATAGAGAAATGTTAACTCAGAGAAGGAACAAGCCCTCCAGTCTTATATAAATGTCAGGCTGGAATGCTTCCAATTTGGTGATGTCTATCTGAACAGTGGATGAGCTATCCCAGGTAGAGAGGCTCCTGACTCATATGGTAAAACTTTAATCCTTATTTTCTTTTTTTGTTGTCCCACTAACTCCCATCTCTACTACTTACCCCGTGGCAGGATGCTGCTGGATCTGTGAGAGGGGTTGAATACCAAATGCTTGGCCATAGCATCTCCCACAGAGGTAACAAAGGTACATGAAGTGCAAGCCAGCTTGATTCCACTAAGAAAAAGAATCAACAGTATATAAAACAAATATATCAGTGACACTGGGGATAAAATCTGAGGCCTAATAAAGAAAAGAGAGTATCCTTTCTCCTCTTTCTCAAATTAATTCACATACCCCCTCGAGTTAATTAAAAGGATTTAATGTAAGAACATGAAAAATTAAGAGACCATCACTAAGTTTTTCCTCACCTCACAGAATTTTTAAACAAAGCCAAATACTTGGGGCTCTTGCGTGGAACATGATTGCTGAGAAAGACAAAGAAAAAACAGCATGAGTTAGGGGTTTTGATCATTAACGAGAGATCACCAGTCTCTGACAATGCCCCAACAAAAGAGATGCCAGTTTCCATTCTGACCTCAACCCAAGCCAGTTTTCCTACCATATTAATATTCCCTATTAATATGCATATGAATCACCAGGAGAGCTTTTAAAACACACATTCTGATTGAGTAGCCTGGGGGTGGGGAGCAGAGGCTGAATTTCTAACAAGCTCCCATCTATTGCTGCTGGTCCTTGGGCCACACTCTGAGTAGCAAGGTCCTACAAAATTAGAGCACAGACCATCAAAGTCAAATAAACATGGGTTTGACTCTTACCCTGCTAGGAGAGATGGACAAACAGCTCTAAGAGTTGAAGGAGGGAATGAAATGAGTTCTGGAGAATCTGAACTCCCAGATAAGATCACTGGTTTAACCGAGACTTACTTGATCATGTGGTTGGCATAGGCTCGAGAGCAGCAGGTGCTGTAGCGACACAGAGAGCAGTGAACGTAAGTAGGGAAATGATTAGGGAAATCCGGAATCTCAAAGCTGCACTCCAGGCACGTCTGCCGGCCCATGACACTCCTGTCGAGAAACAAGGAAAATTCTTGTTATTGCCCCAGGAATCTTCAAATTGTGGGGGCTTCAGACAACAGATCCTGCTAAAAAGGCTACTAGATTACACTGGCTATAGGAATAGTCGTGCCCACCCGGCCCCCAGCCTCCAGAAGAAGGCACTGACATTTTCCTAACAGCTCTCTTCTGGATGTTGCGCCGGACAGGGGGATAAAGGAAGACAGGCAGAGGGTCCGTTGAGGAGGTCAGTGGTGCTGCCTCCTGCAAGGTGCTGGGAGGTGCATCATTGGAGGAAACAGGAACAGTGCGTGGTTGCCCTCGGGAAGCCCGGATTGTCACCTGCGAGCCAAGGGAAGGAACAATTAGACACTAGCCATGCTAAACCTCGAATACTGATCATCTCTATTCCCTTCCTCTTGGATCTATAAAAGAAACAGTGATAAGCCTTTTACCTTCGTGCCTGGTTTCAAACCTTCCAGCTGCTTGGGTTTACGGAAGGTTTTATGGTGCTGGAGCTTGTGTTCAATTTTGTCCTTGGCAAAGAGAAACTGCAGCCGGCATTTGTTGCAGTGATAAACATTCCTCTTCTGAAGGGGGAAAAAGAAAGAGAATCCCTTAAAGATTCCCAATAAATTTTCTTCCCTGATGAGAAGGCAGATTTATGCTAACAATCATTCCTTCCCCCTCTCTGTGGATAACTGAAAGAGGAAGAAAGAATTACACAACACCAAACCTACCGTTGAGGATCATCACCTCCATGGTCCCAAAGAAAGGCAGACTCACAGCCAAGATGACTAGGTCCTCCAACCATCTCCTCCTGACTTGGCTTAACAATGTGGATTAGTGGCTTCAGCTTTATTTGCCCCTACTTTGTCTTTACAATGCAGACAGTGCTACCTACTTCTGGACATCCTTCTTTCTTATTTTTTTAAACACAGTAAAATGTACATGATGGAAAAAAAATCATTACTTTTTATTCCATACTCCTTCATGCTTTAAGTTTGCCTTCAATTCCAACCCTCCACACCTCTTTGCACAGAAACAACTTGTTACCAGTTTCTTGGGTATTCTTTCACAGACAGTCTATGCACACAGCCACATAACACACACACATCTCCAATCGTGACCTCCCTGTTTGTCCTTTCTTTTTCTTTCTTAACATGAATGACAGTATTCTTCTATACCTTTTCTATATCTTTCTATCCCTTGCTATCTTTCCTCTTAACACATCAGTATATAGACATGCACCTGTCCCTGTGAGACCAGTTTGAGGATTCAGACTGCCTACTATTGAAGTCCTTCAGAAACAGGACCCAGGTCTATGATTTTCTTCCCAGGATAACAAGGCTCCATTACCTGAGTACAAGGGACAATTTCCACACTGCTCTTTGGAAATACACATGTGGGGGATTACAGGCAGTCGCCCCTATGCAAATGAGCGTATGAGCCCAAGAAGGAGCTCACATGTGAGAGAGCAGGCACATGTGTGCAGACCCGGGCAAGTGTTAAGCACAGGTGCACCCATCTGGTTCTCCACTTTAGGCCTTCTCTATGTACCTTCGCTCTCCTCCTCCAGTGGGTCCTTTGTTGCAGCATTTAAAACAAGGCCCTATTTATTCCATCTTAAAAACAAAACACAAAAGCAACAACAAATTCTCTTCTGCTACCTCTTCCCCTGGATGTGCCAATCTTCAGTCTTCCCCTTCTGAAACTTTTAAAAAATAAGTTGTCTCCATTTCCTCTTCATTCATCCTGCTGAAATCTGACTTCCACTTTGCTAACCAACCACATGGCTCCTATCAACATTGCTAAATTGCTAATTTAAACTTTTAAAAAATAAGTTGTCTCCATTTCCTCACCTCTTCTTCATTCATCCTGCTGAAATCTGAATTCCACTTTGCTAACCAACCACATGGCTCCTATCAACATTGCTAAATTAAATCTAAGTTCCTAATGGTGCTTTACATCTTCCTGCAACATTCTAATCACACCCTTTTCTTCAAAAGACTTTCCTCCCTTCAGCTTCCTTGACATCAAGTCTCTTCTGGTTTTCCTCCAAGGACTATGGTACTGGCTTTGTAGACAGAGTCTTCAGAGATTCTAAGCCTTCCTCTTATTCTCAATTGGGGGTGAAGAAACATGGCAACTTCTATGTTTAAAATCACTTGATTTATATAATTATGATTCCTAAGTATGTTTTCCACAACCCAGGCTTTTCTCCCAGGCTTCCGGCCTAGATATATGTTTAACAGACAACTATAGCTGCTGTCCACAGACACTGCTAACTCAGAATACCCAAACAGGTAATCCTCACTTCGCCACCAACCTTACTTTCTACAGTGTTTCTATCTCAATACATAGTCTCACCATTCATCCATTTTTCCCGAGACAGAATTTTAGGCACTATTCTTCTTTCCTCACTACCTTTACCAAATCCATCTCTAATTCATAAATACCACTTACCTTCTCAGTTATCTCTCAACTCTATCCTCTTCTTCATTTCAAAGCCAAAAGCCACTACTGTCTCTCACCTAAACCAAAAGAGCCTTTGGTGTGTCCCCCTAACTCTGATCTTGATCTCTTTCAATTCATTCTCCTAGTGCAGCCAGTGTCATTATAACTTAAAACAAATTTGAACATATCACTCAAGGACTTAAAAAATCCCTTTAATGCCTCCCCAGTGACTTATAAAGTTGAAACTCCTTTTCATGGCTTACAGGATTCTCCACCACCTGTTTCCTAACTTCCAACCTCCCCCTTGTGCCCCATATTCCAACCACACTGAACTTCCTTTAATTCTTTGAACCTCCATACTCTCACTCTGTGCTTGGAGGACACTGTTCTTCCATCCCACTTCACTTGGCTCACCCTTCCTCATACTTCAGGTCTTGAATACTCTTCTTCCAAGGAAGCCTCAGCAGGCTCCCAAAATAGGTATATGCTTTTCTGTATCTTATACTTCCCCAACACAATATTCTTCATGCTCTACTATACTATTTGTCTTGTATATGACTAAATCCCTGGCACCTAGCCCAGTGCATGGCATATAACTGAAATTTGGCAAATTTTTACAAACATATATACAGTATCTTCTCTACCAAAATTATCTGCCTAGCTCAGCCCTGGCCCCAGCATCCATAAAACTTTAAGAATGAGAATATGGGAATTGCTTGGTGTCTGGTACCTGGTGCCTCATGTAATGCTGTTGGAATGCATTGCCATTTTTGAAGACCTTCAGGCAATAAGGGCAGAGCAGATGCCGAGTATCCTCATGGATCATCCGAAAATGGACATCTACCTCAGAGTAGAGGGAGGAGCGATATTGACACACCTGAGTCACATAAGAGGGAAAATAAGCTAAGAGTGAACAACTGAGGCCTTAAAAAAGAGGTAGCAACAAAAATGTCAAAGTAAGTTTTCCTAAATGTATAGAAGTCAAATTATTATTCTGACTCTGTAATGCAGGGCTGTTTGTGATAGATTCAGCTGTGGATTAAGATAAAAATAGGGGACAGACAAGAAAGTCTAAGAATCCACTTTGTGACCTAGAAGAGTAAAGTTTTCTTTGTCCATTTCTACAGGGCCATTCAGGAGACACACTCCTGCAGTACATGTGTTTGTTCTCTGACTGGGTTCCCTGGCTGGATACATGCACATGTTCCTTTAATGTTTTTCTCTAGTATGGAAAATCCTGAAAACAGGCCCTAGGTTTATTATTTCTTCTGGATCTCCCCAGAGTTCCTAAAACTGAGTGTATGCAGTACACAGTATGGATTCTTTGTATTCAGCCTGAGAGCAAAATGGCTAAAGCTCCCCAGAGAAAAAGGCAATACCTGGCAGACATAAGGCATCTCTCCAGGCTTATGAGTATCCTTCATATGCTGGAGAAATAGTGGCTCACTCTCAAACGCCCACTCACAGATCTTGCACTTGGCTGTAAGAAGAAAAATAATCAATAAATCCACCTGAAAATAAGACCAAAGTCCTGCTGACTCATAATCTTTATTATCTCTGACTTCTCTAACTTCACTTTCAATAGTCGGTAAATCATTAAATCTCTTCTTTCTTTAAAATGGTTCTGTCTTAACATCTGTGTTGCTGATAATGACAAACCTTATGCCTCTAGCTCAGACTTCTTACTAAAGCTCCATTCTAGGTTTTGAACTGTCTATAAGACATTTTATTTGGATATTCTACCACCAACTCTAATTCAGCCTCCTGATTTCTGGTTGTTTTCCTTCTCACTTCCCCACCTCCTCCTATACTTAGGCACTATCTCTGAGTCTACACCCATATGTTCTGTCACCATTATTTCTAGGAATGGCCATTTTTCCATTCTTACAGACAAAAACTTGGTAGAAGCCCATATGATTTCCTACTACTAATCAGTTGGCTTCTCTCTCCAATAAATACAGTGTCTATGCTTTACATACCATTGCCAAGTGAATTATTTTACATTACTACATTATTTCATCCCTCTGCTCAAAGAAAGTGATCATCTCCTACAAGTAATTCCAAACATTTACCAAACATCTACTAAAGGAGTATAAGAATTTGTCCTCAAAAGACTGACAATTATGAACAGAAGTTTTTGCCTTGTTATGAATTGTTGAGATGATTAAACTTTAAAACTGGTCATTTTGTCAAGCTTATAAGGCCGTAATTCTGAATTTTTGATAATAATTTGAATTGCTACATATTTTGAATTAAACAGACAAAATAATTGTTTTTCTTATGGTCATTGGAATTATTTTCAAGTTTTTGCAAATGCAGAGATTGTAAATTTGAAGCTTTAAGCATTTACTGGAAATCTCCAACCCCTGTTCCCCAAAAGAGTAAAGCTGAAATAATTCTTTAAACTAAACAAACAAAAACCAGGGATTCTTAATCTGGGGTCCATAGACGATGCCTCAGGGAACCTCGGTATCCCTTGAAATTATGTGCAAAAGAGTAAAATGTTTATTTTCTGGGAAGAGGGTTCACAAGTTTTGTGTTTATCTCAAAGGGGTATGGCAACCCATTTAGAAGCACTGCCTAGAGAATCTTAGGTACTACGAAGATGCAAATACACAAAAAAATTCTGTCTAGAAGAATGAAGAGAAACTGTAAGATATATATGCTGAACATTGAAAGAATAGGGGTTTGCCAGACAGAGGGACCAAGAGAAGAACAGGAACAAAGGCAAGGAGATATGGAAGTGCATGGCATGTTTGGGAAATAGTAACTAGTGTCAACTAAAATGACAATATTTTTGGGGCGCCTGGGTGGCTCAGTCGGTTAAGCGTCTGCCTTCAGCTCAGGTCATGATCCTGGGGTCCTGGGATTGAGCCCTACGAGCAGGGAGCCGCTTCTCCCTCTCCCTCTGCCTGCTTGTGTGCACGCTCTCTAATAAATAAGTAAAATCTTTTAAAAAAATAAAAATGGCAGTATTTTCTTTTTCCCCTTTGCCTCTTAATTCAAGTTGTCATTAATTGCTGTTCTTTTCTTTCTAGAACATCTTTAAATATTGGTGGTTTCCAACCTTCTGTCCTAACCTTTCTTATTCTGTGTTCTCCTTGAGCAATTTCATTCAACCTTGAAGCTCTTCCCACAACCTACATATCAGCTCTCTTGGTACAGCTGTTATACAACATCAATAATAACAACACTAATTAAAGCAATTCCTAACACATAAACATCATGCTAAGATTTATATATATTATCTCAAACCAAGAAAACCAGTGAGATAGAAACCTAAGTCATCAGTGGATTTAAGACATCTCTAGTAACCATCCACATCTGTTCTAGTTCCACACTGGAGCTGGCATGGAAAGATTCAAGAGATAGAATTAATTGATTTTGCAAAGTGGTCATCCTAACACAGTCCCTCCCAGCACCATTACCCTCATGTCCTTGACACCTAACACAGTCTCTTACTTTGAGAAAATAGGAGTGAACTACTACAGCTTCTGCTTCCTGTTTTCCAAATTATGAAAGAAAGGATAGGGGCGCCTGACTGGCTCAGTCAGTTAAGCATCCAACTCTTGATTTCGGCTCAGGTCCTGGAATCGAGCCCCGCGTCAGGCACCCTGCTCAGTGGGGAGTCTGCTTGTCTCCCTCTCCCTCTGGCCCTCCCCCTGCTCGCGTGCTCTCTAAAATAAATAAATCTAAAAAGAAAGAAAGAAAGAAAGAAAGGGTAGGATAGATATCTTATACCTTTCTAAGGTTCAGCCAACCTCATCATTCCATATTATCCCAAGACTTTATCAAGCAATTAGCTCCCCCCTGGTTGAGTCATTTTCCACACAGGATCCTCCCCTGACATTTGACCATGGTTAAGCCTGAAGCATCCTTCCCTCAACTCTACCTCTTCTTCAGTCTACTGCCCTTAAACAAGTGTGAAGAAAAACATAATGCTATTAAGATTATACTGTTACTATAATTAAGTGTAATGATCCACTGATGTTTGGGACAATTCAGGAAATTTGAAAATGGACTAGGTATTATGTGATATTAAGGATTTATAATTGCTTCTGTTAGGTTTTGACAAAGGTACTATGGCTGTATATAGAGAAAGGTCTTTATTTTTTAGAGATACATATTTAAGTATTTAAGGGTGAAATGTCATTACGTCTAAAATTTCATTTAAAAACACTTCAGAAAAGGAACCATCTTTTTCAAAATTAAAAAGAAACCAATAGGTCCCAAAATATTAACATTAAAAAACAAGCTACTTTTATGCAGGATCTGCCATAGGTATGGGAAAGAGGATTTACACAAGAATCCAAGAATAAAACTGATACATACTAAAGTATAAAAAAGGTTATTTACCTCTTTGGGTCAACAATTTCTCAGGTTTTTGATTAATATAAATTTTAAGTCGCAAGATACTCAAAAACTGAAAGTCAGACATAACAAGAGTGGAAAGCAAAGAGAAAAGTACTGATGAGGTTCTGACTGGGAATTTTTTTCTCCATAAGGAAAAACTTATCTTTCCTATGTACAGTCCACACACAAATGGAATTAACAAAAGCCCACCCACCACATTCTGTATAAAAATGAGGTGTATTCACTAGGAAGTGTAGATGAGTTATTCAGATTTTCCGTCACAGACAGTGAAGACTTTGGGGCCCTATAGCAAGACCAAGTTGGCTACCCTGCCACTAAATGTATAGTGGTTGATTCCAGTATCTAGTCTATTCCCAAATTATTAGTCCAAAGTTCTACCACCTCATTAATTTTTAAATCCTGATTACATGCTGAAATGATATTTGGGTATACTGAGTTAAATAAAATATACTATTAAAATTAATTTCAGAGGGGCCTGGCTGGCTCAGTTGGTAAAGCGTGCGACTCTTAATCTCAGGATTGTTAAGTTCAAGCCTCATGTTGGGTGTAGAGTTTACTTAAAAACAAAACAAACAAAACAAAAAAAACCAAACAGTTAAAAAAAGAGGTTGTAAAAAAACTTTTAAATAAAATCTTTTTTTTTTTTACTTTTTAAAAATGGCTACTAAAAAATTAAAATTGCATTCATAGCTCATAGCTCACATTGTATTTCTACGGACCAACACTAGCCTAAGCCACGAATGGCAATCCCATTACCCTTGCCAAGACAAAGGAAATATAAAGGGAAAGCAGTGCTTTCCTGAAACAGATTCTGGAAAGACACAGGAAGATATACTCTATTCCTCATCCGCACTATTTTGTGCCTGAATGTAATGCCTGAGATTAATACAGTCACCCTGCTACAAGCCAGAGACAAGAGAACTATAGCAGAACACTCAAGTTCTGGGCTACAAGTTTACTCCACCTCAAGTCCTTTCAGTTAAACAATATAAAACAATATAATGGATATCCTTATTGTTTAACTCATTTTTAGCTAAGGTTTTTAATCTGCAGCAAAAGCATACAGATGACATGCATATTTCTTAATGCATCTGCTCACACAGTTTCCCATCACCTAAAAAGCTTTTCTTATTACTTTCATCTGTCTAAATCCTTCTTGTATTTAAGACCTGGAAAGTTTGGAGCACCTGAGTGGCTCAGTCGTTAAGCATCTGCTTTCCGCTCAGGTCGTGATCCCAGGGTCCTGGGATCAAGCCCCGCATTGCACTCCCTGCTCAGCCAGAAGCCTGCTTCTCCCTCTCCCACTCTCCCTGCTTGTGTTCCCTCTCTTGCTGTGTCTCCCTCTCTCAAATAAATAAATAAAATCTTAAAAAGGAAAAAAAAAGTAAATAAAGACCCTAAAAAGTTTAAGTATGACTTTCTGGGAAATCTAGCCTCAACGATCTTTTCTGTAAACTATTTCACCTATCACTGGTATTATACAATGCACAGGTTTATAAATAAATATATTGTCTTGTTCTAATTTTCCTTAATTTATGTAATTTTTGCCTCTACAACAAAACTAGAAATTCCCTGAAGGACACAGGAGATATTCTAGGAAGACTGGGCTCAAATCCTCACAATGGCACCTTATTAGAGATGTATGCTCTGAAGTAAATGACTTAATTTTTGTGAGCCTGTAGTCATCCTGTATTTCCTCATCCATTATATGTACAGTGGAGGTGACACTCCACATCTCATCTTACATTTCATTGAAAGCACTGTTTTTTTTTAAAAAAGATTTTATTTATTTATTTGACAGAGAGAGAGAGATCACAAGTAGGCAGAGAGGCAGCGAGGGGTGGGGGGAAGCAGGCTCCCCGATGAGCAGAGAGCCCGACTCGGGGCTCGATCCCAGGACCCTGAGATCATGACCTGAGCCGAAGGCACAGGCTTTAACCCACTGAGCCACCCAGGTGCCCCTGAAAGCACTGTCTTAATGGTACTTTATAATGTTTATAATGTTATCTTTTGTCTAATGTAAAACCTATCAGGGTACTAATTAAAGTGGAGGTCCAAATATAGATGATCTTGGTAAGGCACCCATTATATTACATATATACATTACAACACATTACAGTGGTCCTGAACCAAAGCCCCTAACAATTCTAGCACTGAATTCAATTCAGGCTTGAAGAGAAGTCTATGTTGTAAGAATAAAGGGTGAGTGAAGTAAGGAATTGATTAGAAATGTGCAAAGAGCTTCCTCTACACTGACACTCACATAGAAATGATGGGCTCTTCCTAGTGCTATTCAATGAAGAGCAAAACATACCCCTAGCGTTTAAAAGTTTCCAAACTTACTAGTCGATTCATAAGGACTATGAACATTTTCCAAGTGGCACTGGAGCTGGAAAGGCGTGGAAAACTGGCGGTAACAGTGTTGGCAGATAGTATGACCATCTACCTCACCGTTCTGCTGATCAAGTTCTACATGGTGTTTCATATGGTTCATGAATCTGTACAGAGCACAAGAAGTACACAAAACAAAAAAATCAGCAGCCTGGGAATACCAAAACACACATTATGTACCCCCGCCCCCTTGTTTGGGACAATTCTCTTCTGAGCCCGGAAAAGGGTTCTTGAAACTAAGAGTTCTGTGGAAAAATATACTGGTTTCCCTTACTCTACCCAAAGTTCTCTCTTATTATTACAATACCTCCTCCTTCTATAGTATCACTTATTGATTTAATAATAATCCTTAGTCAGACTGGGTAACAGGACTACTGCCCAAAGAGAAAAGACTTAAACAGATTTCTTGTCCAGGGTAACCTCTGAGGCTCTTCAACACTTACCGAATGTTGTTTTTTAGCCTTTTGGTACAATGTGGGCATCGGAAAGATGTTGCAACCTTTGGGAAGTTTGTGAGTTGGGCCACTTTGCCACCATCCCGTCCATAGTAGAAGTCATCTACTAGCATGATGAGTTTCGTCTGGACAGCATCACCCACATTCTCATTTGGCTCTGGTACTTTGGTAGGTGGTGACAGAGCAGGAATAGGTGTAGAAGAGGGTGTGGAAGCAACGGGAGCTGTTTTCTCAGGGGATGGGGGCTTTGCAGCTGATGGGACACTGGGTTCTGAATCCAGAGACTTTCCTTTCTTCTGGTATTCCACCATTTCTGGGCAACAGTACTATAAAGGAAAATCATTCTAGTTATCCTGTGGGCTGGGATGTGCCAACTCTGCAACCTCATGAACATCTCTTGGAAATGGTTTGGTTCTAGGTATTCTCATCCAGGTTTCACCCTTCGGTTTTCTATAGTGTTTCTAGGATTATGGCTTTTACTAATGGATATTTATTTATAGTCATATACCTCTCCAAACCCGGTACCTTGTATTTCTCCCTCCTGCCTTAGATCCTTCAACCACTTACTAGCATAACTTGCCTCTGAATTCCCCGGCAAGAAGAAATTCCACCCTTTGTGTCTGGACTAATACCAAAAAAATGAAAAGGCTAGAAATGGGAACTGGTTAATGACTCCTGATTCATCCAAGGACACAATAAATAGAAAATAAACTGAGGAGGGGAGCCTGGGTGGCTCAGTGGGTTAAAGTCTCTGCCTTCGACTCAGGTCATGGTCTTGGGGTCCTGAGATCGAGCCCCGCATCGGGCTCTCTGCTCAGCGGGGAGCCTTTCTTCCCCTCTCTCTCTCTGCATGCCTCTCTGCCTACTCGTGATCTCTCTCTCTCTGTCAAATAAATAAATAAAAATCTTAAAAAAAAAAAGAAAAGAAAAGAAACTGAGGGGTATCTAGGTGGCTCAGTCAGTTAAGCACCTGACTTCAGCTTAGGTCATGATCTTGGGGTCCTGGGATTGAGCCTTGTATTGGGCTCCCCACTCAGCAGGGAGTCTGCCCATCCCTCTCCCTGCTCATGCTCTCTCTTGCTCCCTCAAATAAATAAAATCTGGAGGAAAAAAAAAGGGGCGTCTGGGTGGCTCAGTTGGTTAACTGTCTGCCTTTCACTCAGGTCATGATCCCAGGATCCTGGGATGGAGACCCACGTAGGGCTCCCTGCTCAGTGGGGAGCCTGCTTCTCCTTCTCCCTCTGCCATTCTCCCTGCTTGTGCTCTCTGGCTGTCTCTCTTTCTCTCTGTCAAACAAACAAACAAATAAATAAATAAAGCTTAAAAAAAAAAAAGAAAAAGAAAAAAAGGAAAGAAACAAAACCAAGGCAACTTGGTTTGAGTTGATTATCTAATAAACCTGTGCTCCTATGCAGTTTCAAAATCAACCACAACCACGGAATTAAGGTCGCATATGTTCCAATCTACTTGGAGTCTTTAAATATATCCTTCTACCTTCCAAAGTATGAAACTCTCCTAAAACAGGCCAAAAGGGAGCATAACCCCTTAAGAAACTTCTAAGTCATTTCAGAGTCTCTGCTTCACATGCTCCTAATCCTAGAGGAGGTATGCAGTGGCAGCCACTGAAGCTGGATCCCCATCATAACTGCCATCACTTACACACATGTGACCTCTCAAAGCTTCAGTAACACGGAATTGAGCATTACACCGTGGACATATTTTCCGTCCACCGTCCTGGAGGTCAAACACTGGGATAGAAGAGGAGGTCACTGGAAGAAATAAGAAGCATTGATAAGATTAATGAGATGATACTGGAAACAGATTATTGGCCCTTTGAAGAAAGTTTAAACACCCCCGAAAGGACATATTAAGGTTGATATGCAAGCATGAGTGATCACTATGAGGATCATTCTTTTAACTCTAGGCCAGAGGTCAGCAAATCACAGCTCCTAGACAAAATCCAGCCAGATGCCAACTTGTTTGGCCCATGAGCTAGGAATGGATTTTACTTTTTTTGTCATTATACAACTTTTTCTTTAATTGAGGTAAGACATACATAAAATTTACCTCTTAACCATTTTCAAGGGTATAGTTAAGTACATTCGCATTGTTGTACAAGCAATCTCCAAAACTCTTTTCATCTGTACCCATTTAACAATTCCCCATTCCTCCCTCTTAGTCCCTGGCAACCTCTAATCTACTTTCTGTCTCTGTGAATCTGACTCCTCTAGGTACCTCATATTAAGTGTAATCATTTGGTATTTGTCCTCTTGTGACTTAGTTCGGTACTTAGCAGAATGTCCTCAGAGTTCATGAATATTACAGCGTGTGTCAGAATTTCCTTCCTTGAACAATATGCTACTTTATGTACATACCATATTTTGTTTATTCATCGGTTGATGCTCACTTGGACTGCCTCCACCTTTTGACTATGGTGAATAATGCTGCTATGAACATGGGTGTACAAGTACCTGCTTGAGTACCTGCTATCAATTCTTTTGGGTCATACCCCAGAAGCAGAATTGTTGAGTCAGATGGTAATTTTATATTTCACTTTTGAGAGACCATCATACTAATTTACATTTCCACCAGCAATGCACAAGGGTTCCAATACCTACACATCCTCACCAACACTTGTTATTTTATTTTTTGGATAAGAGCCATCCTGATGGGTGTGAAGTGGTATCTCAACATGGTTTTGATTTGCAATTCTCTAATCATTAGTGATGGTGAGCATCTTTTCATGTGCTTAACAGCCATTTGTATATCTTGTTTGGAGAAAGGTCTGTTCAACTCCTTTGCCCAGTTTTTAATTGGGTTGTTTTGTTGTTGTTGAGTTATGCTTTATATATTCTAGATGTTAACCCTTTATCAGATATATGATTTGCAAATACTTTTTCCCATTCACTGGGTTGCTTTTTCACTCCATTCAGTGTCCTTTGATACCCTAAAAGTTTAAAATTTGATATGATCTCATTTTATCTATTATCCTTATATCTACTATTACATTTTTCTTTTGATGTCATATGCAAGAAATCATTGCCAAATCCAATGTCATGAAGCTTTCCCCTTGTTTTCTTCTCTTATAGTTTTAGCTCTTATCTTTAGGTCTTTGGTTTGCAGAGTTAATTTTTATCATAGTGTTTGGGTCCAACTTCATTGGATGTGGATGCCTGATGTTTCCGATACCATTTGTTAAATGTTTTTACATTTTAAAATAGTTGAAATGAAAGCAAAAGAAGATATTCTGACCCATGAAAATTACATGTAATTCAGAGCCCATAAACAGTTTTAGTGGAGCACGGTCATGCTCATTTGTTTGTGTACTGCCTGTGGCAGCTTTTGCACCACAAGGGCAGACCTGAGTCGTTGTGGCAGAGATCATATTTAGTGCATAAAGCCTAAAATACTATCTGGTCCTCTAGAGAAAGTTTGCTGACCTCTGCTCTAGACCATCGAAAACCCTTATGCTCATATCTTGTCTACACCTGAAAACCTCTTTACCACATCCCAATTTTATTTTTTTAATTTTTTTATCTTACATCCCAACTTTAAAACCTTGTGTAGAAATCCACCTCCTCTGTAAAGTTTTTTTTATTATTATCCCACCCATCTCTGATCAACTGGTCCATTTCATTCATCTCCACAGCATAAGAAACACAGAATTATCTCCTTATAGCTGATTTAGTTACACTTTTCACAGTGGCTATCCCCTTTCCTACACTAAAGTTTTTTGTAGAACAGACTGCAGCAACTATATTCTATGTCTCTACTTTAAAGCATAGAGTTCTAATATAACAAATACTTTATTAATGTTTCTGAATGACTGGATACTCCGTCTTTCAGATTACTGTACCTTTCATTGAAGACTCAGGTCCGCTGGTTCTCTGGGAGCCATGGGCAGAGCTGTTGTTGGATACCACCACTGGCCCAGGACTCTGGCCCAGGGAAGGGATGGTGTTAAGGGTATTCACCAGTTTGGCTACTTCATTGCTATTTTCACCTGTAACCCCAGGTCGCTTCACAGTGACAAAGCTGGCAATGCTCACTGCAGGTGGAGAGGGGAAGGAGGGAGCTATGTTGGCCAAGTGATAATCATCTGTTCTCCACCCACTGCCCCGCCCAGCACTGCCATCTCCACTTCCCAGGGCTCACCTAGCTTGGGATTGGGGGTCTGGCTGGATTGGCCTGGAGGCTGAGCAGCTAGCTGCCCCAGTGAGGTCGGCTGTGTGGCAGTGGGAGTGGTGGAGGTGCTGGGTGTGGACTTGGTCTGCTGGGACTGGGACTGCGGGACGGTGCTTCGAATGGTCAGAGTAGCTGGGATGACAGTGGTGAAGGTGTTGGTGGTGGGCCGCACAGGCATTGTGGAGCCTGGCCTCACTGGGGTCATCTGAGAGAACACTTGTGGGACTCCAACTGTTGGCTTAACAAACTGGGTACCTGGAGCTTCAAAAGAGAGACAAAGAAAAGTACCAAAGCTTGGTCAGTGAGCTTACCTCTAATACATCCCACCTGTCTTTACTGAAAATACTAGAATAAGAAAAGATTATTTCCCCAAAGTGTTTGGTGGCCATCAGAGGTTAACAAGAGTAGCACAGACTCTAACGTCTAAGACAATACATATGCAAGGTGATAAAAGATCTTATACTAAGGAATCAGCCCTATTAAATTGAAGAAAGATCCCTATCAACTCCTCCCAAAACACCCTACCACATTGCCTTTTTTTATCCCAAGAATATAATCAGGAGTAGCTTAACCTCAATACTTGAAGAGCGAGGATAAGTACAGAGGAGGAGGCAGTGTGCGTTTATATAGGCCAAAGGGCAGATGTAGTCCTAAAAAAAGCAATCTTTCTTTCTGAGGATACCAAAGGAGTCTTCCAGTCTTTCATACGAACTCAAACAGAAGACTGACTATGCCACTCTACTCGGATCCCAGAGGTGAATCTCCTGGGTCAGCTGTAAACAATTCCATTGACAAATATATAAGAAATATCAGAACTAGGTAAGTTAAGTTCATTAGACTTAAGGCCAAAAGCACTGTGTGGGCTCTGAGAACAACAACAACAAAAACTTAGGAAGACAAGCTTATGGAGACACTCAAAGAACAACTAAATTAAGATATTTTTTGGCCTGAATTGTAGTTAAACTTACAGGCACTAAATAAAGAACTGTGGGGAAAATTACAAGATTTTAAAGAAGTCTTAATTTAGTTTCTTAAAAAAAAAACCCTACTAACATTGGCAAATTTATCATCAAAGGATGGGTCATTTGTTTAACATATATCCAAAATCTATGCTATAAAATTAAAGCAAAATAAAGTTTATAATCCTACCATGTAAGTGAGTAGACTTACAAGAAATATGGAATGAGAGTTTTCATTAATAATATTCCTTTAGGATAACAAACTTAATGGCTAACTAAAACACCAGAAGCAGAAAAATGACTATATAAACCCTGTTTGAAGGGTGGTAAAAAGTTAAAAAGAAAAATAAATAAAACCACCACCCCGGCCAAAGGTTAGAAACAGTTTTTTAAAAAT
This sequence comes from Potos flavus, assembly GCA_028534135.1. Lineage (NCBI taxonomy): Eukaryota > Metazoa > Chordata > Mammalia > Carnivora > Procyonidae > Potos > Potos flavus. The sequence continues at coordinate 72,441,578 of CM052900.1, read as the reverse complement.
TGGGCTTAAATCAGTATGATCTTTGTATTTTTAGATTTTCCTTAAACACACTTTTTAAATGATCAAGAATATTCTGAAACAAGATAAACAAATCTTCTGGATGCCAGTTTATTTTGAATGGGTAGACATTTTTCCTTACCTGGGACTAGTGTTATTGGTCTAACCGTTTGGCCTTGCTGTACGTTCAGCACAATCCCAACCTGATTCATTGCATTTTGTACAGGCCGGACATTTCTTACAGGAAATCCCTGCATTAAAAAGCAAAATGATCTTTAACATGGAGATCAGCTAACACTAGCAGACTGCAATAAGACTACATCTTAAAAAATTCACACACTCTTACCTAGTGGTTCTTTTTCTAGAGGTAGAACTTTTAAATGACATGAAATGGAGAAATCTAGGGACTGTGGCAAACTTTTGAGTGACAAAATATCAAAACTGAAGAATAAGCTTTAGTACATATGAGCAAAAAGGAAAACCTACTTCCTCTCTTAAAAGAACCTCAGCTTAAAAAATACGTCATCCACAAACTGTCCCCTAAACAGATAAAGGCATAGAAGAAGGGGGAAGAAAAAAAAAAAAGACACTAGGAATATTCACCAGAGTGATTCAACACAAAACAATTGTTAAGAAATTGTTCCCAAAGTTCACTTCAAAGGCCATAAACCTCTGGCAAATTTTTAAGAGAAGAGTTTATAACTCAGGAAGCCACAGGCAGAGAGAAACACTTGCCTTTATGTTCCACATTCAGCATTAGGCTTTCAACTTCGACTCACGTTACATGTCAAATAAGTCACCTTCCTCCTCTTCCAAAGATCTCCCTGCACTTTACCAATTTCACACACAGATTTCAAGAGTCAACTAACTCACTCCATTTTAAGAAAAACAGGCCACGCAAAGGGCAGGAAGTGTTAAGGGCCAACTGTTAAGGCTTCTTAATCTAAGCTTTCCCACTAATTTCTGTCCAGATCTCAATCAAATCACTTAACAGCCCTCTAAAGGACAGGAAAAGGAAATTACCCAGCTGTGTTATGTTCGGCTTTCTATAAAAATCAGTACCAAATTAAAGAACAGCAAATGAGAAAGCCAGGTCAAAAAACAGGACTTAAGAGTTCTAAGTTAGAGCCTCCAAAGGTTTAGTCTTTTTCTCTCTTTCCCTACCCATCCCCAGAATTCAGAGCCCTACTCACCTGTGTAGTGATGAATATTGGTTGTGAGGCCACAGGAGAACTAGTCACATGATTGGCATTCTGCATGACCTGGACAGGCCTCAACACTGGTTGCGTAACCATTGTGCCTAGACCTGGGGTTGGATTCTGGGTTAGGATGAGTGGCTGTCCACCTTGTTGGACCAAAGAATTGCCAGCTGAAGGGTAAAAGGAAGAAAGAAAAAAAAAAAAAGTAAGAAAAAACAAACCCATACTTTATAAGAAACATTATGGTCTCAGATAAGAAACGGTATCCCAGATATCAAAATATCCAAGACTGTCACACTCACCTTAGGTTTAACATCACCAAACACACCAAAAATGTAAGCTTTACCCAAATCTACAACTAACAGAAAAACTCTAGATAGGGAAGGTTCATGTCATGAACCTAGAAGTGAGACTTCTACAAGGCTCTCATTTTGACTCTGACAATATTAATATATGATTTAACAAAATCTCTCCACACTAAATTAGCAAAACAAAGTAACATACAATTTCTTTTTCCATATCTTAACTAGGTAAAACTTATTTTGTCAGAATGTAATTCGTTGGGGCGCCTGGGTGGCTCAGTGGGTTAAAGCCTCTGCCTTCGGCTCAGATCATGATCTCAGGGTCCTGGGATGGAGCCCCACGTCGGGCTCTCTGCTCAGTGGAGGGCCTGCTTCCCTCTCTCTCTCTGTCTGCCTCTCTGCCTACTTGTGATCTCTCTCTCTCTGTCAAATAAATATATAAAATCTTTAAAAATATATATATATATATAATTTGTTGTTAGCTAATTCACTTTTAATCCTTTTAAAAGCAGCATATTCATCAACAAACATTAATTCAGCAAGCACAGAGAATCTAAAGAATGGCACCTCTTCCTAGTGAGTCAAAGCTCGGAAGTCCAATAGATGGTCTAAACAACCACTGTCTTTTACAGGTATGGGAACACAAAGATTGACAGGCTAATTCTACTTCTCTTTTTTAACATCAGAACTGATAAAGAAAAGACTAGGTCAAAACTAACCAACATTTAGTAAAAAAGGTATGACTTCAAAAAAAAAAAGGTATGACTTCAGAAGATAATGGCTCATTCACAAATAAATATCAATAAATTGACTATTATTGAACCACTTTAGGTTCTTTCATTTGTGAAAAAAGTAATTTTATAAATGTTTTAAAGTCTATTTACTACATTTGGCAAAAAAATCATTAATACTAAGTTTTCTGATTTACAGAGAATACTCTGCAGCCACACAGAAAATTTGAGCGTCAATACACCTAAATTAGAGATTCAAGCAAGATATTGCCTCAACTTTTTACCTCAAATAACCAGAATGGGATGAGTTCCTATGAACTGTATGTCCTGTTTTGACAGATGAGTCACTACAGTTAGCTACAAAGCTAGACCACTGGAGTGAGTATATAGGTGGCTATTAATGGGCCAATAATGGTTTGTCCCACTTTTTTCCAGAAAATGAGTGCCCATCAGTGAACTAGACCTCATAGTTACTAGGCCAGCTGACTAGTGATTATGAGGTTGACACAGATAAAAAATTACAAGTTCTATCTCTGCTAATTATACTGGCAATTTACTATTTTAAGTGTTTTATTATGGAGAGGCTCAAATACGTATAAAAATAGCATACCATAATGAACCCCCATGTACCTATCACTCAGCTTCACTATCTATCTCTCAGCTTCTATCACTCAGCTTTAACAATTATTAACTATGGCCAATTTTGTTTTTTCTATACTTCCCATCCACACTCTAATGAATCTTTCTAACAACTCCAATGAATTCTAATAAATTCTAAGGAATTATTTTAAATGATTTCCATTTTTTTTTTTTTTTAAAGATTTATCCATTTACTTGACAGAGAGAGAGAGCACAACTGAACACAAGCAGGGGGAGCCACAGAGAGAGAGGGAGAAGCAGACACCCCGCAGAACAGGGAGCCTAACTTGGGGCTGAATCTCAGGACCCTGGTACCATGACACAAATCGAAGGCAGATGCCCAACCACCTGAGCCACCCAGGTGCCTCTGATCTCTACATTCTTATTAAATCTTTCCTTAGAGAAATCCTGACCATTCATGGGTTTTACAAAGTTCTACTTCCAGGGCATGAAGAGGTATTCAGAATCCTTAGGGTTAAAAAGCCTATAAAAGAATTAACCAACTAGTACCCTGCCTCAAAGTTTGCTCTCAAATAAACTAGGTACCATAGCCATAAACTGATCAAATAAGGGGGAGAGATTCAGCAGCTTCTCTCACAATTTGTTCTGTTTTACAAATCTGAAGGTCTTGATGTATTCTTTTATTCTTTTATGTTTACTTATGTAGCCTTAAAACCCAGAGATAAGAGGGCTAAATGGAGTCAAATGAGTTAAACAGGAGTTAGAAGACATACTATTTATAGAGTAAGAAACCTATAACATTAAATTCACATCATTCGCAGCTCAGAAGTAGTTTATTTTACTGCATAATATTTCTTTCCAAAGCAAAATGTGTGATCAATCAGTCAAAACTCTGTAAGTAATTTCTAAATGCTGAGTGATAGATTCTGAAGAACAAAAAGAATTGTAAAAACATTCCAAAATTTTATTCCTGACACCTTTTTAAAAAAAAAAGCTTTACTGAGATATCATCCACATACCATACACATTACTCATATAAAGTATACAATTCAGAAGTTTTTAGTATATTTGCAAGGTTTGTGCAACCATCACTTCTATTTAATTCCAGAACATGTCCATCATCCCAAGAAGAAATGTTATACCCATTAGTAGTTATTCCCCATTCTCTTCTCCCCCAGCCTTGGTAACCACAAATCTATTTTCTGTCGCTAGAGAATTGCCTATTTTGGAAATTTCATAAAAATGGAGTCATATAATATGTTGCCTTTTGCATCTGACTTCTTTCATTTAGCACTACGTTTTCAAGGTTATTCATATTATAGTATTTCATTCTTTTTAATGGCTCAGTAATAGTCCACCATGCAGATACATCATCTTTTGTTTATCCATTCAACAGCTTAGGTTATTTCCATTTGGGACCTATAATGAATAATGCTGCTATGAATATTTAAGCAGGACATTTTGTGTGAACTGTTTTCATGTTTTGGGTATATAGTTAGAAGAACTGCTGAATCATATAACTACGTTTAACTTTTTGAGAAACTGCCAAACTATTTTCCAAAGTGGCCACACCATTTTTACATTCTCACCAGCAATATACGAGAATCCCAATTTCTCCACATTCTCATCAACACTTGTTATTTGTCCATCTTTTTGACTACAGCCATCCTAGTGGGTATGAACTGGTATCTCACTGTGACTATGATGTGCATTTCCTTAATGACTAATAATGTTGAACAACTTTTCATGTGCTTACAGGCCATTTATCTATTCTGTTTGGAGAAATGTCTACTCAGATCCTTTGCCCATTTAAGAAACTGGACTGTCTTTTTGTTACTATTTTTTTTTTAAAGATTTATTTATCTGGGGCGCCTGGGTGGCTCAGTTGGTTAAGTGTTTGCCTTTCGGTTTGGGTCATGATCCCAGGGTACTGACTGAGATCAAGCCCCCTGTCGGGCTCCCTGGTGGGTGGGAAGTCTGCTTCTTCCTCTCCCTCTGCCCCTCCCCCTGCTTGTGCTCACTCTCTGTCAAATAAATAAAATCTTTTCTTAAAATGTACTTATTTAGGGGCGCCTGGGTGGCTCAGTGGGTTAAAGCCTCAGCCTTCGGCTCAGGTCATGATCTCAAGGTCCTCAGATCGAGCCCCGCGTCGGGCTCTCTGCTCAGCAGGGAGCCTGCTTCCCCCTCTCTCTCTGCCTGCCTCTCTGCCTACTTGTGATCTCGCTTTCTCTCTCAAATAAATAAATACAATCTTAAAAAAAAAATGTACTTATTTATTTGAAAAAGAGGGGGTGGGGTGGGGAGAGACTCCTGAAGCAGACTCCCTGCTGAGCACGGAGCCTAATGTATGGCTTGATCCCAGGATCCAGATCATAACCTGAGCCAAAATCAAGAGTCGGCAGCTTAACCTACTGAGCCACCCAGGCACCCCAGATTGTCTTTTTATTATTGAATTGTAGTGGTTCTTTATATATTCTAGATATCACGTCCATTATCAGATATATCATTTGCAAAATTTTTCTCCCATTCTATGGATTATGGTGGTGAATTTCTTGATTATGCCATTTGAAGCACAAAAGGTTTTATAGCAGTGCCTGGGTGGCTCAGTGGGTTAAGCCTCTGCCTTCGGCTCAGGTCATGATCTCAGGGTCCTGGGATCGAGCCCCGCATCAGACTCTGCTCAGTGGGGAGCTTGCTTCCCCCTCTCTCTCTACCTGCCTCTCTGCCTACTTGTGATCTCTCTCTGTCAAATAAATAAATAAAATCTTAAAAAAAAACCCAAAACGACAACAACAAAAAAGGTTTTATAAAGTCCAATTTATCTATTTTTTTCTATGGTTACATATGCTTTTGCTATCCTAAGAAACCACTACCTAGGAGCACAGAGTCTGCTTGGGATGCTCCCTCTCCCTCAGCCCCTTGGCAGGGAGCCTGCTTCCTCCTCTCTCTCTGCCTGCCTCTCTGCCTACTTGTGATTTCTTTCTCTCTGTCAAATAAATAAATAAAATCTTAATAAATAAATAAATAAAGTTTTCCAGTCTTAGCTCTTACATTTAGTAGGTCTTTGACCATTTAGTTAATGTTTATAAGTGGTATGAAGTAGAAGTGCCAATTCATCCTCTCCTGTATGGAAAAAGTATCCAGTTGTCATAGTATCATTTGTTGAAAAATTACTCTAATCCCATCAAATAGGAAAGCATTACATTTTTTAAACCAATTATTATTATCCATGGAACAGGTATTTTGGAAAATAGAACAAAGTCGTGTCCATATCCCCACCCTTTTCTTTCTCCTCCCCTATTCATTCTTTTATTTTTTTAAAGATTTATTTATTTGAGATAGAGGGGAAAAAATTATTTATTTGAACATGTGTGACCAGGAGAGGGGAAGAGGAAGAATCATTTTATTTTTTAATTTTTTAAAGTATTTTATTTATTTGAGATAGATTGAGAGCAAGAGAGAGAGAGAGAGAGCACAAGCCAGGGGAGCAGCAGAGGGAGAGGGAGAAGCAGGCTCCCTGCTCAGCAGGGAGCCCGATGCAGGGCTCGATCCCAGGACTCCGGGATCATGACCTGAGCTGAAGGCAGATACTTAACTGACTGAGCCACCCAGGTGTCCCAAAAGAGAAAGAGAGAGTCTTGAGCAGAATCCCTGCTGAGCACAGAGCTCGAAGCACGGCTCAATTTCACGACCCTGAGATCATGACCTGAGCTGAAACCAAGCATGGGATGCTCAACCAACTGAGCCACCCAAGTGGCCTCCACTCATTCTTGCAAAATGAATGAATTCATTCATGCATTATATTTTAACAGTTGGCTCTTATAAAATATTACGTAAATTTAAAAGTTATAAAGTGTAATGATAAACACTCCTGAATCCACTGCCCAGTGTAGGACTAGACCATTATAAAAACGATCAATGTGCTCCTCTTTTGTCTCAACCCATGGCCTCCCTCTCACATATTAAAAAAATGTTCCTTAAAAATCAAGAGTCAAGGAAATGCTTTCTATGTAGAGGGCAAGGTAAACAAGAGAAACAGGTAAATTATAAAGCAAAATCCATATCCCCCCAAAACTAGTTTTTTATAATGTAATTATTGGAGGAGATGGCTATTGGTAACCAGGAGCCAGACAAGTTTTAAAACTGGTTTAAAAGGAAGCAGTAGGAAAAGAAAACTTTTTAACTATCTCAAGTACAATGTACACTAAGTGAAACAATACTGAATTGCTTAAAAGTTCTCTCTTGCTATGTTATTAATAAGTAGACAATACACCAATACAACTAAACAGATTTACAGGAAAGCTGGGTTGAAAGACGGAACATTTTTTTTTTAAAGATTTATTTATTTATCAGAGAGAGAGGAAGCATGTGATCAGGGGCAGGGGCAGGGACAGTCTCCAGCATACTCTCTGCCAAGCGCGGAGCTCAAGATGGGGCTCAATACACAACCCCGAGATCACAACCTGGGCCAAAACCAAGAGTCGAACACTTAACTGACTGTGCCACCAATGCATCCCAGAGATGGAACATTTTTAATTCACTCTATTCTGAAGTCCCGTCCCTAAACCTAGATTAGCATTTCAAGAATATAAGATAAAAAAGTTATAGAGTTGTCTATAACTCTATAAAAGGAGGTGGCTAGGCAAATTGGATCTATTAATGCATGCTTATCTATGCGTGAAAAGTTTTTGGAAGAATACACCTGACACATGTAACTGTGGTTACCAGTATATACCCAATTTTTTTTCCATTAGCATGGGTTAACATTTTAATTTGAATACTAAAAGTATCTGAAGTCAATAAAATCAATTAACATATAAGTTATTTATATATATACCTAAATTTTAAAACTTGTACACAGCCCTAGGTGAGCTCAGAAATCAACAGTCCATTCAAGGACTCAATAAGACTAGGTCATGTCAGTGTGTCATGACATGCCCTCAGAAGCCTTGGAACACCCTAGGATCAAAGAAAAATTGAGCCACGTGGTTGCCAACAGCACTTTCAAGGATTATTTTTTTTTAAAGATTTTATTTATTTATTTGTCAGAGAGAGAGCGCGAGCACAGGCAGGCAGAGTGGCATGCAGAAGCAGAGGGAGAGGCAGGATCCCTGCCGAGCAAGGAGCCCGATGTGGGACTCAATCCCAGGACCACGACGCTGGGATCGTAACCTGAACCGAAGGCAGCCGCCCAACTGACTGAGCCACCCAGGCATCCCTGAAGGATTATTTTCAATAAAAAAATACAGAGGGATGCCTGAGTGGCTCAGTTGGTTAAAGCATCTGACTTCGGCTCAGGTCATGATCTCAGGGTCCTGAGATCAAGCCCCGCATCGGGCTCTCTGCTCAGCAGGGAGCCTGCTTCCCCCTTTCTCTCTGCCTGCCTCTCTGCCTACTTGTGATCTCTCTCTCTGTCAGATAAACAAAATCTTTAAAATATATATATATATATATATATATATATATATATGTCTAAAAAAAATTCTAAGGATGTTTCATGTGGTAAAAATCAGTAACAGCTGAAAAAATGTCTACAGAAATTAGATTTAAGTTCAATAGTACCTAAAGTTGGCAATGATATGGGGAAGGAGCTGGGGGGGGGG
>CM052900.1:72391853-72432646 GCA_028534135.1 Potos flavus | reverse complement strand
AAATTTATATGCAGATTTTCAACTGTGCAGCCAGCTGGCACTCGACCCCCAGGTCGTTCAAGGGTCAACTGTACAGTTATTCATCAATAATGTTACAGACATACACTTGTTAAAATGAGAACAATATTCATTACATATAAAGGGGAAAAAGGAGGCAAAGAGTAGAGTCTGTATGATCCATTTTTGAAAAAAATCATTACATATAGCATACAAAAGTTTATAAAAGTATATATATGTACAAAATAAATGTTACAGATAGTTACCTGCAGGTAGTGAGATTACAGTTAAAATTTTTTTTCCTTTTATTTTTTTCACTGTTTACTTTTTCTACAATACACAAAATATTCTTATATTAATAAAGCTATTTAAAAAAAATAAAGTCTTTTGCAGCAACACAATGATTCTACAAAGTGCTTATTCTACTTATGAATCTTAAGACATAACTTGCCAATTAACTCATCTTTAGAGTGTAAGACCAGTGATCAGAAATGAAATAGAGGGGCGCCTGGGTGGCTCAGTGGGTTAAAGCCTCTGCCTTTGGCTCAGGTCATGATCTCAGGGTCCTGGGATCGAGCCTCGCATCGGGCTCTCTGCTCAGCAGAGACCCTGCTTCCCCTCCTCTCTCTGCCTGCCTCTCTGCCTACTTGTGATCTCTCTCTCTGTCAAATAAATAAATAAAATCTTAAAAAAAAAAAAAGAAGAAATGAAATAGAAACCAATACTATACAGCTTCTCTGGTCAATAAATACACTAAAAACACTACACTTTCACCATTTCCTTCAAGTAGACAACAACCCTATCCTATTTTTCATACCCAGGAACCAATAACCAAATGAATCTGCCAGAAAAAATTCAGAACAAAGCTGCCCTGGGAGAATTCTTAACAAACTAGTAGGGCTCTTCTACTTAAAAAAAATAAATAACAAAAACAAACAAACAAAAAACCCAGATCTCTTTAATAGGAATTTTGGGTTTATATTTTCTCTCCTAGAAATTATCAGCAGCAAGAATCAGGTGCCCTCAGACTTGAAACACCAGCACCAATTCAGCACTAACTCAGAAGGAACAGCACCACTCCTGAATCACTTCCATATCACAGAATCATTACTAAATTCACTCCAACTAGTAGAATCACATCAGTACCTAAAACTAAATACAGCTAAATACAGCTAAAACTAAAAACTTAGTACAGCTGTTCCTAAGACCTCTTTAATTCTCTTACCCTCTGGCCCAGGAAGAATTTCCCAATAATCCCACTTACCATTGTTGTTGGCAATTAGTGTGACAAGAGTCTTCTTTGTACTGTCGCTGTTCTGTGCCCCGCTGCTACTAACGGTGGTGGATGTAGAGAGGTGCCCAGCAACAGAAGCATGGGCAGCGATGGGCACTGGAGCCGAGACTGGCTGCTGGCTCACAGAAACTGTGGGGAAGGGGAGGCACAGTCACTTGGGAGACAGGGACAGGTGACACTAAAGGATACTGTTCTAATCCCTTTTCATCTTGTTGTGGGTCTCTAAGTTTCCTGCTTTCTTTGCAAATCCAACTGTGCATCTGATTTCTCCTCCTACCCGTCCCTCACTCCACCAATTAGACACAAGCCTTCTTCATCTCACATTGCCTGGTTAATTTAGATCACGAGCTCACTTAACCAGTATTTTAAGGTTTTGCACAAGCAAACCTCTAGGACTCAAAGGTTTATTATTACCACTATTGGTATTCAAAACCATGCATGCATAGTAAGACGTCCACAAGATCCTGAACTGTGTCCTGTTTCCATTGCCTAAATCAATACCGTCTTCAGGTCTCAAGGCAGGGAAGATAAAAATAAAGAGAGCAACAAATACAATTTACAGGGGGAAAAGAACTATCACCCACTTTCTGAATTCAGGGCAATCTAGAATTTGACCCAGCAGCATCACCCTTTTCAAAGAGCAGCTAACAAGCCTAAGTTTGTAAACTTCCCATGAAGGTAGACACAAAGCAAATTCTGCTCAGCTCACAAAGGAAACCAAGGTCAAGTTAAAAAAAAAAAAAAAAAAAAGAAGAAGAAGAAAAAAATGACTACGGGATTCTGTTTTTGATTGGGTATATAAATGAACACTGACACACACCACTACTTCGCATTCTCGTTCATTCGTTATTTGGTAAGAGGATTGATAAATATTTGATAAGCAATGGTTAATTCAACTCTCAATGTTTTAAATGAATTAAGTATAGTGTGTCTAGCTTTATGTATGAAGAAACTGAGGCTACAGTTTACAGACTAGAGCATGGGGAAAAAAGCACCTGTGCCACAATGAGGCATCCCTGGATTCTTAAAGTCCTCTTCCGCCTCATACTTAACAAAAATGCCATCTAATTGAATCAATTTAAATAATTTAAGATCAAGAGCTTTTGTTACCTGTAGGAGTTTTATCCACTGAATTATAATCTTCAACGACAGAATCCTCAATGACATCGCTGATTTTCTGCCATGGCTCCAGCTCCTCCTCCTCACATTCCATAAAGAGGTCGGTGTCCGCCATGCTACAAGAAAACAAGACAAAATAAGATACTGACCTCAGAATGAGAGAAATAATTTTATACAAAATATGGAATCAGATTCTTGAATCTATCAGTAACCCACCTCCTTGTGCTCCTTCTATTTCCCCTAACATCCCTTTTAGAAGGATCCAAAATTATAACTTTTATTTTGATTGAAAAAAAATCATTATGAAAAAGCCCACAGCAATATTCAATAATTCAATAATTAAGAGTATAAAAGTTTAATTTATAATACCTAGGGGCTGTGATTAGGGTGAGGCAAATCGTGCAAGTGCAGGGTCTTCAATTAAAATGTATATTTTGGGGGCTCTTGGCTGGCCCAGTCAGTGGAACGTGTGACTCTTGATCTCGGGGTTTTGAATTTGAGCCCCAGGCTGGGTGTAGAGATGACTTAAAAAGAAAATGTTTAGGGACTCCTGGGTGGCTCAGTCAGTTAAGCATCTGCCTTTGGCTTAGGTCACAATCCCAGGTTCCTGGGATGAGTCCTGCATTGTCCCACATTATGGCTCCTTGCTCAGCGGGGAGCCTGCTTCTCTCTCTGCCTGCCACTCCCCCTGCTTGTGCTAGCATGCTTTCGTGCAGACTCTCTCTCTGACATATAAATAAATAAAATCTTAAAAAAAAATCTTTAAAATAAAGTAGAAAAGATAAATAAAATAAAATAAAAAAAGAACCTCACGGTCTAGTCCCAGTTTATAAACTTAGGCTTGTTAGCTGTTCTTTCAAAATGGTGATGTTGCAGGGTCAAATTCTGGATTGCTCTGAATTCAGAAAGTGGGTGATAGAACCCCCTAAATTGTATCCTTGTACTTCGCCATGATTTTGGAGTTAGCCTTTAATTTGAAAACACTTGCCTAAGTTATATGCTTCTTATAAACATAAAGCCTAGACCTTTGCAATGCAGACAAAGAGATATTGCCTGCTATTCTGCCCCCCCAATATTAGTTGATTAAAGGTCAATTTGTCTTGGAATTGTAGAAGCATTACTGCTCAATGTTCAAACAAAGCCTTTAATGCAAAGGTTCTCACGGTGCCCATAGTATTTCAGAAATTTTTTTTTTTACCAAACCCCTAAGCCAAAAACAAAACTACCAACCTAAAACTAAATAAATAGTCTAAGTAGCTGGATCCAACTTGACGGATTTGTTTTGAAGATGCCCAACAGATGGTGTTATTCCCTTGAAAAGTCCCAGGTAAGTTAGCTATAGCCCACTGCTCACAGTTTCAATGGGTAAAGTGCCTAACTTGATTCTAACTGATCTCTAATATTCTATTTTAATTATTTGTCTTCCCAGACCAAAATCACAAACGGGAGAAGGTATATACAAGGGAAGAAAAACATATACATAAGGTACCAACTTAAATTTTCTTAGTTTCACATTGAACTTCTCTATATAAAAGACGATGCTAGCCAGAAACCGAATTAAAAAGAAGCCAAATCCATATCACAGGCATTCCTTGAGCAAAGACTGCACAACACAAATTTCTGTATTGTCCAGTCTAGTTTCACTGAAAAAGAAAACATTCTAAACAACTTTGCTTTTTCTTTTTTAAACATTTTATTTATTGAGAGAGCAAAGTGAGTGAGCAAGAGAGAGCACGTGCACAGGAGGGGGGTGGTTCAAGGCAGAGAGAGAAAGAGAAGCAGGCTCCCTACTGAGCAGGGATTCCCCCTGACAGGGCTCAATCCCTGGACCCTGAGATCATGACCTGTGCCCAAGGCAGACACTTAACCAACTGAGCGGGGAGCCTGCTTCCCCCCTCTCTCTGCCTGCCTCTCTACCTACTTGTGATCTCTCTCTCTGTCAAATAAATAAATAAAATCTTTAAAGGAAAAAAAACTGTTAAAAAAAAAAAAAAGGCTTGTCAACCCAGAAAAAAATAAATAACAAATCTGCTAACTGAGCATATTTCACAAACTTATATTCAACATCTCTGAAAGACACTGAAACCAAGTTTTTTCAAACAGTCCTCAATTACGACCTAGACTTTTACCTCTGAGCATGTTCATTCTTTTTTACGATCTATAGTTCAGGGTCAAAAAACAACTCTGTTGAAAAGATGGGCCATACCACAATAGAGATACCAACTTAAATACTTCACGAACTTGAAAAATGAAAATGCAAATTTAGCACCCTTCTTGTAGTTTTCCAGTTATCAAAAAGAAACCTTCATTAATATGATGAAATGCTGTATTTCATATCTCTACTAAGATGCTCACAACAGAAATACCATCATTCTCTGTGGTCTTGCAAGTGATCCATGGCATACAGTCACCTTTCAACTATTTTTGATCGAAGGCAGGAATTACTAAATACGCAGTACTACAACATACGGTTCTTCCCAAACTATCATTCTACTCATGTTTAACCTCTTTCCACACCAAACCTTTAACTTAATTTCTCACAAGGAAAAAAAAAAAACAAATCAAAACCTGGATTTTTTCTTCCCCTCTCTTCTACATTATTTTGCTATAAGTGTATTCAGACTTAGTACTTCTCATATTAACAAAGAAGTTGAGGGACGCCTGGGTGGCTCAGTTGGTTAAGCGGCTGCCTTCAGCTCAGGTCATGATCCCAGGGTTCTGGGATCCGGTCCCGCATCGGGCTCCTTGCTCAGCAGGGAGCCTGCTTCTCCCTCTGCCTCTGCCTGCCACTCTGCCCGCTTGTGCTCTCTCTCTCTCTGACAAATAAATAAAATCTTTAAAAAACAAACAAAAACAAAGAAGTTGAAATTCAATTCTTACTCAATTTAGGGGCATTTTCATTTCTTCTGAATAACTGCCAGGTAAAAAAGTGGATTTCAGAAAATAAAGGTTAGCACATAGGGAACGCAGTGCCACATCAAGAGTTAAACCTGGGATGGGCAGCAAATTTGAGAATCATACTATAACCAAATGAAGTGGCAAACCTTCATCACATTCCAATTATGAGTCTCTGAATCAAGACTGTTGTGATTCTTTTCTGCTATTTTTTCTTTTTTAAGATTTTATTTATTTGACAGAGATCACAAGTAGGCAGAGAGGCAGGCAGAGAGAGAGGAGGAAGCAGGCTCCCCGCTGAGCAGAGAGCCCAATGCGGGGCTCGATCCCAGGACCCCGAGATCACGACCTGAGCCGAAGGCAGAGGCTTTAACCCACTGAGCCACCCAGGCGCCCACTTTTCTGCTATTTTAAAAATGAGATACAGGGGTGCCTGGGTGGCTCAGTAGGTTAAGCAGCTGCCTTCAGCTCAGGTCACGATCCCAGGGTCCTAGGACCGAGTCTGATATCAGGATCCTTGCTCAGTGGGGAGTCTGCTTCTCCCTTTCTCTCTCTGCACATGCCTGCACGCTTTCTCTCTCTCAAATAAAATCTTTATTTAAAAAAAAATGATAAAAATTCTAACTAAATACAAAAGTAGAGATGTATCCATCACGCAGCTTCAAAAATTATCAACCCCAAATTGTCCTTGTTTTATCTATGTCCCCTCTCCTTCATATTATCTGTCATATAATTTTGAAGCTAATCCCTATTATATTCATAAGTATTTTCATATGTGGCTCTAAAATATAAAGACTTAAAAGATCATATAACAAAATGAAAACGTACCATTAAATGCCTAAAAACTGATAGTCCCTTAATATCAACATTGTATTCAAATTCTCCCCCAAATACCATACTTCTTAAAGTCTGTTCAAATTAGGATCCAAAAAAGGTCCACATATATCACAATTATTTGGTAAGTTTCTTAAATCTTTTAATTTATAGGTCTTCTTTCATCATCTTTTTCCTCCCTTGCACTTGTTGAAGAACCAGCTTACCTCTTATAATTTCTACAACCTGGATATTGTTGATCCCATGCCCATAGCATTTACATGCCTCTGTGCCCTGCATATCCTGAAACTGACAGTTGGATCTAGTGGCATGATTAGATACAGGCTGAACGTTTTTTCCCCAAGACTACTCATAAGGATGAGGTTTTCCTCCATCAGTTGGCATGCTCAATGCTGGATCTAATCATTCTATATCATTCCTTCTTCATTTATTAACTGGAACAAAAAGCAGGGGCGCCTGGGTGGCTCAGTTCGTTAAGTGTCTGACTCGATTTCAGCTCTGGTCATGATCACAGGGTTGTGAGATCCAGCCCCAAGTTGGCTCTGCACTCAGCAGGGAGTCTGCTTGAGATTCTCTTTCGATCTCCCTCTGTCACACTCTACCCCACACTCTCTCTCTAAAAATAAAATAAATAAATCTTAAAACTAAAACCAAACCAAAACCAAAAACAAAAAGCAGGGGTACCTGGCTGGCTCAGTCAGTGGAGCATGCCCCATGATGGATGCAGAGATTACTTTAAAAAAAATTAAAAAACAAAAAGGCAAAATATATCTATTATTTGGTTACCCAGTGGTGGATATTCCTTCTATCTTGCTTGCTTCTTTCCCTTTACCAAAGGGAATTCAATAGCATTGCACCAAAGTGACCAATAAGCTCGCTGTTAAACTATCATTATACCATATATTTTTTAAAGATTTTATTTACTTATTTGACAGAGAGAAAGACAGCAAGAGAGGGAACACAAGCGGGGGGAGTGGAAGAGGGAGAAGCAGGCTTCCCCACCAAGCAAGGACCCTGGAATCATGACCTGAGCTGAAGGCAGACACTTAACAACCAAGCCACCCGGCGCCCCCATATTTTATTTTATTTTAAGAAAGGGAGTGGCAGGGGCAGAGAGAGAGGGAGAGAGAGAATTTTAAGCAGGTTTCAATCTCACAACCCTGAGATCATGACCTGAGCCCAAATCAAGAGTCCAACACTTAACCAACGGAGCCATGCAGATGCCCTTCTGATATATTTTAAACATAATTTACGTCTTTGATCCAATGCAGTTATTTTTACTGATACTCAAAAATCCCATTTTGGCCAGTGGAACTTCTTCAGTTGGCTCCTGAGTCCTTCTGACACAACACTCAGTAGTGTCTGATAAAACCCTTGCTGTGATAGACAACATCTCATACACTTCCTGCCCAGACCGGAATCAGCCATTTGTTTAAAGAGCCCTGCCCAGACCAGAATCAGCCATTTGTTTAAAGAGCTCTGATTCCTTTTGATGGGAAATGATATTCCAAGACCATTCGAGATGCTAGGGATCTTTCAGTTCATTTTAAATATAAAATTATCTCCATATCAACCACCAACTATTAGTCAGCTATCTTCAATTTCACTCCTATGGCATGTGGCAGAAAAATTCCACATTTGCAAAGAATATTTGTCTTAGAAACTTAAAACAAAATTCTACTTTCTCCTGAAATTCTTTCTTGAGATTTCTCAGTCTTGTAACTTGTATTTATTAAACAAAAAATTCTCATTACTTCCACTCTTCCCCTATTCCAAACTCATTTTCCTTTCCCTAAGAAGAAGCCTGGAT
The DNA here is from genome assembly GCA_028534135.1 of Potos flavus. NCBI lineage: Eukaryota > Metazoa > Chordata > Mammalia > Carnivora > Procyonidae > Potos > Potos flavus. The sequence continues at coordinate 72,424,697 of CM052900.1, read as the reverse complement.
CAGGCACCTGGGTGGCTCAGTGGGTTAAAGCCTCTGCCTTGGGCTCAGGTCATGATCTCAGGGTCCTGGGATCGAGCCCCGCATCGGGCTCTCTGCTCAGCGGGGAGCCTGCTTCCCCCTCTCCCTCTGCCTGCCTCTCTGCCTACTTGTGATCTCTTTCTCTCTGTCAAATAAATAAATAAATAAAATCTTTACAAAATTAAAAAAAAAGAGGAAGAAGCCTGTATCATTTTCCTGATTGAGAGAATTTACATATACAGTTGACCGTTGAACACCATGGGTTTGAACTGTGCAAATCCACTAATACACAGAATTTGTTTTCAATAAATATATTGGAAATGTTTGGAGAGGGGCGCCTGGGTGGCTCAGTGGGTTAAGCCTCTGCCTTCAGCTCAGGGTCCTGGGATCAAGCCCTGCATCAGGCTCTTTCTCTCTCTGCCTGCCTCTCTGCCTACTTGATATCTCCCTCTCTATATCAAATAAATAAATAAAATATTAAAAAAAAAAAAGGAAATGTTTGGAGATTTGTGACAATTTGGAAAAACACCTGAAGAACTGTATAGCCTAGAAATACAGAAAAAAATTAAAAAGTTAGCTATGTCATAAACACATAAAATACATGTAGATATTAGTTTATTTTAGCATTTACTACCATAAAATATAGACAAATCTATTATAAAGTCAAATTTATCAAAACTTACACACTTATAGACTATACATGGTCCACTTGCAGTTGAGGGAATGTAAACAAAGATGCAGAATGAAGTAACTGCATAAAATTAACTGTAGTACATACTGTACTACTGCAATAATTTTGTAGCCACCTCCTATTGCTACTGCAGGGATCTCAAGTTTTGTTGAGTATCCCACTGTTCCCTTAAAACACCACTTGAGCAGTTTGTCTCTCCAGTAAATTGTGTATCACAGTAAAAAGTCATCTCTGTGCCTGAGAGGGTGCCTCGGAGGTGCCTGGGAGGCTCAGTCCATTAAGTGTCTGCCTTTGGCTCAGGTCATGATCCCAGAGTCCTGGGATCAAGTCCCACATTGGACTCCCTGCTTGGCGGGGAGTCTGCTTCTCCCTCTACCCCTCCCCCTGCTTGTGCACTCTCTCTCAAATAAATAAAATCTTAAAAAATAAATAAATAAAAAGTGATCTCTCCTTGTTCTATTAGCAGTTAAGTTTTTGGGAAGTCACAAGTTATACGGAGATTTTTGATGGGGGGGGGTGGTGGTGGTGGTGTCAGGTTGCTGATATCCCTAACATCCCCCGCACGATGTTCAAAGGGTCAACTGTAGTTTAAAAATTTTAAGGATGGGGTGCCTGGGTGGAACAGTTGGTTAAGCATCAGACTCTTGGTTTCAACTCAGGTTGTAATTTCAGGGTCATGGGATTGGGCCCCAATTTGGGCTCTGTGCTCCGTGTGGAGTCTGCTTGAGATTCTCTCTCCCTCTCCTTCTGCCTCTCCTGCTCATCTCTCTCTCTCAAATAAAATAAAATCTTTAATAAAAAAAAATTTAAGGACAAAGGTTAACAAAGAGGATGCATTTAGTTTAATCAAGCTCTTTAGTAAGTCACTATGTTTTGAAAGACAGTCTTTTCTTGAATACCAAGATAAAGATATCAAACAAATACCAATCTCAACTACTCCTAACAAAAACTATCTATAGCATATAAGCATATATAGCTAACAAAGTTCCTATCCAAGGAAACTGGATTGGAGGAGTGTTAGATAAAACAAAAAGCCTATACCTTTGACTTCTAAATGAAGAGCTCATTTCTCCCTTCAATAAAATTTCCAGTAGAGCTAAAAAAATTTCATCATATCCCACTGTTCTCCAACACATACCAGGCACAGCCCAAGCTGTGCAGCCTATCTGCAGAAGAAATTTGGGTTCAACAGCTGTATATGGATTACATAAAGGGAAAGCAAATCATAGAGGACATTACTAAGGAATCTTCACACATGCCAGTGGATTTTATCCAACTCAATGATACTAAAAAATGGGAATTTGCCCCTGAGAAGACATTTGGCAATATCTGGAGAGATTTTTGGTAGTCATAACAATGTGTGGGGTTGGGGACCAGTACTATGAGCATTCATCTAGTGGACAGTGGCCAGGGGTGCTATTAAACATCCTATGATGTGTACGTCATCCAGGGACTTATCTGCTCTAAAACGTCAATAGTGCCAATATTGAGAAACCTTGATTAAACCGAATCCATGCTCTGAAGGGGAAAAATTTCAAGATAATCATCCCACATCCTATGCATAATAAACTACCATTTCTCTTTCTTTCTTTCTTTTTCTTTCTTTTTTATTTATTTGCAAGAGAGCAAGCACAGTTGTGGGGAGGGGCAGAGGGTGAGAAAGAAACAGGCTCCCCACTGAGCAGGGAGCCCCACATGGGAGCTTGATCCCAGGACCCTGACTGAGATCAGGACCTGAGCCGAAGGCACACGCTTAATGGACTGAGCCACCCAGGCACCCCTACCATTTCTTTTTACAATATCTATCTTCACGAAAACAGAGAAAATGAAGAGAACAAGTTTCCAATGAATTGTTCAGATGGTTACATCTCACAAAGTAAAAAACATTTAATTTTTATAAAGCCCATATGCATTTGGTTTGTTTCACCTTATAATCATCTACCTGTGAAACTTGATTTTCTCTTCATATTTATCTGACAACTTCTGTGCCATTCTTCTTTTTGCTCAAATACCTAATTTCTCCTCATAAAACAGGAGCATCATGATGTCAATCTTCTAAGATTACGGTTATTATCAGTATTGCTTGTAACTGTTGGTATGTAATTAGTATTGACTAGTGAATAATTTTTGTGAAAATAATTTCCCAAAGTCCTTTAATCTAATCTCCATTACTAAAATTTCTGGTTTTTTAAAAATATTTATTTATTTGAGAGGTGGGAGGAGTGAGAGAGAATATCTCAAGCAGACTCCTCACTTAGCATGGAGCCCCATGCGGGACTGGATCCCAGGACCCTAAGATCATGACCTGAGCCAAACCAGGAGTTGGACGCTCAACTGACTGAGACACCCAGGCGCCCTAAAATTTCTGGTTTTGACCCCTTTACGGGAATTCCTCTATAGACTGCATCTGCTAAATATATCAACCCTTCTTGCCTGTCCAACTTCCAAATCATTTTCTCAGAGGGCAGTGAACAAAATGACATGAAGCAAATCTATTTCTGCATTTTCTCAAAGTCTTGTTATGTTTGAACTTTAAGTTACAGAGGTAGCTCTGTATCTCAAAAACCAAAGGTTATGACAGTATTTAAGTTTAAACAGAAAAATGTCAGCCAATAAACCAAACTCTGCCTGTCACCAACTGTGTGTGGCTTATTCTTTTGTAAACAACAAACAAGCCACTGACAATAATGTTTAACCTTAATTAAATCAAGCATTTAAATTTAACTTGCAGTTTGTAGGAAACACAGCAAAATAGAAATAAGCACCATAAGGAAATAATGAGGTAAATCTAGAAGGTGGGACATGCTATAAAGAAATAATCAGACAAATGCAGAATATAGAGCATTCTATAAAACTAGTAACATGTTCTCTTTAAAAATGTGACACAGACACACACACAAACAGACCAAACTAATTAAAAAAAAACTAAAGAGCCATAACAAATGAAATATGTGAACCTTTATTGGATTCTGGTTCATATAAAAATTATAAATGACATTCTGGGAACAACTGGAACATTTGAATATATAGATTAGATACCAGATGATATGTGGGAATTACTTTTTATTATTTAAATTTTTAAGATTTTTTTATTTTTTAAATCTCAAGTCCACTATAGTTAACATATCCTGTTAGTTTCAAGTGTACAACATAAGTGATTCAACAATCCTACACATTACCCAGTGCTCATCAAGATAAGTGTACTCTTAATCCCCTTCACTTATTTCACCCATTCCCCCCCCACCACCTAGGAATAACTTTTTAAATTTCCTTAGAAAGAACAGTTACATTAGAGTTATGCAGGAGGATGTATTTATTCTTAGCAAATGCATGAAATATTTAGTGGAAGTGTCATGACTCACTTTGAAGTGTTTCAGCAAACATGCACATGTTGGTACTTTCTTTATAGACATTAGTATGTTTTAAAAAACATCATGTCTAGGTAATGGGTTCGCTGCCCATACTCCTTGTATTGTATTCTTTCACTTTTACATGCATGAAATTTTCTTTTCTTTTAATAAAGATTTTATTTATTTATTTGTTTGACAGAGAGAGAGATCACAAGTAGGCAGAGAGGCAGGCAGAGAGAGGGGGGGAAGCAGGCTCCCTGCTGAGCAGAGAGCCCAATGCGGGGCTCAATCCCAGGACCCTGAGATCATGACCTGAGCCGAAGGCAGAGGCTTTAACCCACCGAGCCACCCAGGCGTCCCCCCATCTTTTTTTTTTTTTTTTTTTTTACAGATTTTACTTATTTATTTGAGAAAGAGAGCACAAGCAGGGGGCGGGAAGCAGAGAAGAAAAGGGAGAAGTAGGCTCTCCGCTGAGCAGGGAGCCCAATACAGGGAGCCCAATACGGGACTCAGTCATGACCTGAGCCGAAGGCATATGCTTAAATGACTGAGCCACCCAGGTGCCCCCTATGCATGAAATTTTCTTAATAAAAAGTTGGGGAGATCAGATGAATAAGGTCTGAGGATCTAATGCAAAACATGGTGACTATAATTAATTAATAACACTGTATCATATAATTGAAAATGCTGAAAGTAGAACTTAAACATTCTCACACAAAAATAAATATGAGGTGATGAATGCGTTCATTAACTAGATGGAGGGAATCCTCTCACAATGTACATGAAATCACCATAATGTACACTTTAAATATCTTACATTTTATCTGTCAATTATATCTTAGTAAAGCTAAATTTTTAGAAAAAGAAAAAAAGTTGGGGGGTAAAAACTACCTATTCATATTTTGGTTGTGGTATTTTTGTGTTACCATGTTCTGCCATTATCTTTTTGCCATTTACTAAAACTGATAGCCTTGTTGACTGAATTTTCTGTTAACGTGTTCTTATTTCTAGGAGCAATTTTCATATAGATTGTATATACACACTTCTTAAAATGTACGTGATAATTAAGTAATATTAGAAAAAAGACATGAGGGGCGTCTGGGTGGCTCAGTGAGTTAAAGCCTCTGCCTTCGGCTCAGGTCATGATCTCAGGTCATGATCTCAGAGTCCTGGGATCCAGCCCTGCATCGGGCTCTCTGCTCGGCGGGGAGCCTGCTTCCCCCTCTCTCTCTGCCTGCCTCTCTGTCTACTTGTGATCTCTTTCTCTGTGTCAAATAAATAAATAAAATCTTTAAAAAAAAAAAGAAAAAAGACATGAATCTAAGGTAGATTATGTAGGCTACCAAGGAGGCACTCTAAGAGGAGATGAACTTTGCCATCTTCCATTAATCCAACCAATTATTTGACATCTTGGTAACCTATCTGGTTTCTGTATTTTATAATAGTAATTATATTGACAACATAATTTTTGTGTACTCAGTAGGCTTTACTCAACACCCCAGCTCACACAGGACTATTAGCAATTCCCATAGCCTTTTAAGTTTCTGGCATTCATCTTTCCATCCACAATATGGGTATACCAGATAAATCTTTCTAGAGAGAAATGAATTAATTATATCTTAAGTGCTGGCAAATATGGTAGTCTATACCCGGGCCCTAGCTAATCAGTAAAAGTTTACATAATCACAAAGCAAGATACGAAGAACCTTTACAAACAACCTGTTATTTAAAAACAACAAAAAGAATCCAGCAGATACACCTGTCAGTCTACTTTTGAGGTACTTAATGGGCAGCCAATGTTTATCTACTCTCGTCTCAAATAATATTAGGAAAACATGTTTTCTACCAAAACTCTTCAGACAGATTTGGCTCTTGAAGCTTTGAACTCTTTTAATTTGTCTGGTTCTTTCATAGATGTAAAGTAAATACCAGGAATGAAGAATTCAGAATTTAACATTTTCAATTCACTACTAGTACATACCTGCCCATAAATCAAGATAAAAAGAACATTTGGAACAGGAAAAATGTTTTAAAAAACAAACAAAACATTTAAGAATACACTCTCTCTTACAAGTGAAAAATAAACAATCCTCAAAACAACTGACATTTGTTTTCAACTTAACTCAATTTTGGGCTTTAAAAAAGATTAATTTTAGAAAACCTATAGGACTGACTACTTAATACTTAACATGGCTATAAAACTAATTATTATTAAATCTGTAAGAAGCTTTTATTTATCCAGTCTTTTGCATGACCTATTTTGTTCCTTACAGAATCTAACAGTTGTAGACTCTCACATATAATATTCACGTGTTAATAATCTAATACTCCCAAACACAAAATATTTTCAATTTACCAGACAGCAAATCTATCAAGAAGCACCTGGATATAAGTTATATGCTCTTTACTAAAACAGTTAAAGCAGTAAGTTCCCTATTTTTAAAGGGTTAAATATTCAGGAGTCCCTTTCCCAAGAAAAGCTCTTCCTGACAGTTGTTATGATACCTAAATCCCATTTCTACTCCCTCAATTTCATTTAACTCTGCTAAATACCAGTAATATGTAGAGCTTATTTCCCTTTTCTCCTCCTGAGTTACATGTAAAAATATGTTTTTGCAGATATGGCTTTAATATCACAAACCAGAAATACCAAACAATCTATCAAAATCTTATATTGATTTGACAAGGCACCAACTAGCTCTAAGGTTTGTAATTTAAATCAGAAATCTCCACCCTTGGGGCGCCTGGGTGGCTCAGTGGGTTTGAAGCCTCTGCCTTCGGCTCAGGTCACGATCTCAGAGTCCTGGGATCGAGCCCCCGCATTGGGCTCTCTGCTCAGCGGGGAGCCTGCTTCCCCCTTTCTCTCTGCCTGCCTCTCTGCCTGTGATCTCTCTGTCAAATGGATAAATAAAATCTTTAAAAAAAAAAAAATCTCCACCCTCAACAAAAAGACACAGATGTAGAATAAAGACTGAAACATTACCTGGAATGTATTTTATTTTACCATGATATTGCCAGACATTATTATGTAATTTACACTCATCATCCCAGAGAATTCTCACAATTGTAGTACTAAGTACTTCATTTTACAGATGAGGTTTAAAAGGAGGTTTAGAGAGACTAAGTAACTTGCCCAAGGTTACAGTTAGTAGGTAACTATAATCCAGGCCAGGATTCAAATCAACCTTTTTCTCTAGAATTCTTCCCCTAGCCACTGCTTCTTCCTTTATTAACTCCAACAAACAGTTGTAAATTCTCCATTTCCTAAATGGAGGCAGATTTGGATGATCTCAAAAGCAGAAGCATAAGACACACTGGGTCATTCCCAAATTTTTTGGTCTTGAGACCCCTTTACAGTATTAAAATTATTGAGGACCTTAAAAGAGTTTTTATGTATGTGGATTACACCTTTTGATATTTACCATAGGAGACATTAAAACAAAAAAAATTAAGTACTTATCAATGCAATTAACAACAAACCATCAGTTAACGTAAATAGCATTTTCAATTAAAAGCTACTATTTTCCCCAAAATAATCAGAGAGTAACACTGTTTTACATTTTCCCAATCTTTAATGTCTAGTTTAATAGAAGATAGTGGGATTCTCATAGCTGCTTAATGCATTCTGTTGCTATATGTTGCTTTAGTTAAGTATATGGACTACCTGAGGCACCTGGGTGGCTCAGTGGGTTAAAGCCTCTGCCTTTGGCTCAGGTCATGATCTCAGGGTCCTGGGATTGAGCCCCGCATTGGGCTCTCTGCTCAGCAGGGAGCCTGCTTCCCCCTCTCTCTCTAACTGCCTCTCTGCCTACTTGTGATCTCTCTCTCTGTCAAATAAATAAATAAAATTAAAAAAAAAAAAAGTATGTGGACTATCTGGCCTCACAGATAGCAGGAAAGGAGAAAAGTATTCTAAAAACCTTTTCAGGTTTTTATATTGACACAATACCAAAACTCAACAAATTGTAGTTTCTTAAAGACTGGCTGCATCTTAGAATCTGAATCCCTATCAATGAACTTTTCCTACTTTGTCACATTAAAATCCACTGGTGTAGGAATGCCTGGGTGGCTCAGTCAGTTAAGCGTCTGCCTTTGGGTCAGGTTGTGATCCCAGAGTCTTGGGATGGAGTCCGGCATGGCATGGCATGGCATGGCATGGCATGGGGCTCCCTGCTTGGCGGGGAGCCTGCTTCTTCCTCTGCCTGCCACTCCCCCTGCTTGTGCTAGCGCTCTCCCCCTCTCTGACAAATAAAATCTTTGAAAAATAAAATAAAGTAAAATAAAATCCACTGGTGTACCTTGCATTCTGAAAGGATCATTTACCCATGATGATTTTGAAACATAGTGTATTGATGACTTGGAAAACACAGATTTACTGAGATGCTCATCCTCCAAATGTTGACATATTTCACTATAAATATAAATACAATATAAAAAAGATTTAAAAATCATAGTCATTAACACTGATGTTTTAAGAAAAGACTTAAAAGGACTGGAAAGCTGTCAAACCTGAGATGTCAACTTTTAGCAAATTCTAATTTTCACTCTCAAATTTTTATCATTAGTAACAAATACTGTCAATTGCTTTCCTCGAAATGACAGGCTCACCTCACTGTCAAGGAAATATGTGCCAAACATTAAAGTGAGAAAAACTGTAGTTTGGCATTCGTTCTTCCAAGTAAAAATGCTCCATGAAATAAGCAGCTCATAACCCAATCTCACAAGTGCTTTTTGTTATGAGAAGGTTCATACCTTCTTAGGTAGCATAAGTGCTTTATGGATCCTTCCCGCTCAGATTCTTAAAATTAAAAAAAAAAACCCTACTCAAGAGTTCAGATTTAGTGGGGCGCCTGGGTGACTCAGTGGGTTAAAGCCTCTGCCTTCGGCTCAGGTCATGATCTCAGGGTCCTGGGATCGAGCCCCGCATCAGGCTCTCTACTCCAGGCTATCTACTCCAGGCTCTCTGCTTGGCAGGGAGCCTGCCTCCCCCTCTCTCTCTGCCTGCCTTTATGCCTACTTGTGATCTCTCTCTCTCTGTCAAATAAGTAAATAAAATCTTTAAAAAAATAAAAAGCGTTAGCTTTGTGCAGTGGCAGTATCATAGCCAATGAGGTTTATCCGAGGCGCGATTATTGCTAATTGAAAAAATAAAAAGAGTTGAGATTTAGTAAAAATCATTTTTACTGCTTCATCAAGGCCATTCTCACATGGTTGTTCCGTGCAACTGCCTCGCTTTGTGCTACGGCACCACCAGTACTTTTACCCAGCTTTGCTATTGGACCATCAGTGCAAATGTCACTGGAAAAAAGATAAATAGCATCTTAGTATTTTCTATTTTGAAAATAGTTATGACCTCTCAGCTCCCCTGAAAGGGTATGAAGAATCCCCAGAGATCAGTGGGCCACACTTTAAGAACTGCTTTCCCTGGGGTCTGGGTGGCTCAGTCGGTCAAGCGTCTGCCTTCAGCTCAGGTCATGATCTCAGGGCTCTGCAACCCCGCCCCACGTGTGGCTCCTTGCACAGGGCAGAGTCTGTTTCTCCCTCATCCCCTGTCCTTCCACCCCCCTAATCGTGCTCTCTCTCCCTCTCTTGCTTATTCTCTCAAATACATAAAATCTAAAAAACAAACAAACAATGCCCCCCCGTCAGCTTTCCTAGATTATACCACTGGTTCAAGGTGGGGGGTGGAAACGAACAAAATCCTGTTCATCCCAAGAGTCTCCATTCTGTTCCTTTAGTTTGAGATACACCACCATCTATGACTGTTATAACCGTACTATAAGGGGAAGGAAATCAAGGACGTAAATTGCCATTTAATTGTTTTAATATTATATATTGAGCACTTTTACACTAAACCAATAATTCTCAATGTGGTGGTTACCTCAGCCGGAGGGCTGCGGGTTAAACATGTAGAAAAGATGGCACTCCCTATTCCACCCAGAGAGACTTGGGGATGAGGGCCCCCAAACAGCTCTTTCAGCAATCTCCAAGGAACTTTTTATGTATCCCGAACTTAAAAGATTGTGCGAACTAGTTCGAATTCAGAGTCCAACTCCCAGTCCCAAGAGCAGCTCAGGGTCTGGAAACTCAACGTCGTTCATCAAGAAGCAGCACTCCCTGCCCCCGCCATTTCCCCTCCCTCTAGATGGGAAAATCCTTTGAAAGTAAAACTCCCATTTCTCTGGGGTTTTGAGCTGTGGTGGGAGGTGTCTAAAAGAGTGTAGAAGGCTAGGCTACAATCTGCAACAAGAAGGCAGTTATTCTGAGATGGTACAACTGTTTCCCCATTTCCATTTGGAAAACGAGATCGGGCTAACTGACTTCAAAGACTCTTCTCAGCTCTTCTTCTGAGCTGAGGACGGCCAAGAAAAGTGAGCAGAGAGATGTCCAGTTACTAACAGTCTGGGGGAATCCCGCGTCTGACGGGAGAGGAAATCAGGGGAACTCGCAGAAAGGAGGGAAAGCAGGTGGACCAACGACATCACTCCTTTCCAGTAGGTGCTGAGAATCTAGAAAAAATAGTCCCCGGGATAAACATGGCGCCCACCGCGGCAGGATATAATCATCGGGAAATAAAGGTTTTCCGCCTCATCCCATCTTATAAATCACGGCGCCAACCCAAAGAAATTTTAGAGCCAAGGGAGGAGACTTTGTAAACTAACTGCAGTGCACTAAGGTTTAGGATGTACTACTGAACCGAGCAGAGATTACATAACACAAGGGAGCGGCACAGCGATCACTCATTTCCCTCCTCGCGCTCAAAAAGAGCGCCCCACTCCTCGCCGGCGGGGGCGCGGCGGGAGAACCGAGCACTACCCCCCCGGGACGTCACTTCGCCGCGGCTTCGCCCCCTCGCCCGCCCCTCCCGCCGCGCCCCGCCGTCTCACAGCCGCCCGCGCCCCCGCCCCCGCCCCCTTCCCCGCGGGCCACCGCCCGCGCCCGCGCCCGCCCACTCCTTCGAGACGCCTCGCGCCGGGCGTGCGTGTGGACGTCGGGTGTGTGCGGGGCCGTGGGGCGCGAGTGCGCGCGCGCGCGCCGCGGCGGACGCCGGGGGGCGGGGGCGGCCGGCAGGCGAGTAGGGGCCGCCCGGCCCGGCCCGCCGCGCGGCTCCCGGGGCGCACGCACTCACACTCGCGCTCGCGCGCCGCACCCCACGCCCGCCGCCGCCGCGAGCCGCGCCGCCACTCGCGGGGGGCGGGGGCGCGCGCCACCGGGCCCCCGCCCCCACCCCTCGCGCACCCGCCCCATCCCCCTCTCATTGTCTCGCCTCGGAGCGCCTCGCCGAGCGAAAAGATAACGGAACCCCCGGGAGAAGGGGGTGGGGAGAGAGAAGGCTCGCCCGCTCGCTCACTCACCTCCCGTGGTCGTCGCCGCCGGTAGTCTGACCCGAGGAAGGCGCCGTCGCCTTAAAGGGACCTTGCACCCGGCGCCGGGAGAAGGGGGTGGGAGCAGGGGAGGGGACGGGGGCTTGGGGGAGACGGCTGAGAGGGAACCGTTGAGAGCTCGTCTCCCCGAGGGTGAAAGAAACCTCCCTCGGGTTCGAGTGATTTGGGGTGGATTTTTTTCCCGAGGGGGGCGGGGGGGCCCCGAGGGAGGGGGTGGGGGGGCCAAGGAATGCGGCTCCGTGTACGGGAGCTGGCGCGGGGGAGAGAGACGCCGACTCCCCCCACCGACCCTCTCGCCCCGCGGAGGGATACGTCTCGTCACTTCCGCCCTCCCCCTCTCGTGGCCTTTCAATTGGTTGGAGTGTGTGGCACGTCATGGACTCATCCTAACCCCTGCCCGGGCTTCTTTTCTAGTCAAGTTTGTCTGGGCCTGCAAATAAATAAATAAATAAGAACATTTTTTTTTTTTTTTTTAAATGAAATAAAGAATAATTAGCTTCAGAAGTAACATCTAAATTTTGGTGAGAAAAATGGAATTTCCAAAGAAAATACTGCCCAAATCACTTGCCTGGACTTTCCGAGGAAATTTTGGAAATCTCCCCACTTACCAGTCAAGGCTTGAACCTAACCAAGAGGGGAACCTCATGCCACAGGCCAGATGGTGAGGCCCAATGGCACCAACAGCTGTCATTGGAACAAAGGCAGCAAAATGGCACGCACTCTTCCTCAGGAGACGTTCAGCCAAGTAGACTTATGGCAGTAGCCTTAAGTGAAGAACTTTTAAAAGCCATTTTTACCCTGAGCACTTATGGATTCTGGAAAGAAATCACATATGTTGCTTATCAAAGTGATTCATGTATAGAAACTGCTTTGAAGCCATTTTCAATAGACTCAGTAGAGTTCCTCAATTCTAAGAAACCATAGATTCCACATCTGTGCTTTTCACTCCAATCAAGGCTGAGATGGATTGTCCCAAAGAAATTGATGGGTCCAGTCAAGATCATCCTCCTGTTATTTTTCCCCAAAGAAAGCGTAACTTCTTTTCCAGGTAGCTAAGAAATTTTGTCCTTTTTTACTTCTAGAGTTGATGATAATATTGTAATACTGTCCTTGGATATGCGAATATATTGTTGCTCTCTAAGCAATACACAAGTATTTGCTCCAAACCAAATGTAAATCAAAGTACTTAGTGCAAGCCTGGGGAGATTCAGAACCACATTTATTCATTTTTAAATATATGTACACTTCATTCAAACCACCAGACCGAAAATAGGCCATGGAAGTAGGCATTACAAATTGTGCATCCATGCACGTGTGTGTACACGATGCCATCCATTTTCATTCTGCTTCATCTGATTTCATACCAACAACATGTGAATGATTTCAGCTTGTCATTTTTAGCAAGGACTTTATTATTTGGATTGAAAAAAATCACTAATCCTCCTAAAAGTACTTCTGAAGCCTTTCCAGACCTGATCTGGAAAAGCCCATGATGGGATTATGGAATCAATCACCAGAAGACAAATTCTACATGAAGCTCAAATCCTATTTTATGCTTTCCTGCAGTAATTATAATTCATTATAATGTTATTTGCCTCTGAAATATTCTTGTTGAAATGTGTCTGGCCATACTGAAAATTCCAGCTTATCCTCTCTGCCAATAAGGTCTAGTCCAGTGGACTGTACCGTGCACTGTTGACCAATAACCATTAGCATACCGCACTGAAAATGTGTCATGCATCCATTCACTTCTTCACCACATTTTTATTGAGTACTTTGCTATATGCAAGCACTGGTCTAGGTGCTGGGAGTACAGCAACGAAGAAAGCAAACAATATTCCTGATTTCATGAAACTTATACTCTAGTGGGGAGAGATATACAACATATACATAGACAGATTGTTCCAATATCTATCGTTGAATAACAAACGGCCCCAAAACTTAGTGGCTTAGACCTACAGCAATTTTATTGTTATCTTTCATCGTTCTGAGAGGTGATTAAGCTAAGCCAAGCAGTTTTCACTTGGAGTCTCATACAGTGGTTGGGGCTGAAATCATCTCAAAAGCTTCCTCAAATATCTGGAAGTTGGTGATGGCTGTTGGCCAGAACAGCTGACTGTTGGCCTCTCCATGTGGCCTGGGCTTCCTCATATCATAGTGGCTGAATTCCAAGACTGAGTGCCTCAAGAGGACCAGGCAGAGGTTGTATGGCTTTTTGTGACCTAGCCTCAGAGGTCACAAAGCATCGCTTCCACCACACTTGCAGGCTGCCCTCAATTGAAGGCCAGTGGGAAACATCTCTCAAAGGAAGAAGTAGAAATCCCACATTGTAAGAAGAGTCTGCGGCATGGGAAATCTTGTTGCCTTCTTGGAAACAATATTCTACTACACATCATATAAAGTAAATATATAGTAGGTGACAATATGGTAGGTGCTATGGATGGGGAAAAGGGCAGGAGAGGGGGAATTGGGAATGGTACAGAGGTGGGGATGGGAAAGTCTTTATTTTATGTGGGGTGGTTAGAAAAGGCTTCATGATTAAGGCAACATTTGAGCGCAGATCTGAAGAAAGTGAACCAATTTCAGATTTTACTCTTAGTGAAAGTGAACTCATTGGAGGATTTTGAGCCCAGGAGTGACATGACTTGACTAACATTTTTAAAGGAACACTCTGGCTGCTTTCAGAGAATAACTGGTAGGGGCAAGGGGTATATGCAGGAAGATGACTTAGGAACCTTTTGCAATAATCCAAGTGAGGTGATGGTGGCCTGGACCAGGTGAGAACCGTGGAGCTGCTGCTTCACTGAGTTTTGCAATGTGTTGTTTAGTTCTCTGTGACCTATTTTTCTGTAATTTCATTTGTGTCCTGGAAGACAGGTTTGTTGGTTTTTTTTTTTTTAAGATTTATTTATTTCTTAGAGGGGGAAGGGGCAGGGGAGGGGGGAGAGAGAGAATCCTGCAGCAGGGACTCCCCGCTGAGCACGGAGTCCCACCTGACTGTAACTCGGGCTGGATCTCAGGACCCAGAGATCATGACCAGAGCTGAAATCAAGAGGCTGCTGCACAATGGACTGATCCACCCAGGCATCCTGCTGGGAGACAGTTTTGACCCATAATGGCTAACAAAATGTGTGAGTGGTGGTGCCCTGCCTGCCACAAAGAAATAAAGGAAGACCATTATGCTGAATGTTAAAATGGGAGTTTTTTGGATCCCTGAGGCACCTTTGAGGAAAGAGTTCAGGAAACAAGGGTAAGGATCAGCAATCAGGGAATGGAGCAAACTCTTTGACATTATAAAAGGTATCCTGACTATGGCACAGCCAGGAGGATTGATCAACTGTTGAATGACTAATTGCTGAAAGAAATCAGTACTAGAAACATTTTATAACGTGGGGGGATGTGAAGAGAACACCATTTTGCAACACTAGAGCAATGTCTGCAAAAGGACTCTACAGTTAGTGCTCTCCCGTTTCCAGAAATGTATTCCCTGTGCTAAAGGGGAAATGCCCATATTAATTTGGACAGTGTTGGAACATTTTACTGTCCTCGGCTGACGCACAAGTTTCTAGAGTGAATAGAACAGATAGCTGTGGTCTCTTAGATTTGACCCATCTTGATAACGCTGGGAAACAAAAGTAGCAGAACAGATAACCTGGATTGAAACCTTAGAATTCCATTCACATGTACCTCTACAACATATTTGAGAGGGGTCTGAAAGCCGGTTCATTGAAGAAATTGTACCCTAATACTGCTGCTAAAAAGCTACCCCAGTCTTCAGGAGCCAACTTAGAAAAATTGAATTCTCTCCATATGGGTTTCCAAGAAAGGTCAAAAGTTTGTTTTTTTTTTTAAATTTTATTTATTTATTTGACAGAGAGAGAGGGATCACAAGTAGGCAGAGAGGCAGGCAGAGAGAGAGGGAAGCAGGCTCCCCGCCGAGCAGAAAGCCCGATGCGGGGCTTGATCCCAGGACCCTGAGATCATGACTTGAGCCGAAGGCAGAGGCTTTAACCCACTGAGCCACCCAGGCGCCCCAGGAAAGGTCAAAAGTTAATGGAAGTCCCAAGTTGGGCATTTCACAGTTAGGTAGCTGGAGACTGTTTCTTTTCTACAGTTTATGGAAACACTTATTTGCTTTCTTGGCTTATGGTTTCTGCCACGAGTTGAAAATTAGAACCACCTGTAGCTTGGAGAGTGTCAAGGCAGAGAGACAAATGATTTCAACATGTCTTCAAAAGCAGTGATCCATGGGTGCCCCTCTACCGTTGTTTTGCTAATATCCAGACCCGATCACCCACTTCTCAGGTTCAGTGTGAAGCTAACCCATTCTTGTCAGGGTAGGGAGCAGAGAGGATTGGGAGGTCAGTTCAGGCAGAAAGCAGCTTCGTGGGGGACAATGCCAGGTTTCTTTAAAATGAACGTCTTGCTCTCTGCAACATACACTCAGGGTGGTCAAAACCAGGAGCACAAAGGAAGCTACTCATTCTGGAAGTCGTGACAGCTAGAAAAACAGTGGAGAAATTTTCACCATCAATTCACCATCAATCACATCCCAGCCCCAAAAGATTGACAACTGTTGTACTGAACCTGGGAGTCAAGAGCAGTCCACATATATGGGTGGGAATATATGCATAATGTGACGTGATATGCCTGACTTGATGGGGAAATCATCGTGACATAAAGGGCAAGTGATCTGTGTTTGACCAGTGGCAAATAAAAAATGGGGAACCCAGAGGCTAATGCTAGGTTTTATTTAAAAATATTATGTGCTACCTCCTTATGTTTAGAGGAGCTGAGGACTTTCCTAGGGGCTCAGAAAATTCTCAAGAGGTGAGAAATGACTGGAGGAAGTTTTCAGAGTGAGTTTCTAAAATAAACGTTGCTCATTAGCTTTCAGTAAAAAGCAACTGAAGGTCTCTGTCTTCCAAATATATTTTGCAAGAAATGTATGAGCAGCAATTTCATCAGTCATCAAGGCTTCTCTGAGTTGCTGTATGATTTCGTGGAAGGTAATAATTTCGTTAAACTTTGAATTAAATTAATGTTATTTAAGAGACACCCAGAAGCAAAGCTACATTTGTTTCATCTAGGTTGTTGCTACGGAGTTGAGCAGGTATGATTATCAAGTAATTAAATTGATTCCATAAAGCTTCATGGAAAAATTAATTGGATTACTTTATAGACACACTTGTTATGTGGTTCGTTCACTGTAATAGATTGAAAAGTAAAATTTAATTAAAATTTCCTTTTTTTTTCTGTAGGATACATTCTTTTCTAATTTAGCACTGTTTGTACTTTATTATAGTCATGAATAATTTCCAGAACACAACTGCAGACATTAAACAACTTGACTCATTCTTCTGAAGGACAAGAGGATTAACATCAATGTTTTATAGATGAGGAGACTCAGATAGCCTCCAGAATTTAGTTTTATTTTTTTATTTTTATTTTTTTTTTAACTTTATTTATTTATTTGACAGAGAGGGAGAGATCACAAGTAGGCAGAGAGGCAGGCAGAGGGAGAGGGGGAAGCAGGCTCCCTGCTGAGCAGAGAGCCCGATGTGGGGCTCGATCCCAGGACCCTGAGATCATGACCTGAGCCGAAGGCAGAGGCTTTAATCCACTGAGCCACCCAGGCGCCCCCAGAATTTAGTTTTAAAGGTTTCTGGTATAGATAGGTGATCACATCCTTTGGAGTCTCTTATTATTCTTATTGTTGAGTATGTACAGTAGGAGTTAGAGGTAGCAAGAGGGCCATCTCCTAAGATAGCCAGAGATTCATTTTTAATGTCTTTTGTATTGCCTGAGAGACAAAGTTAGTAAGACCTGAAAATGTGAAAGTGCCAAGATTCACCAATTTAAAATAATTTTATAGGAGCAAAATGATTTAGCCTTCATTCATCCAGGAAATCGTTCTCATTTCATTTGTGTGTAAATGCATTGGTGTGTAAGTCCTTGTGAGTCAGGTGTGATATGAGTTTCTTCTTTCCCATGCACCCTGCTTCCTGGGAGCCTCTGGTCTGTACTTCTATTCAGAAATCTTATTCCTAATAGAGAAAAGTGATCTTCACCTTTTCTGCATTATGAACCCCTTGAAAATCTCTATGAAAGCTATGGATTATCTCCATGGAAAAATGCACATTGGTACATGTATGTAAAATTTTGCAAATACTTTCAGGCTTGAAGCCCATTTGTGTGCTTCTGTATCAACCCCAGGGAAAGAATCTCAGGCCCTGGGTTCCACTGGACAAGATCCTTTACTCCCTGTCTTTCCAGAGAAGTGATATATTTCTCAGCAATAAAGGTTTGTTGTCATCATTCTGGTAAAATCCAGGGTATTTATTATTGGGCAATGTGGGTCTCGATCCCAGGACTCTAGGATCATGACCTGAGCTGAAGGCAGACACTTAACCCACTGAACCACCTAGGTATCCCTTATTATTAGTTCTTAAGATATCCTATACTATAATGTAAGTATTTTATGGAACATGATAAAATTTGACTACATTCATGGATAACAGGCTCCTGTTCTGATTCTTTCCCAGATTTCCCACCTTAAAGTATCTCTTTGAAATAGTTTGGATCTTGGGCAAAAGTATCTTTTATAAAATTGCTAGAAGTAATAACTTCCAAGAAACAAGTAGTTTATTATCTTCGAACAGCCAAATGCTCAGTAAAAGCCTATTATTTCTTCCATCTATTAATGAACAAAACAGCAAAGAAGGTGAAAATATTACCAAGTGCAAGTGTATGCTCCAGATAATTACAGAATAGAACATATAAAACATTGCTAACTGTGTGAGACAGACATTATGTTCTGGAAAGAGAACGGAAAGCTCTATACAGGCTCAAGTCTTCAGAGAAAGCTTCTTGAAAGAGTGAGGCTCAGATCTCATCTTGAAGCATGGTTAGAATATGGATAAATGAGGAAAAGGAAGAAGGCCTTCCAAGTGGAAAACAGAATGAGCAGGTAATGATCAAACCTATAAAGGTAAAGAAAATATGAGGTTGATTAATATAAAATATCTGGAGGTTTTTTGTAGGCAAAAAAGCAATCTAATATCAGCAATTTTCTGTTTTCGAATTAATAAAAGTGACATTTGTGGAGTGGTACACTGGAAGTTTCTCTTTTTTTTTTTTTTTTAAGATTTTATTTATTCATTTGACAGAGACACAGCGAGAGAGGGAACATAAGCTGGGGGACTGGGAGAGGGAGAAGCAGGCTTCCTACCAAGCAGGGAGCCTGATGTGGGGCTCCATCCCAGGACCCCGGGATCATGACCTAAGCCTCAATCCCAGGACCCAGGGATCATGACCTAAGCCGAAGGCAGATGCTTAACTGACTGAGCCACCCAGGAGCTCCTACACTGGAAGTTTCAACTGTATGGGTGATGTTTTCCTTTTTTAAAAGATGTTATTTACTTATTTAATTTAGAGAGAGAGAGAAAGCACAAGCGGGGGGAGGGGCAGAGGAGGAGGGAGAGGAAAAAACTCTCTCAGGCTGACTCCACTTTGAGTGTGTAGCCAATGCAGGGCTCCCTCTCCCAACCCCCAGATCATGACCTGCGCCAAAACCAAGATTCTGACGCTCAACTGACTGAGCCACGCAGGCACCCAGTAATGTTTTCTTTTTTTACACTGAATGGTAGGAACATAAGTTCCTGATATTACTTCTTATTTCTTGTGGTTCTTAAATATTTTACAATTATCTTATTAAAATAATTTAAAGAAAAATAAAATAAGATTATTTAAAGAAGGGCAAGAAAGGAAGTTAAGTCTTATCAAATAATTTAAGCAATCCCTTTACGTAACACTCATTCTCTTTAGGAAAATAACACTTGGCAACGCCTGGGTGGCTCAGTCGGTTAAGTGTCTGCCTTGGCTCAGGTCATGATACCAGGGTCCTGGGGTCGAGTCCCTAGCTTCTTGCTCAGCAGGAGACTGCTTCTCTGTCTGCCTGCTGGTCCCCCTACTTGTTCTTTCTCTCTCTCTCTCTCTCCCCATCTCTCTCGTGCACGCACGTGCTCTCTCTGGCAAATAAATAAATAAAATCTTAAAAAAAAAGCAAATAACACTTGTTTTTTCTCAGTATTCGCAGACCTTCACTCTTTTCTCCAGTTTCCCCCCAAATGGTTTAGGGGGTAAGTACGGCTTATGACAAAGGACAGAATCCACGAGATCCCTAAGTGCGAATGTTCTTTGACTGTTCTGGCCTTTGGGACATTGTCCCTTCCCCACCAGGCCACTGCTTGTCCTGCTGGTATTTGGAGCTAAGAGATATGGTTCCAGACCATGTGGATATAACTTGTGAGCTGGCCTTTGGTTGCTCAGAACTCATGACTCTCTCTCAGTCTCCCCTCAGCTCACTGGCTCTACAGATCCTACAAACTACAGTTTGTCTCTGAGGTTCATTAGCCTTGGCCCTGGTTGGTGGAGGCCGGAGATTCGCTCCGCAGGCTTCCCTACTGTGTCACCTTGCTCTCACTTGCTAGGGTCACCCCTCCAACAAGTTCCTCAGCCAGATACTGTGGCTCTCATCCCAGCATCCCAGAAAAGCCAGACCCCAGGGCCTTTGGTCTGAGTACACTTTTACCTGCTGTATATTGCCGGAGGAAGATACAGAACATCCTCTCAGGGGCCCCAATGGGAGTAAATCTCTGCTATTCCCTCCAATCACATGATGTACCTTGTCATTTCTACTTGAGAGAGAGAGCATGAGCAACAGTGGTAGAGGTGGGGGGAGAAATAGACTCCCCTGCTGAGCAGCGAGCCCCATGTGGGGCTCCATCCCAGGATCCTAGGATCATGACCAGAGCTGAAGGCAGATGCTTACACTGACTGAGCCACCCAGGTGCCCACCTTGTCATCTCTAGACAGAAGTCGGGAAAGGAGAAATCGGGACATCTGACAGTTTTCCCTTTCCCTCTTATTCTCTCTCCCACTCTTTCATCCCATTATCCTCTAGGACCAACAAACATAGGCTTCCCTACCTTCCTCCACTCTGTGTCCTTCTACCTCTGAGCAGCAGAACTCACGGCCTGGCAGTCATACCCTTTGGAAGAACTTCCTGAATTAAGTCCTCCCAGCTGGTATCTTTAGGGAGTCAAACAGACTTTTTTTTTTTTTTAATCTTGAAAGGAATTTAGGAAATCTTCTTTCAAGCCACTAACCTGGCTTAGGAATTTCTTGTCTTGCTATAAAATTCTATTTTGAATGTTAGAAGCTGAATATCTCAGTATTCCTCCCCCCTTCCTTCTCTAACAAATCCTTATCTTCCTCAAGCAGATGGATGCCAAGGGCCAACTAAGGCTAAAGTCATTTATTCATAAGGCACACTGTTTTTCCAAATATTACTTTTCTAATTGCACTAACGTTCTCCCCATCCCATTCCTCTCCTTCACGGATCTCCCACAACTGCCCCGTGACAGGTCAGATTCTGAGATTTATTGCCGGGAGTGATGCTCAAAATGTTGAACAACCAGCTGAATAACATCACTGACCTATGATGAACCCAGAGAGGAAAGAGAACCAGTTAAGTCAGTTCCCAGTGTTTGCTCTTCCTCTCTCCCAAGGCATATCCGTGTCTAGCTTGGAGAATGTTTCACCCAGGGGTTCTTCTTCCTCAGCGCGTGTTTGCAATGACCCCCCTCCTGCCTGGTAGGCAAGATCTGCGGAGTGTGCCTGGTGTGCCTCTGGTACCAGTTAACAAGGCGTGACTTCAAGGAACATAAACATCTCATTGATGGGGGCACCTGGGTGGCTCAGTTGTTAAGTGTCTGCCTTCAGCTCAGGTCATGATCCCGGGGTCCTGGGATTGAGCCCCGCATCCCATGGGCTCCCTGCTCAGCGAGAAGCCTGCTTCTCCCTCTCCCACTCCCCCAGCTTATGTTCCCTCTCTCGCTGTGTCTCTTTGTCAAATGAATGAATAAAATCTTAAAAAAAAAAAAAATCTCATTTATGTCACAACTGCCTTTTAGGCAGGAGGTCTCTCTGGGGGAAAATGTTCAGGTGCAATATTCAGGAAGTCAGTGAAAAAAACTGAAAGGAGAGCCTGGCAGTAGTTGAGGAATCGTGCCAAGCACTAGCTAGCACTCGCTTAACCTCATCTAAGCTTAGTGTCTTCAACTGTGAAACCAGGTTAAAGAGAATTCACTGACCTAATATATGTAAGATGCTTAGCACAGAAGTGTGGAGTCAATGTCAGCTATTAGTGTAAACATGAGTAATGTCTATTATTATAATTATTTTGTTGTCGTTGTTCCTGGGCCAGTGTCTCACTATTGACTGAGTATTCCCCGCCATCAGCACCCTTAGCCACACATACCTGTGGGACTTCTGATATCGAATTAAATGGCAGGAATGAATGAATGAATGAATGAATGAATGAATGGAGCATGTGACATGCCAGCAACAGGGTAGAAAAGATAAAAAACTCAGTCACAGACCACATCCCTGGTTAGCATAAAACAGAGCTTCCCCTATACTAAGAAGGAACAAAGTCAAATTCAGGCACTACTGCCTTTCATATTATCTACATAGAATACAAAACTTTTAAAATAAGCAATAAGGGAAAAGAGAAAAATACATATTTTAAAGTAATATAAATTAAAATAAACTAGTTAAGGGCAGTATTCGATTACATAATATCACAACAACCCAGGTTTTCTGGAGACAGGGTCTTCAGACACATGTGGAATGTGGCCAGGGGCCATAGAAAAAGGGGAGCTTGGCAGAATTGCCTTCACATTTTAAGTTATAGCTTTCTTTACTGAAATAATAGCTTTAAGGAGATAAATTATTCACAAATCATTAATAGCAGATGCTGAGATGGGAAGATAATAAGCAAGAAAGATAATTAAAGCCTGTGTTCTTTAAAATGAAGTATAGGGGCATAAATTGGATGACTTTTCAATCCTTTCCAATCTAATCATCCTAAAATAATTCTGTCTAGTGCAGAGGTTTTCAAACATTTTTTGATAGCAACTCTCTAAGAAATTATTCTACATTTCGACCTGGTACATGCAAACACACACAATATTCTCTCACGATACAGGTTTCATGAAAGAATATTGATCCTTCCTATGTAATACTTTCCTTCTTTCCTTTCTTCCTTCCTTCCCTTCCTCCCTCCCTTCCTTCCCTCTTACTCTCTCCCTCCCTAATATTCTTATCAAACCGATTTGCCAATCAGTTTGAAAAACACAGGTCTAGTGGGTTTTCCTAATCTTTAAATATTTCTGTAGGTTGTTTACCCGCCAGAATTCAGCAAACTGACCCTAAGGGCAGTTTCAAGGTTTGACTTTTGTCTCTACGACTTAAGAAGTCATTCCCAGGGGATCTTGTTTCCCCTAGAGGACAGACAACATGAGAATGAATAGAAAGAACTGCAAGGTCTGAAGACAAGAACCATTCGTGTAGTGGAATCGATTTTATATTATCTATTATTAATTTTTAAAAATTTATTATTAATTAAAAAAATCTCCATCTTAAATATTTAGCACCACCGTGCACCTTTTACAACTAACCCAATACACAACTCTGGTTTGGCAGCCCAGCTACTCATTTCCATGCAAGAGAAACCCCTTTCCCAAAGCCAGGCTCCCGCGGGTCCCCCGGAGCCCCAGCCCCTCTCCCGCCTCGGGTTAACTTTCCCCTCCAGTTTGGTGGAAGGTTACTTTAGAAGAAAATAGTCCCCACCGTCAAAAACTTTTCAGGGGGAAAGAGGGCGTTGAACTTGCGAGTGGGTGGGCTCTGCGGGCAGGAGCTGCGGAGCCGGGACCGGCCGGCGGGGCGGGGCGGGGCGGCGGCGCCAGGCGGCGGGTGGCGGGGGCAGGCCGGCGGGGAGGGGAAAAGAAAACCTCAAGTCCGGGAAGGGCCGCGTCGGCTTGCGCACCACTGTTGAGCGCCCGCCGCCCGGGAGGGGGCGCTGGCGGTCGGGGAGCTGAGGATGGGGCCGAGGTCTCCCCGCCCCCGCCCACCCCGGCGGCAGGGGGAGGTTTAGTACCCCGTCGCTTACAGCCGCCTTTTCTTACTGATGATTTCTTTTTGTCATAGTCATCTCTTGGCCTCAGACTGCATTAAGGGAGCCATATTTAGAGTGCAGAAAAATGAGGTGACCTGGAAAAAAAATTAAAATGTGATTTAAAAAATAAAGTTTTTCCTACTTCCTTTTTCTCTCCCAAATTACTTTAGATGTAAGTTACATTTGGAAAGGTCCCCAGGGTCAGACTTTGCAAGGCTCTGTCTTCTGCCCTCGCCTGACACTTAAAATAAGGTTTTGGTGTGATGGTAATTTTGCCAAATGGAGGTCGACTTCCCAAAACATCACCCTGGTAAGTAAGGAACATTTCCATGGGTGAAGACTCAGTTTTTGTTTTACTTCTTTGTAATATATGTCTCTTTTTTGAGTGGGTAAGATTATACCTAGGTCAGCCCTGGTGAATTCAAAGATTCTTTTTTAAAAATCTCTATGGTAGGTAATTTACCTAGTTTCTTATTCAGATTTAGGGAATTTAGCTTTATTGCTACATGCATTTTACCTATCTTTTGCCATGTTATTCTTAGTGTAGATAGAAAACAGCCTGTCCTTTTCTCTCCCTCTCTCTCCTGGTTAGCACTGTCAACAAACATTTGGGGAGTACTTAGTTCAGGGTGCTGCTGGGTACTATAGATTAAACAATCTGACATACCTGTTAATTTCATTAGAAATAGCATTTAGGGAGGCACCTGGGTGGCTCAGGTCATGATCTCAGGGTTCTGGATCGAGTCCCATGTCAGGCTCCCTGCTCAGCGGGGAGCCTTCTTCTCCCTCTCCCTCAGCTCCTCTTCCTGCTTGTGCTCGCTCTCTTCTCTAGTTCTCCCTCGCTCGCTCTCTCTCTCAAGTAAATAAATAAAACTTTAAAAAAAGCTAAAAAAATTAGCATTTAGGGTCACCTGGGTGGCTCAGTAGATTAAGGGTCCAATACCCGATTTGGACTTAGGTCATGATCTCAAGGTCACGAGATCAAGCCCCTTGAGGGCTCCATGCTGGGCTGGGATTCTGCTGGAGATTGTCTCTCTCCCTCTGCCCCTCCTCTCATATACGTGCACTTTCTCTTTCTCTCAAATAAATAAATAAACCTTAAAAAAATAGCACTTATGGGGGCGCCTGGGTGGCTCAGTGGATTAAAGCCTCTGCCTTCAGTTCAGGTCATGATCTCAGGGTCCTGGGATCAAGCCCCACATCAGGCTCTCTGCTCAGCAGGAGCCTGGAACTCTCTCTCTGCCTGCCTCTCTGCCTACTTGTAATCTCTGTCAAGTAAATAAATAAAATCTTAAAAAAAAATAGCATTTATGGGGCGCCTAGGTGGCTCAGGCGGTTAAGCATCTACCTTTGGCTCAGGTCATGATCTCAGGGTCCTGGGATTGAGCCCCACAGCAGGCTTCTGCTTAGCAGGGAGCCTGCTTCTCCCTCTCCCTCTGTCCCTCCCCCTGCTCATGCTCGCAGTCTATCTCAAATAAAGAAATAAAATCTTAAAAAAATAATAGCTTTTAGGATTTCATTTACATATGGTCTACACCTTGCTATATATCAGAAGTGTCTGTGAAATGTAAATTCCTAAAATGTAGGGGCCCTGTTTTATTCTTCAGTGAAATGGAGTTAATCTTGTAGCATTGTGTATTTTAAAGGGTTTGGATGTAATAGGGACTCATTAAATGACAGCTATTAGTATTGTTTATCTGGATATCCTCCAAAGTGCTTTGCACGCGGCAATCAATAAGTATTGGTTGAATGAGTTAATATGCCATCTCCTGTACTATACACAGGGAAATGCTAGGATGAGAGCCCTCTAGCACAATGACTTCATTTCATCACCAAAGTTTAGTATGAAGGTATCCATCCTGGAGCCCTTTTACCAGATGCGGGGGGCTCTCTTGACCTTGGAATGTGGACCACTTCCAATTTTCAGGGGGAGAAAAGCATGCCTAATTAACCAGCAGGGCCTAACCTCTTGTCAGGATGGAACTTAAGAAGTTTGTTTAAATTTGGAAAAGCTAAGCTCACTTGACACAGATGGGGGGGTTTCTATGCATTATTCGAGTTATTCATGTCAAAAGCGATTAGTGGGCCCTGGTTTCCATTATTACCTCACTTGCTAAGAGAGTGAGAGCTGGGAGCTCTGCAAATCACATGATTCAATGAAGGAGTTGACTGAATCTTCTTTGTGTTTCTGCCCTTAGCCATATTCAGTTTTTAGTATATTTGGAAAAGGTGAAAACAGAACATGGAGATCGAGTTACTTTAATGCTGTCAGACTACTAAATGGTGGAAACTTGTTGAAGAGATTTGCTGAGCTGTTTCCGTAGATTAAAGACTTCAGTGAATTAATTAGAAAGGTTCTGAGAGATAAAACATGCCAGACCCCTACTGGCTCATAAAATTGTTCTTTCCTATTGATGTGACGTGACAGCTGAGCACAGTTCATGTAAAGCTGCAGGGGAATAAAATAAAGGCTGGGCTGATGTGTTCAAAGAATGCGCTGTGTTCAACTCCATCTGGCCGTGACAATGACGTCAACTGGGGCCCATGCTCATTTTCTTCTGCTCAAGCACCTGAGCTCAATAGAGGCATAGACTTCTGGCAAGGTGCTAGACTATTTGGTGAAAACGAAGTCACCACTTGAGAAGAGTTTCACAGATTTTGATGAGTAGGTATTATGTTTCATGTTTTAGTTGTTGCTTTTGGAATGCACACCTGAAGCCGGCCCTTAGTTACCAGCCAGATTTGTGCCGCTCAGTTTCCAGAGTGACTGACTGAACTGAAAGTGAACTATGTATGTAAGGAGACAAATATCCCTGGAATGTTCCAGACGAACAGGTGAATTGCAGAAGTATTCTAAAATTTTTGGCCAGTGTTTGGGCCTAGCTGGTATAGAAAGTACATTCTTTTTCAGGCAACAGCGAAGTCAGCATTGTGAAAGGTGTCAGCCAACATTGAAGCTGCAAGCCTTCAACATTAATATATACCTGTAGTCAGAAATCGAGTATGCTGTGGCTGAATAGACCATATTCCTTCAACACATATTTATTAAGTGGTAGATTAACGGTGCTATGCAATATGAATATAATTTGAACCATCTTATGTAATTTAAACATGCGCCTTTCTGCGGCTGGAGTGACCTTTTAAACATATGCCTGTGACCATGTCACCCGCTTGCTTAAAACCTGACATACATGAATGCACGGTGAACAAATGTGAAATGATGGACGTAGGGCACCCAGCACACAATTTCTGCTCACTAAGTTCACTACTACTCCCTTTCACTGTTTCTGCCTCTTCCCTCTCTCTTTCCTTTTTCTGTCTGCCTCTCAGCCCCAGTCCCTCCTCCTCCTTTTATTACTCAATAGTCTCTTATCATCTGAATTTCTTTTTCTTTCTTTCCACTTTCCATTTTCTTCTCTCCCTTCTTTATTTTCTCCTTCCTTCCTTTCTTCCTTCCTTCCCTCCCTCCCTCCTTCCTTCCTGTAGGCTCAATGCCCAGTATGGGGCTTCAGTTCACCCCCTGAGATCGCCAGTCACCTGCTTTTTTGGATTGAGTCAGCCAGGCACCCCTCTTCTTCCTGCTTCAGTAGAATTTTTTTTTAAAGATTTTATTTATTTGTTTGACAGAGAGAGACTATGAGAGAGGGAACACAAGCAGGGGCAGAGGGAGAGGGAGAAGCAGGCTTCCCGCTGAGCAGGGAGCCCGATGCGGGGCTTGATCCCAGGACCCTGGGATCATGACCTGAGCCGAAGGCAGACACTTAACGACTGAGCCACCCAGGCGCCCCCCTGGTTCAGTAGAATTTAAGTTGATTCGAATACAATTTTAATGGGGTTAAAATTTCCTGTTATAGTTATTTACTCCTGTGGTTCAAGTTCACTTAAAAACCAGGAGAGCTTGACCCTCTATCAGGATTAAATTCAAGTGATCTTTTCTTTCTTTTTTTTTTTAATATAGTTTATTTGTTTATTTGACAGAGTGCACAAGCAGGGGGAGCGGCAGAAGGAGAAGGAAAAACAGGCTTTCCCAGGAGCCTGACGCAGGGCTTGATCCTGGGACCCTGGGATCAGGGCGGGAGCTGAAGGCAGACGCTTAACCGACTGAGCCACCCAGGTGCCCTGGGTGCTTTTTTTCCCCCCAACACGGTCTTCGGTTAACTCTTCTTGGAGATATGAGACTTCTGTAGAAAAATACATTATCACCTTCTCCTTCTGGGAGGAAAACGATCCCCTTTCACATTTTGTAGAGGGGGAAAGTGGTATAGCTACTTACACAGGATTGTCTAGTGATTTGAAACAAGTCGGAAGAACCCAGGTGCTTGCCCACAGTGGTACCTCTTTTAGGTAGATTGCTGCTGCCTCCTGGCAGTAGGGCAGTGAGGCAAATTAATTATTCAGTGTCTGCAGAGGTCAATAAATAAATGAAATCCCTACTTAAATAAACTGGGGTGCCGAGAGCTTGCAGTTTCCTTAGCTTTGCACACTTTCTGTGGAGCACCAGTTCTCTTGTTTGAAGCAACAGCCTACCGAAGCATACAGGCTGCCTCCCTTTTACTTCTGGGAAAGTGGATTTATGATTCCAATAGCGACAACTCTGCCAGGTGCCAACACTCTTTCTACCTCCAGTGAGAGCAAGAAGAGATCCTGTAGTTATGTTAGAGAGGAAGTTATAATTCAAGAAGGACTTCCTGCTGCCAAGTCATAGTAGACACCAACACAAAACAAATGAGGGAGGATCTCATCCTAGAAAAGATGTTTCTGTACAATCAAGAACCTCCGAAAGGCTTGGGCATTAAGATTCAGAATCAGCAAACATTTGTTGAATAGATACCATATACAAGGCACATCTTTCTACTATACCATTTTAATATTTGAATCTAAGAGAAACTCTTCAGCTTTTGAATATTTGAATCTAAGAGAAACTCATTCCAAATGGAATTTCATCCTGAAATGATATCCTGCAGAGTGAGGATGAACTACAGGAATACTTTCGTATTCATTATGTGTCAACTACACGCAAATTATAAAAACCCCAAACTGGGGCACCTGGCTGGCTCAGTAGGTGGAGCATGCGACTTGATGTTGGGGTCATGAGTTCGAGCCCCACGTTGGGGGGCAGATTGTACTTAAAATTTAAAAATCTTAAAAAAAAAAACCCACCCCAAATACTTTCGTATTAAGGTACCTCTGCAACCCGAAACATTTTTCCTCCTTTTGACCATTGCTCCATGAACATACAGACACTGTGTACCACATCCCATCCTAGCATGTTGTTCTTACCCTCTCACTACAAAGATGTACTGAGAATGTCTTTCTGAACAGAATTACTCTTGTGAAAGAGTGGAAGCATGTTGTATTAGTTAGGATAATTGCTATAACAGATAGATCCAAATAAGGAAAGTGGCTCAAATACAAATCTTCCTTTTTTTTTTTTTTAAGATTATTTATTTATTTATAAATAAGAGAGAGAGAGAGAGAGAGAGAGAGAGAGAGAGAACAAGCACGGGGAGTGGCAAGCAGAGGGAGAGGGAAAAGCAGGTACCTGCCGAGCAGGGAGCCTGATTCGGGGCTTGATCCCAGGACCCTGGGATCTTGACCTGGGCCGAAGGCAGCCTTTTAACCGACTGAGCCACCCAAGTACTCCTAAATCTTCTGTTCTTTCTGAAGAGTTTTATATATTTTTTAAAAGATTTTATTTATATATTTATTTGACAAAGAATGAGCGAGGGGCGAATGAGCACAAGCAGGAGGAGTGGCAGAGGAAGAGGGAGAAGCAGACTCCCTGCTGAGCAGGGAGCCCAGACATGGAGCTCATCCCAGCACCCTAACATGGGGCTCCATCCCAGAACCCTGGGATTATGACCTGAGCTGAAGACAGATACTTAACCGACTGAGCCACCCAGGTGCCCCTAAAGATTTTCATCTTTAAGTAAACTCTACACTCAATGTGGTGCTTGAACCCACAACCCCAAGATTATCAAGAGTCACATGCTCTACCAACTGAGCCACCTAGATGCCCTCCGTTATTTATTTCTTGCTTCTTAGGCGGCAGAGCAGCCCTCCTCCATGTAGACATTTAGGAACCCAAATTAAGGAAGGCCCACAAAAAGCATGGAGGAGCACACGTGGGAAGTTTTTGTGGGCCTAGAAGTAGGGTACGTCCCTTGAAATGGGCTTTATGGACTGGTATCAGTTTGGTGCAGTTACTGGGGTGTGACAAGATAAGTACAGAAATGGAAACTAAAACTTCAGAAAGTTTTATAACCATTTTGCTACTGTTTTATGTCTGCTGAATTTAAAAACTGGAGCTTAACTTAGATCTTTGTGTTAAAATTTCATTTTTTCCAGTAACTCCAACAGTACATTTTATAAAAGTTTTGGTCTACAATGAATGAAAAGAAAAAAAAGAAAAAAAAGACATGATCTAGAAGCATGAGTGTACATTACTTCCCTTCATATGTCTTCAGCTAGAACTCAGTCTCATGTTCATGTCTAACCATGATTAGAGATTAGAGATTAGAAATGTGGTCTAGCTGTATGTAAAGAGAAAGGGGGAGAATAGAGATGTTGGTGAGCACTAGAAGTCTCTGGCACACTTAGCTCGCACACCCAGAAACACAGTGTAAAGTGTGAAATAGAAGAGAGAGAACGAAGTCCTCGGGGTGAGGCTGAGCAATGGGAGGTATATTGTCCTACTTTCGTCCATTGCCCAGCCATTGGAATTACTTACAGTCCGGAAAGGTTTGGCTGCAAAGGCCAGAAGGGGAAATGTTTTCTTTACTTCCTGTGCTCATTTCTCTTACACCCTTTTCTTTCCATTCACATTCCAGTCCCTTCCTACCTGTGAGGCCTCATCTCATGGCCAGATGGATTAATGAAATCCTGCCTTTTGCTCTTGTGTGACTCCTTGAGACTTCCCAAAGGAACCAACATCCATCTCGCCCTCTTGTGGCCACAAAAGACTCACTCTGAGCTTTGGCAAGGAGTGAGGGGGGAAGCCAGAGAGGAGGACTAAAGTCAGCAGAGGGCTTAGCTTAGCCCATCTGTGGGAGAAAAGTAGGGTATTCAAAGAGAAAGAAGGCAGTTAGCAAGTTCAAGGGAACTATACTTAGCTCAATTCCTAAGTCCCAAGTCCATCCCCAGACCTAGGTGTGTCAGCCTCCCATAAAAATGAGGTCCAGAAAACTTCAGGAGGTTTGTAAGAGTTTCTTTCTTTCTTTCTTTCTTTTTTTGATTATTTAATTTATTTATTTGACAGAGAGAAGGAGAGAGC
Organism: Potos flavus; assembly: GCA_028534135.1. Classification (NCBI taxonomy): domain Eukaryota; kingdom Metazoa; phylum Chordata; class Mammalia; order Carnivora; family Procyonidae; genus Potos; species Potos flavus. The sequence goes on along the minus strand of CM052900.1, from coordinate 72,393,958 downwards.
ACAAGCAAGGGGAGCAGCAGGCAGAGGGAGAGGGAGAAGCAGGCTCTCTGCCCAGCAGAGAGCCCGATGCAGGGCTCGATCCCAGGACCCTGGGATCATGACCTGAGCTGAAGGCAGATGCCCAACCATCTGAGCCACCCAGGAGCCCCTGATAAGACTTTCTTAAGTATGGTAAGGGTCTCTCAAGAGAAGAAATGGAAGACATAGTCCCCTCTCTGAAGGAACTTGTCATATAATACATTCATTGCAGCTATCAGCAGGCAGAATTGTGTATGGTTGAGCATGACTCTAGAGTGAGGCAGTCTGGGTGTGAATGCTGGCTCTGCTACTTACTGTTTGATCTTGGGTAACTTACCTAACTTCCCTGTGCTTCAGTTTCTACACTTTAAGTAGGAGTGATAATGCTACCTACCTTATAAGATCAACATGAAGATTAAATGATGTAATATTTGTAAAGTAATTAGAATAGTGTCAGGCATATAGTAAATGATTCAGTGCTTTTAAAATAAATAAACATATGTAATTAGAGATTTCTAGATAACATTTAACAACACTTATCATGTGGCTTAGTTCCGTAAGAATTCAGAAAAGGGGGGGTGTGGGTGCCTGGGTGGCTCAGTTGGTTAAGCATCCAATTCTTTTTTTTTTAAATTTTATTTATTTATTTGACACAGAGAGAGAGATCACAAGTAAGCAGAGAGAGAGAGGGGGAAGCAGGCTCCCTGCTGAGCAGAGAGCCCAATGTGGGGCTCGATCCCAGGACCCCAAGATCATGACCCGAGCCAAAGGCAGAGGCTTTAACCCACTGAGCCACCCAGACGCCCCAAGCATCCAATTCTTGATCTCAGCTCAGGTCTTGATCTCAGGGTTGTGATTTCAAGCCCCGCATTGGGCTCCACGCTGGGCATGGAACCTACTTAAAAACAAAACAAAACAAGAACAAAAACAGAAACGGGAAAAATTACAGGGAAAAAGAAACGAAGAAGGGTTTCAATAAGGTAGTGAAACTCGAGTGGGCAGATTTGGGAAGGCAGAGGTGTGGCCAGATCCAGGTGAAGGTGTGGAGGTAGAAACTGGCATGGTATGGGGTAGGTGGTGGAGAATGAGAAGAGATGGCGGGACAGGAGAATTGCAATTGGGGAACAGGGAGAGCTAAGGTTGACACCTGATTGCATAGGACTCTGAAAGACTCTGTACAAGGCAACAGAGAATTGTTGACATTTTTCAGAGGGAAATGACATGATGAAAGTGGTGTTTTGGGAAGATTCATCTGGCAGTGGTTTTCTGGAAAGACTGGAGAAGAGAAAAGATCAGGAGGGGGAAGGACAGTTAGGAGGTAGTTATAATAATTCTGGCTTGAGGTGGTAAGGACTTGATTTAATGTTGCACTAGACATAAGATGAGGGGAATTTGTGAGATGTTTGGTTTTAAATTTCTTTTCAGAAAGTAAAAAAGTAAGATATGCTTAGAGTTTAAAAAAATTGAATAGGACATAAAGGTATAAAATGAAAAATAAAAGTCTACCTTGTCTTGCCACCCCTAGTCTGGCTTTACAAAGGTAAATAAGTTAGGTTTTTTTTTTTTAGATTTTATTTATTTGAGAGAGAGAGAGAGAGAGAGAGCATGAGCAGTGGGGTGGAGTAGAGGGGGAGGGAGAAGTAGACTCTTGGATGAGCAGGGAGCCAGATACAGGACTCGATCCCAGGACCCCAGGATCATGACCTGAGCTAAAGGCAGATGCTTAACCGACTGAGCCACCCAGGCACCCAAAGGTAAATAAGTTTTAAGCATGTACCTGTATATAAACGGTTGACTCTGTTTTTCCTGGTAGTTCTGTTCTATAACATTGTCTCCAGCACTGAATTAGCAAATACAGAACAATTGCTCTTGGGGAAACACAGGGTTAGGTTCTTGCAAGTCTCTGATAATAACATTTTCTTTCTTTTTTTTTTTTGAAGATTTTATTTACTTATTTGACACAGAGAGAGATCACAAGTAGGCAGAGAGGCAGGCAGAGAGAGAGGGGGAAGCAGGCTCCCCGCTGAGCAGAGAGCTTGAAGTGGGGCTCGATCCCCTGGGATCATGACCTGAGCCGAAGGCAGAGG
>CM052900.1:72376243-72391753 GCA_028534135.1 Potos flavus | reverse complement strand
ATATTGAGCTCATGACCAAGAAGAGCACCATGACTCATGCCTGAAGGGAACTTATCTAATGTGTATTTTCTCTGTAAGGCACATTGAAGTCTTCTTGAACTTGGGCACACTAGACAGCCCTTTAGCACAACAGTCGGTGGCCATTTTAAGCAGTGAAATCACCACCACCACCAAAAAAAAAAGGTGAAACATATCATACCACATAGACTATGAGTAGAACACTTGTTTGTAGGATCAGAGCCAAAGAAGAGAAGGCAGAACGTTCCTTTGTTGGACCTCAGGTGGGAATGAATCTGTCCTGTGACTCAAATTGTTTGCTGCTCTGTACATGTCTATGGATGACTATGAAAGTGTCATAAGTATTGATTGGTGGGCTACAAGTAACTTTTAGTGAGTTGGAAAGTTGACAAATGTAGAACCCACGAATAACAAGAATGAACTGTGTTTAGAGAGAGGCTCAGCTTCATGACCCTATGACCTGTGCAGTCACACAGAGCTGCATTTATTGTGTATATATATAAACATATACATTTCAGCAGATCTTGACATTACATTCAGACACTGTACCTGCAGTAGCATTGCTGCTAAGCCAAAGGATATTTGTATTTCAAATAATGATCATGATTGCCTTGTTGCTCTCTAAAAAGTTTGTACTGGTTTTTACTCCTAGCAAGAATATTTTTGAATGTCTATTTTCTCACAGCTTGCTAACTCAGTGAATTTCCAAACTTTAAAACATTTGCCAATCTGATCGTTTCAGTTCTTTTAATTTGCATTTATGTAATCATGTGTGAAATTGAACATGTTTACATATTAGTCACTTTTCTTTTTCTCTTTCGTGAATTACCTATTGCTATCCTTTGTTTTAATACTAAAGGCTGTTTGCCTTTAGTATTACTTTATATAAATTAATTAGCTCTTTCCTTATTATATGAGTTAGAAATATATTATCCCTGGGGCACCTGGGCGGCTCACTGGGTTAAGCCTCTGCCTTCGGCTCAGGTCATGATCTCAGGGTCCTGGGATTGAGCCCCGCATCAGGCTCTCTGCTCAGCAAGGAGCCTGCTTCCCTCCTTCTCTCTCTGCCTGCCTCTCTGCCTACTTGTGATCCCTCTCTCTGTCAAATAAATAAATAAAATCTTAAAAAAAAAAAAAAGAAATATATTATCCCTGACTTATGAGTCTTTTGGTTTTATTTGCAGCATTTTTGGGGGGATATTTCTTAATCCCCTTCACCTATTTCTCGTGGCAACCACCAGTTTTTCTCTGTATTTATGAGCCTGTTTCTGTTTTATTTTGTTTGTTCATTTGGTTTTTTATTTAATTTTTTAAGATTTTATTTATTTTATTTTTTTAAAGATTTTATTTGTTTATTTGACAGAGAGAGAGATCACAAGTAGGCAGAGAGGCAGGCAGAGAGAGAGGGGGAAGCAGGCTCCCCGCCGAGCAGAAAGCCTGATGCGGGGCTCGATCCCAGGACCCTGAGATCATGACCTGAGCCGAAGGCAGAGGCTTAACCCACTGAGCCACCGAGGTGCCCCAAGATTTTATTTTTAATAATCTCTGCAACCCCGAGATCAAGAGTCACATGCTCCACTGACTTAGCCTGCTGGGCGCCCCCATTTGTTTTGCAAATTCCACATATAGGAGAAATCATGCTATTTGTCTTTATCTGTATGACTTCTTTCCTTTTTTTTTTTAATTTTTAAAAAGATTTTATTTTTAAGTAATCTCTACACCCAACGTGGGGCTTGAACCCTGAGATCAAGAGTCACATGCTCTACTGACTAAGCCAGCCAGGCGCCCCTGATTCTAATTTTTTAATAAACGACTTAAGAATTATTTCAGATTTACAGAGAAGTTGTAAAAATAGTAAGTACCATAAGAGTAAGTGTTCTCATCTACCCTACACCCAATTTTTCCCTATTATTAAATCTTATATTAGTATGGTACATTTATCACAATTAATGAGCCAAGGGGCACCTGGGTGGCTCAGTCGGTTAAATGTCTACCTTTGGTTCAGGTGATGATCCCAGAGTCCTGGGATCGAGTCCCCCATCGGGCTCCCTGCTCAGTGGGGAGCCTTCTTTCTCCCTCTGCTACTCCCCCTGCTTGTGCTATCTCTGTCTCTGTCAAATAAGTAAATAAAATCTTAAAAAAAAAAGATTCCTTTAATTTGGAATGGTTCTTTAGTCTTTGTCTTAAAAAACAGAAACATTAAAAAAAAAAAAAACAATGAGCCAATAGTGTTATGTTATTAACTAAATATCATGCTTTAAATTTCATGCAGATTTCCTTCGTGTTTAGTCTCATATTCTGTTTCGGTTTCAAGACCCCATCCAGGATACCACTTAATATTTACTCATAATGTCTATTTAGGCTCCTTTTGGCAATGACAGTTGTTTCCTGCTTTTTATCATTGTCATCCCACATCAGTTCATGGTGGGATGGGAGCAAAACCCTCTTGGAACCAGCCATGCTCAGGATACAGAATCGGCAAATAGCTGACTCTAGATCCCTATCTCTGCTCTCCCTCCTGCTTCCACCCCCTTACCCCAGGCTCTTAGGCATTCCTAGCTCCCCGTACATTCACTCCAGTGCCCTGTGCATTTCTCCTTTGCTCTCTGATTCAACATATGGAAGGTAAGTCTTCCTTTTAAGTAAAAGGCTGCTTTCTAGACTTCTTTGCCAGAGGTTGGGCTCACCCCCCACATATTCCCATAAGCTTGCTTTATTTGTTTGTGTGTGTGTTTATTTACTCCCTTGTCAGGGTAGCTGGCTGGTTTTCTTGGTAGCTAGTTTCTGGTACCATTCTAAGCAAGGAGTCTCTCCTTCAGATCCTGGAGAGACTGAGGACTACCACTAGGGAGGTCGAGAAGAAGAGCTGGTGTACCGGCGACTCAATGCCCCTGGTTTGTATGTGTCCGAAGTAAAGGTGAGATGTGCAAGCTCAGAAGTCCTAGAGAAAGCTAGAAATACAGATTTGGTACACTGATGAGAGGTCAGGACTTAAAATGGAGATGTAAAAGTTATCTGCTTCTGAAGGTGGCAGTAGAAAACATGGGAATGAGGAGAAGAGCTGAGGGCAGAGGAGAAAGCCTTGTCCACAGTTAGGGGACTGGGAGGGAGGGCTTGTGATGGAGACAGGGGAGGGGCTGGAGCCCAGGGAGAAAAAAGTGTGGAAGGCTAGGAAGCAGAAGAACAAGAGACATCCAGTAGAAGGATAACTGGAAAGAGGTCTTCAGTTTCTGAGCTCAACTGTAGAGGAGGGACAAGGGGACTCAGAACCATTGAGTATAAACCGACACAGGCAATGGTGAATAGAAAGGAAAGAGATAGGGCAGCAGCTACAAGTTGCAAAAGGATATGGTTCTCCTATACATCTTTTTTTTTTTTTCCCCCCAAATACTTTTATTTTATTTTTTCAGTGTTACAAGATTCATTGTTTATGTACCACACCCAGTGCTCCATGCAATACGTGCCCTCCTCAATACCCACCACCAGGCTTGCCCATCCCCCCACCCCCTCCCCTCTCCTATACATCTTTGAGGTCAGAAGGAAAGTAACTCTGGGAGTGAATTAGCGAAGATGATAGAGGGGAAAGGAAAATTGGTGGAAGTTATGTTCTACTTAGGTTCTTGTAGTTTCCCTGCTTCGCTAGGATGTAAGCTCACGAAGGCAAGGATTTCTGTCTGTTTTGACTTCTGCAATATTCCAGGAGCCTAGAACAGTGCCTGGTACCTGGTAGGTCTTCAGTAAACATTGCTGAAGAATTGAGAAGAACAGGGGTCTCCTGGGTGGCTCGGTTGTTAGGCGTCTGCTTTCGGATCATGTCATGATCACAGGGTCCTGGGATCGAGCACTGCATTGGGCTCCCTGCTAGGCGGGAAGCCTGCTTCTCCCTCTCCGACTCCCCCTACTTGTGTTCCCTCTCTCGATGTGTCTTTCCTTGTCAAATACATTAAAAAAAAAAAAAAAAAACAATAAGAAAAAAAAAGAATTGAGAAGAACAGGAATTATTAAGCCTAGATACCAGGAAGAGAGATTGGTTTTAGAATGATGGCTAAATGTATCTCTTCCTCTTAGACTATAGGGAAGATTGAGGAGCTGGGGTAGGTACGGAACTCATGCCTGAAGCCCTGGGCTGAAGGACATGGTACCCAATGGAGATGGACTGCAGGCTTGTCAGGAAACTGAGGGCAAAAATCTCCCCTGCTTCCATCCAAGGCAGCCAAGAGCTGGCCTGGGACACCAGCTGGGCTCCTCTCCCAGCCCTTTGCATTCCAGCTGAGTCCTGTGCACAATGAAGAAAGGGAATTGACAGTGTGGTGACATGATTTAGGTTAATGAACCACTGGTCACTTGCCAAGTGGGTGGGAAGTTGTTTTTCTTTCTGCCCACTTTTGTAGAAAAAAATTTTTATGAATGATTCATCTCGTCTCATTACCCAAAGTACAAATTTGTGAGCTGATAATAAGAGATTAAAACCCAGGGAGAACATATTCGCCCCCACTTGCACACTTACCTCCAATTTCTGGCGGATGGATATATGTTTACTGTCTTGACTGCAGTGAGGATTTTGTGGATGTAATATAGACGTGGATATAGACATACATACCTATTTATATATATCTCAAAACGATCAAATTGTACATTTACATTTATGCAGTTTACTGTATGTCAATTATACCTCAATAAAGCTGTTTAGAAAAAGGAAAACAGGAACCTCATATAAAATATTTTTATAATCACAGAGTTAGGGTATTTGTGCATGTTTACTTGCATATATCAATTTATCCGACTTATCTTTGCAATGAAAGAGAAAATCATTTTGAAATATTATTTTGGAGGAAAAAAAGGACAACCAGGGAGACAAGCTACAAAGAGTGTCATTGCAGGAATCCCAGCCACACACCAGGATAAACTAACCATTTTCTGGGGTGTGGGGCGGGGAGGCGAAGAACTGAAGAGGAAAAAGTCTTAGCTGGGGTGAGAACGTTGTGTTCTTTTTTGTAATTCCTTATTTAGCTGGCTGACTCCTTGAGACCATGCTCTCCTTGTCCCCATCAAAATACTTAAAAACCTCCCTTTTACAACCTAGAAAGATGTTTTCTTCCCTAGGGAAGCTAGTTGCTTTGCCCTGCTGGTCCCAGGGTCTCATTTCATAGTCCTCCTGAGGCACCACAGAACTTGAGATATGTGAGTTCAATTCACTGAATTGATCAAGACCTGGTTTCCCTGACCCCAGGACTCTGCGATGAATGAAACTCTTGCTGAGGCCCATTCACTTTAAACTTTTCTGAAAAGGTTTTGGAAATTATGTCCACAGGAATCAAATTTAAGTGGCTAAGGATTTAAATGACTCCCAACTAGGGGCATGTGGGTGGCTCAGTCGGTTAATCAGTTGACTTAGGCTCAGGTCAGGAGCCTTGAATCAGCGGGGAGTCTGCTTCTTCCTCTCCCTCTGCCTCTCCCTCTGCTTGTGCTCTCTCTCAAATAAATAAATAAATAAATGGATAAATAGATAAATAAATAAATAATATTTACAAAAAATTATTCCCAATTGGTCTCTGCCATCGCATTGCAGTCTTAGGGCTTTTATGCCAAACAACATGCACCAAACAGTTCTGGGTGCTGTTCTTAATTCTAAAGAGCAGGGTTGGTTCTTGATCTTGACTTGAAATTCAGAAAGGCTACAGACTAAAGTCCCTGGGGCAGGGGTGACAAATCAATAGTTGTGAGTTGGAACTTGTCTGCTTAATAGAGCGCAGCAGTCGTAAGTAGGGAGGGTAAAAGTCAACTCATTTCCTGAACCAACAGGTCCCAATTTACTAAAAATCTCCAAAGGATTCCAGGGGGACTATGGAGTCAAGAGTGCTGGTAATTGCTTCTAATCCTTCAGGCTCTGGCTCGAAAGCCACCTCTTCAGAGAGACTTCTCCAACCATTCTCCATACCTAGTCGCCATGATGATTCAAAATTTTCTTCATAACACGTTTCAGTATCTTATCAATTAATTTACCTGTTTAGTCTCTCGTACACTGGAAGAGACTCTCCACGGGAGCAGGGATGTCACCTCCTGTGTTCACCTCTGTATCACTGCAATAATGGAAAATAATGGCTTCTCAAAGGTGGCCACATCCTTATCCTAGGAACCCCTAAATATGTTACTTCACAGGGGAAAAGGGACCTTGCAGATGTGATTAAGTTAGGGATGGGACTCAAAGATGGGGAAAGTATCTTGGGGGGGGGGGGTTGCCCATGTAATCGTAAGTGTCCTTCTAAGATGGAGGAAGGAGAATCAGTGCCAGAGAAGGAGATGTGACAACATCTGGAGTCAGAAAATGGGAGAGAGACTTGAAGATGCTGCATTACTGGCTTTGAAGATGGAGAAAGGGGCCATGAGCTAAGGAATGCATGCAGCTTCTAGAAGCTGGAAAAGACAAGGACATAGATTCCAAGCCTCTAGAAGGAATGCAGCCCTGCCAACAGCTTGATTTTAGGATTTCTGATCTCCAGAACTATAAGATGATATTTACTTGTTTCAAGCCACTGAATTTGTGGTCATTGGTTATAGCAGCCATAGAAAACGTATGGTACCTGATGCATAAGCATATGTTTATTGACCAACTTCCTTGTATCTGGGACCCAGCTTATAATAAAAATAATACTGAGGCACCTGGCTTGCTCAGTTGGGGGGGAACATTGACTTTTGATCTTGGGGTTTTGAGTTCCAGCCCCACGTTGGGTGTAAAGATTACTTAAAAATAAATAAACTTTTCCCATCTTCTTCTTCCAGATCTCATCTACATAAATACACATTTTAAAAATCTTTGTGGGGTGCCTGGGTGGCTCAGTCGGTTAAGCATCTAACTTTTTATCTCGGCTCAGGTCATGATCTCAAGGTCATGAGATTGAGCTCTGCTTTGGGCTCTGTTCTGGGCGTGGAGCCCACTTAAGATTCTCTCCCTCTCCCTCTGCTGCACCCCCCCAATAAACAAACAAACAAACAAATAAATAAAAATCTTTGTGATTGTATGATTGTAACGTGTGTATGACTACACACATATATACATAGTTTTCATTTTTCTGTTTAACAGTATTTTATTGCCTGAGTGTGTCAGTTTGGGTCCTTTGGGAAAAGAGATGCTGAGAAAAGTTAGGAATATAAGTTTATTTATTTATTTATTTATTTATTTATTTATTTATTTATTTATTTTTTAGGAATATAAGTTTATTAAGGGTAACACCTGTGAAAGAGGGAGGATGCAGGACAGAGCAAAGGAGAGCCTGCAGCACCACGCAAATCTGACAGAGTCTCAGCCTGCCCAGGAGAGAGGCCTGGGGGAAAACTGCTAGTATAAAGTCCCACGTTGAGCAGAAATGGCCAGGTCCTAATACCCAGCATCATGCTCAGTCATTGGCTGGGGTTGCCAGGGAAGAGCGTGCTTTCAACTTGAACATAATAGTGAATCCTAGAGGTGCTGCAGCTGGAAGGGGAGGAGAGTTGGCTGTACTTCTTGCCACTGAACAGAAGGTACTTTTTTTTTTTTTCAGAAGGTACTTTTTTAAGAAAGATTTTATTTATTTGACAGAAAGAGAGAGAGAGAGAGAACACAAGCAGGGGGACCAGCAGAGGGAGAAGCAGACTCCCTCTGCAGGGAGCCTGATATGGGACTCCATCCCAGGACCCTGGGATCATGACCTGAGCTAAAGGCAGACGCTTACCCGACTGAGCCTCCCAGGTGCCCTATTTTTTTTTTCTCTAAAATTTATTTATTTTGAGAGAGTGAAAGGGAGCGTGTGTGTGCTCATGAGCATGGGGTGCAGGGTAGGGGCAGAGGTAGAGCGACAGAGAGAATCTTTAACCAGACTCCATGCTGAGCACGGAGCTGGGTGCGGAGCTCGAACCCAAGATCCTGAGATCAGGACCTGAGCCTAAATCAAGAGTTAATCAGCTCAATTGACTGAACCACCCAGGCGCCCCCCAACCCAACTTTTTTTTTTTTTTTTTTAAAGATTGCATTTATTTATTTTGAGAGAGAGAGAGAAAGTACTTTCTTGAAGGGACTCCAACTGGGCACCTCCATGGCTGCTACAGCCCCCCTCTTGCGTCCTGTGGCTTCACTTCTCCTACACACTTGTTAAGTGTTCCGTGGGCCTCTCTTCTTGAGGAGGAACTCAGAGGGAGGTTAGCAGAATAAACTACTGTCCCTGTTGCTGTCAGTAGTCTCAGGGCTGCAACCAACCGGTCCTCACTTTCCTTCCTCCCCACTGCAAATCTCCCTTGCTCTCAGCCATTCTCTCTCCTGTTCTCAGTGGCGTACCCAGTGGTGTGGCCCAAATTCTGATTCCTGAGAAGTCTGAGGTCCCTCCGCAGGTCAGGGTTGCTGCACCTTCTCATTCGTGGTCACAACTATGCAAGGAAGGACCATGAGATGCCCAGATAGGTCACCACACGCTTTTTTACTGGGATGCTGGTAAGTTACCGGGACCTTCATCCTGCCCCAGCTTTGGAAGAGCAGTCCTAGCTCTTCCCTGATCAGGGTCCATTACCCCTGACACCACAGTAGTTTCTCATCCTGCCTGCTGCTCCCTGTACATATATAAGGAGCCCGGTGTGCCCAAAGGGCAGCTGTAGTATGTAATTTAATGTGATCCCTGTGGAAAGAGCATGTCCCTTTGTGCGAACTTCTAATCCTGCAGAGCCCAGAGTTGCAGGAACAGGAAGCACAAAGTCCCCCAGTAGGTCACTGAGAGTGATGGTAAGTAGGTGCTTTGGTCTGAATGTTTGTGTCCCTCCAAAATTCATATGCTGAAATCTCAACATCCGATGCAATGGTTTTAGGAGGTGGGGACTTTAGGAGCCTTTATGACTGCAGTTAATGTCCTTACAAGACGACGACCAAGTAAAATCCCCTCTTTCTTCTGCCATGTGAGAACACAGTGAAAAGACAGCCATTGGGCTCCTGGGTGGCTCAGTTGGTTAAGCAACTGCCTTCGCCTCGGGTCATGATCCCAGGGTTCTGGGATCAAGCCCTGCATCGAGCTCCCTGTTCCGAGGGGAGCCTGCTTCTCCCTCTGCCTCTGCCTGCCGCCCCTCCTGCTTGTGCTTTCTCTCTGTCAAATAATTAAATAAAATAAAGATTTTAGGTGCGCCTGGGTGGCTCAGTAGGTTAAAGGCTCTGCCTTCTGCTCAGGTCATGATCTCAGGGTCCCGGGATCGAGCCCCTCATCGGGCTCTCTGCTCGGCAGGGAGCCTGCTTCCCCCTCTCTGCCTGCCTCTCTGCCTACTTGTGATCTCTCTCTCTGTCAAATAAATAAAATCAATCTTTTAAAAAATAAAATAAAATAAAGATTTTATTCATTCATTTGAGAGAGAGAGAGAGGGAGGGAGAAGACAAGACGGCCATCTATGTACCAGGAAGCCCTTCCCAAACACTGAACTTGCTGGCACCACAATCCTGGACTTCCCAGTTTCTAGAACTGTTAGAAATTAAGTGTTTATTGTTTATAAGCCACCCCGTTGGTGGCATTTTGTTATAGCAGCATGAGCTGAGTAAGACAATGGGGCTACTCCGTTCCTGCTCTAGAAGGGGCCGTCCTTTGTGTCTGGTATAGGGGCCAGAGCAGTGTTTCTAGAGTGGCATGTGTTGCCTTCACAATGTGAAGAGGTCTTTTACAAGTGCTGTGATTCCTTCTTTGTCCTAAGAGATGCAAGATGTAACAATTTTTCTTTGGCTTTGGAGGGGATGTCCTGGCATGTTCTTCAACACTGGACTCCTAAAAACTTCACTGTGGTTTTGATGTAGTAGGCCCTGGAATCTTCCTAGGGATTATCTTTCACACTCTGGGGCATGTGTGTCTCCACATAAGCTTACGGAAGCTTATAGGACACAAGCTGCTCTTGCTTCTCCTGACCGATCAGCATATGTCATCAATAGATCAAAGGGGTGTTCTGCAGGATGTCCCAACAGTCCAGATTGTTTCTGCCTAGATGTGCTGAATCCATTGTAAACTCAGGATTCTATTTACTACCTGGCCCTCATAAGCTCCACTCAATGGGGGTGGGGGGGTGGGTGGGGCGGCAGCGAGATGATGCTTCGGGTCTCCAGATATCAATGTCAACTCAGGTCCTGCGTCCAACAGTCCTCAAAATGCCTGGCCTCTTCTCCTCTCCTCTGTTTATAGTCACCTGGGCAAACGGTCATAAGTCCCTTTGTGGAAAGACGGGGAAATTATTGTAGTAATACTTACTACAGTATTGCCAGTCTTGGAGACCTAGACACCTCTTTAACCAGTGCACTTTAGGTCTGAAAATGGACTCAAGTTGGGGAACTAGAAAAGGGATCAGGATTTTTTTTTTTTACTGGGACTTCCATCCTTAGGTTCCTGCTTATCTATTTTTGCTTTCTTTCAATGATGTATATTCAGTAATTCCTGGGCTTTGCCCCTAGGGATGCCACGTTCCATTAACCATCTCTACAACTCTGTGTCAAGCTCCCTGGGCTGTTACTCTGACCTTGCCAGTCATTAGGATAATTGTAACCCCCGGGCTCCTGGCAGTTAAGTTTAAGTGCTGCTGCTTGGCCTCTGTTGCTTTGGGACTCCTTTATTTCTGTTGCTATAAAAGAGCCAAGCTGTGACAGCATCTCCTCTTATTAGCCCTGGCTTGCAGAAGAAAGCCATGCTGAGCTTCATAGCGATGCTGGTACTGCCCTCACCAGCACATTCTGGAGGGCCTTGCTAAATGGGTTCCTCTAGATGGAACATCCTCTGTTCCATAGAGGCCAAAACATAGAGCTTCTGGCCTCTTCTGATTCCAGCATGTGCCCACTTCACTGAGCCATGTAATCCTTTCTTCTCCCAATTGCCATGGCGATCCAGACAGATGAACTTCACTTAGCAAAGGTTCCTCCATGTTTCTAGGAGCCACTGGGGCAGGTCCTTACCAAGAAGTTCAGTTCTATCCCAAGAGAGTAAGCCCCAGTGAGTAAACTGTCCCTTATCCAGTCTTGTATTTCAGCCCCTTGGTTAAGCACCAACCCCACAGATACTCCTCAAATCTTACCAGTACCTGCTGGTTAGTTCTTACACAGCACACGCAGCGCTGGGGGGTATAGTCCCTTTCTTCTCTCATTAGGACCAGCATGTTCTTGCTGGACTATGCTGTAACGTAACCCTAAATAAGATCTTGGTAGTCAGGAGAGGAGGTGGGGGCAGATTCTGGCAGGGGGGAGGCCTCCGTAGTGTCTTTTCACATGGAGGGAGTGCTTGATCTTAATAGGAAGTGAGGGCCCCTTCTTAAGGCTCTGAGGGTTCAGAGAAGTATGAGAGCCAAAATTGGGGGGGGGGGGGCACCACTTAGATACCTCCATTCCATGTACCAGAGTCCTGGGTTTTCCCAACCAGGGCCCTGACCTTGATTACCAATCTGCCTCCGGGAACTCTATTAAATCCTGAGTTTGGTCTTCAGCTTTTTTGCTCTCCAGCTGCTACAGATAAGGGCCTCTTTATAACCCATCAAAGAGGCTATCTGGCCTTCAGAGTTAATTTTCAATGTTTGGTAACTGCTCTCAGCTTTTCATTATCTCTTGGCCGGGCTCAGTGCAACTTAATAACAGCCGGCCAATTCCATTGTCTCTGTAGTCACTGCTACCCCTCTGCCTACCCCATATGCCTGAATTTTTTCACCACAGGAACATTCTCCCACTTCACCATCAGTGAAAGCAACCAGGCCACCATCTTGTCTCAGACTCTTCGTAGCCCACAAATATTTGGGAGACGTTTTTATTGCCAGCCAGGCAGTGAGTAATGCAGTTCCCAAACCCTATCTGATTGCCTGCTTTTTCAGACCACTCCTGGAACCAACTTGAGTCAATTCAGGTGGTCTGGGAAGCAGATGCTGAGGCAAAATTAGGAGTGCAAGAGGCTCCGTGGATATTAATGCCTGTGAATGAAAAAGGGGAAGGAAGCAGGAAAGGGTATGGAGAGCTTCCAAATAGAATACAGATCTGATACCCCTGAAAGGAAACGATGTAGGAAGCAAAATTGGGCAAGAAGAACCCCAAGCCATGATGCAGGTCCTTCCAAGCTCCAGTCAATCGAATGGAAAGCTCCAGAGCAGAGTGTCTGACAGAGGAGTCCAATAGTGGACAGAAATGGCCAAGTCCTAATCCCCCTACCATGCCTAGTCCTAGGCTAGGGGCTGCCCCGGGGAGAGTGGGGCCTTACCTCTGACACTGTAACAGATCCCGGAAGTGATGTAGCTGGAGGCTGACAGCTAACTGCGTGCTGGTAGATGAATGGCAGATTCTTTGTCAAAGGAAGATCTGAGCCATACAATCTCCGTGGCTGCCACACCAGGTATTTTGTCTCTGATTTCAGTGCTCTGTCCATATATCATTTTCCCTTTCTCTGTATTGAGATATATATTTTAAAAAAGAAAATTCACATAAAGAATCTAACAAATCCAGCAATTGGTGGGACCCCGCCGAAACTTCTCGCTATAACTGACTAGGAGAGAACTTGGGACTTCGGGAGTGTGTGTACAGGTTTAGGCTGCCAAGCTTCTGCCTCCTTCACTGATGAGGAAAGGAAATCAAGATGGGAGGGCGGAATCAGCTGTTGTTTGGGTGTGTGGAGGCAAGCTGGCTCTCTCCTCCAAATGGCGTCTTAACAACTCAGAAAGAAAAATTATGCAGAAGGAATCTGTTCCTTTTAATTTCCCTTGGAATTGGAAATATGTAGCCTTCTTGCTCTTTTTTTTTTTTTTCTTTTAAATGATACTCTTATTTTGAATGTCTACTGGAAACTTTCGACATACTGGAATTTGGTTGCTCAGAGCGTTAGAGGTGGGGCAGCCAGGAGGACAAATGGGTGAGTGAGTGTAGGATGACAGGAAGAGTTTGGAGATGAGGCTCTCCCTTGTTAGGGAGTGACTCTGATTAGACCAAAAAGTTTGCTTGGAATTCTTTGTCCCAAACAGTTACCCTGTTATATATCAGAAATGGTTACACATACTCATGTTCCCAGCCCATGATAAGAGAGGGGCTCGAAGATAGAACATGACTCTTTTTCCCTGACGAAGCTCCAAGGAAACAATGTAATTATGAAATCTGGGATCATTGACTTAGTTTTCCAGAGGAAACTGAGTCCCAGAGATTTAGGAGACTTGACTAATATTATGGATTTTCCAGAAGTAAAATGAGAATACAGATCTCTGACTCCTGACTCAGGGCCCTGCCTCAATGATGTCCACTTATAAAATCTCTGTGGAAAGACTGGAACACATGGGTCAGAAAAATGAAATATCTTTGGGGAACTCTTGGAGATCCCGGAACCAAACACTGGTAGAGTGTATCAAGTGAGTATATAAAGTGACCCTTTCTTATTGCCTTCCCTAACAACACCCATAACAGAAATTTTACTCAACCAAGAAAAGCTCCAAGCCTTAGTAAATTACAAGTTATCATTGCTCTTGAAGAGCAAAATACTTGTAACCAAAGCTCCAGAAAGAAATGATGAGCAGTGTGCTAAGGGACATCCGGGGGAGTGGTCCCTTTCTTTCTCCCTCTGCCACAACTCCAGTGTGGGGCCTGCCACCTCAACCAAGCCTTGCCACTGCATTCATCATATTGACCTAGCTTAACCCTCTTGAGTACTGCCTCGCTCTCACTCAAAACCCTTCAATAGTTTAATAAGCCCCACATTCTTCATTCTGATATTCAAGGCTTGTATAACCTACCCCAGAATCTACCTCTCCAGTCTCATCTCCCACTATGTCCCTGTCTCTTTGATTAGCCTGTAGGGGCTCCTTCCAATTCCCACAACAAACATTATGCTTTCCTGCCCCAGGACCTTTGCACAATTTCTGGCCCTCATTCCTCCTCTCCCTTCACCTACCTGTTTTCTCAACACTCAGATTAGATACCACTCTCTTCTAGTTGAGAGGGAGGCTTTCCTGGAAGCATTTAATTTGAACCATTTATTTGGCACTTACTGTAGTCTTCTTTAGGTTTGTGGATAATTCCAATAGTTCCAAAACTGGCTTACAAAGTCTCTAGCCCTCAGAATCACCCTTCTTTTTGGCAGGTTGTGCAATGTGGTGAACTAAAGTGATCTGACTCCGCTTCAACTCCCCACTCCTTACCTAGTCTTCCAATTTAAGTTCCAGAACACAGACTTTACCTTTTCCTCTACGTCCAGGCTTTGACTGCTTGCTCACGCTCTCTCTCGCCCTTATTTCTTGAATCTTGCTCACCTTTTTGGCTTATTCTCAAAATATAACCAAGTCTCTCCTCCCTAAAAACAAAATAAAACAAACATAAAACTTCCCCTTTTACTCTGGTTTTCTTTAAGTCAAGGTACCTTTTTCCTGGGGTGCCTGGGTGGCTCAGTGGGTTAAAGCCTCTGTCTTCGGCTCAGGTCATGATCTTAGGGTCCTGGGATTGAGCCCCACATCTGGCTCTCTGCTCGGTGGGAAGCCTGCTTCCCCCTCTCTCTCTGCCTGCCTCTCTGCCTACTTGTGATCTCTCTCCTCTCTGTCAGGTAAATAAATAAAATCTTAAAAAAAAAAAAAAGTACCTTTTTCCTTCTCTTTTCTTGATATGTACTTCTGTTGTTGCAGTCTGAGCTGAGGGTCTGCCCTCTGCTGAAACTTACATCTGGAAGATCAACAAAAATTCAAAATGTCAAATTCCCATTTCTTCTCCTACTTCAACACCTCTCTTCCATGGACTTTGTCACCTACCTCTTCGAATCCTCCCTCACCGACTTTTGTGTTTCTCCAATCTGTCCCGTATTTCTCAAGGTTTGTTTTTTGGTCCTTTTTGCGAATTTGTGTATCTCTAAGGATGATTCTTAGATCTGTTTTAGTCCTACTTCTCTACTAAGCTTCATTTCCTACTTTGTGTGTGTGTGTATGTCCCACCTACTTCTCCAATATGGCAAACTCCAAAGTTAATTTATTATGTTCTTCCTCTTCTGGGTCCTCCTCAAATCCCTTCTGTCTCCTGTCCTTTCAATCTCAGCCAACGGTGTCACCTTCCTCTAGTTATTTATCTTTAAGTTACTCGTCCTATGCAATCTTCCCTGCTGCTCCTCAGGAATTGGCCACAGATTAACAAGGTGATCTTTTTGTTTTCCCCAAATACTTTTATTTTTTCAGTGTTACAAGATTCATTGTTTATGTACCACACCCAGTGCTCCACGCGCAATACAGGTCCTCCTCAATACCCACCACCAGGCTCACCCATCCCCTGCACCCCCCTCCCCTCCAAAACCCTCACTCTGTTGCTCTGAGTTCACAGTCTCTCATGGTTCTTCACCCCTCCGATTTCCTCCAATTCACCCCTCCCTTCCCTCTCACAATGTCCTCCATGTTTTCCCTTATGCTCCACCCGTAAGTGAGACCATATAATAATTGACTCTCTCTGCTTTACTTATATATAGACCATATCTTCTTTATCCATTCATCTGTTGAAGGGCATCTTGGTTTTTTCCACAGTTT
>CM052900.1:72322486-72376143 GCA_028534135.1 Potos flavus | reverse complement strand
TGGCCATTCTAACTGGTGTAAGGTGGTATCTCAGTGTGGTTTTGATTTGAATCGCCCTGATGGCTAATGATGATGAACATTTTTATGTGTCTGTTAGCCATAACACGGTGATCTTTAAGACAATAATTTCAGTAGAGTTGTTACTGGTAGTGGTGATGGCCTGGGAAACTTAGGAAAGAAGAGAGGAAAGAATTGTAGGACAGGTATTTGGTTCCAAATTCACTTAGTGAAAACTTCTCCAATTTACCTAGAACTTTCTCTTTTATACCATTTCACAAAAAGTATAATTACCCACTTGAATATGTATCCATGTAATTTATTTCTGCTTTCTGAATATTGTATTTGCTCTGCTTTCCTACCTTTGCCATATTTGTAAACTGGCCAATTTCTCCAAATTGTAACATTTCTTAAGGAGAAGGGACCACAAACTCTGGACAAAAACTTTGGTGTCACCTTTACTACCTGTGCCTGATGATGGTGTCCTTCTGAGACTGAATGCTTCCTTAAGGAACAGGTGACACTTATAGTAACTCTGAGGCCTCCTGGTTTTTCTTGTAATCTGTGTCCAGAGTGCTGGGGTGTGCTGTCTTCTTTACCAACCTAACTTTATATTTACTACAAGTATACTAAGTACCCTAGTTATTAAGGTGTTATCCATGAGACTTTAGGTGTTTCCACTTTTCCAATATCGGGGTCAATTATCAATCTCCCATTTAAAAATTTTTAAAATTTTCCCAGTGGTCTGGAGATAACACGTTCTGGAGGGATACTTCCTCTTCGGGTCCCCACCCCCACACCTTTTTGCTGTTCCCTCCCCCAGGCACTGGCCGGTTTGATGACTCTAATCCGAGTATAATGCTTCCCTTGGAATGCAGAGACTTTGCATCCTAGCTGAGGAACTGGTAGGTGGACTTTACCCTCCAGGACCCACACCTAGCTTCGGAAGGATTGAAGGGCGGGGTGGGGAGGGGAAGAAATGAGGGCCAGCGAGTGCACCGTACTGTCAGCTGCATTAAGATTCCTCTTCAACCCTAAATAGGTACACAATAAATATTTGTTGAGAACAGTATTCAGAGCCCAGCAACGTAAACTAATCTCCTTTTTACATATCTCAACGGTTAAAATCTCGGAAGCCAACTTTAACGCTGTTTAACCACAGCTAGCGTTTAGCAGGGGCCTGTAGTTCGCTGAGCACCCCTGACTGAATTTACTCTTCTGGGGCCTGGGATCAATTCCTCCATCTTTTGAATGGCTAAACTCTAAAGTGGATTCACAGTCTGGGGTTGAGTCCCCTTTTGTTTAGAGTGAGGGTCATTCCTATTCATTGTAAACTTACATCCCCCTTCAATGTAAACGTACATTGACATTTACCCAATTCCCATTCATTCAACAATTTAAGCGCCTATTGTGTGCGGGTACCTGTAGTAGGCGGTTGGGATAGCAGCGAACAAAACAAGAGGTCCTTTCCCGGGTAGAGCTTGACGTTGGACGAGAGACAAACGATGAATACAATTTTAAAAAATTGATTATGTAATTTGGAAAATGATAAAATACTACAGAGAAAAAGGTACGAGTCTGGACAATGATTTGTGGAGGCCAGAAGACAGGAGCCCGTGCGGCTCAGGTTGGGGAGAAGCGACACGAGCCGAAGCCGCGGAGCTCTGGCGTTTGAGGACGAGGGAGATACCCTCTGCAAAAGGACATCGGAGCTATCGGAGTTATGCCGACAGGGGTGAAGGGCAGAGAGCGGTCTAGACAGAGATTCCCGCTGAGAACCGCGGAGGCAGAAGGCTGCTTTCCAGCAAGGACAAGAAGATGCCCTGGCAAGCGGCTCCTGGGGCCGGGCGGGGGTGGCCACACACCGCCAACCATTACGCCCCCAAAATGGCCTCCCATTGCCCCTTGCCGCCCCGCCCGCGGCGCTCCACCGCCCGCCGGCCCACGTGACCCGGCCCGCGCACCCGGGCCCGCGACCCCCGGTCCAATTCCCGGCGGCGAACGGCCCCGCCCCTCGAAGGAGACGGACCAACCAGAGAAGGGTAAGGCGGGGCGAGTGGTGACGGCCAATGGGGGTGGAGCTCCGGAGGGGAGTAACAGGTTGGTGGGGGGGGAGGGAGGGAGGGAGAGCGGAGGGACGGAGGGGGAGGGCCCAGGAGCGGCGGGTGCAGCTCTGCCCCAGCGCGAGCCCGAGCCCGAGCCCGAGCCCGGGAGCGCCGAGCCCGGCTGGGGTGAGTTAATGCGGAGGGGGCAAGAGCCCCTGAAAAGGCAAGCGAGCCCGAGGGGCAAGGGGCGAGGCGATCCGAGATACCCTCCTCCGGGGTACAGGTGCTGCGCTGGAGAGAGGAGGAGGGGAGGTGAAGCTAGGGTGGGGAGTACTGGTTAAGAGCTGGCTTCTACTCTAAGGTACCGGAGGCAGGTGCCTGGGAACGTGCCAGGTGAGGAGCACCTGAGGCTAAGGCTACTCTCAGGACACGAAAGCATTTCAGAGCCAGGTTATCTCTGGAGGTCAGACGCCAGTACTAGGGGCAGAATTTCTGTTGGAGACCGCAGTGTTAGGGGGAAGTAGTTAGTGTCAGTTGAACAAGGGGAACATCTACCTGGGGTTCAGAGACGGAAGGGGGAAGGCGTCCAGAGGCGCTCTTTCCCTCAGGTTTTCCCCCTGGCTGCCGTTCTCAGCTGGCGCTGACACCTCCTTTCGGGCTTTGAGAGGTCTCTGAGGTGTGGAGTCTTGCTCTAACCTTTCACCTACAGGTGAAGATACTGAGGGGCAGAACGAGAAGGCACCCCCATCTCTTTGCTAGGTGTGAAACTATTTAAGCCTCCAGTTTCTGTCTGCCTTTGCTTTAATGCCTGGGAGAATTTTTCCTTCTTCCTCTAGAGAGGGTGCTGGCCAAGAGAGGGATATGAGGAAGAATAGATCCCTAGGCCTACAAAATATGTAGAAATACTTTCTAATGAGGCCTCTGGCTGGGGCTAATGGCAGACCCTCTCCCCAAGCACACATAGTTTATTCTGTGGTTCTAGATGGGGCCATTGGATGCGGTTTAGGAGCCTAACCCATTTCCTTGATGCCTCCCAGAAGATCTCCATTACTCCTTGAAACCCCACAAGGCATCCCTGAGTCTGGGACCGTGATGGCTGTCAGACTGTCAGTAGGCACTAGGGGTGTGGGAAATAGGCAGGACTCCTTAGGAGACCACAAGACTAGGGGAATTAGCACCTCTGGGACTTTAGGCTGGACGAGAGCTGCACGTTGGGGCCCAGATGAGACTTCTGAGGCAGATTTCCTTGCCTTAGGCAGGTAAGGGAACCAGAGCCAGTCTTAGCTTGGCCCCTTTGATGCCCTGCCCGAGGAAAGTTGTTGTAATTGGGAAATAATTAGCAACCGCTATGTTGTCCATAGGCTGCCTACACGTGTCTCTGCACCTCTTCTTTCATCCTTGATATTTGGGAGTCGGGGGGCTGGCCGTAGGGGATGGCTAATCCAGAGATTTGCCTGACCCTAAGAGGATTCTGTCTTCCTAGAACCTTTTCTTCTTTCCCCAGGCTGACCCGCATGCTATCAGCCCTGTGGGAGGTGAGGAGAAGGTTGGGAGGGGAGAACTAAGGGCCAGGGAGTTGGCCAAGGCAAGTGTGGGATGAGGAATGCAGCTTCAGGAACTTGAGAGGGAGGGGTGGGGGACACAAAGTCTTCCTATCACATACTGGCCTGTCACTCACCAGGTTCTTTGTGCATCTGTTCCTCCCTGATCCCTCTCCACCCTCTGCCTCCTCCTTCGCGGCCTTGGCATCTAGGCTGGACAGTCCTTGCCCATGGTTTTGCCCCCTGCCTCCTCTGTGGTGTGGAGTTTCTTGGGTCTGCTTTATGAGCTGCCGGTGGAGTCTCCCTGGCCCTCCCCTTCCCCTTGCCTCTCAAACCAGTCCAGCCAGTTTGCAGGGCCCAGTTTGTCATTGTGTTTTTTTCCTCTACTGGCCAAGCTGCTCTAGCCTGGCTCTCAGGTTTCTGCTTTTTCAGTGGACTGGGCCAGGAGTCCACTTGGGGTCGGTTCTTTTTGATCCAGGGGGAAACTTCTTGTCTTTGTAACTCTTTCTGAGAAAATAACCACTCGATCAAGGTCACTGAGCTGTCCTTTTCTGTTTTGACCATTTTCTTCCCTTGTTCCCTCAGAGGGGAGTCTAATCTCTATAGCTCTCTTTCTTCCATTTTCTAAATCTGCCACTTATGTAGCATTAGCATGTTGCCTGGCCCTGTGTATGTCAGTTCTTCCTCTGCACACCCCAAACCACCCCACCCCCACTTCCTGCCAGAAGTCCAGAGACTGTCACTGCTAGTTGGAAGCCAGATGCTTATGGCTGGGCCAGAGGTGACGGAATTGGGGCAGGGCAGGCTAATGAGTAACTCAGGGAGAAGTGGCTGTCTGGTACAGGTGCAGAGTATCCTCCCTTTCCTTACAGGCAGGAATGGCAGAGGCAGACAGATGAAGTTGAATCAACCTGTGGCCTGGGCTCTTCCCAGAGTAAGGAGGGCCCTGGGTACATGCCCGAGGAGGGAGAAGCAGGGGCAGGCTGTGAGAGTGAAGCCTGTGTACTCCATGTTTCCTGGCACCAGATCGCTGTTTACCTGCTTCTGGGGCTTACGCAAGGCCTTGGAGCTGCCCGGCTCCCCTGGCCACGCCCCACTGTCCTCTGTAACTGAAGGCGGATAGGTTTCGGGTTTTCCATGTTGAATCATTTAGAGCTCTCCTTCCTGACCCACTCCAAAGATCACGTCAACCCTGCTGGCCCCTGACCCACCTGTCCCGGGACTAACGGTCCGTTAAAGTTAGGGAGTCATTGGGACCTGGGGGCACGTTCAGCACTGCCTCTGAACAACTTGGTGCTCTTGGGTGGGCGAGGGGCCGTGCACTCTGCTGGGCCTGGTCTGGGAGCTCCTTGACCTGGATCTGGAAGATCAGTAGATGTACTGACAGAGTAGAGCTGCAATATGAATAAATCATGGGACTTCTGAGATCTGGCAGTCTAGGCACATCTGGTTCCAAAATTATGACTGAATGGGGCAGGGAGAGGTCTTGTTACTAGGGCACGTGAGAAATGCTGTGAGGGGGATCAATGGGTAAATCTCCCCACTGCTGTGCGAGACTGCCTTGGTTCAGGATAGAACCTTTAACACATATGTATTGATGCATACCATGTCACCAGGCCCTGGGGCCACTGGAGTCAGCTGAGAGCCCTGGTCTTTGCCTTTCAGGAGTTTATAATCTAGTGGGAGAGACAGGAAACAAATCATCACTCTGATAAATTTATAAAAATAAACAGGGGTGTCTGGTTGGCTCAGTCCATACAGCTCGCAACTCTTGATCTCGGGGTTGTAAATTGGAGCCCCAAACTAGGTGTAGAGATTACTTAAAAATAAAATCTTTAAAAAAAATAATAAACTGAGGTAAATTTATTGAAGGACAACTATAGAGCATATAACATGGTTGTGATCTAGTTTGTGGGAGGGGGTGGTTGGGGAAGGCTCTGAGGAAGTGACCTCCTTCTGTGAAGCACTCAGAGCCAGGAAGGGCCTGCTGGAAGGAACACATGTATGCAGGGTAAATTTGTTGTCAGCTTTGTGACAGGCATACGTGCTGCTAGCTATGTTTCATGTTTCATGTCTTGTTATTTTCCCTCTTTTTTTTTTTAAAGGTTTTATTTATTTGAGAGAGAGAGAGAAGGTGAGTGAGTCGAAGGGAAGGGGGAGAGAGAATCTGAAGCAGACATTGTGCTGAGCGCAGAGCCCAACGTGGGGCTTGTTTCCCACGACCATGAGATCAAGTTGAAACCAAGAGTCAGACGCTTAACTGACCGAGCCACCCAGGAGCCCCTATTTTCCCTCTTTTTTTTTTTTTAAGATTTTATTTATTTGACAGAGAGAGACACAGCCCGAGAGGGAACACAAGCAGGGGGAGTGGGAGTGGGAGAAGCAGGCTTCCCACTGAGCAGGGAGCCCAATGCGGGGCTCCATCCGAGGACCCTGGAATCATGACCTGAGCCGAAGGCAGACGCTAAACGACTAAGCCACCCAGGTGCCCCTCCCTCTTTTTATTAAAAAAAAAAAATAATGGAACCTAAGTAAATTAAATGCAAGAATCTGAAATGTAGAACATGAAAAAATTTTTACAGCTGTATACACATGTAATTCTTGTCTAATTCTTACAAGTGTTACCTCATGAGGTTTTATCATTATACCTATTTCACTGATGAGGAAACTGAGGCTCAGAAAAGTTGTGATTTGCTCAAGGTTATATACATCCAATGAAGAGCAGGGCTAGGTTCCTTTTTTACTGGATGAGTGGTTTGGAGAACCATTGCCTTGTAGCTTCTTTCCTGGTCCTGTCTCTTATTTGAATTCTAACAAAGGACCCTGCCCACTAAATATCCTTTTGTTTGGAGTATCTGAGGTTGGTTAAAGTCCTCCCCAATGTCGGAATGGTGGAAGGACTGGGGTCCTTTAGTTCAGGGTGGGCTTGGAGGTGTTCATGAACCTCTTGAGATTCTGTGGGAAAAGTTTGTGTGGACTGTTTTTTGGGGGGTGGACGCATTACTTTCTTCATTCTTTCAAATGGAGTCTGAGAACCAAAAAGGAGAAGAACCATTGCCAATAAGGGCTCCTCCCTCCAGTTCCTTTCTCTGGAGGGGAAGGGCTGGGAATGCTAGGAATGTTCTTCCCACCAAGCCCTTTCTCACCTGCTGCTAGGCCACTCCCTTTCCCTCTCACCCCCGTTTCCTGGGCTTCTTACCATGTCTACAGTCCCCAAAGGGGGACTTGCCAGCTTTCCTTGGCCCAGAGTTCCCCTGGGAGATTGAGCTGGGTACGTTTTTGTGTCTGTCTGACTCTTCACATACTCCTCCTCCAGTTTGGTGCTAGGCTGTGGTGGAGATTAGCTGCAGGGCTGCGGAAGCTGGAGTTGTTTCTTGCTTCAAGGAGAAACTGCCCTCCCCAGTTCCTGGAGCCAGAGCACACCTGGAATATATTCCATTTGCCGACTCTAATCTTAGGCTGATGGGGACCGGAGGAGTTGGCCTATGGGTCGTCCTGGCTCTGGCCCTCAGGTGGGACCAGTCTGCCTATCCTAGGGCCCTTTGAACGGGCATTCTTAAATGTTATTTACATCTTTTTTTGAATAAGCAATACATCTACATGGTTCCAAATTTAAAAGGGACAAAAGATGCACAGTAGAAAGCTAGTTACTCTCCCATCCTTATCCTTAGCCCCCAGGTCCTCCAACCCAGAGGGTTCACTGCTATCATCCCAGAAATGAGATGGCATATCTTGGGGGGGGGTGGTCTTCTGTATCTCACATGAGCTCTGGGAGTAGAGGGGCCTTTTTCTTCATTGGGATAGAGGTATCTATTAGGCGGGGTTTGGGTTCTGCCTTCATTGGTGTTGGAGGAGGCATACCATGCTACAGGCGTATGTGCGAAGATCAAGCAAAATCGTTAAACTCTTGACAAAACCAGGCTCCCTAGGACTGTATTAGAGGAAATGGATTCTTCTAAGTCAGTGGGTCTCAAAACCTGGGATCTGGACCAGCAGCATCAGTATCTCCTGGGAACTTGGTAGAAATGCAGATCCAGACCTACGGAATCAGCAACTCTGGGGACAGGGTCCAATAGGTACTTCTCAGATAAAATATGAGAACCACTATTCTATGTAGAAGGAACAAGGTAATAAGCCACACAGAAGCCGGACAAGTGGAGGTTTCTGGGTTTCTGCTTCCAGTCTCTCAGCTTTAACTGTTTTCTTGATTTTCTAGGACCCCTCCCATTCATGGAGCAGGCATCCACCATGGCTGAGCCGCGGGGCCCTGTAGACCATGGAGTCCAGATTCGCTTCATTACTGAGCCAGTGGGTGACACAGAGATGGGCACCCTACGTCGTGGTGGGCGACGTCCCGCTAAGGACGCAAGAGCCAATACGTATGGGGTCGCTGTGCGTGTGCAGGGCATCGCTGGACAGCCCTTTGTAGTGCTCAACAGTGGGGAGCAAGGTGGTGACTCCTTTGGGGTCCAGATCAAGGGGGCCGACAACAGAGGGGCTCCGGGAGCTCTGAGCTCTGACTCGGAATTCCCTGAGAGCTCCTACTCTCATGCCGAGGAATTTCCTGCCCGCTCACAGGGCAGTATGTCTGATGAGGAGCCTGGGGCCCACTGGAACGGAAGGCTACTCCGATCCCAGTCCCAGGCCTCACTGACAGGCCCTGCCCCTGTGAGTCCGAGCACCAGGAGCACTAGCCTGCTGGAGCTGGCCCCCCAGGGAGCTTCCCCAGGGAGCACCATTGACACTGCTCCCCTGTCTTCAGTGGGCTCACTCATCAACAAGTTTGACAGTCACCATGGGGGGCAGGCCCGGGGCCGGACTGGCCGGCGCACGCGGACGCTGCCCCCTGAACAACGCAAGCGGAGCCAAAGCCTGGACAACCGGCTCCCACGGGATACTGTTGAGGAACGGGAGCGTCGGTCCCCCAACCACTGGACTCCTAGCACGAAGCATGATAGCCACATGGGCAGCTCCAGACAGTCGGCCCAGAGCCAGAGCTCTCTTAGTGGCTTTAGCCGTTCCCATCAGACCCAGGACTGGGTTCTGCAGAGTTTTGAGGAGCCACGGGGGAGAGCCCAGGACGCTGGCATGCTGCAGGTCAGACCCCATTCCTCTCTGGCTTCCGATCCCCAACTCAGCAGCCCTGGGACCCCTTGCTGATTCAATAACTTAAGGCAGAAGGTTTCTACTTTCGTCTTCCACCTTACCCATCTTTTAGACAGATGATATTCCCGTGTACGAGATGCTTCCATGGAAATGGAACTGGTGTGAAATCAGCCTTCCCAAGCATGAGAGTCACTTGTTACTACCTGGCCATGAACTGTGCCTCAGTCACTAGCATGTGCTAGGTCTGCAGTATCCGTAAGGCAGGCCTGGTAATGTGAGCAGCTTCCAGTGCTCTGGTTAAAACTCCCACCTTTGTCTCCCACTCAGGGGTGTGAGTAAGTGGGGCAGCGACTTCTTGGAGACAACGTTAAGCCTGTTCATTTATAAGTTCTAGAACAATCCTGTCAGTAGTAACAACTTACCGCAGAGCTCACGGCTAGTTGAGATCAGCTTGTCAAAGAGAATCTGGCTTGCAGCAATAGTGAGAGGTGTACCCTGCTTGGACCTCTCCTGGGCCTGCTGCTCAGGCCTCAGCCGTGTTGCCTCATTTCCCCGCGTGAGGCCTGTTCAGCATGCTGGGAGGGCCTGGTCTCACACCTGCTGCTTCTGTGTCATCTGAACCACACACACACTGCTGGCGTCATCTTCCTGTTTCTCTGCGTTTATGTTTTGCAGTTCAAATCAACCCCAGACCTTCTCCGAGACCAGCAGGAGACAGCCCCAGCAGGCAGTGTGGACCATGTGAAGGCCACCATCTATAGCATCCTGAGGGAGGGGTGAGTGGGGGGCCCTCCCAACAGTGCAGTCACACGCCTCCCCTCTTTTCCTTCTAGCTTCCTTCCCTATCTTCCCTGCCCTTAGCTCTTCCTTCTCTCATCT
Source organism: Potos flavus (assembly GCA_028534135.1). Lineage (NCBI taxonomy): Eukaryota > Metazoa > Chordata > Mammalia > Carnivora > Procyonidae > Potos > Potos flavus. Next base: position 72,366,575 of record CM052900.1, on the reverse strand, counting down.
CTGCTACCTCTTCCCTCCCTTAGCCTTCGCTTCTGTCCTTTTATCCTCCAGAAGCTCAGAAAGCGAAACGTCTGTGAGGAGGAAGGTCAGTTTGGTGCTGGAACAGATGCAGCCTCTGGTGGTGAGTGGCCACATCCCGGTGGGACCAGGGGACAGGGTTAGGGCCTGTGGGGCTCGGATCTGGATGTGGACCTGTTCCTTCCCTCCCTATCTCTGGCAGATGACTTCTCCTGGGTCTGCTAAGGCCCTGGCTGGGCAGAGCGAGCTCAGCCGAAAAGTGGAGGAGCTGCAGCAAAAGCTGGATGACGAGGTGAAGGTGAGGGGAGACTGGAGGTGCAGGGAGCACACAGGACACGGGACACAGGAGAAACCATGGCCTGGGTTGCTCTTCCACGCGATTAAATGAGCACTCGTGTTCTGTGACACAAGAGACAAGAGTGTGTGCTGGTCTCCCTAAGGACTTCTGGGGTTCCCTGGAGCTGAGGGAGAAGAGCACAGTCATCAGAGCTCTGACTACCTTCCATTCATTTCCTTTGGAAGTTTCCATCCTGGCTTTGCTGCTCACCAGCTGTGTATGCCTTGAACAGATTACTTACCTCAATCTTTTTCACCGTCATTATGATGATGGCAATACAAGTAGCTGTCATTTATTGAGTGTATTTTATATATATATATATTTACATATATATATATTTGAGAGAGAGAGAGAGAGCATGAGCGGGGGGAGGGGCAGAGAGAGAGGGAGAGGGACAAGCAGACTCCCTGTGGAGTGTGGAGCCTGGATCCCAGGACCCTAAGATCATGACTGGAGCCGGAGTCGGATGCTTAACCAGCTGAGCCACCTAGGCATCTCTATTGAGTATACTTCTTGTAATAGGTACCGTCCTGGATAATATGTAATAATTATAGTGATCTTATAAAGTAGGTATTGTAGACCTTTTCATGATAAGAAAACTGAAGATCAGCCAGGTTAAGTGAATTGCTCAAGGTACTAAGTTACAGAGAAGGAATTTTAAAAATTCAGGTCAGCCTTATGTGAAAGTCTGTGTACTTCCTTTAAAAAAAATATTGTGGGGCACCTGGGTGGCTCAGTAGGTTAAGTGTCAGACTCTTGATTGCAGCTCAGGTTGTGATCTCAGGGTCGTGGGATCGAGACCCGTGTCAGGCTCTATCATGGTCATGGAGCCTGCTTGGGATTCTCCCTCTGCCCTTTTCCCCCACCCCACATTCTCTCTCTCTAAAAAAAAATAATAATAATTTAAAAAGTTTAAAAAAATATTGCTCCCACCTCTTACAGTATTGCCTTGCATGTAGTTAGTACTCAGTAAGTATTAGATTATAACTCCTCTTATTTCCTGGAAACCAGTATAGCGTACTAAGTGGTCAGCTGTGGAGTCAAATTGAGTTCAAATCCTGGTAACTGATGGCCGCATAACTGACTTCGGGCATGTTCTTTACATGTTCTAAGCCACTGTTTCCTTAACTATAAAGTGGGGTTAATAATTGTATGTCTTATTTATCTATGGCTGTGTAACAAATTACCTCAAAGCTTAGCAGTTTGAAACAGTCATTTCCTGGTGTCTTGAGGGCCCAGAGTCTGGAAGCAGCTTAGCTGGGTAGTTCAGTGGTCAGGGTCTGTTAGGAGTTTCCAGTCAAGGTGTTGGCTGGGGCTATAGTCGCGAGAAGACAGTGGGTGTTGGCTGGAGACCTCACTTCCTTGCTGTGTGGACCTCTTCATGGGGCTGCTTGAGTATCTGCACAATATGGCAGCTACCTTCCCCCAGAGTGAACAATCCAAGAGAGAAGGTAAGGAGGAAGCTGCAGTGCCTTTTTAGGACGAGTCGTGGAAGCTACACATCACTGCATCCTTTTTCTGTTTGTTAGAAGAGAGTTCTTAAGGATGCCCGGGTAGCTCATTTGTTAAGCGTCTGCCTTTGGCTCAGATCATGATCCCAGGGTCCTGGGATCGAGCCCTGCATTAGGCTCCCTGTTCAGCGGTACCCTGCTTCTCCTTCTCTCACTCCCCCTGCTTGTGTTCCCTCTCTCGCTGTCTCTCTCTGCCAAATAAATAAATAAAATCTTGAAAAAAAATTAATTAAAAAAAAAAGAGGGAGAAGCTTCACTTTTTGAAAGGAATGTCAGAGAATTAGTGGACGTACTTTAATCCATCACAAGTCCCAAGGCTCGTTAAGAGAATTAAATGCAGATAATAAACACAGGGTCCGTAGTATAGTGCCTGTCAGTAAATGTTAGAAATTTGTATTACTCCTGGTACTCCTGAGAGGCTTTCCCTACTGTCCACCTGCTTTATGCTCCCTGCCTTTTCCAGAAGCGGCAGAAGCTAGAGCCATCCCGGGTTGGGCTGGAACAGCAGCTGGAGGAGAAGAAAGAAGAGTGCAGCCGACTGCAGCAGCTGCTGGAGAGGAAGAAGGGGGAGGCCCAGCAGAGCACCAAAGAGTGAGTGCAGCCGATGGTGCACATGGGGCTGCTTGGGGACGGAGGCTAGAGTTGGAGGTGTCCCCTGGGTGGGAGAGATGGAGAATCTAAATCTCTTGAAGCTAGAAGGGGCGGACAGAGATAGTTTAAAGATAGGACCTTTCTCTGTCAGTAATGGTGATCGTGCCTGAGTTGGGTTACCTGGATTTGCCTCTCTACTTCAGGCTCTAAGTCTGTAAAATGGGTTAATAATAGTACCTACCTCACAGGATTGTTCATTCAGCAGATGTTTTTGCAATGAATACTGTGTGGCAGGCACTGATCTAGATTCCTGGGGTACAATAGTGAACCATTCAGATGAGGAGCGCTGCTCTCCAGAAGCATAGTTTCTTGTGGGGTGGGGGTGTGGGGAGACAGACAGTAAATAGTGAACATATTAGGTAAGTAAATCTGTAGCATGTGAGAAGGTGATTAGTGGAGTAGGTCAAAGTAGATTGGAGGGCCGGGTGATGGAGGAGCTGGCTCCAGTATTAAATGAAGTGGTCAGGGGGCACCTGGGTAGCTCAATCAGTTAAGCGTCTGCCTTCAGCTCAGGTCATGATCTCAGGGTCCTAGGATCGAGTCCCGCATCAGGCTCCCCGCTGAGCAGGGAGCCTGTTTCTCCCACTCCTCCTGCTTGTGCTCATTCTCTCTCTCCCTCTCTCTCAAATAAATAAAATCTTAAAAAATAAATAAATAAAGTGGTCAGGGGAGGCCTCATTTAGGTTTGAACAAAGAAGGAGGTTTAAATGAATCAATATATGTAAAGGGTTTAGAAAACTGCTTGACACCCAGCGCTTGATATTATCTGTTTTTAATTATTAGGCTCCAGAACATGAAGCTCCTTGTGGATCAGGGTGAAAGGGTACGACACGGGCTGGAGACCCAGGTGATGGAGCTACAGGACAAGCTGAAACAGGCCCGGGGGCCGGAGTCTGCTAAGGAGGCGCTAAGGAAGGTAGGGAGGAGGATGGCTCCCGGGGCCTCTGCTTCCTTTCAGCTAAAGCACCCTCAGATCTGTTCACCTGCAGTTTCCCCACAGGATGGGCAGGAGATAGCTGATTATGGGTACTCCTTAGTGTGCTTTCAGACAGATTCAGTGGTGGGGTGCGGGTTAGAGCCCAGAAGGGTGGGCATCCTAGAGAGTGGAGGAGGCCGACAGGTCCAAGCTGCTTGAGCAAATGAATGACTAGACGGGCAGATCCTAATAGAGTCACCTCTGTACTTCCGTCTTCCTTTCCCCAGGACCTGTCAGAGACCCGGGAGCTTCTGGAAGAGGTCTTGGAGGGGAAACAGCGGGTAGAGGAGCAGCTGAGACTGCGGGAGCGGGAGTTGACAGCCCTGAAGGGGGCCCTGAAGGAGGAGGTGGCCTCCCGTGACCAGGAGGTGGAGAGCGTCCGGCAGCAGTACCAGCGAGATGCAGAGCAGCTTCGCCAGAGTATGCAGGACGCAACCCAGGCATGTAACCAGAGCGGGGGCTGCCGGAAGAGGGCACCCCCCCCCCCCGCAACAAGAAGTGGCCGCCTTGAGGTCTCTTGGTATTTTGGGACTTTCCTGGTCGCAACTGGAACTCCCTCTGAAAGACACATGTGAGATGTAATGAAAACCTTGGCCAGAAAACCTACAAGGGCAGAGGGAGGGAATGTAGGCCAGGAGCACCATGAGGGTGCATGACCAAAGTCTCATGGGGAAATAAATGGGGGAGGCATCCTGTAAATGACAGCGGGGGATGGGGAAGAGTGTGACTTGGGGAGAGCTTTGTGCTAGCATCGTACCAGGCACCACTGGGGTCTCACGGTGTGTCACCGGTGCAGTGCCCTCTGGGCCCGAGCCTCCCCTTCCGCACACTTAGACTTTGGTCTGAAGCGAGTTCTTCCCTCTGAGCCTCCTGGCCCCCAACTGTCTCCTTCCCTAGGACCATGCTGCATTAGAGATGGAGAGGCAGAAGATGTCAACCCTGGTGCGGGAGCTGCAGAGGGAGCTGGAGGAGACCTCAGAGGAGACAGGGCATTGGCAGAACATGTTCCAAAAGAACAAGGAGGAGCTTAGAGCCACCAAGCAGGAGTAAGGACTTTGCCTCTCTCCCAGGAGTGCTTATCCATGTTTCCTATATCCTGCTGCTTTTCTACCCAAGCTGCACCCTTTACTCTGCTGAGAGTGGGTGCCCAGTGTGTTGGCTTCTGGGGGGGTGGTTTGCATTGTCCCCCTAACCTCCCAGGCAGGTGGCCTGACCTTGTTCCCTTGCTCTCAGGCTTCTGCAGCTGCGGATGGAGAAGGAGGAGATGGAAGAGGAGCTTGGGGAGAAGATGGATGTTTTGCAGAGGGAATTAGGGCAGGCCCGAGCTGGTGCTGCAGATACTCACCAAATGGAGGAACTTAAGAAGGTGCTTGGAGGGGCATCTGGCTGGGATTCTTGATCTCAGGGTTGTGAGTTTGAGCCCCATACTGGGTGTAGAGATTACTTAAAAAAAAAAAAAAGAAGGTACTTGGAGTTGGGGTGTGAAAGGGCAGGTTGCAGTGATGGGCATTGACCTCACCTACCCACGAGGGCCTCCACACTGTTGTGGCTGCCTCCTGTGTGTTTGGTTTTCAGGACCCCCCTTGCCTGCTCAGCTATTTCTCTCTCTCCCACACTCTGATGCAGTTCGGCTGCTCTTGTTGAGTGTACAGGTTTCCAATGGAAAGGACTCCTGGTTGGGTTCTAGCCAGAGGCTGCTGGCTGCCTCCCAAGAATCCTCAGGGGAAGCAGTGTTTAGATGGATTTGTGAAACTCCAGGGTCATTTTTGAAGCTTGGAAGCTTGGAATTTGGTCCGCACAGAGAGGGGTTCTTTTGGGAGGGGTTGGGAAGGTGGGGAGTGGGGCAGGGGGATGGACTCGTTAACTACATCTATGGAACAAACATTTACAGTTAGAATGTCAGTTTATTAACTTGTAACATGAAGTGTCGTCACACAGACTGGAATATTTGCATCAGCTGACCTACTTGAGAATATTTGACCAGCTGACCTACTTGAGAAGCCAAATTGTATATTGAAGTCTGCTTAGAGTATAGAATCTAGACGCAGGGATCTTATCATGTATGGATGTTTTATAAATGATAAGGTCATCAAATTGAAGTGAATACAAATAATTTCTAATTTCTTCGTATTCCTGGTATTAGTTTATGAAGGACAAGAAAGCATCTAATTATTTTGGATGATTTAGAAACTTGGCATTTATGGCCTCCTGAGGATCCTTCTAGGTTTATAGTTCTTTGATTCACTATGCTGCGTATGTAGTCGGTGCTCATTTAACAAGTATTAATTAATCAGTGCTTGTTTATCATGCCTTTACCATAAGACTGCCTAATTATAATCAAGGTAATCATATTTATTAAATGAGTAAAGAAGTATAGCTCTAAGTGATGATTTTCCAGGTAAATGAAAGTCTGAGCTTACCCAAAATACTTGGAGAAAAACGTAATAAAAGTTTAAAAAGTGTACTTTTAGTGATCGTGAAATGAAAAGTGCTCTTAAGTTTTTACTATGTTAATATGAAGTTAACAAATATCAAGGATAGTCGGAAGTCTGTTTGCTCTATTAGTTGACATTCCTCTGGACAATCTCAGTTGATTTTCATATGAGATAAAGCTGAAAAGCTAAAAAGTAATAACTAGTGCTTCATTTATCTCATATATGAAGTGTATTTTATCAAGTACTCACCCAAACAACATATACGTTAGGAAAACAGACCCCATCCAGTGTAGACCACATGCTGTGCTGTTTTTTTCTTTGTAGTTAGTTTTGTTAGGGTCTTACACCGAAAACTCAAAGTATATTGTATAACCTTTCAGCCTAATTATGGTACTTTCTGCATTTCAGAAGTAGCTGATAGCTAAAGAACTGGCACGAGAGCTCATATCTCAAAAAATTTTTTAAAGATTTTTATTTTTACATTGAATGTGGGGCTCAAACTCACAGTCCTGAGATCAAGAGTCACATGCTCTACTGACTGAGCCCGCCAGGCACCCCAAAATTTTAATTAAAAAAAAAAAGAGCAGCACCACTATTTATTGTGTAATACATTTTGGTTTTCAACATATTTTCTTTTGTTTTTGAGATAGCCAATCCTGTTTTATCCACACCCTCATCTACTCTCACTTCATGTGATTTTTTTTTTTTATGGAGATTTATTTCATATACCATAGAATTCACCCTTTTAAAGTGTATAGTTTAGTGGGTTTTTTATTTGTTTGTTTGTTTTTAAAGATTTTATTCATTCATTTGACAGTGAGAGAGCGAGCACAGGCAGGGGGAGCAGCAGGCAGAGGGAGAAGCAGGCTCCCTACTGAGCAAGGAGCCGGATGTGGGACTTGATCCCAGGACCCTGGTATCATGACCTGTGCCAAAGGCAGACGCCCAACTGACTGAGCCACCCAGGCACTCCTTAGTGGTTTTTAGTATATACACAAAGTTATACGTCCATCATCACTATTTAATTAGAGAACATTTTTATCACCCCCAAAAAGAACCCCATATCTATTAGCAGTCACTTTCCCCAGCCCTGAGCAACCACTAATCTACTTTCTGTCTCTACACATTTGCCTATTCTGCACATTTCATACAGCTGGACCCATAATATATGGCCTTGTATGTCTGGTTTCTTTCATCTAGCATAATCTTTTTGAAGGTTTACCGATGTTGTAGCAAGTATCAGGACTCCATTACTTTTTATGGCTGAGTAATATTCTATATGGATATACCACATTTTATCTGTTGACCAGTGGGTGGACATTTGGGTCATTTCTGTATTTTAGCTCTCATGAATAATGCTGTAATGGAACATTCACGTGAACATGTTTTTTGGGAACATGTTTTCAGTGCTCTTGAATATATACCTCGGAATGGAATTCATATGGTCACTCTATGGTTAACTTTTTGAGAAACTGTCAGACCCCTTGCCCAAGTAGCCACAGCATCTTTCATTCCCCCAGCAAAGCATGAGAGTTCTGGTTGCCGTGTAGGCTAATATCCCAGGCCGCCCCTGTGCCCTGACACTGTCCCCTTTCCCTTCCAGGAGCTGCGCCAGACCCAGCGGGAACTTAAGGAACTGAGAGAAGAGCAGCAGAGCCAGGAGATGGCTGGGCGCCACCGGGAGCGGGAGTTGGAGAAGCAGCTGAGGGTTGAGGCCGATCGAGGCCGGGGGTTGGAACAGGAGAACCTCCAGTTACAAAAGACCCTCCAGCAACTGAGACAGGACTGTGAAGAGGCTTCCAAGGCAAGGGGAGTGGGCCCAGGGCTTAGGAGGTGGAGGCTGAGGGGTCTGGAGGGCTGAGGAGCCAGAGGGCATGGAAAATTACCTATCATGGGTATGTACAGATCAGATCCTTGGTCCTAGGTGTGTGGTGAAAAATAGCCAGGATTGGCAGGGGGGAGGCAGGGCTGCAGCACGGCTCTGTAGGGGTGGGATTTGCAGGGGCACTACCACTGTTGAGGTCCAGTTCTTGTGGGCGGTCTTCGGGGTGGGTTTCCTGGGGGTGGCCGGCGACCTGGAACCCTGGGGTCTGAGCTGCCTCTCCCTGAACTGGCCGCAGGCTCAGACGGCAGCAGAGACAGAGGTGGCAGTGCTGGGGCAGCGGCGGGCAGCCGTGGAAACCACGCTTCGAGAGACCCAGGAGGAGAATGACGAGTTCCGACGGCGCATCCTGGGTCTGGAGCAGCAGCTGAAGGAGGCCCGGGGCCTGGCGGAAGGTGGGGAAGTGGCGGAGGCAAGGCTTCGGGACAAGGTGCAGCGGCTAGAGGTCAGTGCTTCTGCCCACATCGTTAGCTTCCCCCCGGCCCTCTCTCCTCTCGTCCCTGGCTGAATACCTCCAGCTAAATCCTCAGCTATCAATTTCATTTTACGCCGAGCGTGCTTCTATTGGCCTTCCCAATCCAGTGTTACATTTGGGTTTATTTCCTGGAGCGTGCTTTGCTGTGGACGTCTCGGCCCTTGCACTGGTGCTTTTGTCTCTTCTCTCTCACCCTGTACTTGTTCTCTGTGTCTTGATTTCTTTGCTGCTTCCTCTGAGCCTGTTTTCACTGCCTACCTTTTTCATAAATCACTCTTCTTCCCTCCCATCTATTCCCCTCCAAATGGCTTATGTCTTCCCTCTCCCAGGCAGAGAAACAGCGACTGGATGAGGCCCTGAACGCAGCTCAGGAAGAGGCAGGGAGCCTGGCAGCTGCCAAGCGGGCACTGGAGGCCCGGCTGGAGGAGGCCCAGCGGGGGCTGGCCCGCTTGGGGCAGGAGCAGCAGGCGCTGAACCGGGCTTTAGAGGAGGAAGGGAAGCAGCGGGAGGTGCTCCAGAGGGGCAAGGCCGAGCTGGAGGAGCAGAAGCGCTTGCTGGACAAGACCGTGTGCCAGCTGAACAAGGAGGTGGGGCACGGGGTGTCCTGGGCTCTCAGGAAGAGGCTCAGCTCTTACGGAAGCTTGCGGGGGGAGGGGGGGAGTCAGAATGTGTGGTGTTTGCTTTCCTCAAGTTCATTGCTGGGGAGGCCAAGGCCAAATCTTGAGAGAGGGGTGTCCTTCCTACAGTGTTCATGTCCTCCCCCTTACATCCCATTGCATGTGGTCTTGGTCCTTGGAGAATGTCTCCTGGGTTTCTCCCTTAGACATCTGTAAGACCTGAACATAAGAATCTTCATTAGTAGAATTTTCTGTTTGGGGTAAGGAAAGGAAAGTTCCATCATCCCTCCCTAGATGTCTTTAAGACCTAAACACAGGAATTTTTGTGGGTGGAATTTTATATTTGGGGGAGGGCAAAGAGAAAGGAAAAAGAAATGAATTGCACTTTTTCAAGTAAGGTTCTCATAATCTCTTACTTTATAAAGCTAGAGCAAACATACATATTTTGTCAGTTCTAAAGTGCGCATTGCATCATCTCTGAAGTTGACTTGTGTCTTATAACTGGTGGTATGTTACAGTTCATTTGGCAGGTTTTTCTTTCTTAGTGGTGTATCTTACAATCATTGGAATCTTGGGTTTGTTGAAATGTGGTCATTTAAGGTTTACTTGGTATCAGACACTTTTATAAGTACTTTACATCATTAATGTAATTCTCACAACCACCTTGTGATGTAGGTACCATTGTTTTCCCATTTTACAGAAGGGGAACTGAGACCCAGAGAGGATACGTAACTTGCCTGTGGTTACACAGCTAATAAGTGGTAGAGCCAGGATTTGAACCCAGGCAATCTGTATATTACTACTAGCCATACTAGGGACCTAGGCCCAGGGGAGAGCAAGGGAGGGCTGCTTTGGCAGTAAGGAGAATCTGGGGAGTCTGGGCTCGGAGGAGGGACAGAGGTGTAGTGCTGAAAAGGCTCTTTTCTCTGCTTCTCAGCTGGAGCAGATTGGGAACGACTCTAAGCAGGCCCTGCAGCAGCTCCAGGCCCAGCTGGAGGATTACAAGGAGAAGGCCCGGCGGGAGGTGGCGGATGCCCAGCGCCAGGCCAAGGAGTGGGCCAGTGAGGCTGAGAAGAACTCAGGCGGGCTCAGCCGGCTTCAGGATGAGGTAGGAGGAGAAATGGCAGGAGGGTGGGAACCTGTCCAATGTCCTTGGTTTGAAGGTCATTGCCTCTTTTTTTTTTTTAAAGATTTTACTTACTTTAGAGAGAGTATAAATAAAATCTTAAAAAAAAAAAAAAATCCCTGGGGCGCCTGGGTGGCTCAGTGGTTTGAAGCCTCTGCCTTCGGCTCAGGTCAAGATCTCAGGGTCCTGCGATCGAGCCCTGCATCAGGCTCTCTGCTGAGCGGGGGGCCTGCTTCCCCCTCTCATCTCTCTGCCTGCCTCTCTGCCTACTTGTGATCTCTCTCTCTCAAATAAATAAATAAAATCTTTAAAAAAAAACCCAAAAATCCCAGTACCAAAAAACCTTTAACACTGCAATGTATCAAAACAGAGGCATGTCTGACACAGAGTAGGTGCTTGAAATATGATAGCTAGTTTTATTTGATTTTTTAAAGATGATACTAGTTTTAATGCTTCACAATCTTTTACAGTAACAAGTCGTTACAATTTTGTCTTTTCGTGATTACATTAAACCCTTTTCGTTTCGTTTAAAAAAAAAAGTCTCAGTACCCCACCTGGATCCCATATCATTCTTAAATCACAACTCCTGGGGCTGGGACCCAGGATCAGTTGTCTAAAAACAACTTAAGTGATTCTAATTTGTGTAGAGCATTTTAAAACAATAAAGAAAACAGACTAAGCTCCTTTCTGCCTGCTAGATGATAGGCTACCTGATTCTTGAATCGTTGAAGAAAGCTAACTAGATCTTCAAAGAGAAGGAAAGGGACTAAAAGTTGGCCTGCTTTTTATTACCACCAGGCTCTGGCAATTCTAAAGAATGTCAGTGAGGCGATATTTCTCCCCACAGGGGCGGACTGCTCCCGCCCCTCTGCCCCCACCTTACTTCTCCAAGCTGTTGCATTTTCCCTCCTGCGCAGACCCACAGGCTACGGCAGGCCCTGCAGGCGTCTCAGGCTGACCGGGACACCGCCCGGCTGGACAAAGAGCTGCTGGCCCAGCGACTGCAGGGGCTGGAGCAAGAGGCAGAGAGCAAAAAGCGCTCCCAGGATGACAGGACCCGGCAACTCAAGGGTCTTGAGGTGACGGCGTGCGGGTGACAGGGAGGGGGAGGGGTGTCCAGGTCCTGGCACAGGTGGGACTTCCGTAGGGGAAAGGAGCCAGGACACGCCAAGCCTCCTTTCTCTGCTAGGTATTGAAAGCTGGTGGCCCACAGCTGATGGCTTTTGTTTGAGTGCAGTGTTTTAAATGACTGAGTTAATTGCAGGTGTTTAGAAATTTATACATGTCACTTACATCTTCCTGATTTCTGGCTCCTTTTGTACATCTGGAAAATACGGTCGGCCTGTGCTTCTCATCCTGAGTTGTCTGCGTGGCAGCAGTTGGCTGGAGCTGAGCAGTGGCATCTCGCCTTCAGAGTGAATAGTGGTCTTCAGTTTGCTACGTTTGGCGGCAATAATAAAAACAGTGACAATAGCAGCAGCAAACACATATTATGCCATATGCTGTGCACTGAAGACTCATTTAATCCTGAGAAAAACCCTGGTGGGATAGGTTCTCCATTTTACAGATGAGGAAAACAGACCCACAGAGAGGTTAAGTAAGCAACTTGGCCATGGCCCTTCTGCTGGGAAGTGGTAGATCTGACTCCATCCCAGCTTTGGCTCGGACACTTTGGTTTCTGTCTATTATCCCGTTAGGGAAATTGGGCTGCCCCACTGAGGAATCGATTCTGGGGTTTGTCATCCTGCCAAGGGCCAAGACTAGAGCAGGCGCCACCACCCTCTCCACTCAATGCCACGCCTGGTCAGCAGAGGGTGCTAGCTCCGCGGTGGCTCTGGGCAGGGGTGAAGACAGCTGGTTATGGGGACATGGGAGACAGCAAGGTCTGTGGAGGCTGGGCTTCGGGAGGGTCCCAGTCAGGGTTTGGCATTCTGGTGTCCAGCATGTGGGGCAGCATGAACCTGTTGCTTCTCTGCCGCAGGAAAAGGTCTCACGGCTGGAGGCAGAGTTAGACGAGGAGAGGAGCACCGTGGAGCTGCTGACAGAACGCGTGAATCGTGGCCGGGACCAGGTACCCCCTTCCTTAGCCCTCGGCCCTCTCAAGAACACCTCTGCCCTCCCGTGTTTCATAATCTGGGGAATTCTGGCTGCTGAATCCGTGCGTGGCTAGTGCTACTTCAGGGTCTCCTCTGCTTCGGGACGGGTGGAAAGCAGCCAGGGATCTGAGTGGAAGAAGGAATCCTGGTGGCCTGGGATCCTCTCTGACTGAGTCCAGGCTGCTTCCATTCAGAGGGGAGGCTGGTTCCTGGTGAGATGTGGGAAGCCCTGTTTAAATTCTGTGGCTCCTCCCATCTGACAGGGCCATGATTTCTTTCTTTTTTTTTTTTTTTAATATTTTATTTATTTATTTGACAGAGAGAGAGAGATCACAAGTAGGCAGAGAGGTAGGCAGAGGGGGAGGGGGATGCAGGCTCCCTGCTGAGCAGAGAGCCCAATGCGGGGCTCGATCCCAGGACCCTGGGATCATGACCCAAGCTGAAGGCAGAGGCTTTAACCCACTGAGCCACCCAGGTGCCCCTAGGCCGTGATTTCTTAGTTGCCTAAGAACTGTGGGGATTCAGAGAGCATCCTACAGTTTCCTCTGCCTCACGTGGTTCACCTGGCTGGTTCATTGTTTGCCCTCCCCACATCTGGTTCCTCTCATCCGTCCCCACTAGGTGGACCAGCTGAGGACAGAGCTCATGCAGGAGAGGTCCGCTCGACAGGACCTGGAGTGTGACAAAATCTCCCTGGAGAGACAGGTGAGCAGGGGAGTAAGGAGTCTTGGGGATAGACGCCAGGAGGCAGGTAGAATGACCACAGGAGGGATCAGAAGTGGAGTGTGACCACAAAGGCTTTTTGTCCCTCTCAGAACAAGGACTTGAAGAGCCGGTTGGCCAGCTCTGAAGGCTTCCAGAAGCCCAGTGCCAGCCTCTCTCAGCTTGAATCCCAGAATCGGGAGTTGCAGGAGCGGCTGCAGGCTGAAGAGAGGTGATGTGAACCTATCCTCCCTCTCTCCCTCTGGGCTTTTCTCTGTCTTGCATGTCAGACATGACCAACCTGGCCTGATCTTCAGGGGCATCTTTTCTCTTAGTAAAGAGCAGAGGGAGCGGCAGAACTTCTGAAATGCTAATGACCTCTTATCTCTCCGGTTCTTTGGATCTGCCCCTAGATCCTCACTAGTGTGACATGACTGAGAGGAGTTCATGGAGGCCGGAGGGGGCCAAGTAGGGTTTCCTTTAGAAATGGCTACAGCCATAGACACCCCCCTACCATACCCTCCCAGGGAGAAGACTGTTCTGCAGTCTACCAACCGGAAACTGGAGCGGAGGGTTAAAGAGCTGTCCATCCAAATTGATGACGAGCGGCAGCATGTCAATGACCAGAAGGACCAGGTAAGGACGGTAGCTGGGGCCCAGCAGCCATATAGTAAGCATGTACTGCGTTTTCTCGAAGGCCAAGGGAGGCCCCATTTCATAGGTCTTCCCAGCTTCGACTCTCTTTGTATAAGGATGGAGACTAGACCGGAGGCACTGGATTAAAACAGTCCTAGTAAGCACATGCATTGAGTGTCTGTGATATGCTAGGTTCTTTCTGTTATACACGTATGAGCTCATTTCATCCCCAAAACAAACCTGTGAAGTTAGGGAACTTGCCCGTGGTCACGACATTTTTCTAGGGCAACGATTCCTTGTCAAAATTGGGTCCCAGTCCATGGTAGCAGCAGATGCTCTTCTAATGTGGGGACTTTGTATCCTGCCCAGCTAAGCCTGAGGGTGAAGGCTTTGAAGCGGCAGGTGGATGAAGCAGAAGAGGAGATTGAACGACTCGATGGCCTGAGGAAGAAGGCTCAGCGTGAGCTGGAAGAGCAGCATGAGGTCAATGAACAGCTCCAGGCCCGGATCAAAACCCTAGAGAAGGACTCCTGGTATGGGCTGCTTTTCTGTCCCCCTTTTCTGAACCCCCGGAATGGGTTCTCCTGAGCTGAATAGGGAGGAGGATCTCTGAGATGGGACCTCTGCAGTCACTCCTTTCTGGCTGAAAGCCTGTATGGTTTTTCTTTAGTATCTCAACCCACTGTCTATATATACCCCACTCCCCAGATCTCAGATTGGTGGGGGAGCTTGTACCTTGAGGCCTTAGAACAACTGGGAGTTTCCTTAGCATGAAAAGCATGGTTGTCTCAGTCTGTCTCCCTCCCTTATAAGTATTCCTCTTTCTCAGGCGCAAAGCCTCCCGCTCAGCTGCTGAGTCAACCCAGCATGAAGGGCTGAGCTCTGATGAGGAATTTGACAGCGTCTACGACCCTTCTTCCATCGCATCACTGCTTACGGAAAGCAACCTGCAGACCAGCTCCTGTTAGCTTGGGTCCACAAGGAACCAGAAACCACACTTGCGGCCTGCTCTGGCCAGGCCTCCTCTGCCCTGCCAAGCGTCAAATTCCTCATTCCTGGAGGGGGGACCTAATTATTCAGCCCTAAGACCGGGAGGGGTATGCGTGATGGTGATAAAAAAAATGCATCGGCGCTAAGCTGGTGAACAGGCTTTCCCTTTCCTCTGGAGGAGTGGGTATTTTAGGCCAACTGAGCCCTTCCCTTAAGTCTTTTTCCTCCCTCACAGCAATAGGATGGTCAGCATAGAGGCTGAGGGGGATTGAGCATGATAGGAAGGGATAGACATTGCCACGTATATAAAGCTTTATTTCTTTAGCCCTTAACCCTCAGGCTCAGGGAAATACCTTTGTGATTTTGCTCCCTAGACTCCTGCTATGTGTTTTCCTCCCACTCTGGAGCAGGGTGAAGGGAACATTAGGATAATAGACACACTGGGGTGGCTCTATCCAGCTCTTGGATGCTTCTCTTTTGCACAGTCATGGGACCCATATGGTAGTCTCCACCCCTCTCCACTCCTTTATATTTTGTCTTCCCCAAGTCAGTGGATCCAAGGGATCTGTTCTCCCCTTTCTGTCTTCATCATTCCTATCTTCCTTTCCTTTCGGTGCCTTAGGCAGGGTGAGGAGATAAGGATGCTCTTCTTGCCTTCTGTACCTGCACATTCATACCTCTCCAAGCACCAACCTTTCCCCAGCCAGGGCCCTCAGCTTTCCTGGCTGCCCCAGTCTAGAGAGCTACTGCCTCCTCTGCTGATGAGCCCTTGGGGGAGGGACTTTGGTAGGACTGTGATAAGATGGTGGGGCTTGGTTCTGCTCAGGGTTTCCATCTTTCCTCCTCTCCTTCTGTGACTATGGATAGGGTTTATAAGGGGGTTGCATCTCGGAACCCTGATAACTGTCCACATGAGTTTGAAAAGCAAAGGTCTTCCTTGTGGCTTCTCTGACCCAGATGTGCCCAACCTCAGTAGCGAACCAGGGGACCCTCATTATCTCAGGAGCTTGGACCTGACACAGGGCTTCCTGCCTAGGGCTAAAGATGGACTCTTTGTAGAAATGAGAAGAGGCGATGGAAGATTTATTCCTCTTGGGTTTTGGGGAGAGCCAAGCCTTGGTAGGGAGGAGGTAAGGGAGATGATTTGCCTTATTTCCTAAGCAGGTTCTCTGTAAGGAGCCTAGGGGAGGAAGAAGGCTGTTTTCACCAATGACTTGTAATTTCATGATTTTTTTTTTAAATCTTCTATTCTGCAAATTAGAGATTTTCTCCCAAACCAACCCAGCCTTGATTTTATTTTAAATTAAATATTAAAATTATATACCTAAACTGAAATCCTTGACATCTCATTCTTTTTCCTGGCTTACTTGGAGGTCTGTTTTATGCAGAAACCATTTTATTTTATTTATTTTTTAAAAGATTTTATTTATTTATTTGACAGAGAGAGAGACAGAGAGGGAACACAAGCAGGGGGAGAGGGAGAAGCAGGCTCCCCGCTGAGCAGGGAGCCTGATGTGGGACTTAATCCCAGGACCCTGGAATCATGACCCGAGCTGAAGGCAGATGCTTAGCTGACTGAGCCACCCAGGCGCCCATGCAGAAGCCATTTTAACTAGAGAACTTAGAGGCTGGAGCTGGGGTTTTCTTTACCTCACTTTTTAGAGGCTCTTTATAGCAGTTTAGATGGAACCTAGGGGACCCGTAAGTGTTTATAGCACCTCCATTCTCCTAAACAACCTTCTGGGAATAGAAAGGCCAGTAAATGCTGTATCTGAGGGTTAAAAGAGACAGACCGGAACTGGGTTTTAGTTCATTGGGGCACAGGGATATCCCGAGCATTCACCTCCCATGTACAAATACATTCATTTCCATCTGGATGCGACCCAGTCCCTACCTGGGGCAGTAGCAAAATTTCTGTCATTCCTGCTCTTGTGTTGCCTTGATGAGGGAGCTAGCTGTTCATCAGAGCCTACTGCCAGATTCAGGGGCACTGTGCACTCAAGAGTAGGTCGGACCTCCTGCCTGCTTTCCACGTGGACCACAGCCCAGTGGAGCAGCCAACCTGCAGAGAAGAGCCCGGCTAAAAGAGACTCCATCCTTGGCCATCCTCTCTTGTGGGCCCTTAAGATGATAATCAGGGTTTGGGAAGCAGACGCCATTGGAGAAGTTGAGTCTCACCCTTTCTCAAGAATACAAAATCCTTTTAAGGCAACGTGTCCCGCCTCTCCCAACCATATAAGGGCAGCTTTGGTATAATAGCTTCTACAAAACAAGCCCCACCCAGATCCAAGCTGGCTTTGACTTTGGCCTGGGCTTCCTGCCAGGGCAGGGCACCTGCCAGACTGGCTTAGGCCAGTCTGAGTGAGTTGGCCTCTGGTGCTTGCTTTTCTACCGTGCTCAGTTCCAAAAAGGTGGCCTATATGTAGGGAGAGGAGAACGTATGGAAGCTTTTTTCCAACTCATCCTCTAAGGGGCAGGCAGGGTGATCCTCTTTCACCAATACTGACCTTGGAGTTGAAAAGACGGAACAGCAAGATTAACGAAGAATGTTTGAGACGCAACCACACACACTGGACAAAATTTGGGTTAAGTAGCCTCAGATAGCCTCTGAGCCCCACCTTTATGTAAATCTGAGCGATTGCAGACGGGCGTGTCCTGATGTTTCTCGGTCACGCCCACCCCGCTCTTTCGCTCACATTGGCGAACGGCATCTTTGGGGCGTGTTCAACAAGCAGTCCCCGCCCCCGACGCGCCTATACAAGGGGGTGGTTCCGCGCGCGCCTGCCTAGTAGGCGCCGGACGGCGGGGCGGAGGGTGGGCCTCCGCGCTGCGACCCCCGCGGGGATAAGATGAACGGGACGCAGAACTGGTGTACCTTGGTGGACGTGCACCCGGAGGGGCAGACCGCGGTAAGAGAGAGCGGCCGCACCGCCTCCCCCGCCCGGTATTCTCGGTTTCCCGTTCCGTCCCTCCCGTGCCCCGTGCCGAGTTCGCTGACATCACCTGGGGCGGCTTGGTGCCGCCGTCGGGTCCTCGCCGCGCTTCTTTTTCTCTTTTTCTACCGCCGCGTGGCTGGCAGTGGGGTCCTGGGGAGTCGCGGCAGGAAGGCTGCTCGGAGGCTCGGGGACTCGGGGCATCCCTGCCCTCTGGAAGGACACTGCGGCTCCTGCCCGGGACCCCCGCGAGTATCCGGTGCGCGCTACTCAGGCGTCCTGTGGGCAGTAGATTGGGTCGTAGGAGAAACGAGCTCCTGGAACAGGATCTCTGCGCTCTTTGTACTTTGGGTTACCGACGGGGGAGATTAGGCTTTTCTGTGGGTCCTGGTGTTCTCTAAGGCCCTTCAGATAACTTAATGGTGCTTTGAGTGATCGGTAAGAAGACAAAGGGTAGAGAGTGAAATCCTAGGGCTTGGACCAAAGGGTGGGGCGGTAGGACTCCAGGTACGCCGAGATTGGCGAGGAACTCCACCTTTCGCTGGAAGGGACAGGGCTGTCTGCTTAGGGGACACCTCTCTGCTCGGATTTCTCCTTCCCCTTGCAGTTCTCCTGCCTCCCCTTCCCGCATCGGCCAACCGGTAGCTTCCTGGGACGGTTTGTTCACTTTGTTTCCGGGTCCAGCTACCAAGCCCTGGGCAAGTGGATGAAGGAGATGTCAGAACCTAGGCTGGAAAGGGAAGGGAAGTGACCCACGCGAGAGCTTCCGGATGAAGTGAGGTTGGGGGAGGTAGGGGCGTTCTCCAGCGCTAACACATCTGCTCTGCTCCCCTCACTCCCTGGCTCCCTGTCCTTGTTCTCCTCCCCACCGCAGATGACCATATGATTTTTCCTCTCCAGAGGCAGAGGAAGGTGACTTGTGGCTGGATGTTTCTAGGCTTTGCTGGGGAACTTGACCCAGAATGGGTGTGTACCATTTCATCCATTTTTAAGCTATTGTGGGTGAGAGTGAAATGGGAACCAAGGTGATGCGAAGTTTGTATCCCTCCATTTCCCCCTCCCTCCACTTTGTATCTGATTCCTTCCTGGGTTCGTCTCAGCATGCCCCCTGGGGGAGTTAACCCAGCTGCACCTGGATTATGGCTCTTCAAAATAACTCAAAATAACTCCTAGAATAGTTTCTCATTTCAAGTTTAGAGTACAGATAGTCACTTAATTCTGTTCACAGCCCCCTCTCCATGTCTCTCCAGTCTATGAGTGTTTCTGCCCACATTACAGGTCTTGGTCCTGCCCAACCCATCAGTGCAACTCTGAAGATAATAAAGAAATCCATCCTCTATTATGTCAGGTCTAAGACCTACTATGTGCTCTTACTCACTGTTTTGGAATGGTTGAGGCAAGGGAAAGGGTATGAGGAAAATAAAGGAGAGGGGTGTTGGGCTTTTTTGTTTGTTTGTTGTAAAAAAGAGATCCAGAAAGGTCTTCAGACCAATGTATTGGTACTGTTGAGAATGATTGGACACACTCTTCTGTCCCTTGATATTTTGTTGCTCACCTCATGGGAGAGAAAGAGTCAGTAGGAAAATAGTGAGCAAGGAATTCAGTCAGTATCCAGCCATGGATTAGTTTGAAGCTAATCAGAGATCTCTAGAACAAAGGGAGATAGAAATTCCTTTTATTCCTTCTTGGTAGGCTGGACTTGAGAGGTATTTTACTTCAAAGCTGTGAATGAAATAAGCGTTGCCGGAATCTGTTCTTGGAGACATTCCTGAGCTGTTAAGGAGCGGGGAGGAGATGGTAAACAATCAATCAGTCAGGAGATAGGCTTTGTCCCTGGATTCCTCTCCTCTGAGCCAGCGTGAAGATAGAATTTATGGCTCTGGACAGTCCCCAGGAAGCTGTAGAATATTCACACCATCAAGTGAGTGCTCAATGCATGCTCAAAGTGAGTGAATGAATATGTAAATGAACAGATGTTTCTCCTTGGTGTCAGCGGTATAGACAATGTAACCGGCTGGTGCGTCCTAGTGGGAGTGAGGACCCTGGGACTCTGTTGGTGTGTCCCTACCAACCAGGCCGTGTGCGTTGGTGCATCACACTCGGACATGGAAATACAGCTAATACCTCTCTGGTTTATTTTTATTGTTGGAGGCAGATGCAGCAGGTAGGGTGAGCCAATGTTTTTCATACTTCAGATCATGCCTACCAGCAGGTCTGAAGTCAGCTTCGTGGGTTAGAACCCTAGCATTAGAAAAGAAATGGAGGGGCGCCTGGGTGGTTCAGTGGATTAAGCGTCTGCCTTTGGCTCTGGTAATGATCTCAGAGTCCTAGGATCGAGCCCCAGAGCCCCACATCGGGCTCCCTGCTTGGTGGGGGGTCTGCTTCTCTCTCTGCCCCTCACCCCACTCTTGTGCTCTCTCTCTCTCAAATAAATAAAATCTTAAAAAGAAAAGAAAAGAAATGGATTCCGATTATATGGCATTTTGGATTAGGCAAAACTGGAGACAACAAAGAGATCAGTGGTTGCCAGGAGTTTTGAGGGGAAAGGGGAGAGAAATAGAGCACACTATTATTTTTTTGTCCTAACCCACAGAATGTACATTATTCACTTTACTTGACTGAACCCTAAGGGGAACCATGGGCTTTGGGTGATTATGACATGTCAGTGTAGGTTCATTCTTGGTAACAAATGCCATTCTGGTGAGCGAGGTAGGTAATGGAAGAAGCTATGCCCGTGTGGGGGTAGGGAGTATATGAGGAATCTCTGTACCTTCCTGTCGATTTTGTTGTAAATCTAAAACTGCTCTCAACAAAATAAAGTCTTCAAAACAAAAGAATTAGCGCTATCAGAGTGTTAGAGTAGACATTTTTAGCAAAAGTGTTGTTTCAGTTACATATATGTATACATATTGTGTGTGTGTGTGTGTGTGCACGCGTGCGCTTATTAGATCTTGAGATGAATTTTTTTTAGATCAGAGGAGTTTGCAAGCCACTGTAGTAAGTTATACTGGCAAATGGAAGCACAAAGAAACCTCAAACATTTTTATTAGACATTCCCATTAAGTTCCTTTGGTGATAAGCAGCATAGAGGGACTCCAGCTAACTTAAGCAGAAGAGGAATTTATTAGAAGGAAACGGGCAGTCACAGAATTTAAGGGAAAGCTTAAAAAGCGTGGACCAAGGCTGTTCGCGCTAGCAACACATGTACTGAAATTGAACTTATACGGAGATTAGCATATGACCCCTGTGCAAGAGTGACACGCAAAGTCGTGAAGCCTTACCTGTTTTTCAGTGGTATTATATTAGCCGTGTATGGTGACCGACGGTAGTTACACTTGTGGTGAGCATAGCATAACTATAGAGCTATCAAGTCATTATGTGGTACACCTGAGACTATTGGAACGTTTCGTCAGCTGTACTTGGAGGGTCTTAGATCTGGCTGAGTGGAAGGCACTAATGGAGGGTGTCTATATCTGGGTGAATTGGTTCCCAGTGTTTTTGCCATTTTGTCCAAGATTCCGAGAGGGTGTCATTGGCCCCTCACCCATCTTGGCTAGGGCAATATGATGTTCCCTGATGGACAGGCCCACCAGATTCTCCTGTGAAGGAGGGAGATTGTGCAAAGCAAAACTCAAGTGCTGTTACCGGTAGAGGAAGATGGAAGCTGTGTGGCAAAAGCAACAGAAGTTCACTACGTTAGACTTCGGTTTGAGTGATCTGTTTCTTTCTTTTTCTTTTTTTAAATTTTTCTTTCTTTCTTTCTTTTTTTTTTTAATTAAATAGGCTCCATACCCAACGTGGGCTTGAACTCAACGACCTTGAGATCAAGAGTTTCATGTTCCACCCACTGAGCCAGCCAGGCGCTCCTCTTTCTTTCTCCCTTACTTTCTTTCTTTCTCTCTCCCTCCCTCCCTCCTGCCCTTCCTTCCTCCCTTCCTTCCTTAGATTTTATTTATTTATTTTGAGAGAGAGAGAGAGAGCACGAGTGGAGGCAGAGGCAAAGGGAGAGTGAGATTCAGATTCCATGCTCAGTGCAGAGCTCAACATGAGGCTCGATCCCAGGACCCTGAGATATGACCTGAGCCCAAGTCAGACGCTTAACTAACTGAGCCACCAGGCGCCCCTCTTTCTTTCTTTTTCTTCCTTCCTTCCTTCCTTTCAACATTTTATTTATATGAGAGAGAAAGCAAGCGAGCCTGAGCAAGGGGGGGACGGCAGAGGGAGAAGCTGACTCTGTGGTGAGCTTGGGGCCCAACGTGGGGCTCGATCCCAGGACCCTGAGATCATGACCTGAGCCAAAGTCAGACACTTAACCAACTGAGCCTCCCAGGTGCCCCTCTTTATTCTTTATAAATCATTTTTCAATCAAAGGAATATACGTGCATGATTTTTAAAAGACTAATATTATCAAAAGGCTTTTTAAGAGAAAATAGCAAGAAGTTTCCTACCCCAAGCCCTGCCCCATTGGAGAGACCACTTTCAACTCTCAGCACTTTGGTCTGGTGTTTACCCCCATGTTTCTAAATAATATGCTTAGAGCAATACCTCTTGACTTATCAGTTTAAAACTATCTATTGACTTCCTGCTGTAGGAATTAGAGGAAAGTTTCTACTCACACCCCTTACACACTCTCTTTCCCGTCTCCCATCCTCCCAGTATATTTACATCATAATTTTTGGCTAAACTCTGATTTCTGTGAATAACATTGTGTTTAAGAGCCTGGTCCTGGGCCTCTGACCCTACAGTGGGGTTGTAGTCAGGATTTTGGAGTTTGCTTTGCCTAAGATCATTTCAATAAATTACTTAATCTTTTCCGTCTCAGTTTCCTCATCTGTAAAACAGGGATAATAATTGCACCCTTCTAAGGTTGTTGTGAGGATTAAATAAAATAATGTATGTGAGACATTAAGCCCAGTGCCTGGACCATGGTAAGTGCTCAAGTGCTAGCTGTTATTTTCTGTTTGCTCTACCTACTGGCTTAGATGAGACTGATTTAGCCTCTCGGGAGACCTCTGCTCAAGGGATGGAGGAAGAGTCTGGGAACTCTCTGGTCTGGTCAAGGTTTGCTCCTTCTCACTATACTCACATTTATGCTTCTCTGTTCTTTTCCCCCTGCATCTGCCAGTAGAGGGTCTCGAGAATGAGAAGGGGCCCGTAGTCGGCCCAGAGTAACCTTTGCTAGTACCAGCTCAGCTGGGACCGGTCTTGGAGGAGTGATGGTCAGGGATCATATTTTAGCATCCTGCTCTAGGGCCCTTTCTTCTTTCTCCTTTTTCTGACTCATGGCCTAGGCAGCTGATGTCCCATGATGCTCTGGGCTCTTTGGTAAGGTGATTGCCTTTAAGTAATCTCTCAATGTTACCCTTCCTCAGAATATTTACATTTTTTTATCTCTAATTTTTTAAAAAAGATTTTATTTATTTACTTGAGAGAGAGAGACAGAGAATGAGAGAGAGAGAGAGAGCATGAGAAGGTAGAGGTCAGAGGGAGAAGCAGACTCCCCACTGAGCAGGGAGCCCTATGCAGGACTTGATCCTGGGACTCCAGGATCATGACCTGAGGCGACGGCAGTCACTTAACCAACTGAGCCGCCCAGGTTCCCTCATCTCTAATTTTTTTGCCTTTGAAAGATTTTATTTATTTATTTGAGAGAGAGAGAGTGAGCATAAGCAGTGGTGGGAAAGGGTAGAGGGAAAAGGAGAAGCAGACTCCCCATTTAGTGGGGAGCCTGATGTGGCGCTCCATCGCAGGACCCTGAGATCATGACCTGAGCCGAAGGCAGTTACTTAACTGACTGAGCCACCCAGGCGCCCCTCTAATTTTTTTTGTCAATCTTGGCCAGAGAGTTTCTCTCAACAATGCCTGGGTGGATTTGGAATTTTTTCATCAGCTACAGCCCTGAACCTTTGTCTTTTCCCTGGAATAGGTTTTATTCCTTTAGGATCTCAGAAGCTGAATTAGTTTAATATCAAGTCTTTCCTGAGTTCCATTCCTTTAAAAAAAATTTTTTTTGGGGGGGGTGGTGCCTGGGTGTCTCAGTCAGTTAAGGGTCTGCTTTGGCTCAGGTCATGATCCCTGGGTCCTGGGATCGAGCCCTGCATCAGGCTCCCTCGTAGGGAGCCTGCTTCTCCCTCTCCCTGCCTGCCCCTCACTCATGCTCTCTCTCTCAACTAAATAAAATCTTTAAAAAAAAAATTAAAAAAAATTTTTTAACTAAAGCTATGATTTATTGAAGGCTTACTCTGGGCCTAATTTTTCTGTAACTACTTTAATGAGCTATAATTCATAGACTGCACAAATAACCCATTTAAAATGTACAATTCAATGGCTTTTTTTTTTAGGGTTGTCACTGAGTTGTATAGTCATCAACACAATCAATTGTAGAACATTTTCTCTAGCTGTAAAGAAATCCTGATCCATTAGCAGTCACTCCCCATTTTCTCTTAACCTCCCCCTCCCCAGCCCTAGGCAACCACTGGTTTCTTTTCTTTCTGAGATTTCCTGTTCTAGGTATTTTATGTAAAAGTAATCATATAATATGTGATCCTTTGTGATGGCTTCTTTCAATTAGCATGATGTCTTTACAGTTGATCCGTGTCATAACATGAATCAGTACTTCATTTCATTTCATTTTTATTTCATTTTTATTTTATTTTATTTTTTTAAGATATTATTTGAGAGAGAATGAGAGAGCACAAGTGGAGGGGCAGGGGCAGGCTCCCTGCTGAGCAGGGAGTAGGACTGACCTAGGTGGGGTTTGTTCTCAAGACCCTGGGATCATGACCTGAGTCGAAGGCAGACACTTAAGTGACTGAGCCATCTAGGCGCCCAGTACATCATTCCTTTTTAAAGCTGAATGATATTCTATTGTGTGGATATATTATCACATATATTCGTCACGGATAAGTGTTGGTGGACATTTGGGTAGTTTTTGCTTTTCGTCTATTATGAATAATGCTGCTGTGAACATTGACTTACAAGTTTTTATATGGACAAATATTTTAATATCTTTTGGAGAGACATACCTAGGAGTGGAATTGCTGGGTCAGAATATTTGCATTTTGAAAGAGGATTCCTCTGGAGTCATTGATACTGACTCCAAAGGAATGAATGAATTCTAAAATGGTGAGAGCACTGGCTCTGACACTGGGGCGGGGAAGAAACTCCTGGGCAGGGGAACCTTTCAAGTTCGGTGACTGCCTGTTCCTTCCACTCGGGACACCTGTCCCAAGCTTAGCCCGTAAATTCCTCCTCACACCATTTCGTCTCCCCTATTCATTGCCAGATTCTCACTTTCTAGTGCACTACAGCTGATGTCTCCAAGCCTGCCAGGGATTTGGGGAATCCTGAGCTCTGCCAGAGGATCTGGGATAGGAGGCTTACCCAGTCACCTGGCATTTGGCACCGGCGCTGGCCATATTTTTCTGGGGTGGGGGATGGGGTGTTCACTCAGATGGTTTCGGTTCCAGACACACATGCTCAGAGCAGGTGAGGCGAGCTTCCTCGCCTGCTGGTAATTATGGTACATGCCTCTTTGGGTCACAATGCAGAGTCTTGTGAAATCCTTTTTTGTTTCTTAGGGGTGGGGAGGTTTAGTTAGGGGAATAGGTATGTGCCAGGGAGGCTGGTGGCCTAGATTTAAGCCTGGCCAGCAGGGGCAGGAAGAGGAGAAGAAAATACAGGGTCTGATGGAGGTGGGTAGATGAAGGAAGAAAAAGGAAATGATTTTCTAGGGTCTGGGGCCACAAAAGCAAAATATGACAAAATGACAAGAGGGGGCACTGCCCCTCCATCCCAGGCTGGCTGGGCATCTGGCAGGTTTCCCAGAGAGTGGCTGGCTCAGCAAAAGGGTGTCTCCAGATTAGAGAGTGTTCAGGAACCCTCCTCCCTCCTTATATACACTCACTGTTAGGCCTCTTCTCCGCCCCCCCTCCCCCCCCCCAGGATGCCTGCGCCAGGTCTCCAGGTGATGAGAAAGGCTGCCCCATTTAGGGTGCCACCCTAAATCCTTTTTCTCATTTCACCTCCCAATCACCCTGTCAGCCCTCTGCCTAGTGCTTGTCCAGCCCATGCCTCTGGGCAGGTAGCCAGACAAAAAGCAGACACCTGTTTTGTTGGCTAATCTGTGGGGAGGAGAGGAATAATTCTTTGTGTCATACTTAACAAAGGGCCATCTCTGGCCTAGAGAGGCCAGAACCAAGGCCGCCCAAAACCTGAGAGTGGGGTGGCAGCCAAGAGAGGGTAAGCCCCAACCACCCCATCTGGCCTTGTGCTGGCTTCTTGGGAGCCAGTGTTTCAAGGGGCCGGCTATTCCCATTTCTCAGAAGGGGAAACTTGAGGGGCCTGTCGCAGCTGTTTGAGAGACTGCGTACATTTCGGGCAGGAGAGGGAATGGGACTGAGGGACAAAGTGATGGCGGAATGGTTACAGAGTGAAGATGAATTAAGGATGCTGGTTTCCAGCTCAGGGACAGTCTCTACTGCCCTTACTTCCTAGAAAGAGCCTTGACCCTCACCTGCCACCCATGCTCGTGGCCCCCATCACAGCCTGGGGAGTGGGAGCAAGGGAAACATAATTTCCCATAGATCTGTCCCCTATCACATGAGCCCAGGGTGTGAGAACCTCTGGGGCCTCCCTCTTTATCTCCCTATCGTTTGTCCACAGCGTCTGGATCTCTAACCCCTCAGCTACGTGTTTATCCCCTCCCCGCTCTCAGGAGTGACTCACAGCTCGAGATTTGTTTGAACAGAAGCGAGAGGCTGCCTGTAATTTGGAGGTGGCTGGGCTTCTCCCCAAGAATGTTTATGAGGTTAGAGGCTGCTTACCTTGTGATTAGCTGCTGCTTTTTCCCCCGAGAGAAGGCTCTGCTCCTTATCTTGCCTTTCAGGGAGTCTCCAGTGGGACTTCCCTGCTAGACGTTTTGGAGTATTCCTAAAGCTCCCTGGAACTTTCTCCTAGCCCTGAGATAAGTCCAGCTCCAGAAAACATCTAATGGCACCAAGCAGAGATGGGCCTGGGTTTCCCTCCTTAGCCCTGGGCTGGAGTTGTAGGTTGAGGTTCACGGCCTTGCAGACTGGATTCTCTGGTTCTGGAGGCTGAGGTGGCAGAGAGAACCCTAGATTTGTTCACAGGCTTCATTTAGACAGTTTGGCTCACCCACCCTCCTCCCCATGTCTTCCCAGAGCTCCTTAGGAAAGTATGCTGTCTCGCCTTTGTGAAGTGATTTATGGTTCACAAAGCACTTTCACACTATCCTACATCTCTACCTGTCCTGCCTTAAATGTAGGCCAGGTACTGTGAGCACTACCATTTTGCAGATAGAAAACAGGCCCTGAGAGATAAAGTGATTGCTCAAGGATTAATAGGTGTCAGTTTGACTCAGATCCCTCCTCCAACTCCCCAAGTTTATCACTTTTTCTTGCCTTCTCTTAATTTATATATTTTACTAGACCAGTGCTGCACAAACACATTTTTTGTTGCTAAAGTTTCTAACACTGTAGAAGCATGGACTGAAAGTCCCTTTACTCCTTTGTCCTAATCTTGTTTAATGTGTATACATTTAGTGCTTCTCCCCTTCGCTTACATTCTAGAAATGCCCTGTGGCATGGTGGCTGGGAACACTGACTCTGGAGCCACAGGACCCGGGTTTGAATCCTGGCCCTGACTCTTGCTAGTTATACGGCCTGGGGCAAGCTACTTAACGTCTGGGCCTTGGTTTTCTCCTCTATAAAAGAAGCATGTCGATAATAACATTTGCCATATAGTATTATTATGAAGATTAAATGAGTTAATGTATATAAAGCACTTAGCGCAGAGCCCAGTAGGGCTCAGCACGTAGTATTTGTTATATATAGGAGTTGGCAATTACTACGAACATATATGTGTGTGTATATGTATGTACTTAAATAAATAGGAAGTCATTCTTTTATGACTTAGTGCCTTGCTTTTTTCCTTATCTTGGAGATCATTTTCTGTTAAATAAAAAAAAGTTTATTTACCAGCAGCGTAATATTCCATAGTGTGGATGATACCATACTTTATTCACGTGCTCACCTACTGGAGGATAGTTCTGCTGTTCCCGGTTTGTAACTATTGTAAACAGTACTGCTGTCAACAGTTTTACACATGTATCTTTGGGCAAACATGTGTGGGTTTTCATAGGGCATGGTCCTAAAAGTGGAATTACTGGGTCAAAAGGTTTACAAAATGTGCAAATACTTTTTATTAATATTGCCAAATTAACTTC
This sequence comes from Potos flavus, assembly GCA_028534135.1. Taxonomy (NCBI): domain Eukaryota; kingdom Metazoa; phylum Chordata; class Mammalia; order Carnivora; family Procyonidae; genus Potos; species Potos flavus. The sequence continues at coordinate 72,338,944 of CM052900.1, read as the reverse complement.
CCAAGATCCTTGTATAAACTTACACTCTAACAATAGGCGAGACCAATCCTGGATCTTATCAGTATCTTTATAAATTTTTAAAAGAGATTTTATTTATTTATTTTGTGAGAGAGAGCACGAGCAGGGAGGAGGGGCAGAGCGAGAGGGAGAAGCAGGCTCCCCGCTGAGCAGGGAGCTCGATAAGGGGCTCAATCCCAGGACCCCAGGATTGTGACCTGAGCTGAAGGGAGATGCTGAACCAAATGACCCAGCCAGGCGCCCCAGTATCTTTAATATTTGCTAATTTGTTGGTTTACAAATGCTATTTCTGCAGGATTTACGTGAGGAAAAGTCCATTGCTTTACTGAGAGCCAGAAAGAAGGCTTGAATATATGGGAAGTTTTTTGTTTTTTTTTTAAAGATTTTTTATTTATCTATTCAACAGAGAGAGAGAGATCACAAGTAGGCAGAGAGGCAGGCAGAGAAAGAAGGGGGGAAGCAGGCTCCCTGCTGAGCAGAGAGCCCGACGTAGGGCTTGATCCCAGGACTCTGAGATCATGACCTGAGCCGAAGACAGAGGCTTTAACCCACTGAGCCACCCAGGCGCCCCGAGTATATGGGAAGTTTTAAAGCATAGCAATAAAATAGATACCTGTGCACTGAACACCCAGCTTAAGAAATAGAACATTACCAATCTTTCTGAAGCCCCTGGGGCCCTCCTTCCTAGTTCATAACCCTCTGCTTCCTCCACAGAAGTGATCACTGTCTCGAATTTTGTGTTTACTTCCTTGCTCTTTATTATACTTTTCCTACATAGTGCTTGGTTTGGCATGTTTTGAACTTTATATTCATGATATTATCTATATTCTCTAGCTTGTTTTTTTTAAATTAATTAATTAATTAATTGATTAAAATAATCTCTACACTGAATGTGGGGCTTAAACTCATGACCCTAAGATCGAGACTCGTGTGGTCTTCCGACTGAGCCAGCCGGTGCCCCTTCTGTAGCTTGCCTTTAAACTTACCATTAATTTGGAGATTCATTCATGTTGATACATGAAGCTGTAATTTGGTTATGTTCACGGATGAATACTAGTTCATGGTACTTACATGCCAGACTTTATTCATCCATTTTCTTGTCAGCTGATCCAGATGCTGCTGTGAACATACATCTGCATGTTTCCTCTTTATGCTTCTTCTTTTTTAAATTTAAAGATTTATTTATTTATTTTAGAGAGAGGGGCAGAGGGAGATGGAGAGAGAATCTCAAGGGGCACAGAGCTGGGCACAGAGCCTGATGCAGGGCTTGATCCCACAATCCCCAGATCATGACCTGAGCAGAAACCAAGAGTCAGACACTTAACCGACGGCGCCACCCAGGCACCCCTCCTCCTTACTACTATTACTACTACTACTTTTTTTTTTTTTTTAAGATTTATTTATTTATTTGAGAGAAGGAGAGAGCATGAATGGGAGGCGCAGAAGGAGAGGGAGAGAGATTCCCAAGCAGACTCCATGGGCTGAGCATGGAGCCTGATGTGGGGCTTCATCTCAGGATCCTGAGATCACCTGAGCAGAAACCCAGAGTTAGAGGCTTAACTGACTGCACCACCCAGGCGCCCCTACACTTCTTAAATCTATCAATTTAATGAAATTCTCCCCAAGGTGATAACTCCTTATTGTTTGAACTAGCATTTCCCTGATTACTGGTGAGGTTGAGCATCTTTCATATATCTTTAAATTTTACATTAAAATTTTTTCCAATAGTAGATTTTATTTAACCCAATATATGCAAAGATTATCATTCCAGGTGATCAGCATAAAAAGAAATCGTTCAGTTTTTTGTACTATGTCTTTGTACAGAACATCGCTATTTGGACTGGCCACATTCCAAGTGGTCCAAGTGGCTAATGGCTACCACATTGGACAATATAGTTCTTGATAGTGAATGACTTGACTTAACTGACCCAGCTCCCTGTATTCAGACCAAACCTCTACTTTATCTATCAGTCCGTATGTTGCATCTATCTACCAACTGATTTATTTATTTATACATTAAACTTTTAATTTTATTATATCATTATTTTTAATTGAATTATAATTGACTCACAATGTGACATTAGTTTTAAGTGTACAGCATAGTAATTCAATAAGTCTATATGTTATGCTGTGCTCACAAGTGTAGCACCATCTGTCTCCATGCAGAGTATCTTTTTTTTTAAAGATTTTATTTATTTATTTGACAGAGAGAGATCACAAGCAGGCAGAGAGGCAGGCAGAGAGAGGGGGGGAAGCAGGCTCCCCGCTGAGCAGAGAGCCTGATGCAGGGCTCGATCCCAGGACCCTGAGATCATGACCTGAGCCGAAGGCAGAGGCTTAACCTGCTGAGCCACCCAGGTGCCCCGCAGAGTATCTTTTCATACATCTTTTAGCTACTTCTATTTCTTCTTAGAGTTACCTTTCTTAGCCTTTGCTCATTATTCTTGTTTCCCCTCTTTTTGTGTTTGCTTTTTCCAGTATTCCATATTGCTTCTCTACACTGAGAAGTTTGAGTTTCCCAAAAGAGAGGGAATTGGGGAAATCCTCGATCTCATCATCTGGAATTGATGCAGTGTATATTTTTTGAGAACCTACTTAGGTCAGACACTGTGCTAAATAAGCTTATGACTTTACTGGGGGAGATGCATAAATAAGTAGTTATTAAGGGGATCATTGTTATAGTGTACGATATGTATGCAGTGGGTGCAGGGAGCAGGCTCTGACCGAGGAGTGCTGGGGTAAGACCCATAGAGAAAGGATGCCTGAGCTAGGAATTCTCCAAAGACGCAAGGGAGGGGAAGGGACCCAGAAAGAGAAAGCAACATGTGGATTCATGGGAAGGTGAAACACATATTGCATTGGAGGACTCATCAACAGAAAGAGATTGGGATTTGGGTGCCTTCTTACTATTAGATCGGGAAAGTTTGGGATGGAATGTAGGGTACAGGTAGGGTAGTGGGAGGAGTCAAGACATTATGTGGTATAGGCAATGATAAGCCTAATTCTGAGGGGACTTTAATGCATGAGGAATTATAATTTTTTTAGGAGATTTTATTTAACAATGACATACATACAGAAAAGTGCATGTACCATAAATGTATTGTCAAGTAATTTCACAAACTGGACATATTCCTCTACCCAGCATCTAGAGCAAGAAACAAATCATTAGCACCACAGAAGCCCCTGCTTTTAGTCTTTATCCCCTTTTAGTCAGTACCTGCCCTCATCCTCCAGGGGTAACCACTTATTGTGACTTCTAAAGTATATATTAATTTTGCTTGTTTTTATACTTTTTATATAAGTGGAATCATATAGTATACTTTTGTGTCAGAATTCTTTTACTTGGGGCACCTGGGTGGCTCGGTCATTAAGCATCTGCCTTTGGCTCAGGTCAGGATCCCAGGGTCCTGGGATCGAGCCCCGTATTGGGCTCCCAGATCAGTGGGAAGCCTGCTTCTCCCTCTCCCACTCCCCCTGCTTGTGTTCCCTCTCTTGATGTGTCTCTCTCTGTCAAAGAAATAAATAAAATCTTTAAAAAAAGAATTCTTTTGCTTAACATTTCTGTGAAGTTTATCCATGTTGTCTGTACAGTAGTTCATTCCTTTTTATGGCTGTACACTATTCCATTGTATGACTATATCACAATTTTAATTTGTCCATTCTACTCTTTTTTTTTTTTTTAAATGTGGTTTTAGGGGGCGCCTGAGTGGCACAATTGGTTAAGCATCTGACTCTTGGTTTCGGCTCAGGTTGTGAGATCGAGCCCTGTGCCCAGCTCTGTGCTTAACACAGAGTCTGCTTAAGATTCTCTCTCCCGAGGTGCCTGGGTGGTTCAGTCGTTAAGCGGCTGCCTTCAGCTTGGGTCATGATCCCGGGGTCCTGGGATAGAGCCCCGCATTGGACTCTCTGCTTGGCGGGAAACCTGCTTCTCTCTCTCCCACTCCGCCTACTTGTGTACCCTTTCTCGCTGTCAGATAAATAAATAAAATCTTAAAAAAAAAAAAAAAAAGATTCTCTCTCCATCTCCCTCTGCCCATCCCCCCAATGCACACTTGCTCGCTGACTCTCTCTCTAAAATAAATACATCTTTTTAAAAAATGTGGTTTGGGACGCCTGGGTGGCTCAGTTAGTTAAGCATCTGCCTTTGGCTCAGGTCATGATATCAGGGTCCTGGGATCGACTCCCTCATTGGGCTTCTTGCTCAGCGGGGAGCCTGCTTCTCCTCTGCCTGCTGCTCCCCCTGGTTGTGCTCGCTCTCTCTTTCTCCGACAAATAAATAAATAAAATCTTTCTTTAAAAATGGGGTTTTGGGGCACATGGCTTAGTCAGAAGAGCATGAGACTCTTGATCCCAGGGTTGTGGGTGTAGGTATTATTTAAAAATAAAATGTTTAGGGGCCCCTGGGTGGCAGAGTCAGTTAAGTGTTTGACTCTTGGTTTCAGCTCAGGTCATGATCTCAGGGTCCTGGGAACAAGCCCCTTTTCGGGCTCCATGCTTAGCGTGGAGTCTGCTTGAGATTCTCTCTCTCCCTGCTCTCTCTCAGATAAATAAATAAAATCTTTAAAAAATAAAATAAAATCTTTAGGGGGTGCCTGAGTGGCGTAGTCGGTTAAGGGGCCGACTCTTGGTTTTGGCTCAGGTTGTGATCTTGAGGTTGTGAGAAGGAGCCCCATGTTGGGCTCTGTGCTCAGCGCTGAGTCTGCTTAAGACTCTCTCTCTGTCCCTCCCCCACGTGCTTGCTCTCTCTAAAAATAAATAAATCTTAAAAAAATAAAATCTTTACAAAAAGAAAATAAAGAGGCACCTGGATGGCTCAGTCAGTTAAGCATCTGCCTTCAGCTCAGGTTGTGATCACTGGGTCCTGGGATCGAGCCCTGCATCGGGCTCCCTGCTCAGCAGGGAGTCTGCTTCTCTCTCTCAAATAAATCATAAAAAAATTTTTTTTTGGTTTTATGTATGTACGTATGTATGTATTTAAATAATCTGTACATCAAACTTTTGACCCTGAGATTAAGAGTCCCATGCTCTCCCAACTTAGCCAGCCAGGTGCCCCTGTCATTTTTATTCTTGAACATTTTGATAAATTTGAATTTTTGGCTATTAGGAGAAATGCTACTGTGAACATTCTAGTATCATTTTTTATGGGTAGAAATTTTTTGTTTTTAGAGGGAATATAGGTATACATTTCTGTTGGGTAGATAATTTGGAGTAGAATTACTATGTTACAGGGTTTGCAAATGTTCATCTTTGGTAGATGTTTCCAAGGAGATTATTGTAACGAGCAATCCTGCCATCAGTGTAGGAGAGTTCTGATTGTTCCATAGCTCCCAATACTTGTTTTTTGTTTTCATTTGTAGTCATTCTGATGGGTATTTTGTAGTATTGCCTTGCGGTTAGTGTCTAGCTCTTTGATAACTATAACTAATGAGACTGAACCCTTTTCAGATGTTTATTGACCGTTTGGATAGCCTCTTATGTGATGTGTCTTTTGAAGTCTTTTGCCCATTTTTCTGTTGGGCACCTGCTTTCTTTCCCTCCGTGCCCTTTCTCTCTTTCTTTAAATATACTTATTTTGGAATATTAAGTTTTTAGGAAAGTTGCAAAGATATTACAGAGAATTCTCATATAATCTTCGCTCAGTTTCCTCCACTGTTGACATCTTACATAACCATGATACCTTTGTCATAATTAAGAAAATTAATGTTGATACAAGACTATTAAGTGCAAGCTTTATTTGGATTTTGCCAGTTTTTCCACTAATGACTTTTTCTGATCCAGGATCCAGTCCAGGATACCATGTTGTATTTAGTCTTTTTGTTTTATAGGAATTCTTAATATATTCTGAATATTCTTTGCAGATATATAGAGTGAATACCTTCTGCTCTGTGGATTGTCATGTACTCTCTTTTGATGAACAGACGTTCAAAATTTTAATGTAGTCCAACTTATCAGATTTTTTATGGGGAAGATTTTTTTGCTTTTTACATTTAAATCTGCAATCCAGGGACGCCTGGGTAGCTCAGTCAGGTAAGCGTCTGCCTTCAGCTCAGGTCGAGATCCTGGGGTCCTGGGATTGAGTCCTGCATTAGGCTCTTTGCCCAGCGGGAGCCTCCTTCTCCCTCTGCATGCTTGTGCTCACTTGCTCTCTCTCTCTCTCTCTCTCTGACAAATAAGTAAATAAATATAATCTTTAAAATAAATAAATAAATATGCGATCCACTTGAAATTGATATTTGTGTATGGTGTGAGGTAGAAGTTAAAATACATCTTTTTCCAATGAGACACTTTTACTTTAATTTATAAGCAAATGCTATAGCAAATATTTTGAAGAGGAGCATGACATCAAATTTTGAGGAACTGGAACTTTTGTTTATCTATGTGTTTTAATCACTGTGTTTTCACTTAAGCATCATACTGTCCATCTTACCAACTAATACACTAGGGCTGAGGGAGAATAAATCAATACACACAACTGCCAGAGTCAGTGTTTAAGCACAAGTCCAGCTGTTCCAAAGGTGATTCTTTTTCTGCAAAGAAGAGAGAAAGCCAACTGGGCTTGAGGGGTAATGGACCAGGCAATAAATTTGGTGGTGATCTAGGTACTGTTGTGTATCATCTTGTTCTAACTGTCCAAAGAAAATCTATTTTCCGAAATAAAAAAACAAATATATGAGAAATAAAAAGATTTTGACAGTAATCTACAAAAGTGGGGGCAAGGGAAGGGGCTTAGTTTGAATACCTAAGTTTATTTAGTTTAATCTATTCAGTGGCATCCTACTGGCCACTAAAAGCCAATTTTGAAGAATGTTGAGTATCATGGAAATTAATGATGAAATGTTAAAGGGTAAAAGCAAGGATATAACTTTGTAAAGTAGTATATTTTTAAAAAATAGGCGTAGAAAAATTATAAGGAATACACTAACATTTTAATAGTGGCTGTTTTTGGGTAGTAGGATTATAAATACTTATTTTCTTCATTATAGTCTTCAATTTTTGTCCCTTAAAGTATTAAATTTTTTTTTTTTTTTTTTTTTTAAATTTGTCAGAGAGAGAGAAAGAGCAGAAGCGGCAGGCAGAGGGAGAAGCAGGCTCCCCGCCAAGCAAGGAGCCCGATGCGGAACTCGATCCCAGGACCCTGGGATCATGACCTGAGTCGAAGGCAGTGGCTTAACCGACTGAGCCACCCAGGCATCCCATGTCCCTAAAAGTATTAATTAAATTTTTATTAGATAATTGTAAATTCACGTACAGTTATAAGCAATAGAGATTCCCCTAGCCCATCTTGCAAAACTATAGCATGCTATCACAGCCAGAATATACCTCCTACAGTCAAGATACAGCATATGTCCATCACCACAAAGATACCATGTTGGAGCCCACATGCACTTCCTTTTCTCCCCCATCTTCTCTTTACCTCTTGGCAACCACTAATCGGTTCTTCATTTCTATAATTTTTTCATTTCAATAACCTTAAATGAATGGAATCATGCAGTATGTAACCTTTAGTGATTGGCTTATTTCCCTTAGCATAATTATCTGGGAATTGTTGTATGCATCAATAATTTGTTCCCTTTTTTGGTTGAGTAGTAAGTAGTCCATGATACAGACACACCACAGTTTGTTGTCTACATTGAAGGGTATCTGGGTTATTTCTAGTTTTGTAGTATTACAAATGAAGCAGCTATAAATATTAGTGTACACGTTTTTGTGTTAATATAAGTCTTCATTTCTCCTGGATAAATGTCCAGGAGTACAATTGCTAGGTTATATGGTATTTGTATGTTTTTTTTGTTTGGTTTGTTTTTGGTATTCGTATGGTTTTTAAAGAAATTGCCAACCTTTTTTTCCCCCCCAAAGTGGCTGTGTCACTTTACATTCCCACTAGGAGTGTGTGAGTGATCCAGTTTCTCCATATTGCCAGTATTCGGTGGTGTCACTGTTTTTTGTTTTGGCCATTCTGATGGGTGTATAATGGTATCTCACTGTGGGTTTGATTTGTATCTCCTCAATGACAGTCAACATCTTTTTATGTGCTTATTCACCATCTATATATCTTCTTCAGTGAAATGTCTTTTCATGTCTTTTAGCCATATTCTAACAAAATAATAAGAAATAGAACTTTATGTTCACAAGAGATACTGGTCTGTAATGTTTGTTTTTCTTCCTTTTATTTTCTTCCTTTCTATTATTTTTATTTAAGATTTTATTTATTTGAGAGAGAGAGAGCATGAGAGGGGAGAGGGTCAGAGGGAGAAGGAGACTCCCCGCTGAGCAGGGAGCCAGATGCAAGACTCAGTCCTGGAAATCCGGGATCATGACCTGAGCTGAAGGCAATCACCTAACCAGCTGAGCCACCCAGGCGCCCCCACTTTTCTTTCTTTTAAAAAAAATTTTCTTTAGTCTTTTCTGTGTTAAATTTTATTCGTTTCTTCTCTTATCTTTATTCCTTCCTCCTGCCCACTTTGGGTTTAATTTGTTATTCTTTATCTAAAAGTGAGAAGCCTACATTGTTGATTTGAGACTTTTTTCTTTTCTAATGTATGCATTTATTTATTTTTTATTTTTATTTATTTTTTTTTTTTTAATTTTTATTTTTTTAAAAGATTTTATTTATTTATTTGACAGAGAGAGATCACAAGTAGGTAGAGAAGCAGGCAGAGAGAGAGGAGAAAGCAGGCTCCCTGCTGAGCAGAGAGCCCGATGTGGGGCTTGATCCCAGGACCCTCAGATCATGGCCTGAGCCGAAGGCAGAGGCTTTAACCCACTGAGCCACCCAGGCGCCCCTATTTTTTAAAGTAATCTAAATGCCCAATGTGGGGTTCAGCCTCATGACCTTGAACGATCAAAAGTTGCATGCTCAGCGTGCCTGGATGCCTCAGTTGGTTGAACATCCGACTCTTGATTTCCTCCAGGGTCATGATCTCATGGTAGTGGGATCAAGTCCAGCATGGGGCTCCTGCTCAGCAGGGAGTCTGCTTGATATTATTTTCCTCTGTCCCTCCCCCTGCTCCCGTGCTCTCTTGTTCTTTCACTCTCTCTCTCTAAAATAAATAAATAAATCTTTAAAAAAAAAAAAAAAAAAAAAGAAAGTTTTCTGCTGTACTGATTGAGCCAGCCAGGTGCCCCTTTAATAAATGCATTTAGTGTTATGAATTTCCCTCTCAGAACTGCTTTATTTATTTTTATTTATTTATGAAAGAGAGAGCAGAGTGAGTGTGAGGGGCAGGGAGAGAGGGAGAAGCAGACTCCCCACTGAGTGGGGAGCCCAATGCGGGGCTCAGTACCAGGACCCTGGGATTATGACCTGAGCCGAAGGCAGATGCTTAACCGACTGAGCCACCCATGTGCTCCAGAACTGCTTTAGATATGTCCCACAAAGTTTGACATTTTGTGTTTTCATTTTTCTTCAGTTCAGTAATTTTTAAAATTTCTCGAGACTTCCTTTTTTTTACACTATTAAATATGTAATGTTTTCTTTATTTTTTATTTTATTTATTTGAGAGAGAGAGTGAGTGAGCATGAGGGGGGAGGGGCATAGGAAGAGGGAGGGAATGAAGAAGCAGACTCCCTGTTGGTCGTGGAGCTGGATATAGGGCTCAATCCCAGGACCCCAAGGTCCTGAGCGGAAGTCAGGCACTCAACCACTCTAATGAGTGGGCTCCACTCAGGTGCCCTTGAGACTTCCTTTTTGACTCAGGAATTATTTAGAAGTATGTTATTTAGTTTCCTAGTGTTTAAAATTTTCCTTTTATCTTTCTGTCATTTCTGGTTTGATTCCACTGTGGTCATAACATGCTTTGTTTGATTTCAGTTCTTTCAAGTTTGTTGATTTGTTTTATGGCCCAAATTATTGTCTATCTTAGTGTATGTTCTATAGGCACATGCAAAGAATGTGTTGCTGTGCTACTGAGGGGAGTGTTCCGTAACTCTTGATTAGGTGCTGTTGGTTGATGATGTCGAACTCTGAGGTATCTTTACTCATTTCGACCTAGTTCTATTAATTGCTCAGAGATGCATGTTGAAGTCTCCAACTACAATTGTGGGTCTATGTATTTCTCCTTTTAGTTCTTTAGTTTTTTTCTTCACATATTTTTCAGCTTTGTTGTTTGGTGCATATCCATTTGGGATTGCTATGTTTTCTTTGTGGATTGACTCTTTTTTACATTATATAATGACCCTCTCTGTCTCTGGTAATTCTCTGCTCTGACGTTTACTTTATCTGATATTAATATAGTCACTCTTGCTTTCCTTTAATTAATGTTTGCATGATATATCTATTCCCATCCTTTTGCTTTTAACTTGCCTGTATGTTTATGTTTAAATGTTTCTTTTAGACAGCATGTATTGATTCATGTCTTTTTTTTTTTTAAACTATATTTTATTTTATTTATTTATTTTTTTTTAAAGAATTTATTTATTTATTTGTCAGAGAGAGAGTGAGAGAGAGATCACAAGTAGGCAGAGAGGCAGGCAGAGGCAGAGGGAGAAGCAGGCTCCCTGCTGAGCAAGGAGCCCGATGTGGGACTCGATCCCAGGACCCCGGGATCATGACCTGAGCCGAAGGCAGCCGCTTAACCAACTGAGCCACCCAGGCGTCCCTGATTCATGTCTTTTAATCAACTCTGCCAATCTCTGTTTTTTAATTGGTGTATTTAGGCCACTTCCCATTTAATGTAATTATTGACATGGTAAGTCTGCCATTTTATTTTTGTTTTTTGTTCTCTATTTTTCATTTATCTGTTTTATTTTCCCTGCCTTCCTGTGGGTTACGTGAAAGCTTTTTAGGATTCCATTTTGATTCATTTGTTGTTTTTGAGTGTTATCTGTTTGTATAGACTTTTTAATAATTGCTGGAGGTATTACACTTGTATAAATATAACTTATCACAGTCTACCAGTGTGCCATTTTACCTGTTGAGTGAAGTATAGAAACCTTATCTTCCTTTCCCTCTCCCATTCATAATAAAATTAATTTAGATATTATCTCTATGTACTTTTGTTTTTTTATTTTTAATTTGGTTTTTAAAAGATTTTATTTATTTAGAGAGAGAGAGAGAGTGGGAGAAGGGACAGAGGGAGAGGGAGACAGAGAATCTCAAGTAGATTCTCCACTGAGTGTGGAGCCTGAGTGGGGCTTGATCTCACGACCCTAAGATGATGACCTGAGCTGACATCAAGAGTAGGAAGCTCAGCCAGCTGAGTCATTGAGGTGGCCCCTTCTCTGTGTACATTTAGAACTGAATCAGTGTCATAATTTTTTTTTTTTAAGATTTTGTTTATTTGACAGAGAGAGATCAGAGGTAGGCAGAGAGGCAGGCAGGGAGAGGGAAGCAGGCTCCCTGCTGAGCAGAGATCCCGATGCGGGATGCGATCCCAGGACTCTGAGATCATGACCTGAGCTGAAGACAGAGGCTTTAACCCTGGGCGCCCCGACAGTGTCATAATTTTATCTTCAACCATCAAACCTATTTTAGAAAACCCAAGAGGAGAGGGAAAACCTATTGTATTTAATGATTTTTTTGCTATCCATGTTGTTTTTGTCTTTCTGATGTTCCAAACTTCCTTTTGTATTGTTTCCTTTATGTTTGAAGACCTTTTACAGCCATTCCTTTTTTTTTTTTTTTTTTTTTTGGAGAGAGAGCTCATGAGGCAGGGAAGGGCAGAGGGAGAGGGAGAGAATCCCAAGCAGACTCTGTGCTGAGTGCAGAGCCTGTGGTAGGATGCTGAGCCCACACAGGACTGGATCCCAGAACCCCAAGATCATGGCCTGAGCCAAAATCAAGAGCTAGCTGCTTAACCGACTGAGCCATCCAGACGTCCCACTTTTTTTTTAAAGATTTTATTTATTTATTTGATAGAGAGAGAGATCACAAGTAGGCAGAGAGGCAGGCAGAGAGAGAGGGGGAAGCAGGCTTCCTGCTGAGCAGAGAGCCCGATGCGGGGCTCGATCCCAGGACCCCGAGATCATGACCTGAGCCAAAGGGATGCTTAACCGACTGAGCCACCCAGGCACCCCAAGAGTCGGACACTTAACTGACTGAGCCACAGACTTCCCTACAGCCATTCTTTTAGTGTAGCTATATTGGTAAGAAATTCTCTTAGTTTTCCTTTACCTGAGAACATCTTGATTTCCCTTCTCATTCCTGAAGATTTTTTGGTCATAGGATTGTTGATTAAGAGGTCTTTTTCAGTCCTTGAAACTAGTGTGCCATTTTCTCCTGGCCTTCCTGGTTTCTGATGAAAAATCTGCTTTTTATTCAGAGTGTTTTCCCCTTATAAGTAAGATGTCTTTTTTTTTTTCTCTGACTTGAAAAGATTTTTTTCTTTGTCTTTAGTTATCAGAAGTTTAATTATGATGTGTCTTGGCATGATTTGGGGGTCCATCCTGTTTGGAATTTGCTCAACTCCTTGAATCTGTGGGTTTATGTCTTTTATAAAATCCGGAAAGTTTTCAGCCTTATTTCTTTGAGTACTTTTGCAAGTTGCCCTCTTTCTCCTGTCCACCTGGAATTCTGATAACATGTATGGGTGAGGTGACTTCTCATAGGCTTCCATCTACCCTAGTTGTCTGTGCTCTTTCAATTAGAATGCCTGGGTCCTACAATAAACCAGACTTGATGATCTTCATTAGCTAATAATAACCCCTTTATTTTGGCTGAGGGATGCCCCAGCTTTCCCTAACTGCCTCCAGGTATGGAGAGATGTTTTAGCCAAAGTGCCCGTCTGTGTCCTGGGGAAAAAGAGTTGGCAGCCACTCTGGCTATTTTGAAATCATTTCCTCTTCTTTCTTGTGTAATGTTCTCTTGACCTAGATGTCATGGAGTACTCGTATGCATTCAGAAAATACCTGTGTAAAGGAGTGTGGCAGACAGCAGTCCACAGGGAGTTAGCAGAAGGGGCAATGTCTCCTGGAACATGAATAACCGAGAGGCAGGTGCCACGGGAGGCCCTGTGATGCTGAGGGAGCTCGGGGAGGGGAGGGCATGTTTCCCACTGGAGGTAGGGAAGCGTCATGGAAGATATGGCATTTCAGTGTGAACTCTTGAGGGCCTTGTGGATACCCCATGTGAAAATGGGAAGAAAGGACATTTAGGGCGAACGGTGAAAGCAAAGTCTCTGAGGTGGAAAGGTCTGGGATGTATTGGACCGGGGCAATGAGGAGCAGTAACAGAAGTGAGTTGACCCAGGCTCTGGAGGGCCTGAAATGTCCCCACTAAGGATCTAACTTGTATTTGGTAGGAATTAAGTGTTTTTGTAAAGGCAGCTACATTGCTAGGATGGTGAAGCCTGAAGGGCCATGTGGGAGTGCCCTCCATCTGTCCCAAATTTGGGTTCATTTCCAGAAGTGGGAGGAGGCTAATATTTGAGTACCTCTCTCTTATGTGGCAGAGAACAACCTCCATACACTTTCAGTTAATTTTCAACAAACCTCCCCTAGTAGTGCTGGAGGGTAGCGTTGCCATTTTATAACAAGAACACTGAGAATTAAGTATCTGACCACAGAGACTGATTTCTTCTCTCCCAAGTTCTCTTCCCTGCCTAGAGAATCTTCTCCCAGCTCCCTTCGTGGGGCACATTCTTTCTTCCTCCTTTCCTTCCGCCAGACATTTGGAATGTTAGGAGGGTTCCTTAGAACCTGTTAAAGGTAAGATGACATTCATACTCCTGGACCTCAAGGTCACTTTGGTCCTTGGGGAGCTCAGCACTCATCTTCCCATCATTGCCTGGGGGAAGCATATACTTCCTTTTCATGCTCTCATGGTATCAAAGCTGGAAGGAACCTTAAAGATACTTAGTCCAACTCCTTATTTTTCTGGTGTAATAGAGGCCCAGGATGGCTACATCTCCCAGCCCGCTCTATACAGAACACAGGTGATTGGCAGGGTTGGGTCCTCTCTGCCTTGCTGGCCCTCTCTTTAATGTTGTTACCTCCCCAGATCTCCAGCGCCTGCTTTTTCCTTTTACCATGTGATTTCCCTCTCCATGTGTTCTATTTGCTGCACAGTTTGTTTTGTAAACCTTCTTTGAGTTAGGCAAGAAGACCTGCTTCTTCCTTTGAAATTAGGCTCATTTGTAGATAGATACCTATTTTTTGTGTTCTCACATTTGGATAATTTCCAGATACCTTATAAAAGCAGGGGCTTGGGGGCGCCTGGGTGGTGCAGTTGATTAAGTCTCTGACTCTTGGTTTCGTCTCAGGTCGTGATCAGCCCACATTGGGCTCTGTGCTTAGTGCTGAGTTTGCTCAACTTCCTCTCTCCCTTTCCCTCTGTCCCCCAACTCTCTCTCTCTCTCTTGAATAAATAAGTAAATCTTTAAAAAAAGGAGGGCGAGGGTTCGGATTCAGCTTCTGTCCCATAGTTTGGTTCAGGAAGGGTATCTTAGGCTTGTAAAATGCATCGGTAGCTTCCTGGCTGGCTGTCAGGTGCGGGAACCCTGGATTGGGGATGCCTTCTTCAAGGCTGGGGAAATGGGAGTGCGTGCAGTGTGCTGTAATCTGAGGACTAGGGTGGCTTAGCCCCTCTGGAGCTCCGTGGAGCAGCGTGCCGTGCGGTCTCTGGCATGTTATAAAGAGCACTGTCAGAGGCCCCAGGGACATCCTGCCACCCAGGAGTGACTGCTCTTAGGCAAGCTAATGTCCCCTCTCCAGACCTCGGCTTTTCTGTCCAGTGGTGATAATAAGGCCCACTCCATGGGGCTGCCAAAAGCGTCCCTGGGCCAGTCCTGGACTGTGAAGGTAAGGGGTTTTGTTGCTGTCATTGTCATTATTAGGGCAGCGTGGACATTCTCAGGCTGACTCTACAGAGTGAACTGACAGGAGATGAACTTGAACACTTAGCCCAGAAGGTAGGGAGGTGTCTGGTGGGGGGAGGTCTCTCCCTCAGCCAGTTCTCCTTCCTTGCTGCTGATTTCCCACGCCAGTGCTGCCGGGAACCGTCTCTGCTGCCCCTCGGGATCACCTCCTTTCAGACACACCAGCTGACCGTGGCATTGTGCACGGCTTCGGGGGGCGGGGAGACCCCACTAAAAGTGAAACTAACCTTCAATTTCTGCTAATTTTCCCTGTCCGGTGTTGCTGCTGTGTGGCTTCTGGTAGAGGTTCTGAAGTGAATTCTGTAGGGGAAATCAGACTAACCCTTTACATCTTCTGAGGAGCAGGTATTCTGCATTGGGCAAGGGGCAGAAGTTCTGGGCTTGTCATGATTTCGGAGCCATTTTTCTCTCTCTCTTTCTGGCAGGCGGGCAGGAAGACCTATGCCATGGTGTCCGGCCGCTCGACCAGTCATTCCCTGGCCTCAGAACTGGTGGAGTCTAATGACGGACATGAGGAGATCATTAAGGTAAGCTTAGTTCATCTCCACTCTTTCTCTCTCCCCTCTCTCTCCTCACAGGCCTGTGAGAGGGAGCCACTGACTTTGCCACAGGGTTTGACTAGGAGGAACCAGACCTGTAATGCTAGTTCCTGGGTATTTTCCTGGGAAGATCTTAATTAGCACCAGGAGACCACAGTCCGTGTGTGGTGACTTTGGTGCAACCCAGCCCCAGGCATGAGGATGGATGAGACGACCTTTCTAGGTGCCTATCCCACTCTCCATATTTAGCTGCTGGAGGTTGTGAAGATAAGTGGGAGGTGCGTTTAGGGAACTTACTTTTTTTTTTTTAATAAAACAATTTTTGTTACTTCTTTTTAAAAAACAGCTCTTTGAGATATAATTCACATGCCATACAGTCGATTCAGTTAAAGTATACAATTCAGGTTTTTAGTATGTTCACAGAATTGTGCAGTCATCACCACTCTTAATTCCAGAACATTTTCGGTCACTCCTTCCTGCTTCTGGCAATCACCAATCTATTTTCTCTGTCTCTGCGGATTTGCCTCTTCAAGATAGCTCACATCAATGGAATCCTAGAACATGTGGCCTTCTTTCACTTAGCATAATAGTCTCAAGATACAGTCATGTTGTAACATATGCCAGTACTTAATCTTTTTCATGGTTAAATAATATTCCCCTGAATGGATATATCACATTTTGTTACCCACTCATCAGTTGATGAACATTTGGGTTATTTCCACTGTCTGGCTATTGTGAATAATGCTACTATGAATATTTAAGAGTAGGTTTTTATGTGAAGATGTTTTTGGTTTTTTTGGTACACACCTAGGAGTGGGATTGCTAGGTCATTTGGTAACTCTGTATTTAATCTTTTGAGGAACTACTAGACTTTTTCTCAAAACATTTGTTCCATTTTGTACTCCCACCAGCAAGGTAGGAGGGTTCCAGTTTCTTTATATCCTTACCGACACTTGGTATTATCTGTCTTTTTGATTATAGCCATCCTGTTGCATGTGAAGTCATATCTTGTGGTTTTCATTTGCGTTTCCCTAATGACATGCTTCCATATGCTTATTGCCTATTTGTGTATCTTCTTCAGAGAAATA
>CM052900.1:72297878-72321986 GCA_028534135.1 Potos flavus | reverse complement strand
CCCTCTCCCCTCCAGCAACCCTCAATTTGTTTCCTGAGATTAGGAGTCTCTTATGGTTTGTCTCCCTCTCTGGTTTCATTTTGTTTCATTTTTCCCTCCCTTCCCCTCCAATCCTCTGTCTTGTTTCTCAAATTCCTCATATCAGTGAGATCATATGATAATTATCTTTCTCTGACTGACTTACTTCACTTAGCATGATACCCTCTAGTTCCATCCACATTGTTGCAAATGGCAAGATTTCATTTTTTGATGGCTGCATAGTATTCCATTGTGTACTACATCGTCTTTATCCATTCATCTGAAAAACCACAGTTTGAAATGCAAATATGTATTACAATATGTATCTATATAGCATTTCTTTCTGTTTGTTTCTTTTGTTTGGGTGGGGTTTTTTGTTTTGTTTTGTTGGATTGTTTTTTCTGGCGCTGGAGTGCAGGGCTGAATCAGATCTACCCATCCATTCAGGGCATATTATCATCTCTGGTCTCATAAAAAACCTTTTACTTTTTTTTTTTTTTTTTTTTGACTCTGCCCTCCCCAGCCAAAAAGTATACATTCTAATATATTCAATGTATGATTTAGATATGCCTGTGTTTTCAATTTTCATAATGAATTTTGTTTTCCTTTTTACCCAACACCATGTTCTTAGGATCTTTCCACACTGCTGTGCTTAAATCTAGTGTGTTTCCGGGCGCCTGGGTGGCTCAGTTGGTTAAGTGACTGCCTTTGGCTCAGGTCATGATCCTGGAGTCCCAGGATAGAGTCCCGCATCGGGCTCCCAGCTCCACGGGGAGTCTGCTTCTCCTTCTGACCTTCTCCCTTCTCATGCTCTCTCTCACTCTCTCTCTCTCTCAAATAAATAAATAAAATCTTTTAAAAAATTAAAATTTAAAAAAAATTAAAAATTAAAAAAAAAATCTAGTGTGTTTCTAACTCCTACATGCAGAGTTTTGTAACTACCTTTTTTCTCTTCATATTAAACCATGAACATTTTCCATGTCATTAAGTAGTCTTATAAGAACATTGACTGAAATAAGCACATAGTAGTTTGCTCCAGGAGGGTTTTCAATCATTCTCACCCTCCATCAGCTTAAGTACAGATCGAGGGGAGTGGACTGGATAACTTCTTGATGGCTAGAGTTTTTGGCATGTTGTGATTCTAGCTGCTCACTCTAGATGTGCAATTTGAATTTTTTCCCTTCCCCTGACAGCATATTTGGCAAACGTGCTTCTGGCAACAGGTTATAACACCTGGTACTATTTGTTCAGTTTTTTCTTCTCATGAGCTCTAAGCCCTGCGGGATATTATCTTATTTTTGAGGCAGCCTGTGAGGCAGGACATGGGAAGGCATCTTCTCACTGCCTCACGAAGGCCCACTGGACTCAGTGATCATGCAGCGACTGGGACCCTGTGGCCCGCCTCCCAGTTGAAAGCTCTGTGCTTCTTCCTAAAGTGCAAGACAGGGAAAGATTTTTCTTGTCAGACTCACTGGGAGCGGGTACCTGAGGGCAAGACCCCACATGCCAGTGCAGCGCTAACCACCAACCCACGACTGGGTGTGTCTGGGGAGAGACTCATGGTAACCTCGATGAAGAATCGAATCTGATTCCTCGTAGTGGTTGGGTGCTTTTGCTCTGAACCTGCCTGTCCATCAGTAACCCTCTGTATGGTGGTCTCTGCGCTCGCTGCAGAGAAGACCAAAACGTATGCCTTTGGGGTGCACCCCTTGTGGTGGGTGTGGCCCAGTCCCTGCCTTGGGGTGCTGTAGTCTAAAGGGGAACACGGTCTCCGCTCTCACAGAACTCTAGTCTGTGACTACAGGTGAGGACAGCGTCAGCCTACCTGTTAATCCGTTGATACCTGTATAAGAGTGACCGGGCGTGCCCTAAAATCATCAGGTGAGTTGAGGCTAGTTGAGTTCCTCAGGATATGAAGAAAGAGTGTTTTCGCGTGAATAACTCACAGCTCCTGGGTGCCCAAGACCGACTCCCCCCCTGAGTGATGTGAGGGTGGTCTGGACAGGAGGGCCCGCGTGTGTGTTGCGGGGGACCTCCTCTTACCCAAACACGGTGCCTTCACCTTCTCTTCCCTGCTCTGACTGTAGGTAGACGCCTACATAAGCGAAGATGCCGAGAGCTTGAGGAAGACCGTACGGGACCTGCTCGTCAAGCTGCGGGAGGCTGAGCGGCAGCACCAGTCAGACCGTGTGGCTTTTGAGGTGAGATTCGGGATTCGAGGAGAAAGTGCCCCAAGGCTTGGGCTGTTAGATGTAGGGGCCAGTGACTTGGCATGGACTTTGTGTCTTTCTGGCCGTGTGCCAGCAGCTGGAGAGGCCAGGCTTTGAGGCCTGGGCACTTTCCTGTCTGCTTTTTGCATTCCTGAGCATTTATAGTTTTTGCTGTTCAAGGCTAGCCCATGGTTTAAAGGTTGGCACCTGGTTCTCTGCTGAAGTTGAGTGGTAGTGCTGGTCTGGGATAGCGGGTAACTCAGGGGCCGTTACTCTTACCACAGTAAGAATTACTGGGCTCTAGGCAGCACGCAGGCAGGGACTGTTGCTGTCAAAGTCATCCTGCATCCCCATGACTGGAGTAACGCCAGACATGAGGTGAGTACCACTTAAGTGTGGACTGGATGAGTGAGTGGAACAGTGTGGCTGTAGAAAGATCTGTGCCCATCGAGTCAGAGGACTTGAAGTCAAGTCTTGATTTTATTTGCAGAGCTTTGTGATCTGGGATGAGTATTTCAGTTATTGTTCCAAAAGTAATACGAAATTATTATGGAAGATTAAAAAAGTACAAAAGTCTGCGGAGAGTGAAAGCCCCCCATGATTAAAAAGTGTGTGAGGTCTGCCGTACTTTCCAGAAAATTCTTTGAGTATAAAATGAGGTACAGTGGGAAGACACTAGGCTTCTGTGTGAGATTAACCATCTGTTATCCGTTATTGTTTATCCACATGTAAAGAATTTCTGTGTCATAAATATGTAATGATAGGATGTGCCCTGCCCAGGCATGCTAGGAGCTGGTGGTAGGAAGAAGACTGAATGCTTCTCTTCCATGGGAATTTTTGAGAGGGATATTGAGGGGGAGGAAGAAGGCACAGGGATAGTCAATTGCCTTTAGAGATGATCAATTATTTGAGCAAGTAATTTAACCTAAGTATCAGTTCCAAATTATGTAAAAATGGGTCATTTTAAGTATACCTTACAAGTGTGGTCTGTGCATTGAGTGAGGTAGGATATGTAAGTATATTTATTACTCTGAAGGATTTTAGAAATATAAGATACCCTGTATTTTTCTTAGTGATCAATTTAGTTAAGTGGCTTTTGCTATCCTAAATAGTTTGGACTTTGCATGATACTGCGATGAGTTTGGTCTCGGAACAAAGTAGCTGTGCAGTAAAGGAGTTTGCCACATCTGTTTCAGATCCCACAATTGGGATAATTGGGTTGACGATGGATCATTTTGGTGACCTACCTTCTTGGTACACACCAGGAGGAAGGGGAGGCTGAGGCTGTGCACTGACCAGACTGTGAATTTTGGAAAGAATTTTTTTTTTTAAGATTTTATTTATTTATTTAACAGGGAGAGACACAGCGAGAGAGAGAACACAGGCAAGGGGAGTGGGAGAGGGAGAAGCAGGCTTCCCACCTAGCAGGGAGCCCCATTCAGGGCTCGATCCCAGGACTCTGGGATCATGACCTGAGCCGAAGGGAGATGCTTACACGACTGAGCCACCCAGGTGCCCCTGGAGAGAAATTTCTAACACTGAGGGGCGTTATGAAGCACTTGTTGGTTTGGGCCATCCGTGGGGGGAGTCTGCTAGCTCTGGGTCTCAGTGCTTGAACAGAAGGGTCCAGAGTGAAAGCCTAATGCCAGAAGGTCCCTGACTGCTGTAGCCACCCGCCCCCAGTTTCCCAGAAGGGGCTGGCCTTGGTAAGTAGCCCCCGCCTGCAGTCAGAGGTGCTGTTTCCACTGTTGGGGTAGGTTGGCACACCCTCTCAGGATTAAGAGGCTCCTTCAGGGCATTGCTGACTGGAGCAACAGGGACAGATAGGGCAGAGGAGTATTTTTTTTTTCCTTTGTGATCCCACAGCAGAGTGTGAGGATCAGCCCATGGCCCGTTAACGTTGTGCTCTGAGGACACACCAACCTGCGTGCAGTGTTAGGTACAGAAATGAGAGGTTTTGTTTTTATGTTCCTGTCCGTGGGGCTGGCCTGTTCCAGGCTAAAAAGGGACCTTTGGAGGCTTTTCTCAGTCTTTGCTAGTGAATGAACCTCTCTGATCTACTTTTCTAAAAAAGGGGTAGCAAGGGCAAGATTGTCAATTACCATGAAAACAACCTGCCAGTGAGCATGGGTTTTCAGTTCCGCCTGCAGCAGCCTGCTGTCAGGAAAGGTTGGCGGAGAGTCGGCTCTGCACGGGGCTGGTGTACAGCATGGACGTGTCCCATCACACGTCATCCTGGGCTTTGCTTTTTCTTCCCTGTCTGACTTTGGGAGGAGTCAGACAAACCGGCGACTTTAGTGTTCTGTTTTCCCAGGGCTATATGGACTTTTGAGAGGTTACGTGGATTCTTCTGTAGCAACTGACGAGGGAGTCAGTGTGGGGTAGCTGGGAAGAATTGAGATGGATGATGAAGTCACTGTGTTCTAGCATTGGCTCTGTTATTCCCTAGCTGTGTGCCTTGGGTAGATCAGTTGACCTTGAGTTGCAAAAGGAGAGGATTAGACTAGATGAATGCCAATTCCACTTATGACGTTAGCAAGCGGTAACTGCGTGCTAGGTACTGGGCTGAGCTCTGGAAATGTAATGGTACTCAAGGTCCCTGCTGATGGCCCACTGGGGCATGCGCACAAGTGACTGGGCTATAAGATGGAAGGCCACACAATGGAAGGACTCCTCACCGGGCATGGAGGCTTGTGGAAGAAAGGGTATCTAAGCCGAGACCTGAAGTTGGCATGCAGGAGAAAGGGAGGGAGGTTCTTCCTTAATTTTTCATTCTAAAATTCTGCTTCCATCCCTCCCAATTTGGCTGTCGTCTTGAAAATGGAGCAATTCTTCCTGGTGCTTAGTTGCCCTTCCAGATGCCATTTTGGCCTTTATATGCAGGCTGTGGTATTGCTTGATGTGAGGGAGAGGAAGAGTGGGAACACAGAAGGAAGGACGTGGAGATGTGCTTCCCCGGATTCTTTGTGCTTGAGTTTGTAGGAAAGCCACAGCCTTGGGTTAAGCTCGCGTGGCACTGGCCGACTGGGGGAGGGGGGGAAGTTGATGAAGTCCACCATCTGGAAGGTGCTAATGGGTTCCCGATGTCACTCTAAAGTAGAGCTGTATCAGGGGGCCTGGGTGGTGCAGTCCTTTAAGTGTCTGACTTGATTTCAGCTTAGGTCGTGATCTCAGGGTCGTGAGATCGAGCCTCGTGTCCAGCTCTGCACTCTGTGCAATGTCTGCTTAGGACTTTCTCTCCCTCACCTTCTGCCCCTCCCCCTCCCCCCACCCCTCATACGCTCTCTTAAATAAATAAATAAATCTTTAAAAGGTTTTTTTAAATAGATAACCATTCTTTTTTATTTATTTTTTTAAAGATTTTTCATTTATTTATTTATGAGAGAGAGAGTGTGGAGCAGGAGTATGAGAGGGGAGAAGGTCAGAGTGAGAAGCAGACTCCCCGCAGAGCTGGGAGCCCGATGCAGGGCTCGATCCCCAGAGTTCGAAGGCAGTCACTTAACCAACTGAGCCACCCAGGCGCCCTTTAAAAGTTTTTTTAAAAATAAAGTAGAGCTTGATCAACTACGTGTCAGTGAACCCTAGAAATGGAGATACCTGCTGGTTTCCCAGGTTATCCTAGAACCGTGAATGGGAAAGAGAGGGGTGCCTCCCTTACCCCATCACTGTGCCCTGGGTCCTGGGTTCTCTCCTAAAGTTTTTATCCACGTTTGCTCTTTCTCCTCCATCCCCTTCACCCATCCACATCCTGTCTTAGGTCACACTCAGCCGGTACCAGAGAGAAGCAGAACAGAGTCAAGTGGCCCTTCAGAGAGCGGAGGAGCGAGTGGAGCAGAAGGAGGCCGATGTCGGAGAGCTCCAGAAGCGCCTGCTCGGCATGCAGGCGGTAATAGTTGGGAGTCCTGTCTTCAGGGCCTAACTCCTGGGCTGGGGGCTGGACGGGGGTAGGAAGGGGGATGGTCCTGGGATTGACTGAGACCGCTGTAGTCTGCTCTTCTGAGCAGCAGCAGTAAAACACACTTCACGGCTTCCTCAGTGAATACCTTCGAGAAGCTTTTAGTCTTTAAGGAACAAGAGGTCTTTCTCTCTGCTAAGCTCAGCCCTTGCTAACTAGAGTTGAACCCATTTCCATTTCAGTTGGGTTCTTGTAGAGCTGCCCTTTATGGGCTTTTGAAGTGTGCTGAAAGAAAAGAAAAGAAAAGAAAAGAAAAGAAAAAAAGATGGGACTGCTCTTAAGGAGCCACTGGGCCTGGTTTCCCAGGGCCCGGCAGCCATAGCTGGCGGGTGGGCCTGGATAACGCAGGACCAAGCTCTCCGTCCAGGTAGCTGGTTGAGGCTGGGAAGTTTCTGTGTGCTGAGGGTGGGAAGGGTTATCCCTGACAGGGGAGGGCGCCCCAGCAAACCAGCTTGGCCTGCTGCTTTTTGGCAGCTGTCCCAGGCCCAATAGGGGCTGAGCCCCACCCCTCAGGCCCCTTTCACCCCAAACACAGAAACCATTGCCACCTCCTTATTCCTAGATTTTCTTCCCTTCGGCCCATCCAGGAGCATCAGGCCTTACTGGCGAAGGTCAGGGAAGGGGAAACAGCCCTGGAGGAACTCCGGAGCAAGAACACTGACTGTCAAACAGAACGAGAGAAGTAAGGGCCCATGTTCCCCGGGAAGTTGGGGTGCAGGGAGGGGAGGGCGGGCCATGCAGCCTGCAGCTCCATGGTGGCTGGGACTGGGGAGGAAGCTGGTGCTGATGTCAGATCTTCCAGCTCTGACTCACAGTGTGGCTGCTCTGGGTGGGGCCCCGCCCAGGGAGATACTGTTTGGGAGGCTGCCATTTTGGGGGAGTTCATTTTCCAAGGAGTAGGAGCCTCCTCTTTAGTAGGAGCCTAAAGAAAAGGCTCGCCTGGCGTTAGGTCAAGTGAGAGCCGGTGAAGTTCCTACCGTTCTGGCACATTATTCCATAGGCTGTCACACGGGACGTGTGCGTATTGCGCCATAGTTTCCTCCCCCAAAACAAAGGCTGACTATAAATTATTTGAGGGTAAATCAAATAACTTCCTTACAAGTCATGCTTCAAAAAATACAATGAGCAGTTTCATGAAGAGAATCGGAACTTCCTGTCCCTTGAAGCTGCTCCAGCTGAGACCCAGCTGTTGGCAGTGGGATGCAAGGGGTCCCTGGGATCCTTTCCGCTCCAAGGTGTTCACAGATTCCCTCTGATCAGAGATCCCAGGCCCTACCAGTGAAACCTACACAGCAAAGAGTAGGCCATTTTGGACCTTTAAGAATTTGGAAATTTTTTATGCTGTTGGCAATTAGTAAATAAGACCTCAAATGGTAAATCAAAGTTAACATCAGCATTTTGAGCCTGCTCTCCATGGTGTGAGTTGGATTTTTTTAACAGATGTCACCTGGAGGGCCTTTTTTTTTTTAAAGATTTTATTTATTTATTTGACAGAGATAGAGCAGGAGAGAACGGCACAAGCAGGGGGAGCAGCGGAGGGAGAGGGAGAAGCAGTCTTCCCCACCGAGCAGGGAGCCTGATGCGGGACTCGATCCCATGGTCCTGGGATCATGACCTGAGCCAAAGGCAGATAGATGCTTAACCAACTGAGACACCTAGGTGCCCCAACAGACACGATCCTTGCCCCCTTGGACCTCACAGTCGGTGTGGAGTATCTTCTCTCCTTTGGGATGACCTCAATCTAGGCATGGGAAATGCAGACGTTTTATTGTAGCCTCCTTTTGGGTTCAACGTCATCACGGAATTGTTGTGTTGTTTGTTTTTTTTTTAAAGATTTTATTTATTTATTTGACAGAGGTCATGAGTAGGCACAGAGGCAGGCAGAAGGAGGGGGAAGCAGGCTTCCTGTTGAGCAGAGAGCCCGATGCGGGGCCTCAATCCCAGGACCCTGAGATCATGACCTGAGCCGAAGGCAGAGGCTTTAACCCACTGAGCCACCCAGGCGCCCCATCACGGAATTGTTTTAAATTACTCAGCACTCCTTCTTTCCCAGCAGTGGTGCTTATGGGCAGGTGACTGAGAGGAAATAGCAGGAGAAACAGAAAAGACTCAGATAATCCAAAACGGGGGCTTGGGAATGGCACATGATGGCTATGCACCATAAACATTAGTTTTCTAAATAAAAGGAGACTGGGCAGTAGGATGCAGGAGAGCTGAGGGTGGACTCTCAGACTGTGTGAGGTTTAGGGAGGATGTCGGGGCTCAGAGTGCATTGTACCCTGCCCCCACCCCCACTAGGAGCCCTGCCCTCCTGCTTCCCCAGGTGGGAGCGGAGAGAGATGGGCGCCAGCGGTCTGAACTCCTGCACACCCTGCCTGGTCGCCAGACCTCTGTGGATCTTGGCCCAGTTTAGAAGATGCAAAGAATATAGCAGTATCCAGGAATCAGGAGACTTAGGAACACACTTGTGTAAAGAGGCTTTAAGGACCCTTGAATCTTATCTCCCTCTTGACATGGAGTCCTTTCCAGCAGCTCGATGGCGTTGGGTATCATACTCCCACCTTCCCACTTGAGTCTTTCCAGGAATGAGGAGTTCGTCACATGTTCAAGGAGGCAGTGCACGTTCTGACAGCTTGAATTCTGACAAAGTCTGTCCTGTGTTAGCATGAGGACTGCTTTCCTGGACATCTACCTCTTGGTTCTAGTTGTATCTTCTAGAACTTTCCAGAATAACTTATCCATTCTTACCTCTCCGAGCGGCAGTTTCCTTGTTCAGACTAGCTGATCTCTAGTGAGGCTTCCACCATGCTATTCCAAGGTGTCCTGAGCACCATCTCCTCGCGGCAGACCACTGGGGCGTCAGGCAGAGGGGATCGCTTTCATGGACACCCGCCAGCCCAAGGTTCTTCCTGTGACTGGGTAGAGAAGGGCATCTTTTCCCCCTCACCTCAGCTTTCTGGTCTTAATGCCCAGGGCTGCCAACCTGGAAAAGGAAGTGGCCGGGTTACGGGAGAAGATCCACCACTTGGATGACATGCTGAAGAGCCAGCAGCGGAAAGTGCGCCAAATGATAGAGCAGGTAAGCAGCGCCCGCGTCACCCCAAGCCACTTGCCCTCTCGGGAAGTCGCCACATGGGGCCTGGCCCTGTTTGCCTGTCAAGTCCTTGCCTTTGCCATTCATGCTCCTGGGGAGCTTGGCTTATTGGCTTGTAGTCCTTATATTAAAACATTTATGGGGCACGCGGGTGGCTCAGTCGGTTACGCGTCTGCCGTCAGCTCAGGTCATGATTCCAGGGTCCTGGGATCAAGTCCCACGTTGGGCTCCCTTCTCTGCAGGGAGTCTGCTTCTCTCTCTGTCCCTGCCCCCGCCCCCGACTCATTCTCTCAATTTTTCTTGCTCTCGTGCGCTCTCTCTCAAATAAATAAAAATTCAAAAACAAACAAAAAAACAAAGAAAACCCATTTATGGCTACCAGTTACTAGGTTTGAGTGACTGGGATTTGCTTTTCCCCCATCTTGCGCCTATGGCTTTAGTCATTTGCCTTCTGCTTTCCGGTAGGAAAGGAAGGAAAAAGTCTCATACGTTGAAGAGCACTGGTAAGTGAATAATGTAGTCACAATAAACTCACTTATCTGTGTGCAGATTATCAACCTTTGAACCTCACCGCAGATTTTCTGCCTTCCCCCACCTGAGCTTCAGGGTAACATACTCAGGATATTGCATTTTGCAGAATGGTCTTGAAAACTTAGACCCCCCTAACTGGGAGGGCATATTTGCTGCCTGTCAGATAGGATTTTTCTGTTTGGTTCCCTGCTGTTTCCCGGTGTCTAGAACAGGGCCTGTCACGTAGTAAGCACTCAACAAACCTTTTTCTTTCTTTCTTTCTTTCTTTCTTTCTTTCTTTCTTTCTTTCTTTCTTTCTTTCTTTCTTTCTTTCTTTCTTTCTTTCTTTCTTTCTTTTTCTTTCTTTCTTTCTTTCTTTCCTTCCTTCCTTCCTTCCTTCCTTCCTTCCTTCCTTCCTTCCTTCCTTCCTTCCTTCCTTCTCTCTTTCTCTCTTTCTCTCTTTCTCTCTCTCTCTCTCTCTTTCTCTCTTTCTCTCTCTCTTTCTCTCTTTCTTTCTCCCTTCCTCCCTTCCTCCCTTTCTTTTTAGATTTTATATGAGAGAGAGAGAACACAAGTGGAGGGGAGGGACAGAGGGAGAGGGCGAAGCAGGCTCCCCGCTGAGAAGGGAGTTTGATGCCGGGCTCGATCCCGGGATCCTGGGATCATGACCCGAGCCAAAGGCAGATGCCCAACCAACTGAGCCATCCAGGAGCCCCAACAGATATTTCTTGAATGAATGAATAATTTGTATTTCTCAACATCAAATGGAATGGGTTTTGAGCCATCCCTGATTTCAGATCATCAGGATGGTATTTCTCACTACCCCTCCCCTCACGCCTGGGATAATCCAGAGCTCAGTATTGACTGAAATGAGGCTTTTCTCGAAAAGCTAAGCAAGTCGTGTAAGAGGTGCACAAGTGTGCCTTCTGCTCCTGCTGGCTCCCTGGCAGCAGGGGGAAGTCCGACGAGCGTGTACTGAGTCATTTCAAAATGAACCCCGTTGTCTCCCACATCTTTGCAGCTCCAGAATTCAAAAGCTGTGGTCCAGTCAAAGGACAGCACCATCCAGGAGCTCAAGGAGAAAATCGCCTACCTGGAAGCAGAGGTGTGTGCACCGGGCAGCCCTGGGAAGGGAGCAGGCTCTCGAAGACAGGACCGTACATAGGGAGGGAGAGATTCTGGAGGGGTCTCCGTCTTGTCTGGATGCTGCTCGGAAGCGAGCATCTGGGATGATGGTTGACGTTCAGGTCAGTGGAGTCAGTGCTTTCTGGGACCCTTCAGGGAGTTACGGTGTTGAAACCTGTCCCCACTCTAAAGGGGCCCATCATCCCTGTGCCATGACCTTAGCAGAGGAGGTGACAGCAGAGCTGGGCTGTGAAGGGGGAGGCATTCCGTAAGAGGGGGTGTTGTCTTCTCCACGGCTAAGGTGGTGGCCTTGATCAGCTCACGAGTTCTCCTTAGTCTAATTCCCGCCTTTTCTGAGAGCTGGGGAGGACAGCAGGGAACGATCAATGTCACACACAGTTCTCGAGGGGAGGAGGCAGGATCGGGAGCTGGAGGAAGCTGGAGGATCGGGAGCTGGGCATGGTGAAGGTGAGGGGAGAGGGCACCCTGGTGGTGGCACACACGGTGGGGGTGGTTGGGACCGCAGCACAGACAGAGGTGCAGAGACCAGAACGAGCTAGTTCAATGTCGCAGCTGGCCGACTCTGACCCCGCAACCTGTATCACAGAACTTAGAGATGCATGACCGGATGGAACACCTGATAGAAAAGCAGATCAGTCACGGCCACTTTAGCACCCAGACCTGGACCAAGACCGAGAACCTGGGCAGGTGAGCTGGCGTGCCCATGGTGGGGCCCGGGTGAGGAGTAAGGGAAGAGGGACAGAGCTGCGGGAAGGCAAGCTTTAGTGCTGAGGCTAAGGACAAGGCTCTTTTAAATCCCACTTCTGCTCTCAGTGTCTAATCTGATCTGTACCCCACCTGAACCATTTTCTAACCAGGTCAGAGTAGAGCCTGGTAGCACAGCCCCAGGGAGGCCCACGAAACAGCCTCTGGACGCAGATGGACCCCCTGAAATTGTTTGCAACAATCATGAAGGTGTAGCAAGTGTGTATTTCTAAAGAGACCCTTTTGTTTTCAAGAGACTCACAAAAAGGTCCCAGACTTTGAAAAAAATCAAGAATCACAGCTAGACCCGCTTCTCAGCTGTTGAACTGCTCCCTGTGTTTCCGTCACCCCTGTCCCCCAGACAGCAGCACCGCCCCTTCTCTTCTCTTAGACGCTGCTGACAGTTACTGCTCCGAAGCCTCAGAACCAAGACCTCAGCTGGCACTGGAACCCGGGGCGGGGCGGGGGGGCAGACATGGGAGGTGGCTGCGTGCCGGGCGGGTGACAAGCAGCACTCAGTGTTTGCCACTTTCTTTCAGCGTGAGGATATCCAAGCCCCCCAGCCCTAATAAGCCCATGCCTCTTATCCGAGTGGTGGAAACATGAGCGGAAGGAGCCGGACGCTGCTGTTGTCGCTGCCTCTTGCCTGCGGAGAAGCCCGCTGCCCCTGTAGGCTGCTCGCCCCGACTTTGACTTCCTGACTGATCCCTGGCTGCACTCAGGGCTGGGGGGTCCATGTGTCCCACTGTTTCCAAGCTCCTGTCCCCTGTGTGCTGGGCGGACAGAGGACTGCAGCCCTTTGGAGGACGTTAACCTGACAGCGAGAGCCAGGGCAGTATCCTTATTCCTATAGTTACTAGTTTTCTCTGTAGCAGAGCCTCCCTTCTCTTGCAGGCTGGAGTTCAGCTGCCCCAGGATCCAGGCCCTCACTGGGTCGGGAGAGGTGGCAAGATTTCCCTCACCCGGCAAAGCTGGAGGCACCAAGGTCCGCAGCGAGGGGAGGGTGAGTGGGGGGAGTGAAGTTCCCTCCGCAAACACAGCTCAGTTCTTAGCAATGCAGTGTTTGTTTTTCCACTCGCTCTGCCCTCAGTCCCTGCTGACCCGGAGCCTCCTACAGACAGACCCAGGGCGACCCATCATGGCCTGGGGCAGACTCAGTGAGCCTCAGCTTTGACCAGCCAGCCTTGTCTTCCTGGGAGAAGGAAATGTACATTCCAGGAGTAGCTTTTAGTGGAAAGATTCTGTGGGGCCACAGGGAGTAATGTGTGACTTCTCTCTGCTGGGAAGACTCCCAGCATCTCTTAGGGTTTTCCCCTATGATGCAGTGCAAGGTACCCCTCAGTCTTCTTGACTCAAGAGCCTAAAAACTGTTTTCACTGGGATACAGCAATCTCAGTGAAACTCTCATTGTATTTATTTTGCTAAGTTATTGGTGTTTTTCTTTACATCTCATGATTGATTTAATACCAGAGTTTTACAGCCTTCTCTTGTGGTGTTCGGATTTGCTCCGTGCCGGGAAAAATATGTTCCCACTGGACTTGTTGATTTCGGAAGTAAATCTTTCTCTCTTTTCCTTCTACCTGCTTCTTTCCCTTCCTCCTTCAAACCTGATCCGAACCTCAGGGTGGCAAGCGTATTTGCCATGAGGCCTTGGGGTCTGAGTGTGTGTTGTTTGGGGGAAAGGGGTGATCAGGACTCTTTTGGGGGAGGGATTGAGTTGTTCCCCTCAGTCCTCCGCACCCTCTGCTCCACAATCCGTCTGTTTTCCTGGCTCTGAACGACCCTGACATTCATCGTGTTTTCTTTAGGGCTCTTCCTGCAGCCTCAAGGAGGAGGTAAGCGTCAGAATGTGGTACCGTAGGGCACAGAAACATTCAAAGTCAACATGGATCAAGTTTTTAGGTCCTACTTGGCTCGAAACCGGAAGCCCGAACTCTGTGCGTTTCTGTGTGCCGGGACTGGGCCGACAGACCGGGGCTATCCCGAATGCCGTGCTGGTGTTCCTCGTTCACTTTCCTCATTTGTAAAACGAGGGGGTCCAGATGATCTCCAGGGGCCCTCCCAGTTCTGATGTTTTTTCCTGTGGCATAGTCTTTGTATGGCAAACTTAATAAAATATGTTAATGTGTCTCTGAGCTGCTGGCCTGTTCCCCTGCCCCCCTGCTCCCTCCACCGCCCCACCACCCCCAACTTTTCTGGGAGGATGAGAAAACATGATTTTAGTGCCTGCTGAAGCTGGGCCCCCTGTTGTCTACATCTGGAAGGTGTGGGCCAGGCCGCCCAAATGCTAAAGGACTGTGGCATTCAGAGGAGTTAGAATGTTCTTCTGAAGCAGCTCAGCTTTGTGGGCTGGGTCTTCGTTGTAGGAGGTGGCCCCTAACTTTGACCCTGTCTGCGGTGGTGGCTTTGTGGGAGCCCTGCGCTTGGCTGGTGTGTGTCCTTCTCTGTGGTCTCTCCCACTGGTCATAGTGGAGGGCCTGGGGTTGCTTAGAGATTGACCAATCAGTGCGGGAGGAAGTGGGAGCCCCTCCAGGCCCTTTGCGGAAACGCCCGAGCACTCTGGAATGCTGACAGCAGCCGGTTAAGGGTTCCGAGTTTGGCTCTCTCTGGGCATCGTTCAATTAGTCCACTGATCTTTTTCTTTCTCTCTGCCAAGAATGTAGTTGACTGCAGAGCCCCCAGGGGCATAGCCGAGTTTACACAAATCTTTCCTAGACCAAAGAAACTAAAAAGGCAACCCCCTTTATTCCCTGGCCCCTTCCCTCTAGTTCCCCTTCCTCCTTCAGTGGGGCGCATGGAAATTTTTCTCTTAGGACTTTTCTTCCCCCTTCTGCTTGTCAGCTAATTCACACCCCAGGTTTCAGAATGCATCGGAAACCTTCCATTCCAGACCCGGTCTGTCTTCTGACAGAGGGTTCTCTTCTTTCTTTGGCAGTCTTGCTTGGCCTGGGTCTATCGAGACTCTGCTTGTTCACAGAGTATGAAGAGGGTGGAAGCAGGGTGGGGTTGCCTGTGGCGCCAAGACTTGCAAGGCTGGAAGGCAGGAGTGAGTGTACTGCCTTACAGGAAAGGGAGGCTCTCCCCCCCCGGGCCTCGAGGGCTTGGTGGGATAAGCAGAGACTCGGATTGGAGATAAAGAAGTGGTCCGGAGACTAGAACTGGGGCTGTGCAAGAATCCTGAGATCGAACAGTGCCTCTGCTGTGTATTTGCCCCTGTCTACTTGTATCACCATTGAAAGGAGCAGGGGCTTGCCCCCGAGGCTAAGGAGGGACTATGGGGAGGGAAAGCCCGGGGAAAGGGGAAGGTCGCTTATGTCTTAGCAACCTTTTCAATGGAGAGCGAGAGACTGGGAGGAGGAGATGGAGCCCAGAGCCTGAGGGAGGGCGTGGTGAGCTGCTGTTTATTGCCTGTGTTAGGTCACTGGTAAGCCAACTCTTCTGTGCTGCCTGATTATTTTGTGGAGGGAAGATTGAATCTGCCTGCCTGGGACCTTTGCCACGAAGGCCTGTTTCTTTGAGCCGGGTGCTGAGAGCTGCCCGGACACGCAGCCGTGGGCAACCAGCTTCCTGCAAACCCGGAGCATCAGCCCCAACGTGGGAAAAAGCAGCTTTGCAGGAGTAGCACTCCTCGGCTCCCGCATCCCTTCAAGTGTCCCCTTCTGCAAACAGAAAAAAGCCCGAGAGGGACATGGTATTGCAACCAAGAGGTGCATGGCAACTTTTGAAATTTTTATTTCTTTTAGTTTTTATTTAAGTTTCAGTTAATACACAGGGTAATAGTTTCAGGCATACAATTTAGTGATTCAACACTTCCACACAACACTGCGTGCTCTGCACTTCTTAATCCCCATCACTTATTTAACCCACCTCCCCACCCACGGCAACTTTTTTTAAAAAAGATTTTGTTTACTTATTTGAGAGAGAGACAATGATAGTGAGAGAGAGCATGAGTCGGGAGGAGAGGGAGAAGCAGGCTCCAGGGGCTTGATCCCAGGACCCCGGGATCATGACCTGAGCCAGAGGCAGACGCTTAACTGACTGAGCCATCCAGGTGCCCCTCGGCAATTAAAAAAAAAAACAACTAAATTTCTGGGGTGCCTGGGTGGCTCAGTTGGTTAAGCGACTGCCTTCAGCTCAGGTCATGATCCTGGAGTCCCAGGATTGAGTCCCGCATCAGGCTCCCGGCTCATCAAGGAGTCTGCTTCTCCCTCTGACTCTCCCCCCTCTCGTGCCCTCTCTCTCGTTCTCTCTCTCTCAAATAAATAAATAAAATCTTTAAAAATAAAATAAAAACTAAATTTCTAAAGCCCAAAGTTGATTTGCACATCTTCATCTCTATTTAAAAGAATCTTTCACTATGAAGTGTTCCAAGATTTACCCTGGAAAGATGCTCTTGATATGATATGGCTTAAAACAACTTAATTTGACCAAGGAAGGCAGTGTCCCTTGGGGAACGGAAGCGGCCTCTCCTCTTTAATGAGCTCTTCAGGATGTGTTGCTGTTTTCTGTGGGGCTTCTAATAATCCCCTGGGCTCCCTCCTTCCTCAGAGCCAAGCGTCACGGAGCTTGGGGCCGAGCTTGTTCAGGTTCTGACCCAACAGCAGATGTTAGCCTAGGGCCCTTGGCCTCTTTTCCCGGCTTCGATTTAGCACTCTGGCTTTACAAGGAGAAATTGTGTCCTATCTTCCCTGTCCCAGTTCTGAGCACCACGGCCTTGAAACTCAAAGTTGGAGACCTAAATAGGCCCTAGACCCTCCTTCTCCAGGCTGAGGACAAAGGAGATGTTTCTTACAGGTGAGTAATTACTAGCTCCACGAGCTCTGTGGGTTGGCAGTGAGACTGCTTCGAACTCTCACACATGTGTGGCCTTTCTCTCTTCTGCTGGAGCCTCTTGGGACATGGGACTGAGGGTGGATGGTGACAGGATAATGCAGTTCCTGACAAGGTGTTGGTCACCAAGTTGTAGACCACAGGATCTCAGACAGCTGAGGGGGAAAGAAGTCACTCATCCCCATCACTTAATCTGCTAGTTCAGTGCCATTTACCCACCTAGACCTTTCCTCCCTCTCCCCGGTATTCTGGGTACTGTGTCTGCAGGAGTTTGGGGACCCTTATACTTGTTTTATGTCTCTCTGTAATTGTGTGTGAGCTGGCCTGCTATGGAAAACATATTATTGTGGGGGGAAAAATCTGAAAAACACTGGTGTTTAGGAAAAACTCCATTTTCCACCTATGTTTCCTCTGTACTACTCCCACTTCTGACACTCCTGGTCACCGAATGGGTAGGCTTTCCCCCCATCCAAACCACTGAGGACTCCCATTGGGCGTCCTGCAATTTAACCCCACTCTGTCTGCCCGGAGACGCCTTACCTGAGAGTAAGGGCTCAGCCCACAAGACTGCTCCCCGTGTCAGATGCCAATCGCAAGGAGCGGGTCCCTGGGTTCCCACAACTTCTGTCCGACTTGGCTACAAATTGGAGGTTCCACAACCCCCTCTTTAGCTTCGATTAATTTGCTAGAGTAGATCACAGAACTCAGGGAAACACGGAAGCTTCCCAGTTTATTATAGGACATGAGAAAAGATACAGATGAACAGCCAGATGAAGAGATACTGAGGGCGAGGTCTGGGAAGGTCCCGAGTGCAGGAGCCTCTGTCCCCGTGGAGCTGGGGGCGTGTGCCACCCTCCATGTGTGCATGTGTTTGGCGGCCTGAAAGCTCTTGGAACCCCATATACTTTTGGGGGGGTTTTGGAAGGCTTTCTCAAATAGGCATGGTCAGTTATTAACTCCCATTTCCAGGCGCTCCCCTCCATGGAGAATGGGAGATGAGGCTGCAAATGCCAAGCTTCTAATCACGGCTTGAACTTTCTGGGGACCAGCCCTCGCCCAGGAGCTTGCCCAGAGTCACTTCACGAGAACAATGACGCTTCCGGTGTTCTTCTATCACTTAGGAATTCACAAAGGGTACGGGAGCCCTGTGTTAGGAACCAAGGCCAAAAACCAAATATGAGAACAAGAAATGTTCCCAATGCTCTTATCACTTAGGATATTACAAGGCTTGGGACGCCTGGGTGGCTCAGTTGGTTAGCAGCTGCCTTCGGCTCAGGTCATGATCCCGGGGTCTTGGGATCGAGTCCTGCATCGGGCTCCTTGCTCGGCGGGGAGCCTGTTTCTCCCTCTGCCTCTGCCTGCCTCTCTGCCTGTTTGTGCTCTCTCTCTCTCTCTCTCTGACAAATAAATAAATAAATAAAAGCTTAAAAAAAAAAAAAAAGGATATTACAAGGCTTTTAGGAGCTCCGTGCCAGGAACTGGGAGCTGAGACCATTATATATATTTTTTCTTTATTTCATAACTGGTCTATAGGACAGACCTTTCTCCTTGGATCTGTTGTAATCTCAGGGTCAGGAGGACAGAAATTGACTACCTTCCCAAATAACACTACCCTATTCTCTTTCTCTTTGTAAAAAGAGTCACTCTCTTCAGTGATGCGGGCAAGAGACTTTAATGCCATCTTTGACTCCTCTTTCCATTTCTTCATCCCTGTGTCAACATCCCCCAGTTCATCGACATGTCCTGATGCTTCCTTGTTTGAAAAATCCCTCAGACTCGCCTCTTATTGTGTCCACAGCCTTGTCTCAGCCAGCCTTAAAGGCTGGATCGCCTCAGAAGCCAGTGCCTGCTGGTTCCCTACCTTCTGTCTAACCTACCCCCAAGCCCATCCTCTGTACCACCATCATTCGAATCTTTCCCAAATACTCTGTTCATCCTATTCGCTGAAGGTTCATCCTTCTGCCAGGATTAAAAAAGGCTGATGGGAAACAGGACAGTCTCCAAAGATGAAAATCTATCCTGCAGGAGGAGGGGCAGGTTTACTGCATCTGGCTCCAGAGGGCAGAACTCAGGTCTGTGGGTGGCTTTGGTGGGAGACAGCCAAGAAACAAAAGAATGCATTGACAAGGAGGGAGTCGATTGGACTGCCATGTCCAGTTGGCAAGTTTCCCTGCAGACACCTGTAATAGCCCAATTTGAAAACACCCTGAAATATAAAAGACTGAGAAATTGGGGCACCTCTGTGGCGCAGTTGGTTCAGCATCGGACTCTTGGCTTCGGCTCAGGTCATGATCTCAGGGTTATGGGATCAAGCCCCGCAGCGGGCTCCGCACTCAGCAGGGAGCCTGCTTGAGTTTCTCTCTCCCTTTCTCTCTGCCCCCTGCCCCATGCTCACTCGCTTTCAAATAAATAAATAAATCTTTAAAAGGATACCTAGCAATTGCCTTTATTGGAAATGTCAGTGAGCCATGTGAAGACAATGACCAAATTTTGTTGAGAAATATGGGAAAAGTCAATGAAGGAAAACTCCCCTGGCTGGCAAAGTTACAATTGTAAAGATGTCAGTTCTTTCTTAATTTATTTCAGGCTTCGTGTAATTACAGTGAAAATCCCAATAGAGTCCTTTTAGAATTGGATATAATTATTTTAAAATTTATCTGGAAGAATAAACAGGTGAGATGGCAAAGAATATGTTGAAGACACAGCTTAATTGGGATGAGTATTGGCCTTCACAGATAGTAAAACATTATATAGCTTATACATCAATTTAACAGACTGGCTAGGCAAAAATAGACCCCATTTTATATAAGCCTTTAAAAAGAACAATGGATGGACGCCTGGGTGGCTCAGTCTGTTGAGCGTCTGCCTTTAGCTCCGGTCATGATCACAGGGTCCTGGGATCCAGCCCCACGTCGAGCTCCCTGCTCAGCCTGCCTCTCCCTCTGCCCCCTCTGCCTGCTCTGCCTTCCCCTCCCTCTGCTGTGCTCTCTCTCTCTCTCTCTGACAAATAAATAGATAAAATCTTTTTAAAAAATTAAAAGAACAATGGGGAGAAAGGCATTTGGACAGTTGGTTAAAATTTGGGGCATGGGGGCGGGTAGAGGACTCTATCCTTAAATAGTACAACTAAATAAATTCCAGGTAAATGAAACATTGCAAGTTGACTAGACAAAAATATAATTTAATAACTCTGAGAGTAGATCCATTTAGAATTTTAGTCCTCAAGGTCATGAAAGTATATGTCAATTATACCTCAATAAAAAAATTTTAATTCACAAAAATGTGATTTCTGAATTAAACTAAAGGCCAAAAGAATGAGGAATTCTTAGTGACAAAGATGATGAGAAAATGTCACATTTTTACTGATAAGCTCAAACAAATCGATCAAAATACTAAGATCCCCTTAGACCACTGGTCAATATAAGGATGGATAGTTCATATACATGTTTACTAAGCTCCCACTCTGTGCAAACCATGTAGCCTTGGTCCAAGGATTCCACTAGGGTGACAGCACCAAGGGAGACCAGTGTGTCAAGCGGGAGAATGTGGGTTGCAAGTCCAGTTGGCTTAAGCAATAAAGGATCAGTCTTAGGGTTCAGGTGACAGAAAAGTCAGAGATGCTGTAGGCCCAGGCAAGCGTTCATAGAGTACTTTGAGGCCTCCCTAAAGACCTGGGTTCATTCTCTTTCTTCTCTCTGTGCAAGACGTTTGTTGTAGTGCTTCTTGTAATAGTGTAAGATAGGAGACAACACGCGTCCAACAACAAAGAAATGGGTCCGGTACATGAGGATGTGCCTTCCCTGGGATATTATGCATTCACTACAAATGGCCTTTATGAAGACTATGTTGCATCAGGGAACAGTGCTTAGAATGTTAAGTGACAAAAAGTAGGGCACAACATTTTATGGACACTTACTACAGCTTTGCAAAAGAACAAAAATGTTTCTGAAAAGGCTAGAAATAAATACTCTGAACCACTCCCCATGTTAGTGCAACGTGGCTTGTTTTTCTGCTTGGTTTTTGTTATCTTGACCCTTCA
Source organism: Potos flavus (assembly GCA_028534135.1). Lineage (NCBI taxonomy): Eukaryota > Metazoa > Chordata > Mammalia > Carnivora > Procyonidae > Potos > Potos flavus. The sequence continues at coordinate 72,301,440 of CM052900.1, read as the reverse complement.
TTTTCCAGATTTCCTATGGCGTTCACTCTTTTCTCTTCAGCAAGGTTGCTTCCCATACTGCCTTCGGCTCATGCGGGGATCAGTCTTGTCTTCGTACATTTTCTGGTGTTATTTCCTTCACTGAATGCCTTCCTCTTTTGACCGATTAACCCATTAGATATTTACTGATAATCAACACAAGGATATTCGTGCAGCGTATGGAAGACAGTGTACAAGAAAACACTTTGTGAAGAGCTTTACACATGTTAGTTTTTATCGTGAGGAATTAAAAAGGAAGGAGAGGGGAGGAAGAGAAAGACGCCTATTTGCACAGTGTGGTGCCAGGTGCTAAGGGAGGTAAGACTGGAAAAATCCAGAAGCCTACCATCTTGTCAGGTGGGTGGGGGAAAAACAACAACGTGTGGAATGCTAACACGAGAGAGGCAAGTAGTGCTGTGAGAGAAGGGAGGGGAGATGTGGGGTTAGAAGCAGACCCTGGAGGATTGGGGCAGGTAGGTCCCAGGAGAAAGGGCAAAAAGAAAGCCCGAGTTAGAAATAATCAGCCTGTGTGGGGGATGGTGGGCATAGCTGAAGAGTCCTGCTGGAGAAGTAGTGGGGGACTAGGGGGCGTGGGAAGCAGCTAAGGTGGGCATTGCCCCCAGATCTGGACTCCAATCTTTACAGCAATGGGTCTCCAACGGAGTTTTTTTAAAACTAGCACGTAGGTTTCAGGGGGGCAAGGGTCTTCCTTGCCTGTTTTGTTCGGCACTGAATCCCTAGTGCATAGAAGTGTGGTTCCTGGCACACAGTAGGTGCTCAATAAATGTCAGTTGAAGGGAAGTGGGAATGAAGGCTAATCCCAAAGAGGTGGGTGACACAGATTGCAAAGGTCAAGGCTGGTGGCAGAGAGACAAATCAACAGACTTGTTAGGGCACCTCCAGGCATGAAGTAATGAGAGACTGACCTGGGCTAATGGCCATGGAACTAGAAAGTAAGGGACTGCTGTGAGAGTCATTTGGAAAGATGGGATAGGTCCTGGTGCCTGACCAACTGAATGCAGGACATGGAGAGAAAAGAATCAAAGATAACGTAAGGAAAGTCACTCATGCTTCAAGATGGCCTGGGTTCCTCTGCCAGGAAGGCTTCCCAGAATTCTCAAGCCTTTGCTCTGTGTTCCATTTCTTTTTTCTTTTTCTTTTTTTTTTTTTAATATTTTATTTATTTATTTGACAGAGATCACAAGTAGGCAGAGAGGCAGGCAGAGAGAGAGGGGGAAGCAGGCTCCCTGCTGAGCAGAGAGCCCGATGCGGGGCTCGATCCCAGGACCCTGAGATCATGACCTGAGCTGAAGGCAGAGGCTTAACCCACTGAGCCACCCAGGCGCCTTCTGTGTTCCATTTCTAAACTCAACACAAATAATCTATATCACTCCATTTTAGGGTGCAAACATTATAATCCAGACTTTGCATATGTTTGTTTCTCCAGCTAGACTGCAATCTTTTTATTTTATTTTAAAGATTTTTGTTTATTTATTTGACAGAGAGAGACACACAGAGAGAGGGAATACAACCAGGGAGAGCGGGAGAGGGAGAAGCAGGCTTCCCACCGAGCAGGGAGCCCGATATGGGACTCAATCCCAGGACCCTGGGATCATGGCCTGAGCCGAAGGCAGACGCTTAATGACTGAGGCACCCAGGCGCCCCTAGACTGCAAGCTTTTAAAGGTCAGGGCTATCTCCCAGCCCCTCAATGCCTGCCCTTACTACTGCCACAGAGTAGATGCTCAGTAAGTCTTTAATGATTTAGAAGAGACCTGTGTTCTCCTCCGTGCTGAAGAGGGTGCTTTACTTCTGTTTTCTTTTCTCTTTTCCTTTTTTAAAAATTATTTTCATCTTCTCTCTTAGTTGGTTCGAGGGAGTGAGGAGGAGGCCCATCCTGAGTACTAATACTTTCCCCATGGAAAAGTCAAGTGCCAACTATTGGCATTGCCACCAGCAATGAGGAATTTCATTAGTTCTTATATTGGCTTAGTCATAGGGAAATGGTAGCATAGAGCCTAAGCTCAGCATGGGCTTTGGATCTGGCTTGTAATCTTAGATCTGTCATTTACTGGCCATGCTGGTTGGGAAAATTTATTTAATCTCTCTTCCCTTTAATTTGCTCATCCATAAAATCAAGATGATAATGTCCATCTCATAACATTTACTGAGAGCTAACCCTGTGCTAGGCACTGCCATTTAAGTCCCATTTTACAGATGAGGAAATGGATATGCAGAGTGGGTGAGGATGCACAGGTAGGAAGTGTAGAACCGGGAGCGGGTCCTAGGCCATTCGATCCCACGACTCCTGGGCTTGGTGCCGTGCTTTCGAACCTCAGAGGTGTGGCCGTGGTCCCCACAAAGTCATATGGAAGGATCACGTGCCACGGGTCTGGCACACGGCAGACACTGGATATGCTAATGTTGTTAAGGCCCAGAATGGGGGGGGGGGGTCACTCAAGGTGGAAGCTTGGATGGGAATCTAGATTCTCCTGCATTGGAGCACTGGGTCCTTAGCCCAAAGAAAGTGTCCAAAAAAGGCAGGAGATGGTCCTTATCCAATGCCTGCATGCACTTACAAAGCAGCTTTCCTTGGGGAGAAGATGGGGTTGGGGGTGTCACGGACAGACAGAGAGAAGCCCGTCAGATTTTCTCTGCTCACCTGGCTCACCAAGTCTTTAGCATCGTCCTGTCTTTCTAAACTTCAAATGGCAACTCCCTCTTCCTTCCTCATCTTCCAAAGAGGATGGTCAACTGACAGAATCTCTCTGATCGTTGGATTCCTTCTCTTAAAACAAACAAACAAAAAAAGCCAAAAAAGTGAAGGTTGGACTAAGGTCCCTTTCAGCTCTAAAATGGCGTGGGTCTTTTGGGGAATGCTTTCAGAGCACATTTACTCCGTAAACCTGAAAAACAGGATTTTTTCTTTGCCAAGTGGAGGTCCCACTGCACTGCAGGTTGCAGCCACAAGAGGGCAGCAGGTCTTCGAGCCCCTGGGCAAGCGGCCACGGTGGGGTTCTGGAGTTTTCCTGCTGTAAATGCCATACTCACTTCTTTAGCAAAAGGCAGCCAGCCAGGTTAGGGTGAGATGAGGGAGCAATTTTGCAAATTAAGTCTAGCACCAAAAAGATGAAAGACCAGGCCTGAAAAGAAATTGGATTCTAGGAAAGTAAATATTTTATGAAATATTGAAAATGTATCCCTGTCCTAGTTTAAGTTGCCTATAGCTCACATCATCAGAGGCAGAGCTTTGAGAAGAGCTGAGAGCATTTTAAAGGCTGATAAAAAGTTTGGCAGGCTAAAAGGTGATTTTAAAAACTTATTTGTGAGATACCACTTCACACCAGTCAGAATGGCTAAAATTAACCAATCAGGAAATGACAGGTGTTGGCGAGGATGCAGAGAAAGGGGAACCCTCCTACACCGTTAGTGGGAATGCAAGCTGGTACAGCCACTCTGGAAAACAGTATGGAGGTTCCTCAAAAAGTTGAAAATAGAGCTACCCTACGACCCAACAATTGCACTACTGGGTATTTACCCTAAAG
>CM052900.1:72172173-72297378 GCA_028534135.1 Potos flavus | reverse complement strand
TCAGAATGGCTAAAATTAACCAATCAGGAAATGACAGGTGTTGGCGAGGATGCAGAGAAAGGGGAACCCTCCTACACCGTTAGTGGGAATGCAAGCTGGTACAGCCACTCTGGAAAACAGTATGGAGGTTCCTCAAAAAGTTGAAAATAGAGCTACCCTACGACCCAACAATTGCACTACTGGGTATTTACCCTAAAGATACAAATGTAGTGATCCGAAGGGGCACGTGCACCCAAATGTTCATAGCAGCAGTGTCCACAATAGCCAAACTATTGTGGTATATATGTGGTATATATATACAATGGAATACTATGCAGCCATCAAAAAACCCAAAGTCTTGCCATTTGCAATGACATGGATGGAACTAGAGGGTATTATGCTAAGCGAAATAAGTCAATCAGAGAAAGACAATTATCATATGATCTCTCTGATATGAGGAATTTGAGAAGCAGGGTGGGGGTTCGTGGGGGGAAGGGAGGGAAAATGAAACAAGATGGGACTGGGGAGGGAGACAAACCATAAGAGACTCTTAATCTCAGGAAACAAACTGAGGGTTGCTGGGTGGGGGAGGGATAGGGTAGCTGGGTGATGGTCATTGGGGAGGGTATGTGCTATGGTGAGTGTGTGAAATGTGTAAGCTTGATGATTCACAGACCGGTACCCCTGAAACAAATAACACATTATATGTTAATAAAATAGTTTACCATAAAAAAAAAATAGCTTATCTGTGAGGCTCATGTGTTAGACCAGCATTTCCTAAAGCTACTTGAGAAGTTTATTTTGTTCATTTATTTTATTTTTAAAATTTTATTTATTTATTTGAGAGAGAGAAGGAGAGAGGAAGAGAGAGAGAGCATGAGAAGGAGGAGGTTCAGAGGGAGAAGCAGACTCCCTGCTGAGCAGAGAGCCTGATGAAGGACTCGATCCTGGGACTTCAGGATCATGACCTAAGCCGAAGGCAGTCGCTTAACCAACTGAGCCACCCAGGCACCTTTTGCTCATGTTTAGTAAGCCCTTCCTCAGGAAAGAATTAGTTCTGGATGTTTCCAAAGAGCTCAGCCAAGCCACCACTTTTTTGTTTTGTTTTGTTTTGTTTTGTTGTTGTTGTTGTTGAGAGAGAGGGTAAAATGACCCAAATTATCTTGTGTCATTGAATGAAGAGCACCAGCCTGGGCACATTAATGTATGGAAAGGAGAGGAAGCTTGGTGAGGATATTGAGGAGGGCTGTGTACTGGCTTGGCTTATCCTTTTCAGAGTTCCAATTCCCAATAATCACATCTCAGATCATCACGAAAGCCCAGAGATTCCAGATGACCAGCCCACGGGCCTTTTCAAATATATAAAAGACCTTGGTTCCTTGAGAAGACAGTTCCCATTGTAGATTACGATCTTGCGAAACTTCTACAACACCCACACAACAAAAACTTAAGGATATGTGGTTTATATAGAAAGAGAATCTTGCTTAATTATCAGTAGTAGAGCTAGAGCTTCAATTTCTTTCTGCCCCCACCCCCAGGGCCACGAAGGGGTGATGATGGTTAGGATTAAGCTGCCCACTGCCTTACTCATCCAGCCTCATTTCTGGACCCCTACTACTTTGTGAGGTTCCAAAACACACTATGTCCTTCCCCACTTCTCTGCTTTTGCATATGCTGTTCCCTCTGCCTGGTACTCTCTGCCCTGCCTTAGCCTTCTAACAAGCTTCTATTCAACCTTCAAAACCCCCACTGAAATGACACCATTTGGTAAAGTCGTCCCCGACTCCCCAGAGAATCCCCGACAGTTAATCAGTGCTCCCACAGCAGCTGGTACAACACTTATCCCATTCTACAGGAATTGTTTGTTTTCATGTCTGTCTCTCCCCCCAGACCTGAGAATTCCTAAAGGGCAGGGCCGATGATTTATGTCTGTGTCCCCAGCCCTGGCCCAGTGCCTGGCACGTTGTGGATCCTCAGCCAATGCCAGCGGAACAGAAATGGATTCTCTTTCCTCTAACCAGCAGAGTGTTTTGCAAGGTGACTGACCGGGATCACAGAACAAAATGAAACCATTCCTGAAGGGAGTCCTGGAGCACTGCCTGGTATCAGGAGCTAAATGCAGAAAACTGCTAACAGTCAATGTTTGTGCTTTGGAAGGCACACAGCATTCAAAGCTTAATGGAGGCCATTTGCCTAGAATCTATTTTAAGAAGAAGATTACATGTAAGGAGAAATTTTCTGATCATGTGATTAAGCTCTGGGACATGAATTTAAGGGAGTGGCGGGTGCTCCCTGTTGAAGATCTTCATAATCTATGTATTTTGGAAAAGGCTGTTGGGAGCGAGTAGGTTAAATATGAGCAGAGACTTCTGATTATAAGTTTATGTAACGGAATTGCTCAGCTCTGGGCACTGGACATGGGGTGGGGCTTCAGTAGCTTCTGGTGGAATGACGTGGCCTTCCATGAACGGGTGTTGGGGTTGGATACGTAACTGTCACTTCTCTGCACAGCTCCTCACAGCTTTGCCTCGTTTGCAAACATCTGAGGGATTAGTAAATATTAGTAGATACGTGTTGTCGGTAAATAGACTTTGTGAGAGCTGCCAGCACCTGCTGGTGCTAAGTCCTTGTGCTCCTCTTTGGCTCCAAGTCTTCCTCTCTGCCTCCTTGTCCTGAAGGCTCTTGGCATGGATGTGGGGAGACCCAGGTGTACCGAAAGAGGACTGGGAGACAAAGGAAGAAAGGGGCAGGTAACCTTTAAGGGGAAAGGAAGTGGGTATCGTAGATGGTTCCATTCTGTGCCGGGGTTCCCTTGCAGGGCACTTTTGGGGGATGGAATTTCTTGAACTGCACGTCTGTCAAAACAACAGCGGGTTTAAGAAAAGAGGGAAGGATGACACACGAATGTGAAAGAAGTGATTGCTGAGGCTAGGAAATGATTCTCACCCACAAATTAAAATGGGCAGAAGTTCAACATTAGGTTATCAGAAAGAACCATGAATTTATATTGTACATTTGTACGTTTTTCAAGTTTAGTGCAATTCCTTCGTTGTATATCTTTTTTTTAATCAAGATTTTATTTATTTGAGAAAGAGAGAGAGAAGGAGAAGCAGACTCCCTACTGAGCAGGGAGCCTGATGCAGGACTCAATCCCAGGACTCTGGGATCATGACCCGAGCCAAAGGCAGACACTTAATCGACTGAGACACCCTGGTGCCCCCCCTTCGTTGTATATCTTAAATAGACTTACTATTTCATTAATTTTTTTATTGTGATAAAATAGACATAACATAAAACTTACCCTTCTAATGACTTTTAAGTGTATGATTCTATGGCAATAAGTATTATTTACATTGTTGTGCGACTGTCACCACCATCCACCTCCAGAACTTCTTCATCCTCCCCAAGTGAAACTCCGTACCCATTAAACACTAACTCCCCATTTCCTCCTCCCCCAGCCACTGGCAACTACCATTCCACTTTCCTTATAAATTTGAACACTCTAGGCATCATATAAGTGGAATCATACAATATTTGTTCTTTTGTGACTGGCTGGTTTACTTAGCACGTTTCTAAGATTCATCGGTGTTGTAGCATTTGCCTCACTGGTTTATTATTATTATTTTTTTAGGGGGAGGGGCCCAGGGAGAGGAAGAGAGAGAATCTTAAGCAGGCTTCATTCCCAGCACAGAGCCCCATATGGGGCTGGATCTCACAACCCTGAGATCTTGAGCCAAAATCAAGAGTCAGAGGCTTGACTGACTGAACTACCACTGTTTCGCAAATAGAAAATAGAGGTACCCTACGACCCAACAATTCCACTACTGGGTATTTAATCAAAATACAATTTTAATCAAAATATTGTATTTAATCAAAAAAATTATATTTAATCAAAATACAATTTTAATCAAAATTGTACCTGCAAAATCCTTTCTTTCTTTTTTTTTTAAGATTTTATTTGAGAGAGAGAGAGAGAGCATGATTGGGGGGGAGGGGCAAAGGGAGAGGAGAGGGAGAAGCAGATGCCCCCCGATGTGAGGCTTGATCCCAGGACCTTGAAATCATGACCTGAGCCGAAGGCAGACGTTTAACTGACTGAGCCACCCAGGCACCTCACAAAATCTTATTTCTTAAAGTATCTCCATGTATAGATTAAGTAGACATCATTATCTCTAGTTTACAGTTGGAGAAACCAAGTTGAAGAGAAGATAAGTGCATCAGATATGACTGGCTGCTTTTCCAAATCTATATCCCCCTGTACTCTCTCCCTCACACTCTTCTTTCTTTTGGCAGAGCCCCAATTTTGTTCTCATATTTACTGGCAAGCTATGCCAGGGACTACTCTTAGCTCCATGAGTAACTCTTGATTAGTTTGAATCAATCACAGTAATTTCAGTTCCTTTGCCAATGACTGGTTTAGGTAATACACTTTTGGCCAATGAGACGTGAGAGAAAACTGAGGCAAGACTTTTAGAGTTTCTTTGCTTTTACAAATAGACACAAGAAGAAACATCCTATTTTCTGCTTCTCAAAGTGGTCACGTGTATGCGTGATGCTCGGAGCTCGGCAGCCATCTTGCCACCATGGGAGGAGTTAGCAAATGTTGACAAGGCAGAGGAGAGTGATGGAAGGAATGCGATCCTTGATGATATGAATAAGCTGCTGAGTTAATCAACACCGGAACTCCCCACCTTGATTTTGGTATTTATGTGAGATCATAAATTTCCTTACTGTTTAAAGCACTTTTAAATTTTCTGTATTTGCAGCCAAAAACATACTCAATGACATGTTAAGGATTACAGCTAAACAGGAATGCAGAAGACTCAAGTCTCATTCCCTTTTTCCACTGGATGATGCTAATGCCTCAGGATTGGTCTTTTTGCTATGCGATCTCCCAATCTCTTGTATTATTTCTGAACCGTTGGCTGTGGGAAGTAATTTCTGGGAAAAAGGACCCGTGGAAGACTAAGTTCGATTTTGAGGAAAAAGTGGGAGGCACTGGAGAAAACGACAAGAGACACAGATAACAGTGACAACTGCCTAGGGAGTCTCTACTGGAAGGATGGTGAAAAATGTTATTTGGCAATGACCCTCTGAAACCTAACAGTCAGGTGTGGTGAGAAGGGCTGATGGAAAAAAGCCAGCCAGTGGGGCTGTAAGAGCCAGGGAACTTTTCCTTCCAATGGGAAGCCCAGCAAATCTCGGAGAGGTGCTATGTAGCACCTGGGAGACAAAGGCATGATATGAAGATGGCCAGAGAAAGGGCTTTGAGACACCACAACTACAGGGTGCTGCTGGAGAAGTAACATAATTATAACTACATACTAAGCTGACACCGATACTCACTTAAGCCTGTAATAGATTCGATTAGCTACTTTTTATAGTCTACCCAAAAGCTTTCTTTTGGCATGTGACCTGGGTATGTGATCCAGGTTTGGACAATCATAGTTCTTCATTGTCAAGGCAACTTGAATTGGTGTAGGTGATGTGCACATGAAAGGGCCAAAGTCCTTCCCTGAGAAATAATACATGGATTTTGAGAAAAATGAGGTGTTTTTTGTTAATAGATAAAGAGAAACAGAGATGAACAAAAATGAAAGGCAGATGAAAAAGAATTAGGTGGCCCCAAGTTCTCTGTGTTTGACCCTTAAGGCCTTAGTTCCTATAGCGCTTGGTTTAAATTAAGGAGCCAGGGGCGCCTGGGTGGCTCAGTAGGTTAAGTGTCTGCCTTTGGCTCAGGTCCTGATCCTGGAGTCCTGGGATTGAATCCTTGGGGTCCTTGATCAGTGGGGAGCCTGCTTCTGCTTCTCCCTCTCCCTGCTGCTCCCCCTGCTTGTGCACGCTCTCTCTCTAAATAAATAAAATCTTTAAAAAAAATCAAGGAGCCATCCCAATGTGGCAGGTTTTATTTTTCAGAGATGGCCACTGTAATATATCCCATCCCACATACTCTGATTATGTTGCAAAACTGACACTCTTCTCATCTAGGGTTGTGTCTCTGTCCCCTCCCATTGTACTGGGCAGACCTTTGTGACCACCAGGACCAAAACAACATGGTGGAGTGAAGTTATGTGATTTTCAGTGCTGAGTCATAAATGTCCCATGCACTACTGCTTTATTCTTTCAGAACATTTGATTCTGGAACTCAGACACCATGCTTGAAGAAGCCAAGAAGAAGAAACCACATGAAGAGGCTATGGGTGGGGGTCAGGCCATCGGCCCCAGCTGAAGTCCCAGCAGCCAGCCAGCCTCGATGGTCAGGAGTAAGACATGCCCAGATGACCTCAGCCATCCGTCACCCTTAGCTTTTGAGTCTTCCCAGCTGAGGCTCCAGGCACTGTGGGACAGAAACCAGTCATCCCTGTGTGTCCTACCTGAATTCCTGACATAGTCCATAAGCATAATAAAATGATGGCTTCATGCCACTAAGTTTGGGGATGGTTTGTTACACAGCTACAGTTAACATGAATACCCAGAGTCCTTCTTAGTTATGTGAACCAATAAATTCTCTTTTTTGCTTAAGCTAGTTTGAATTGTTTCTGTCACTTGCAGCTAAAAGAAATTTGATTCATGTACCTTTTAGTCTGTAGGTATTATTCACTCTTGCAAATCAATTACTCAATTTACCGAAAAAATAAAAAATAAATAATTTTTCATGTGGTCTGCATGGAAAAAGTACAGAAAAAATAGTGAGGAGGATAGAAGACTCAGAATTAGGAAAAGGGGCTAAGAAAAGGGCCCTCTTCTTGTTTCCTTCAACCCGTGAGTCCATGGGTAATGACGTACCTTATTGCCTCATTTAAGCCATTTAATTTTTTTTTTTTCCTGGTGTTTTCTGGCCACTGATCTGCTGAGTGACCTTTGACAAGTCATGACACATTGCTGAGTCTATTTCTTTTTTTAGAGAGTGGTAGTGGAAGGAGCGATTTCTTCATCAGCAAAATGAGGGAGTGGGGCTAGATGTGTTATCCATTATTATAAATATTAGTGATAACTATGTACTAAGCGTTATGTTAGGTGTTTTCCGCATGTCACTCATTTTACTCCCATATAGCAGCTGTTATTAGACACTTTCTGGTCCTTTTCTGCAGTCAAATGCTCTACCACTCTGGTCCTTTTCTGGACTAAGATTTCATCAATACTTCTTCTTTTATGCCCCTCACTCTCCTACCCTCTGAGGACAAGTTCCTGGTTTTCCAGAAACTTCTGTTCAGATTAGAAAGGTAAAGCTGGACTAGACATTAAATTATTAGGGTCTAAACTGAGGGGCACACCATAAATACGAATGTATTATCACGAATGTAACAAACATTTGTTATCTGTTGCCATGTAACAGATGACCACAAACTTAGCAGCTTAGAACAACACACATGTATTATTTCATAGTTTTTGTGGGTCGGGGGTCTGGACTCGGCTTAGCTAGATCCTCTTTAGGGTCTCACAAGCCTGCAATCAAGGTGTTGGCTGGGCTGTGTTCCTTAGTGGAGCCCAGGATCCCCTTCCAAGCTTCTGTGGTCATTGGCGGAACTTCTTATAGGCACTGGACTGAGGGCCCCATCTTCTTGCTGTCAGATGGGGGCAAGTCTCACGAAGTCTCCGTTCCTAGAGGCTCCTGCAGCTCACTGCCGCAGGCCTTCTCCACAGGCGCGTCAAAACATGGCAGCTTTCTTCCTAAGAGCCAGCAGGAGACTCTTTCATCCTAGTCGGCTAAGAAGCATTATATAATGGAACTGTCGGTATGGGAGTGACACACATCACCTTTGCCACATTCTGTTGCGTACAAGAAAGTCACAAGTCCTGCCCACAGGCAAGGGGAGGAGATTACACAAGCCTGTGACTCACTGGGAGGTGGTGGTGGCGGGTGTCCCAGGAAGGTGTGTTTGCCACAGGAATTTAGAAAAAAAAGATAAGTCAGAGTGAACTGGAATCCTGAAGGGAGGCTTAAGCTAGAGCTTAAAGGAAGAGTAGAATTTAGACCCCCAAAGAGGGAAAGAGAAGAGGCAGACCATCTAGGATCAAAGGACTACACACATATGAGCAAAGGTGTGAAGGTGGGGTTGTCTCTCGAGTTAATGCCCCACAAAAACCCAATGGAAACCTGCTGACTTTTTACATCACAAAGGGTAGGAGGAACTTTTTCCTTCCTTCTTTCCTTCCCCCCCTTTTTTTTTTTTAAAGATTTTACTTATTTGAGAGAGAGAGAGAGAGCATGAGCAGGGAGGAGGGGCAGAGGGAGAAGCAGACTCCCCAGTGAGCAGGGAGCAACTCCAGGATCAAGACCTGAGCCAAAGGCAGACACTAACCTATTGAGCTGCCCAGGCACCCCTCTTTTTTTTTTTTTTCTCGAAGTTTATTTATTTATTTGAGAAAGAGCTGGGGTGGGGGTGGGGGTGGCGCAGAGCGAGAGGGAGAGAGAGTCTTAACCAGACTCAGGTTGAGCACAGAGCCCCAGGCAGGGCTCCATCTCATGAACCTAAGATCACCACCTGAGCCAAAAGCAAGAGTGGGATGCTTAACCGATTTAGTCGCCTAGGGGCCCCAGAACCTTTTTTTCTCTTCAACCAAAAGGAAGCTGGGTAGTGAAGAGAGTCTTGGCTGTGGTGTCAGAAAATATGGGTTCATGGTTCAGTTCTGCTATAAACTAGCAGTATGATTGGGGCCTGCTGGTTAGCTAAGCCTAGTTTCCTGTGGATGCTTCCATTTATGTTGCTATTGTGAGGACTTTGTAAGCTCTTGGGTGGGAAGTGCTCTATAAACTTTCTGGGTCCTATTTCCAAAGGCAGCTTCAGTGAGTTCCAAGACCCCGCTCTCTCCAAGGCCACCTCGCTCCTACTCTCTGAGAATCCTCTTTCTCAGTCATCATGGGGGAGAGGGGAAGGCACTCCCCAGGTTTCGGCCCTGGCACCCCTAATCACTTTGTTATCCACTCTGCCGGGTGCACTCCTCCACCACCACCCACCACCCACCACCCAGAGCCCACGCTCATCGCTCATCAATCCATGCTCCGGCCAGACTCCTTCCCCAGCACCAGACTCACGCGCCCAACCAATTACTCATCCTTCCCCCTGGGTCTCCCCCAGACCTCTCAAATCTTCCTCGTACCCAGAACTAAACTCATTGCCCTCCCTGCAAGCCTCTTCCTCTTCCGCCTGGTCTTGGGAAATCACACCACCAAGTCTGGGCTCTTGGGCCATTGTTTCCTGCCCTGCCCTCACACCTGAGCTCCAAGCGGTGCCAAGTCCTCTCTGCCCAGTGCGGCCCTCCCGACATCGCGGCGCAAGCCTCCCTCCTTGTCAGTTCTCGCGGGAATCAGGACACCTAGTTCTCAAGGGATCCTCCTGGCTCAGTCTGTTCTCCACACTTCCTGCTGGATGAACTTTCTCAAGCACGAATTTAATATGTCTGCTCTGCTTTAAAAGCATTCAGAGGCCCCTAAATACTTGGGAATGAAATTAAACTCCTGGACATGATCTTCAGTATCTGAAATCCTCTCCGATGTGATTCTTGCCCACCTCCCCTGTCCCCTCTGTTCTAGTCCTACTGAACTGCAGTCAGTTCTCACACGGCACCATGTTCTTTCAAGTCTCTGGATTTGAGTGTACTGTTCCTCTGGTCAGAAGTACCCGACCATACCATCCTTCTCTGCCTTACCGGCCCTTCTCATCCATGATTACTCAGTTTAGCTGTTCCGTTTTCAAGGCCCCTCCTAGAAGCACTCTTGCCAGCTTGTGCAGGCCTCTATCATAGCTCTCATTACTCCAGAGACCCAAAGCCTGTGTTGTAACTGTTTTTTCTTTCACTCTCTTCCTAGATTGTGAGTTCTTGAGAGCAGTAATGGTGTCTTATTTTCATTTCTTTCTTTTTTTTAAAAGATTTTATTTATTTGACAGAGAGAGAGAGATCACAAGTAGGCAGAGAGGTAGGCAGAGAGAGAGAGGAGGAAGCAGGCTCCCCTCTGAGAGCCCGAGGGGGGTGGGGCTCGATTGATCGGACCCTGAGATCATGACCCCAGCCGAGCCGAAGGGAGAGGATTTAACCCACTGAGCCACCCAGGCGCCCCTTATTTTCGTTTCTTATTGTGATGCTCTGATCACCTTTTCTTCCAATCTGATCCTCTCTACACATTTTATGTATTTATTTTTTGAATAGGTAACCCATTCATCTGTCTGAAAATTCAGAAGTTAAAAAAAGCTATATAATGAAAAGTCTCTCTTCAACCGCTGTCCCCACTCCAGTGGTCCAATCCTCCTCCCCAGAAGCAATCAATATTATCAGTTTCTTGTGAATACTTCTAGGGATATAAATACTTCCAGAGATAAAAATGGTTCCCCTTTTGTACAAAATGTTATCATGTTCTACAGACTGTGCTGTATCTTGTTTTCACTTATGTACTGTATCCAGGAGATCATTTCATTTCAGCACAGAAAGAGCTTCCTTGTTCTTTATTTTCAGTTTTCCATTGTGGTTGTATCCTAAGTTAATCAATGAAATTGGGTTATTTTTCGGTCTTTTGCAAATACAGAATACTGCAGTGACTATCTTCACAAAAATGTCACTTCACACATGTACAAGTGTGACAGAGGAATGAGTTCCTAGAAGTGGGCTGCCAGATCAAGGCGTATGCGCGTTCGCGAGTTTCGCCATGTCATACTGCCCTTCATGGAGTTTGCAGATAACATCTTATTTATCTTTGTATCCCTAGCCACCATTACAGAGTCTAGAAGAGAGCAGGCATTCAGTACATTTTTTTTGTCAAATAAACAAATGAAAATAATAGCTCTTTCAGTGGAAGTTCCCTTTTTCCTTTCTTTGATGTCTACTGGATAAATTCCTGCCCATTCAGAGCTCAGTTCACACCAAATGATTGTAAACGATGTATTGGAGAGCAAAATTCTTATTATGCCAACTTGTATCATTTTCCCTATTTATGCCATTAACTGACACCGTTCTTCATCAGGTTGGTTATAAAATAAGGTCATACTAACTTCCATGTTCTAATATAACTGAATCCTCATCCCACATTTTGTGAGATGTCTTAATTATTCTACTACTCTCCTCCCCCACGTCCTGAGCAATTGCTAGAAGCCCATACACTGTCCACAAATTCTTTCAAGGGGTTGCTTGTTGCTTTTATAAGTCATCAGACCTCTCTGCAAGGTAACTTTTTTTTTTTAAACATTTTATTTATTTATTTAGTTGAGAGAGAGTGTGGGGTGGGAGGGGGGTGGCTCAGAGAGAGAGGGAGAGGGAATCTGTAGTAGACTCTGCACTGAGTGCAAAGCCCAACCTGAGGCTCGATGGAAGGACCTCCAGATCATGACCTCAGCTGAAACCCGAGTCGGGCACTCGACTGACTGAGCCATCCGGGTGCCCCGTTTTTACTGTCTTTTTTACACTATGAATCCCTGTTGCTTCTCCTGGATTGTTTACTAGCTGTGTGGCTTCTCTATGCCTGTTTATCTATAAAGTAGGGCACATTACAGGATTGTGAAGATTAAATAAAATTATAGATGTAAAGTGCTTAGAATAGTGTTTAGAACATAGTAATGTTGACAGAAACAGTCCTTCATGGGTCTGTCATGCTTCTACCCATTTTTGTGGGTATGCCAAAAATGCAAGACCCTGACTGCTGGTTACCAGGGTCAATTCTCAAGGTTGTGTTTAGAGTGAGCAACTTTAAGGAATGAAGTAATGCCTCCCTCCAGGACAGAGAACAGGTTTGTTCACTGCTTTCTATGAAATGGCAGGTTCCCCAAACTCAATGTTCCCTCAACTACGGTATAAATCCACCAAGTAAGTGCACAGCGATCATGTGAGCCCTTCCTGTCATCCCCATAAGGCCTCGGGGAAGAAGAATTCACACAAACATGCTGAAGCTCATGTTGCTTCCTGTGTTGTAATAGTCCTTTGTCTCTGACCGAGTAATTCTGTCTTTCGTCAGCACCCACAAAACGGTAACAGACTAACTTACTAGTCAGTCAGTAAGGTAAACTAAAATACCGGACTCCAGTACTAAGTGCTTAAAGTAAGCAATTTTCATTATTTTGGCTCTTGCTCTTCTTTCTTGCCTTTGCCAGGCATTCTGCACACTCTCTGTGAGTGTGCATTTGGGTAGGTAGCTTAAAAACGTCAACTGGGCCATTGACAAAGAATTCTACAGTGCTGTTGGGGGAAGCAAAATAAATCAGAAATGAAGGATAACTACAAAATCATTGCCCAGTTTAAATTATTACTTCAGCCCTCTAATATCCAGTTCTAAATCGCTGAGACCATAGTTTTCTCTGCATACACTTTTTGTATAGTTGGAGCATAGTTTTTATGTAGTTGCAATACGTGAAAGTTGCGAAAAAATAACCGGGCCTTAGTTCCTGTTACCTAATAGCTGGATTACTTTGGGCTCTCTACGGTTCAGTTTCCAAATAAGTGAAATAAAGAAATAAATTCATGATCCAGTCAGCTCACAAGGTTGTTGGGGCCACGGAATTAAACGTATGTGAACACAGAAGGTACTGAACAAATGAGTTGTTATAATTTAAGGTTGCAACTTAAGGCTGTCGAATCACAAACATCAGTTTATCCTAATATTACTGCTTTAGAGGCTACGAAATGAGTTATGAAATGAAAGAAGAAAAACTTGCCCCACGTCAGCAGCTGAATCAGTCCGCCGCACTCGGTACTGTGTTAGTCGCCCAAACTACAACTCCCGTCAGGCTTTGTCCCCGAACTGCGTCACATAACCTCCGCTCCGACCCGGTCCCTGCCCTCTCCCCCGCCCCCACCGTCCAGAAACTACAACTCCCAGGAGGCTCCACGGGGCCCAACCGTCCGTTTTCCCCCCGCCCCCGGCCTCCCCTTTACCCCCTCCCGCAGCTCTGTGGCCGACTCGGGTCCCGCGGGCGGCGGAGCGGGCGCGCGCGCCGGGGGTCGCGCGGCTGCTGAGCAGAGCGAGCGCGCGCGAGGAGGGAGTGGAGGCGTAGGGGGGCGGGGGTACGGCTCGCTCGCTCGCAAGATGGCGGACGAGGACGGGGAAGGGATTCACCCCTCAGCCGCTCACAGAAACGGAGGTGGCGGCGGCGGTGGGGGGTCCGGGCTCCACTGCGCCGGGAACGGCGGCGGGGGAGGCGGCGGCCCGCGGGTCGTGCGCATCGTCAAGTCCGAGTCCGGCTACGGCTTCAACGTGCGGGGCCAAGTGAGCGAGGGCGGGCAACTGCGGAGCATCAACGGGGAGCTGTACGCGCCGCTGCAGCATGTGAGCGCCGTGCTGCCCGGGGGGGCGGCCGACCGGGCCGGGGTGCGCAAGGGGGACCGCATCCTGGAGGTGTGAGTATCTGGGCTGCCCGCCGCCCCACCCCGCCCCGCCCCCTCCGGCTGTCCCTGCATCTCCCTCTACCCTTGTCGCCCTCAGGCCCCACCGTCCCCCTCCCCCCTCCAGCCCCGGAACCAGCCCTCGGGACTCGGTTCCCTTCAGGCCCCGCACCTCCTTGGGGTTGACCCTTTCACCTCCGCGCTCCCTGGGTTGACCCGCACCTCCCTCCCTGTAACCAGTCTACATCCCTGCGCCCCCGCTGTTTTTACCCCTGCCCCCATTCTTCAGCCTTCTTTTCTGCCCCTTTGCTTTACCCCCGGGTATGCCGCTTTCTGCCCCTCGCTGCCCTCATAATGGACTTCTGTCCCCTGCTGATAGCATCTCCTTTTCTGACCTGGCCCCTGTCTTCTCCTCCCCAAGTTCTTGTCTTTAGCATCGTAGTTTCTTGTTCACCACCGCTGCAGTCAACCCTCATGGACCGTCCCTCTGTCCTCTAGACCAAGTAGGCAGGACCTGTGATCGGCTCCCGCTTCTCCTCCGGGAATATCATCCCTCCACTGCACTCCTTTTGCTTTCCTTAGTTACCCTCTCCTGTGGTTAAGTACCCCCTCATTTTTCTATCCTGCCTTGTGTCCCTTTCCTCCCCTCCCTTTTGGATTCACACTCCCAAGAGTGTATCTTCTTCTCTGACCCTTGCTTGCATGCCTTTGTTTTTGTTTTTGTTTTGGTGGTGGGGGAGGGTGTCTCGGACACTCTAGTTTCTTTACACTGTTGTCCCGTATTACACCAGCATTTTGAATCTAGTGTCTACTATCTCCATGTCCCTCTGAGAGCATCTCTATTCTGACCTCCCCCTTTTCTGGTCTTCACTTCTGCACCATACTCCTACTTCTTTTTAGTCAGGATTATGGTGGAGCTCTCCTTCGTTCCTGCTTTCCCCCCAAACTATGCCCCTCTTTTGGGTCTTTGACCTTCTTACTTTTTCAGGGCATGCCCTTTCCATTCTCTTACAGTATCTTGTGATCCCACGCTCGACTTTATCCTATTCTTTATCTCCTCCAGGCTGCTTTCCCTTCTCTTTTTAGGCTCCTGCTGCTGCTGCAACCCAACCTCTTCCCTACTGCAGCCCCTCCCCCTTCATACTCCTTCACCCTTACTTCCCCACTGCATCCCCAAAGCTCTGCTGCCTTGTCTTGCAGTTTCTGTGCAGACCTCCTCCACCACTCTCATCCAGGTTTTACCTTGGCGGCTTTATACTTTGTATTAAAATTTATATAGTGATTGCTGTTGACTGGTAGGTGGTAGGTATATGCTCTCATTACCTCCATTCTCCCCAGCAGTCTTCTGTCCTATATTTCTTGCCTTCTTACTGAACCTTATTTTTTCCACACTTTTGCCCTCTCCCTCAGTGCTTGGATTTGCCCTCATGAGGTCTTTCTCATTTTTTGTAAATGTTATCTTAGTTATAATTTCCACAACCTTCAGTCTCTCCTGTAGTAAAACAGTAGGTTTGCTCAAGGTTTCAAAGAGATTAGTATCTTGAGGATCTGGCCTATAGAGGAGTCCATCGCTTTTTATTTACCTCATGCCCCCTGCCCTTATCCTTGACATTCTTACTCTATGAGATTCACTCATTCTGTTTCCTCTTACCGTCCACCTGAAGAAAGAGTAGCTCACCAAAGTAACTGTTTGGAGCTATTTAACCTTCCATTTATGCTTTCTTTTTCCATTAATGATCTACATGCTCTTTTCTTATTATCTGGTAATACATTCTTAATCTTTGGGAGCCAGGGCATTCAGATATAGAATGCAATAGTGACCAAAATTTGCTTCATACCTGGGCATCTAATTCTATTCTTTCTAGATAACTAAAAATCTGTGGCTGATGTTTCCTTCTGATAGAAGCTCTTGGAATTGTCATTTTCCTTTTCCTTTGGAAGTTAACTTTGGATCCAGGTGTTTGTTTTTAAATTTAAAATCGAAGTATTTCTTTAAAATTATAAATTTATCATAAAGTTCTAAATAATTTACTCTTTATAAGAGCTAAAGGAACTAAACCAAAAATAATTCTGTAGATGACTACAGCTAACACGATCAACGATTTCAAATATATATGTGTATGTGTATATTTATATTTATATATATATATCTCAACTAAGAATTTTGTAACAGAATCTAGACATAAATTAAGTACCGTAAGGGAGACCTCAGATGATCCCCTAAGACAGATGGAAGGACTTGCCTTGGGTCCATGTTCCAGGCTAGGCCCATTCCTCCTAGAGAGAAAACATTGAGTTTTGGCGCATACTTGGTGGTGAGTAGAGACTTTGTCTTAAAAAAGACAAGAAAGTGGGCAGGACAAAAGAATGTTCTTTGCCTAGAGAACTTTACTCTAGAAGGTTGTGATGATGAGACTTTTTCCTTCTCACCTTTCAGCTGTCTTTTGATTTCCAAATTCTGTAAAGCTTCTTTGCTACTATTGTGGAAATGGTGATAGTTGCAACACAGAGTCAGGCAAGTTGGTAAATTCTCTGAGACTTCAGCTCTACAGTCTCTTTCCTTCTTCCAAAGTCTGCATCTTCTCCTTAGGTTTTCATGGGAGAGGAGGAAATCAGCAATCAAACAGACACAATTCTTGAGGGATATCTATGTCTGTTACTTGTTTTGATTTTGGTTAGGTTGATGCTACTTTTCCTAAAGCATTCTTTAGGCAGCACTCCTTAGAGCTTTTCTTTGTCTCCTACAAGTTCCTTAAGTTAACCTCTCTGTTGCTCCAGGAAAGTTTTGCATGTTATTGAAGTGCCAAGTGGGATCAGGGTTAGGCATAGGTAGATTATTATTGTGTAGACATAGTTTGCCTGAAGTCATAGGTGGATGTCTGCACCTTGATGATTGCTGTTTAAGTAAGACTTGTCCCTATTTTAGACGCTTTCCTGGTATACACAAATTATTCCAGTTTTCATATATTGTAGTCATTTGGACAACGATTGAGTTGTGAAAAGAACTGAGTAACTTTGAGATTTAAGGGACTAAAGGCTTGGACAAAAGTAAGAACATTGATTTCTTTGTATCCTCATTGAATCTTAGAACAGTCAAACTAAATTCAGTATGGTTCAGTTTGTCCTTTCTCCCTTCAAAACTGACTAGATTCTAACTGGTTTGGAAAGAGTCATGTTGCAGGGCTTGGTAGTAGGATATGAACAAGCCCTCTGGGCTCTAAATTTTACTGCAGATGGAAAGTTTTGTACTAGCAACATTAGTCTCCACCTTGTAATTTTCCCCAGTGTAACATATATTGACTGTTTCCCTTTGATGTGTATGTATCTGGAGGGATGCTTTCAATAAGTAAAACCAAAATACATATGTCTTCGCACTAATTGTATAGTATGTGAAGTAACATTTGACTTCAGGTTAATTTCCGTAAGGGTAAAGTATTTCCAAGGGCTCTTGATTGCTTTCTTGAGAGGTGCCCTTAAGAGGGTTATAGTTGTGGTACATCTTTATTTTTAAGGGATTAGGCTTATCTGTTGACTAGTTTGTTTTATCTCTTTGGCATTTGGGTGGTGTGGTCTTTATTAAGCATGGACCCCTAAGATTGGCTTGCAGGTATTTAAAATCCTGATGTATTTGTGTTGGGTAGAGTATATGCTTTCCCTCTTCCTAGTGTCAGGATAATATATCCATCAACTTTCCCTTGTTAAAATTACCCTTGATTTTAGCCAAAAGGCTGAGAAGTGATTCCCTTGTTAAAGTTAAGCCATAAGAAAAATTAAAGATATATCTATATCTATCTATATATATTTATCCATATAAATTTGTTTATTGGGAGTTCATTTTATAGGACTATCTCATGGGCATTCCTCTTTTTTTTTTTTTTTGCTTCATTTAATGTGAAAGTTTGAAATAAAGAGGTTCACAAGAAGTATTTTTATGAGTTAAGTGTGAGTCATTTAATGTTGACTGCTAAGTACCTTCTCAGGAGCTGCTTTCTCAATTGTAGATGAATTCTATTTGGTCCAGATTTTCCAGGCAGATTTTAGAAATGATATTTGAAATCATGGTTATTGATCAAAGGAAAATTTTGTGGTATTGATTCTTAAGCTTTAGTGAGCATAAAAATCACTGGGTATGTTTGTTGAAAGTATAGATTCTTGGTCTCACCCTTTAAGGATTATATATGATTCAGTAGGTCTTGCATGGGGCCTAGAAGTCTTTATTTTTTACTCTCTTTGCAACCCACATACCCAGTCCATACCTGGAGCAACACTGCAGGTTCTAGGCCTTGAATTCTCAGTTCATTTTATCTTCGTGGTTATATTGAGAGTCATGAGCTAAGACTGTACTGACAAATAATGATTTGTTAGACTCCTGAACTCCAGCCCTTAAAAAATCAAGTGAGTAAGATAGTGGAATATTATATCTGTTCATCTAGACTTTATTGAATAATCTTTCTAAATGTTATAATAAAGATATGTGGTGAAAGGGTAGAACAAGTTAATAAAATCATTATATCACTTTGCACTTTTTTAAATTAAAAATTTACTTATTTTATTTAATTAATTTATTTTTTTAAAGATTTTATTTATTTGACAGAGAGAGACACTGTGAGAGAGGGAACACAAGCACCGGCAGAGGGAGAGGGAGAATCAGGCTTCCCGCCGAGCAGGGAGCCCGATGTGCGGCTCGATCCCAGGACCCTGAGATCATGACCTGAGCCGAAGGCAGAGGCCCAACCCACTGAGCCACCCAGGTGCCCCCAAAATTTACTTATTTTAGAGAGAGAGTGAGCAAAAGAGGGCACAAGCAGGGCAGGGTGGGGGCGCAGAGGGAGAGAGGACCTCATGCAGACTCTGCTGAGCACAGATGTGGCGCTTGATCTCACGACCCTGAGATCATGACCTGAGTTTGGAAATCAAGAGTCAGACATTCAACATCAAGAGTTGAACAGTCGGGCGCCTGGGTGGCTCAGTCAGTTAAGTGTCTGCCTTTGGCTCAGGTCATGATCCCAGAGTCCTGGGATAGAGTCCCACATCCAGCTCCGTGCTTGGCGGGGAGCCTGCTTCTCCCTTTCCTATCTGCTCGCTTGTGTTCTCTGTTGCTATCTCTGTCTCTCTCAAATAAATAAAATCTTGAAAAAAAAAAAAAAGACATCAACCAACTGAGCCACTTAGGCGCCCCTCACTTTGCACTTTATGTAGTGTGTTACGATTTGCATAGTATTTTTACATTTGATCTTTACAACAACCTTGTGAGATAGGGAAAATATAATTTCCTTGAGGATAGGGACTACATACATCTATGTCGATTCCCTAGTCAAAGGTCTAATGGCACATAGAAGGTATTAGTAAATATTTGCTGAATGAATGTAGGAGTATTATTTGTCCCTTTTTCATAAGAGAAGAAACTGGGTATTGCACTAATGAATGTTAACCAGAATTAAACCCAGGTCTTTGGATTCTAAATCCAGTATATTTTCCATTTCTTTGTTTTCTCAGCTATTTTTGACTGTTAATAGTCAACTATTCTTGACTGAATAGTCACTTAAAATTCTTAAAATTCAGTCACATCCCTATAAACTTGGATAGCATTTGAGCTTTGGTTCTATTGTGAAATGTAACTGTCTTATGTCATTATTTACCCTGTCTCTGATTGTTAAGTTGGGTGAGTGACAGGGAACCAAAATGGCTATTCGTTGCCCTTGTTTGTTGATATCTTTCTTGGTTATCAGTGAAGAGAGCCTGACATAATCATAATTGCAGCCCCAGGAAATACTTTTAATTTCCTAGGTAGTTGAGGTAGAAAACAAATAAAACTAAATTTGAAAATAGCATTTATCTTCCTCTTGGAAATCACTTCCACAACATCGCTGTTACCAGGAAAAGATCTGTTGTTAGTAACATAAGATGTGTCTAGGTCATATAAATTATTGTGAAGAAGGCTTCTCTTCAGCCCCCACTGACTAGTTTGTTTCAGGTGAGGGTTTGTTACCATGCTCTCAAGGATAATTATTTTTTAAGATAAGTCCCATTGGGAGTAATTCTTACGATAAGCAAAGAGACTCAATTGACAAGCAGACACTTAAATTTATGATCACTGCTCTGTGCTTTGGGAACGAGATCTGTGGTGAGTTTATTCGTTACATGATGGCATTACTGACACAGTGGATAATGTGGTGGTTTAGGTTAGAGCCAGTTAGGATCATTCTTTTTGACTATCAGCTATATAGATGATTTCTGTGCTGTACTCGGGCAGTTCTATGAAAGCCTATGTATGGGTGGTATAATTCCAGCCCCACACGTGGAAAAAATATTTAGGATTTTTTTTTTCTTTTTAAGTAGGCTCATGCCAAACATGGGGCTTGAACTCATCTATGACCCTGAGATTAAGAGTTGCATGCTCTACCGACTGAGCCAGCCAGGTTACTCACAAATATTTAGGCAGTTTAAAAATATTTTTTAAAAACTTGCAAGTCTCTGTAAGAGATATATTTAATGTTAGAACCAATATAAATACAAAAAACCCCACCTGAAGCAAGTTTCACAAAAACCGTATTTAGTGTTATCTTGCTCCCTGGCATTTTTTAGTCTGTTCAGTATTTCAGAGTTTTTTGTTTTGTTTTTCGAATGCTGATGATCTACATGAATTTCGAATGCTGATGATCTACATGAATTTCATGACTATTAGGTTATGATCTACTGTTTGAAAAATAGTGATTTAGAGTATTACTTTTCTGGTGTTGGCCCACTAATATCACCCCATCTGGTTTTGCAATTAAGCACAAACTATGTGTAAATTACTGTTAGGTTTGTATGAGTCACAGAGTCCCTGCATCTCTGCCCTTGAGAAGTTTAACACTGCAGTGGGAAAGTGTACAATTTACTGTGTGTAAAGCAAATGAATTAAGGGAAATGAAGGAAAAACACAATGGAATTTAAAGGAAAGAACGAATATGGTTGAGATGATTGGTGGGTAGATCCGTCATAGAAGGCTTTTAAATTGTGATTGAAGGACAAGTGTAATTTCAGTAGTCAGAGAAGGGGGAAGGAATTCATAGGCCGAGGAAACTGACCAAAGGGAGGAGTATATGAAAAGTTCTTGGGGGAGCCTGGATGGCTCAGTCTGCCTTCGGTTCAGGTCATGATCTCAGGATCCTGGGATCAAGTCCCACATCGGGCTCCTTGCTTAGCAGGGAGCCTGCTTCTCCCTTTGCCTGATGTTCCACGTGCTTGTGCTCTCGCTCTGTCTCCCTCTCTCTCTCTGACAAATAAATAAAATCTTAAAAAAAAAAAAAAGAAAAGTTCTTGGGATAACAAGGAATTTAAAGTTGCTACTTGTAGACAATTGGGCTTGAAGTTAAATCAAAAAGGGCTTTGAATGCAATGCTACGAAGTTTAGAGTCTGTTCTGTTTTTGAGGTCAGAATATAATTATATGTGCATTAATACCTAGGACTCCCTGTGAATTTAGTTTTTATTTAATTATTTACCCAAAGAGGTTGAATAAGTTCCAAGGCCAAAGAGGAAAATCACTATTAGAATTAGAAGAATTTCAGAGCATTTAGTCTCTTGGGCTGTCTTGTACTATATAAAGAAGGGAACTAAGAACAACTAAGCTCTAACACCCAGAGCTGGGAACAGCTGGTGAGGAGCTGGTTGCCTTTAATTTGTATATGTTTTACTTCGCAATCTAGCCTAGTTTGTCGAATATCTACTTCTCTTTTCAAGTTTTTTTTTTTTTTTAATTTATTTATATATTTGGGAGAGAGAGAAAAGAGAGACAGGGTGAGAGGGGCTGAGGGAAAGAATCTTCAAGCAGACTCCATGCTGGGTGCAGGGTTCCATATGGGGCTCCATGAGGATCTAACAAGCCTGAGATCATGACTGGAGCTGAAATCAAGAGTCTAATGCTTAACCCACTGAGCCCCCCTGGCGCCCCACTTCTCTTTAAGCTATAAATGAGTGTACTTACTGTTGTGTTCACAGTTGATAAGTTTGATCCTTATATGCTGCAGGCCCACTGTGCTCTGCCCTACAATGTTCTGTTTTAGCTGTTCTAAGAATTCCTAGTCTGCTCTTCTGATTTGAAGATGCCTCCTTTAATTTAAATCTTTTGTTTCAGGGCACCTGGGTGGCTCAGTGAGTTAAAGCCTCTGCCTTTGGCTCAGGTCATGATCTCAGGGTCCTGGGATCGAGCCCTGCATCAGGCTCTCTGCTCCGCGGGGAGCCTGCTTCCCCCTCTCTCTCTCTGCCTGCGTCTCTGCCTGCTTGTGATCTCTCTCTGTCAAATAAATAAATAAAATCTTAAAAAAAAAATCTTTTGTTTCTGCATACAGCATATTGTTGGGAGTTGAGGGGACGGAAGACAGACAGACAACTTAATATAGTACTAAGATTTATACCTGCTTTCTACCTTCAGAATGAAAATCCATACAAAGATCCTTAAATAAGAATTGGTGATGATCACAAAGTAAATTTTTGCTTTCTCTGAGTAATGTGAGGGGTACTTCAGGATTAAATTGTGTAAGATGGTTTTAGTCAAATGCTACTTAGTATGTATTTAGTCTCTTGTTTATTACTTAGTGTGCTCCCTGCTATTAGTATGCTTCTTGCTAAGCAAGTAAAGTTCTCATAATAGTTGAGGAAATAGACCTATCTGCAAGGTATTAAAGTTGCAGAGTAAGGAACTGTATTTGAGTATCCTTATGGGTACGTCCTTCCATGCACTTAAGTTATTATGAAAACATCTTTTAAAAAATGATTTATTTTTGCTTAAGCTATCTAAAAGTGTAGATTCTTGTGTCAGACCTCAGAGCAAAACTAGAATGACAGATCTATGTGTTCTGTGGACTTGAAACACAAGTAATTAGTTTACGTCTCTTTGGAAAAGTACTGAGTGTCTGCAGAGAGTCAGCTGCTTGTGTGGATATTCTCCCAGCTGTGTTCAAGCAGCTGATTACTTTTAGAGAACTATTCAAGGAGATTAACCAGGAAGTTGTCTTTTTTTCCCCCAAATACTGCAGTACTTTTATATTTATATGTCTATCTCGTTTTAGTTAGGTTTATTTAGTACGTTTTAAAAATTGGGAGATTGATTAAATTAATTTTTGGCGATCTTGGAAAATGTGAAAGTTTTGGAAGCTTCTTCCACTTTTGCTGGTCAGTTTAATCATCTATAAAGTTTGTAACTTGTAAAGTGTGTCGTTTGTCTACTGAATGCACCATGGGTTACTTAATTTTTTTTACCCAATGTTATTGTCATTTTGATTTTGGTAAGGTTAAAAACTACTTTCTGGATCTGTTTTCTCAAGATATGTAACCTGCGTCTCTCTTTACTTGGAAACAGCATTGAGTTTTGTTCTCTGGCTGGTATTTTGAATCCAAGGAAATGTGACACTTATTTATGAGTTACGTGCTGGTGGATTATTTTAGATTTCCCTGCCCTACCCAGTTATCCTTTACACTGATGATTCAGAAAAGGTCTTATTGTACCTTTCTTCTTCTTCTTTTTTTAAAAAGATTTTATTTATTTATTTGACACAGTGAGAACAGGAACACAAGCAGGGGGAGTGGGAGAGGGAGAAGCAGGCTTCCTGCCTAGCAGGGAGCCCAATGTGGGGCTTGATCCCAGCACCCTAGGATCAAGACCTGAGCCAAAGGCAGACCTTAACGACTGAGCCACCCAGGTGCCCTGTACTTTTTTTCTTGTTCAGTGTGTTGAAATAGACTACAATTTACAGAAACTGTAGTCTGTGTTCTTCAGCTTCCAAGAGAAATTGCCCACATTAAATTTGGATTAAAGGGTGGTATTTGACTGCTAAAAGACTGTATCCCTTCAAAAGTATATCTGTTGTTACTAATTTTTGTTGTTACAGATTTTTAAAGGCTCTCTGTCATAGATGAAGGTATTTTGAGCTGATGATAGACCTACTCTTTTCTTTCATCCATTTGACAGAGAGAGCGCAGCGCGCGCGTGTGCACAAGCAGGTGGAGTGGCAAGCAGAGGGAGAGGGAGAAGCAGGTTCCCTCGCTGAGCAAGGAGTCTGATGCAGGGCTGATCCCAGGACCCTGTGATCATGACCTGAGCTAAAGGCAGACGCTTAACCAACTGAGCCACCTAGGCGCTCCCTCTACACCTCTTTCTGTATGCTCATGTATAGTACCTCTTGAGAGAAATTGAATATTTAGAAAATAGCTATTAGGATTCAGGGTGCAGGCTGTTGTCCTAGAACAAATTTACCAGATCACAGGAGGAGTCATGCTTTTAATCACGTTATGTAGTAATCCAGAAATAGTAGTGAAATAGAACTTTAAAAAATTAAGATTCTTTCTTTGGTAATTTGTGTCACTTGCAAACTAAGGTTGTTGATAAAGCTGGGTGATTTTATTATTTAATTAACTTTCACTGTGATCAGTATGCCAAATTAAAAACATTTGGGTGTTGCACTTAAATTGGCCATATAGGCAATGGTTCAAAATACAGCAGATCTCAAACTCTTTGAATTGGTGTTGGGAAATGATTTAAAACTGATTATGTGTGTTTACTGGTCAATAACTGAGGGAGGGGTTCTCAGCAATAGTAGTGTACATGGGAAGCTATGTTAGGCTAGGGAAACCATAATGGCTACCAGCAACTTTCTTACCCCTACCTAGCATTCATCATCCCACAATGTAAAGAAGTAACCCAATTTTCACATCCAGCCTTACGTTTAAATAGAACCATGGGGTACTACATGCTGACCAAATGTTTAAGGACAAAAATTGAAAAAACAAACAATCCTATCAAGACAAAATAAGTGAATGTCGTATATAGTTTTAGTATCAGCACTTTCTTTAAGACCTTACTGATAATTCTTTAGCCTCTGTCATGTGAGGGAACCCACCATGCTTAAATTTTTGTACTAAATGTTGTGCATTTTGTTTTCATGAGATGAAACAGTGTAATTAACAATAGATTATTCCCAGAATTTAGGTGAAATAAAGACTTTTTAAATGTCAACATGTTTATTTCTTACTCCTTACCTCATTTTGCTATCCTTGGAGTCGGTGTTTATATTTAAAAATTAATAACAATAATTAGTTACTTTTATTTTTAACACATTTGAGTAAAACAAAACATAGCCTCACTTTGAAATTGCTTACGTAATTGAATGCCGTATTTTACTCTTAAGCATTATTTCTACTACCTCCCATAATAGAAAGCAAAATTATCACTATACTAAAGTTTGAAAAATGTAGAGCTTGCATGTTTTTAGTACTTCCCCCTAAACAGTGAAACCAGTATAAAAATAAGGAGTGGAATTATGGAAGTGCATGAAGGAAAACCATTATTGAATTTTTTCATGCTAACCTTAATAATTTTTTCATTCATTCAGTGAAATATTTTAAAAAATATTTCTTTAAAAGATTTTATTTATTGACAGAGAGAGAGAGAGAGTACAAGCAGGGAAAGCAGCAGAGGAAGAGGGAGAAGCAGACTCCCCCCTGAGCAGAGAGCCTGATGCGGGACTCCATCCCAGGATCCTGGGATCATGACCTGAGCCGAAAGCAGTCGCTTAACCAACTGAGCCACCCACGTGCCCCTCAGGGAAAAATTTTAATGAGTGCTTACTGCCTGAACATGGGATTAGACAATGGGAATAGAAAGCTAAATAACATGTAGTCCTTGCCCTTAGGAAATTAGCTGCATATACCACAGTTTATCCATTCCTCTACTGAAAGACATTTGGTTGTTTTCAAGTTTTGGTAATTATGAATAAAGCTTCTATAAACATCTGCAGGTTTTTGTGTAGACAAGTTTTCAACTCTCTTGGGTAATACCAAGGAGGACAATTGCTAGTTCAGGTGGTAAGAGTATGTTAGTTTTGTAAGAAGCTGCCAAACTGTCTTCCAAAGTGGCTGTATCATTTGGCATCCCCCCCAGCAATGAAGGAGTATTTCCGTTAATTCATATCCTTGCCATTGTTTGGTGTTGTCATTGGTCTGGATTTTGGTTATTTTACTAGGTGTGTAGTGGTGTAAAATTCATTCTTTTAATTATAAAGTATTGTAATATGTTAGAGAAAATTTGGAGACTAAGGAAAAGAAATATAATCCCCTATCTTATCATCCTAACAAAACTTTCGGTATTTTGGCTGTCTTTTATTTGGGCATCTTATATGAAGTTGAAATCATACTGTTATATACAATTTGTAATCTAATTTTTAAAATTAATGCTTTATTTACTAGAACACTTTGATTTACAAAAAAAAAATCAGCGTTCCCATATATCCTTCTCCCACCTTTGCCATACAGTTTTTTCTTTTATGAACATCTTATATGAGTATGGTCCTTTTGTTTAAATTAATGAACCAATATTGATATGTTATTACTAACTTAAGCCCATAGTTTGTTCACATTTCTTTACCCTTTAGTCCTAATGTCTTTCTGTTCCAGGATCCCATCCAGGATACCACATTACATTTAGTTGTCATGTCTTTTTAAGCTCATTTTAGCTGTGACAGTTTCTCAGTCTTACTGTGTTTTTGATGACGTTGACAGTTTTGAGTATTGGTCAGGTGTATTATAGGATGCCTGACTATTGGAATTTGATTTTTTTTTTCTTTTCACGATTAGACTGGGGTTTTGTTTTTTGGGGAGGAATATTATAGAGGTAAAGTACCATTTTCATTAGTTCATGTGAGGAGTAGATACTGTCATTATGGTTTGTGATGTTGATCATCTGGCTGAAGTCAGCCCTTCTCCCCTACTGTGTGTACCCTTTGGATAGGAGTCACACTCTGTGTAGCCTACACTTAAGGAGCTGGAAGTTATGCTCCTCTCCTCTAGAGTGTAGTATCTGTATAATTTACTTAGAATTGTTCTGCATAGGAGAAGGATGCCTCTTCTCCCCCATGTATTAATTTATTCAGTCATTTATATCATTATGGGCTCAATGGATACTTACTTTATAATATGGGTTATATAATCCAATACTGCTTTATTTTATTGCTCCAGTTGTTCTAGCTTTGACCATTGGTTGGTCTTTCAGTTGGCCCCTGTGCCTTTTGCCATACTCCCCATTAATGTTTGGGTTGTTTTGTATTGTTTTGTTTTTGAGTACTTCTTTACTTTCTGGCACTACAAAAGGCTCCGGGCTCATCTTGTGTATTTCATGCCCCAATCCTAGAATCAACCATTTCTCCAAAGGGTCCTAGTTATTTTTATTGGGGAATGGTATTAGAAAGCAAGATATGGGCACTAGATGTGGTGGTAGCTACTAGGGTATAACTTCTTTCATGTCCTATCAACTGACAACAAAAAATATATATGTGTTTATATTAACCCCTGTATATACAAGTCTATAAATATTTCTATATGTAACCATCTTTGTATTAAGTTAAACATGAGTTCTTACTGATACTGTAACTTTACTCCATTACCATATGGATTTTTTGGTCACCCACCCTTGCAGATCTGTGCATTTCCACTTCAGTGGTGAGAAATTTGGCTTCCCATGTTCACCATTCATTTACTTAATTGTTGAATTCCAATATACATGTATAGCAATTGTTAACTTGTACCCTGGGGAAGCAATTTTATCGACTAGAGTATAGTACTTATGTGCAGTCCCTTTTGCCTTTATCTTATAGAATTCATTCCAGTTACTTAGGTCTGTACCTTTTCTCTGTGCCCCCTTCAGTGAGATGGTTTAAAATACATTTGAAATACAATTAGATTCTCTTGTCACAGTCTGGGATTCTCCCAACCTGCTAGCTAATTTTTTTTTTTTCTTTTTGATTTGCTTACCTTAAGGTGTTTACTCTTTATATTATAAAGTTCCATAAGTTTTGAGAAATGCATTTTGTTGTGTTTGTGCTGTTAAAGTGTCATACAAAATAGTTCCATTGCTCTAAAAATCCCCTGTGCTTCACTTACTCATCCTTCCCCTCCCTCCACACTACTGGCAACACATTGATATTTGCATTTTCCAGAATGTCGTATAATTGTAATCATACAGTATATAGCCTTTTCAGATTATCTTTCCCTTAGCAATATGCATTTAAGGTCTCTCTCCCCCATACCATGTCTTTCTGTGACTTGATAGCTCATTTCTTTTTATAGCTGAATAATATTCCATCGACTGGATGTACCACAATTGTGTTTATTCATTCACTTACAAAGCATATCTTGGTTGCTTTCAGGTTTTGGCAATTATGAATAAAGCCAGTATAAACCCCTGTGTGTGGGTTTTTGTGTAAATACAAGCTTTCAAGTCAATTGGGTGAATACCTAGTAGTGTGATTGCTCCCACCAACGATGAGTGAGTTGCTCTTGTTCCACATCCTCACCATCATTTGGTGTCATTAGTTTTTTGGATTTTAGATATTCAAATAGGTGTGTAGTATCTTGTTTTGACTTGCAGTTCTCTAATGAATGATGTTGAGTAAATTTTCATATTCTTTTTTTTTCCCTAGATTTTATTTATTTATTAGAGAGAGAAAGCACAAGCAGGGGGAGCATTAGAGGGAGAGGGAAAAGCAGGCTCTCCAGTGAGCAGGAAGCCTGACACGGGGCTCAATCCCAGTACCCTGGGATCATGACCTGAGCTGAAAGCAGACACTTAACCCACTGGGGCACCCAGGTGCCCCACTTTTCATATTCTTATTTGCCATCTGTAAATCTTCTTTGGTGAGGTGTTATATCTTTTGTTCAGTTTGTAATTGGGTTGTTTGTTTTTTTATTGTTGAGTTTTAAGAGTTCTTTATATTTTGGATACAAGTCCTTTATCAGATATACATTTTCCGTATTTTTTTTTCCCCAGGCTGTGGCTTGTTTTTCATTTCCTTAACAGTATCTTTCACAGAGCAAAAGTTTTTAATTTTAATAAAGTTCAGCCTAGCAATTTTTTCTTTCTTAGATCATATTTTTGTTGTTGTACCTGAAATCTCTTTGCCATACCCTAGATTTTCTCCTATGTTACCTTTTAGAAGTTGCATTTTATAATCCGCTTTTTTTAAAATAAGATTTTATTTATTTATTTGATAGAGAGCTAGTGAGCACAAGCAAGGGGAGCAGCACAGGGAGAGGGAGAAGCAGGCTCCCCGCTGAGCAGAGATCCTGAGATTCAGGCCTCAATCCCAGGACCCTGAGATCACAACTTTAGCCAAAGGCAGAGGCTTAATGGACTGAGCCACCCAGGTGCCCCCATCTTCGTGCTCTTTCTCTCTCTCAAATAAATAAATAAAATATTAAAATAAAGTACTGAGATAATAATTTTGCACTTTTTAAATTGTTGACAATTTTGCTATTTATTGGAAAAAGCTCAAACATTTTAGAAACCTTTGGCCGTTTACATTCTCTAGTTATACTTCTCTTTTCCTGTCGATAAATTAGGTGTTTTAAAACATAAGATGCAAAATGTTATTATTTCTGAAACAAATTACAAAAAATTTCTTTATTTAGTGGTCCAGAATAGTAATTTTGTGTAGATGCATCCACGCTTCACTTCTTTTGGATATGTTCAGCTTACACAGGTTTGAATCTCTTACCTCAGGAGTTTAAGGGCAAAGTACAGCCTGATTGCTAAGACAATAAGTCAATAAACATATTCTTGATTGTTTGCCTAAGTAAGATAGCAAGGAGGCCGAGTTAGATGAAAAGGAGCCAATCGCTTGCCTTAACTACAAAATTAGAAAGGACAGATCTTCACATTTCAGTAGAGTAGTTTCTTGTTTTTATAGTCTAGTGTACCCACTAACTGGTCAGTGAACCAATGAAAACTCAAAGGAAGTGTCTCTCTTCTGATGTGTCAAGGGTCTGTTTTTCTCCAACTTGTGAGTCTTCACCCAATTTCTAAGAAGATATATTGTGGACAAAGTAGGGAGGTTGTTTAAAAAGCTTTGTGTAATTGAAGAAATAATAGGTATGTAAAATTTTTTAAAAACTACTCATAGTTCTAGTCACCCTAACTAAACTATTTTCATGTTTTACACATTGTGCCTTTTCTTGGGCAAAAATATTTTACGTGCTCATAATCACAATACCCAGTATTTTGCATTTAACATAATATAAGGACTTTTCCATGTTATGTTGCATGTAGTCTTTATAGATATATATATTTTTTAAGATTTTATTTATTTATTTGACAGAGAGAAAGAGATCACAAGTAGGCAGAGAGGCAGGCAGAGGGAGAGGGGGAAGCAGGCTCCCCGCTGAGCAGAGAGCCCGATTCGGCTCCATCCCAGGACTCTGAGATCATGACCTGAGCCGAAGGCAGAGACTTTAACCCACTGAGCCACCTAGGCGCCCCTTTATAGGTATTTTAAAAATGTAATTGGTCCAGGGGTGCCTGGGTAACTCAATCAGTTAAGCGTCTGACTCTTGGTTTTGGCTCAGGTTGTGATCTCAGGGTCGTGAGATTGAGTTCTGCATTGGTCTTGCGGTCAGTGGAGAGCGGGCTAGAGATTCTCTCTCCCTCTTCCTCTCCCTCCCACTGTGCTCCATCCCATGCTCACTCCCTCTCTCTCAAATAAATAAAATCCTAAAAATAAAAAACCGGAAAAAAAATTGTATGGTCCATTTGCTTGATGTACTTCAATGTCTTTATTCAGAGTATTCTAAAAGTAGAATAAGGATTATGTTTCACTCTGACGATGGACTACTATCTCATATTTATAAATGAGGATATTGTATAATAATTTTTATTTTTTTAAGATTTAATTTTTAAGTACTCTCTACACCCAGTGTGGGGCTTGAACTCACGATCCCGAGATCAAGAATCGCATGCTTAAAGATTTTATTTTTTATTTTTATTTTTTAAAGATTTTATTTTATTTTATTTTAAAGCTTTTATTTATTTATTTATTTTATTTTAAAGCTTTTATTTATTTATTTATTTATTTATTTTAAAGATTTTATTTATTTATTTGAGAGAGAGAGAGAGAGAATATGAGAGAGGAGAAGGTCAGAGGGAGAAGCAGACTCCCCATGGAGCTGGGAGCCCGATGCGGGACTTGATTCCGGGACTCCGGGATCATGACCTGAGCCGAAGGCAGTCGCTTAACCAACTGAGCCACCCAGGCGCCCATTATTTATTTATTTGACAGAGAGAGATCACAAGTAGGCAGAGAGGCAGGCAGAGAGGGCGGGGGAAGCAGGTTCCCTGCTGAGCAGAGTCTGATGAGGGTCCTCTATCCTGGGACCCTGAGATCATGACCTGAGCCGAAGGCAGAGGCTTTAACCCACTGAGCCACCCAGGCGCCCCAAGATTTTATTTTTAAGTATCTATATCCAACGTGAGGTTTGAACTCACAACCCTGAGGTCAGGAGTCACACGCCCCAAGGCGCCTGGGTGGCTCAGTGGGTTAAAGCCTCTGCCTTCGGCTCGGATCATGATCTCAGGGTCCTGGAACAGGGTCCTGGAATCGAGGCCCTGAATCAGGGGCTCTCTGCTCAGCAGGGAGCCTGCTTCCCCCCTCTCTCTGGCTGCCTCTCTGCCTACTTGAGATCTCAGTCTCTCTGTCAAATAAATAAAATCTTAAAAAAAAAAAAAGAGTCACATGCCCCACCTATTGAGTCAGCCAGATGCCTCAATAATTTTTATTTTTAAATAAACGTTATTGAGATTTACTTTATATACGGTTGGATGCACATAGCTTAAGGGCAGAGTTTGAATTTTGACAGAGATACCTCTGACCCATTTAACCACCACCCCAGTCAAGATACAGAACACTTCCATCATTTCTGAAAGCTACCTTGTGTTCCTTTGCATTCAGTAGTTACCCCTGCCCCCGAGATAGCCACTGTTAAGATTTCCACCACTATAGAATAGTTTTGCCTATTCTGGTATTCAAATAGATGGAATCAAATCAATCAGACCCTTATCTGTCACACTTCTTTTTCTCATTGTGTTTTTGAGTTTCATCCATGTTGTTGTGGATATCAGTAGCTTGTTCCTTTTTATTGCCAATTAATAGTCCATTGCATGAGTATGCCACATTTTTTTTTTAATCTGTTTACCTTTTGATAGATGTTGGGCTGTTTTTAGCTTTGGACTATTATGAATAAAGCCTCAGTGAACATTCAGCAGCAGTTGTTTGTGTGGATATATTTCATTTCTCTTGGATAAATACTTAGGAATGGCATTATTAGGTCATATAGTAAATATATGTTGAATTTTATAAGAAATTGCCAGATTGTTTTTGCTTTATGCTCCCATCAGCAATGTATGAGAATTCCAGTTCTTCTGCATCTTTGGCAAAACTTGGTTTTCTCCTCTTTTTTATTTTAACCATTCTTGTGGGCATGTAGCCACTGTGTTTTAATCAACATAATTGAAATCTATATCCTATTGCTTGCAGTTATAGGAATTTATTGTCTGTTTTTTTACAGACTGCCTCTGAGGGACTAATTGCCCTTTAATTACTTTTGTGAATGTCACAGGGGGTCAAGATAGTATTCTGTTTACCACACAGAATGGCTCCTTGCTGTGGTATATTCAGTGATTGGCTCCGTCATATTTCCATCCATATGTAGTTTCAGTATGTACAGCTTCCTTCACAGTATACAAATCCTATTTAGAGCTTTTTCCCCTGCTTTTCAGAGTGTTTATATTAGCTTTACAATTTCCCCAGCTGGCTAACTTCAGTTGAACAAAAGTCTTATCTAAAGCCACTCCCATGGGGCGGCTAGCTAAAGGCCTCTAATTGGGCAAGATTTTGGTCTTATGTAAAAAATGAGAATTTTATTAAAATTATTAGATATATTTTATGATGCTGAAAACACAAAGTAAGTTTTAGGTATATCATGTAGTTACCCAAAGAAACAAAATTTTGGTCTTATTTGTGGGTCGTTGGAGTTTTTTACTAGCGTTCTTTTTTTTCCTCATGTTTTATGAAAAATTTCAAGCATACAGAAAAGCTGAAGGAAATGCACAGTGAATACCTGCATACCTACCACCTAAATTTTATGATTAACATTTTGCTGTGTTTGTTTAATCACATATCTGCCAAAAATGTTTTGATAGTGTGTTTAAGCCATTCCCTTTCTTTGTGGAAGAACATAGATGAGTAGGACCCATTGGGCAGTAGTTACTGTTGTGTGGTGGAGGACTAGGTGGTTCTCTGACGCAGTGGTGTTATGAGGGTGATTCCCTTCTTGTGATGGGTCAGCGTAGGTTGAGAGCTCAGTCATTTATTTTCAAATGAATTCCAGTTAGATTATATTACAAAGACAGAAGACAGGCAAGGGAGATTGGTGATAGAAAGGATTTGTGTCATCAGGAGGCCAACATGCTACTAACCTGCTTGCCCAACTGATACTGTCTATCACACGAATAGCTATCATTTATTGAGTGGTTACCATCTTCTAGAGCTTTATCTCGTTTTAGTTCTCATTCTGTTAGCTGTAGGTATTATTAGCACCATTTTATGGGTTAGGAAACTGAGGTTTATTGAGATTGAATAATTTAGCAATGTCTCATCTGTTAAATGGCACAAGTGTTACTCAGACCCAAGTTTGTCTGACTCTAAAACCCATGCTTTGAACCAGAGGTCTACTGCTGGAAGTTTCCTTTATTACAGAATTTATAGTTTACATTTATGTCTTTAGAATTATCCAAATTGGGCCACACTTTGAGCTTGGTATAGTGGCATCTTATGGAAAAGAAGGTATCATAAACATTTTTATAATTGCAAAGGCCTCTTAATTCTTGTTTTTGTTTTTTTTTTTAAAGATTTTATTTATTTATTTGAGAGAGAAAGAGAGGGAGTTAGAGAGAATGTACATGAGCCAGGGGAGGGGCAGAGAAGCAGGCTCCCCACTGAGCAGGGAGACAGACTCTCGGGGCTTGATCCCAGCATCCTGGGATCACGACCAGAGCCGAAGGCAGACATTTAATGACTGAGCCACCCAGGCGCCCAAGGCCTCTTAATTCTTGAGGAGGGAGGATCCTTTTTGAAATTAAACATCCTGGGGTTTTTACTGACCTCATTTCATTCTCTGAAGAATGAAGGAATTTCCAGCCTTGTATTAAATTGTGGAATGTATAACATTCCTTTTTTAGTTGAACCAAACAAACATTAGCAAGTGTGTTTAGAATGTGACACTGGTAGTTCGTTCCTGTCTTTATTTATTTATTTATTTAATTTTTTAAAAAGAGGTTTTTGGGATGATAGCCAATTTGAAGCTTGGTCTTTCTGATAAAGAAGTGAAACTAAGCAAGCTCTCTTGCTCCCTGGCTCTTGGAATAAGCCCCACCTAAGTTTCCGGGATGACTTTTGGGACTTGTTTTTTGAGTGACCCAGGAACAGTGTATTCTAACTTGAAAACCGAATGGGTGGAGGAAGTGTGCATTGAAAGCAGTAGTTCTTAACCTCTCTGGTTAAGAACTTTTGAGGTCAGTGGAAGCAGTGGACCCCATACTCAGGGTGAAAAATATGTATATATGCACAAATACAGTTTGACACACAAATGATACAGGTGTTCAACAACCCCCAGCCTATTGACAGAATACCCCAGATTAAAGATACTTTAAGGGGAAAAAATTGGGGAGCTGAAAAATAAGATTTGAGCATAGTTAAACTTTTTTCATAAATGTGCGTTTCATAAATGTATACTAACATAGAAATCTTGTTTTAGCATCCAAGGTGTTCAGTCCCTAAAGTGAGTTTTCCCTACTTTGTTAAAAAAAAATTTTTTTTAAGGGTATTCACAAGTAAGCTAAGATTCCTAAGGGTAGATGAAGTTCTCTATGTTGATTTCTAATTTTTGCTTTTTCAATTTTACTTCTTCTACTAGCAAAACATTTTCTCAGAACTACTGATAAAGCTAAAGATTTAGATGAAATCCTTTGACAATTCCCAACTTTAGGTTTCCATTTCTTCTTCAACCAACATTTCTTCAACAGCTACACAGTACTTCCTTATACCTTCTAATGCAAGTATTCAGGTATTATTCCTAGCGAGTTACATGTTTCATTACATTAATCCTCACAGCAGTCCATTTAGGGGCTTATTATTGTCCCCATTTTACAGATGCAGAAAACAATGCTAAGAAAGGTTAAATGACTTAGTTAAGACCAGTGCCTGTACTAAAGATAGGGCCAAAATTTGAACCCGTAGCTTCAAAGCCCATTTCTGTTTTACCATCCGGCTCTGTGACCAGAGTTGATCATTTTTTTCTGATTACTAGTTTGACCTGATCCAAATTTTTAAAGCCCAAATTTCCATCAGTGGAAGGGGTGCTTTTCTTTTTTTCTATAGCTAGCCAATTGTAAAATTAGTGAATTTTTGTGTGTGCATATAAGTTAGACTTTAGGTTGTGAAATGTCTAGAGTGCTAAATTTACTGATTAGATTGTTAAACCCAAAAGGAAGGAGGCTTAGCAGGGTGATCTCCTGCCTGTTCTGTTTATATAAATGGATGTTTCAGATACCAGAGTTTGACAGAGACAGTTCCAGTGACTGAAAAGTTTGTGGAGGCTTGTTACTAAACTTAGCATCATTTTCAGGAAGGAAAAATCCTAATGGTTAGGAACTGAAAAAGAGCTTAACTCTAAAGCGGTAGTAGATAAGCTTTTATCACACGGACTAAAGGCCAGGTGTATGTTTCTTAACTCTCGGGGGATAGCCATGGAGGGAACCTCCAGGTCAGCTAGCTGCCTTGTGGTTTTTGCTGAGACAGCAGGCAGGGTCAGCATTGTAGGAAGGTAGTTCAGTTTGCTGAGTGAGTTTTATGAGACTCAGCATCTTTCTTGACAAAATTATTGTTATTCCAAACCTTGTACTTTTCCTAGTTGCAGCCTTTTTATCCAGTGAAGCAGGGAGGAGAATGAGTAGGTTGATTTACTATATAACTTTAGATGCAGGTTTTTTTAGTTTGAACTGATGACACAGGGCTTTAAGTGAGATAACACAGAGCAGAAAGAAGAGTAGATGGAGTGCTAAGAGAGATTAATTGATGTAATTGGGAGGACAAAGGAAGTTGGTTCAGATAATGAAATTTCAAAATTGCCTTTTTAAAAACCAAGTGATAAAAGAAATTATTTATATGAAAATATATACCACTTAACTGCCAAGGTGATGAAACTTGGTATAAAGGAAAATTAAATTGACTGATTTGGAGTCATGGGGTAAAATCAGATATAAATATAGAAATTATCATTTTTTTAAATTATCTTAAGTCATACTTTCGAGTCTTTACAAATTAAAGGAATGCATTTTGTAAAAAAAAATTTCTTCTAACAGAAATTTTAAGAGGCTTAAAAAAACTAAGTAGAGTTCAAATGGCAGCATTATTAAAATGCACTTTGATTGTATTGTATACATGCTTGGTTAGGATGAGGAAATTAGCTTTGAAAGCTTTGTTTCCTCTGCAGCTTCGCCATGTGCTTTCCTGAAGCTCTGTGTGGGATTCTAGCATAGAGGAAGGGCAGGTCCTCTCACCTGTTTCCATTTTTTCTCCCTGCCGTAAGTTCACAAATACTTTTTCACGTTATGATCTATGAAAATATAAACAGCTTTTCTGGAACCAAATTAAACTTGATTTTATGGTTCATACTGCGTGACAGTGGAGTGGGGGCAGGAGGGTGGAGATATAAGGTGTTTGGACCCTTCTGGTTTATGGGATTTCTTTTTCCCTTTTTCCCCTTAGGAACGGCGTGAATGTTGAGGGGGCGACACACAAGCAGGTGGTGGACCTGATCCGAGCAGGCGAGAAGGAATTGATCTTGACAGTGTTATCTGTACCTCCACATGAGGCAGATAACCTAGATCCCAGTGACGACTCGTTGGGACAATCATTTTATGATTACACAGAAAAGCAAGCAGTGCCCATATCGGTCCCCACATACAAACATGTGGAGCAGAATGGTGAGAAGTTTGTGGTGAGTGTCAGCCCAACTCAATCCTCAAAACATTTAGCTTTTATTTCCCCCTAGTCTCATCATTTATGATATATATTAGAACATTAGAAGTAATCACCGCAACTTAGATCAGTTTGTCTACCAGGAAGATGGGTTCACATATAAATAAAAGATACTGACCATGATTTTTGCAGGGTTAGGTACAGTAATGAAGAGGATTTCTGTTTCTGCTTAAGTATAATTCCATTTTCTTTCCAGACAGTTTTAAGTTTGCATTCTATTCTGTTGTAAACATGTCTAAGTTGGTTTTGTTGATTTGTTTGTTCTTTTATTGGTTGCCATATCTCTTTGCTAATAGCAGTCTCTCACTTACTGTTACTCTGTAGAGCTATAGAGCAAGGTTAATTTCAAAAGGCGGTGTCTTCTAAAACTTTTGGGTAATACAGAATTTGTCCGCATCAGAACCTACAAGTGCCCTGCACTCCTCTCCACATCTTGTTCTTTTTCATTTTCTTTGGAGATACCGGTGTGAATGATTAACTTGGGTTTTCTGCAAGGTCCTAATTATACTCTGACTACAGTTCACATGAACTATCCTATACATTTCCAACCTGTTGCTGTTGTAGATGTGCAGGAAAGCCCACCTTGAATTCTGGGTGATATGTGCCAGCCCCTTTTTTGAGTGCCTTGCTTGTTCCTCAAAACCTAATAGGGGCTAGTAGCCCAATCTACTTACTTTTTCTCTTGATTGAGGTATGCTTTATTCGCCTTTGATTATTTGGGGAGCATTGAAATAATGAGAAATTCATTATTCTTTGTAGAAAGTGCAGGGAGTTCTGTTAGATACTGGCAAACAGACTATATGTGTTTGAAGGTGAACTGCTGACTAAAGTTGTGGTCTCTGAAACTGAGATTTGTTCCCTGTGTAGGAATGAGCCACAGGACATTTATGGTAAATTCTTCTTAGTGGAGAGTTAAGAAAAGCAAGCAGAGAAGCCAGAAAAGTTCAGAAGGATCAAATAATGTTTGACTGCATCTTTAATTTAGCTGGTGATGATAATGCACATAGCACAGCACAGTTTATGTCAGCTTGGTCTATGGGTTCTCAAAGCCATATTCACAAAGTTTAGAGCTTTGTGTTTTGGAGGTGCTATACTTTGAATCACAAGGCATGTTAGAAATCAAGGTCAGCTCCTAAAAGTAGAGCAGATTCGATGTTGAGACCTTTTGGGAATTACCTGAGACCTTGGGAACCTCTGTAGAC
Organism: Potos flavus; assembly: GCA_028534135.1. Classification (NCBI taxonomy): domain Eukaryota; kingdom Metazoa; phylum Chordata; class Mammalia; order Carnivora; family Procyonidae; genus Potos; species Potos flavus. Next base: position 72,259,992 of record CM052900.1, on the reverse strand, counting down.
TTTAGAAAAGGAATGAAACTACTAATTGTCCCTTTTAAGAAAATGAACATTATTGAGCATAATTTACCTACATTAACATTCACCCACGTTAAATGTCCAGTTTCATGAGTTTGGATAAATGTGAATAGTTTTAAAATCGCCATCATCACAATCAAGATACAGAACATTTTCACCACCCCAGAAAGTTCCCTGGTGACCCTTTGCAGTCAGTTCTCTCCTCATAACACCACCCCTGTCAACCACTGATTAGCTTCTTGTTAGTATATTTTGCCTTTTCTAGAATGTCATATCAACAGAATCATATAATAAGTAGTTTCTGGTATCTGGCTTTGTTCATTTAGTAGTATAGTCTTTTTAAGGTTGATACATGTTGCATATATCAGTAATTCGTTCCTTTTAATTGCAATTAATTTTTAATTGGATAAATTTACTGCGATTTGTTTATCCAGTGGCTTGTTGATGCATGTTGGGGTTGTTTCCAGTTTGGGGCTGTTATGACTAAACCATAAAGTAACATTAATATATGGGGCTTTATGTAGATGTATATTTTCATTTCTCTTAAGTAGCTAGAAGTGGAATTGCAAGGTCATATGATAAATGAAAGCTTAACCTTTCTTTTTTTCTTTGAAGATTTTATTTATCTATTTGAGAGAGAGCGTAAGCACAAGTGGGGGAAGGGCAGAGACAGAGGGACAGGGAGAAGGACAAGCAGACTCCCTGCCGAGCAGGGAGACCCATGCAAGGCTCAATCCCAGGACCCCAGGATCATGACCTGAGCCGAAGTCAGATGCTTAACCCACTGAGCCACTCAGGCACCCCAGAGCTTATTTTTCATGTACTTAGTGGCCATTCTTATATTTTCATTGGTGAAGAGTTCAACTTTTTTCCCCATTTTTTTAAAAAAAGATTTTATTTATCAGAGAGTAAGAGTGAGCATGAGAGAATGAGTGGGGGCAGGGGTAGAGGGAGAGGGAGAAGTGGATTCCTTGCTGAGCATGGAGCTGATCACAGCGCTCGATCCCAGGACCCTGAGATCATGACCTGAGCCACTCAGGCACTGCTCCCATTTTAAAACTTAAATTTTTTGCCTTCTTATTTTGTTGCTAAGAGCTCTTTATGTATTTGGAGTCCTTTATCAGAGAGATATTTTGTAAAGTATTTTTCCCAGGCTGTGGCTTGCCTTTTTAAAAAATTTGTATTCATTTTTTATTTTTATTTTTTAATTTTTTGTTATTATGTTCAATTAATCAGCATATAGTACATCATTAGTTTTTTTTTAATTTTTTTTTTTTTTTAGATTATTTATTTGTTTGACAGAGAGAAAGAGATCACAAGTAGGCAGAGAGGCAGGCAGAGGGAGAGGGGGAAGCAGGCTCCCTGCTGAGGAGAGAGCCCAATGCGGGGCTCGATCCCAGGACCCTGAGATCATGACCTGAGACGAAGGCAGAGGCTTAACCCACTGAGCCACCCAGGCGCCCCACATCATTAGTTTTTGATGTAGTAGTGTTCAATGGTTCATTAGTTGCGTATAACACCCAGGGCTCATCACTACACGTGTCCTCCTTAATATCCATCACCTAGTTACCTGTCCCCCAACACCCCTCCCTTCTGTAACCCTCAGGTTCCCAGAGTCCAGAGTCTCTCATGGTTTGTCTCCTTCTCTGATTTCTTCCCATTCAGTTTTTCCTCCCTTCCCCTGTGGTCCTCTGTGCTATTCCTTATGTCCCACATATGAGTGAACCATATGATAATTGTCTTTCTCTGCTTGACTTATTTCACTTATTTCACTTCAGCTCCATCCATGTCAATGCGAGTGGTGGGTATTCATCCTTTCTGATGGCTGAGTAATATTCCATTGTATATATGAACTACATCTTCTTTATCAATTCATCTGTTGAAGGAAATTCTTTTTATTTTATTTTTAACAGTGTCTTTCAAAGAACAAAAGTTTTAAATTTTGATGAAGTCCAGTTTGTCTTTTTTGTTCATTTATGGATAATTCATATTCTAAGACATCTGCCTAACCCAGGGATGCAAATCTTTTGTTTTCTTGTAAAAGTTTTATAGTTTTAACTCTCTGTTTTTGTAATAGCTTTTTTTTTTTTAAGATTTTATTTATTTGACACAAAGAGAGAGAGAGAGAAAGATCATAAGTAGGCAGAGAGGCAGGCAGAGAGAGGGGGAAGCGGGCTCCTTGCTGAGCGGAGAGCCCGATGCAGGGCTCGATCCCAGGACCCTGAGATCATGACCTGAGCAGAAGGCAGAGACTTTAACCCACTGAGCCACCCAGGTGCCCCTATTTTTGTAATAGCTTTATTGACGTATGATTTACATACCAGCAATTGTACACCTTAAGTGTATATAATTCAGTGGTTCTTAGTTTGTTCACAGAGTAGTGCAGCCATTACCACAGTCAGTTTTAGAACATTTTCATCCCCTCAGAAAGGCTATACCTTTTAGCCACCATCCTCCAAACCTCTCATCCGCTCCCTGCAAATCTTTGTCTCTGTAGATTTGCCTATTCTGGACATTCCATATAAATGAAATCATATGTGTTCTAGCCATGTTGTAGCATGTATCACCCAAGTAGCATTCCATTGTCTGGATATGCCACATTTAATTTATCTCTTCTTCAGTTGATGGACATTTGGGTTATTTCTACTTTTTGGCTGTTATGAATAATGCTGTTTTGAGTATGTGCGTACAATTTTTATGTGGCTATATGTTTTCATTTCTCTTAGATGTTACATAGAGGTGGAATTACTGGGTCGTATGGTAACTCTTATGTTTTAACCTTTTGAGGAAATACCAAACTGTTCTCCATTCAGAGTTGATTTTTGGGGCGCCTGGGTGGCTCAGTGGGCTGGAGCCTCTGCCTTCGGCTCAGGTCATGATCTCAGGGTCCTGGGATTGAGTCCCGCATCGGGCTCTCTGCTCAGCGGGGAGTCTGCTTCCCCCTCTCTCTCTGCCTGCCTCTCTGCCTACTTGTGATTTCTCTCTCTCTGTCAAATAAATAAATAAAATCTTTAAAAAAAAAACAACAGAGTTGATTTTTGTATCAATACTATATGATATAAGGGTCACGATTTTTTTTTCCTATATAGATACCAGCTGTTTTGGCAGCCTATGTTGAAAAAGAATATCCTTTCCCCATTGAAATTCCTTGGCTTTATTGTTGAAAATGAATGTATATATGTGGTTCTATTTCTGTATTCTGTTCCTTTGGTTATGTCTGAACATTTCAATATTTATATTATTTTGAGATTGTCCTCTGTTTAGTGTCTTTTCCCTTGAAAAGGGAAAAGAGAATAGCTTCCTGGTTCTTTGTACAGTGAGTCATTTTGGATTGTATCTTGGATATTGTGAATGTTGGATTGTGCAGGCCTAGAGTTCTGTGATACCCCCCTGAGGAGTGTTGTTTTGTTTTACTTGACAATTAGGTGTAAGCAGTGCCACCTGTGGGCAGTACTTCAAGTGTCAGTTCAATTTTTTCAGACTTTCCTGTGCTAGTTGGAGTCTGTTCTGCATGTATATCATTCAGGGAAGGATCAGGGTGAGAAGTATGTGGTGTTCATTCACAGAATTAAGGCATCCTTTCCTCTGTTTCTCTCTTCTGGAATTCTCTACTTATACTGGTGGCAGCCATTGTTGCCTAGAATCTTTTCTTCTCTTTCTTCCAAACAGCAAATGTCAGAGTTTCTACTGGAATTTTAGTTGCCTAAGATAGGCTACTTTGTGACTGATGCCCACTATCAGGGCAAAGCCCCCTAAAAACAGGAACTCCCCCCAACCCTGTGGGGTGCTCCATGTTTTGACTCCCCCCTGCAATCTGCCTGTGTTTAAGTGTAGTGTTCAGAATCCTCAGGTAATTGGTTTTTGCATTTTGTCTAGAGTTTGTAGTTGTTTTCACTGGAAGGTTGGTCTGTAGGGGAATCTTCAGTTTTATCAAAAAAAATTTTTTTAATGTATAATGAAGCTGTTGCCTCCTTGATGAATTGACCCCTTTAATATTATGAAATATCTCTTTATCTTCTGTAATACTCTTTGTTCTAAAGTCTTTCTCTGATATTATCTTATAGCTACTTCACTTTTTTTTTTTTAAGATCTATTCATCTGAGAGAGGATTGGTGCAAGTGGGGTGGCGGGAAGTGGCAGGGTGAGAAAGAGAATCTCCACCCCCACCAGACTCCACACTGAGCGCAGAGCCCAACACAGGGCTTGATCCCAGGATCATGATGTTAGCTGAAATCAAGTCTGTGGCTTAACTGACTGAGCCACCTAGGCACCTTTCTTTTGATTATTACTTTCATTGGATATCTTTTCCATCCATTTACTTTTTAACTTATCTATATAACTGTACTTAAGGTGAGTGTCTTAGAGACAGCATATACTTGTGTCTTGCTCTTTTATCCAATTTAGCAACTTCAGTGTTCTGAGTGTGTAGTCTACTTACATTTCATTTAACTATTGACATAGTTAGGTTTATATCTACCATATTATTCTTTGTTAACTATATCTCATCTGTTCTTTATTCCTTTATTCCTCCTTTCCTGCCTTCTTTTTGACTAATGAAGTAGTTTTTTAGATTTTTATTTTATTTTTTAAAAGATTTTATTAATTTATTTGTCAAAGAGAGAGAGAGAGCGCGCATGCGTGCGCGCTCACAAGTAGAGGGAGCAGCAGACAGAAGGAGAAGCAGGCTCCCCGCTGAGCAGGGAGCCAGACATGGGACTCGATCCCAGGACCCTGGGATCATAACTTGAGCTGAAGGCAGCAGCTTAACCGACTGAGCCACCCAGGCGTCCCAGAGTTTATTTTATTTTTTAAGTAATCTCACCATGGGGCTTGAATCTACGACCCTGAGATCAAAGTCACATGCCCTACCAACTAAGCCAGCCAGTTGCCCCAATGGAGTTTTGTTTTTCTTTCTTTCTTTCTTTCTTTCTTTCTTTCTTTCTTTCTTTCTTTCTTTTCTTTTCTTTTCTTTTCTTTTCTTTTCTTTTCTTTTCTTTTCTTTTCTTTCTTTCTTTCTTTCTTTCTTTCTTTCTTTCTTTCTTTCTTTCTTTTTTCTTTCTTTCTTTTTCTTTCTTTCTTTCAGAGAGAGAGAGAGCATGAGTGAGGAGGGGCAGAGGAAGAGAGAATCCCAAGCAGTGCAGAGCCTGATGCAGGGCTTGATTTCACGACCCTGAGATGATGACCTGAGCCAAAATCAAGAGTCAGACGATCAACTGACTCAGCCACCCAGGAGCCCCTGGGGTATTTTTTCAATGATCCTATTTTATCTCCACTATTGTATTATGAGATATAATTTGTTCTATTTTCTTAGTTGTTGTTCCAGGTTTATAATATACATCTTTATAAGTATTACCTTTAAATAATACAATATTACTTCTCATATAATAAAAGACATTTACAACAGTATATATTATTTCCTTCTCTCATCCTTTGTGCTGTTGTCATACATTTTACTTCTATATGTGTTATAAATTCCATATTACTTCGTTGTTATCTTTGCTTTAAACAATTCAAGAGATTAAAAATAAGGAAAGAGTTCTTTTATATTTAATCACATATTTACCATTTCTGGTGTCCTTCATTCCTTTGTGTAAATTCAGTTTCCATTTGGTATCCTATTCCTTCTGCCTGAAGAGTTTCTTTTAATATTCTTATAGTGCAGATCTCCTGGCAGTGCATTCTCTTAGTTTTTGTTGGTCTGAAAAAGTCTTTATTTCACCTTTATGTTTGAAAGATATTTTAACCTGATATAAGATTCTGAGTTGATGTTTTTTTTTCTTTCAGTACTTTAAAAATGTGACTCTAGTGTACTGGCCTGCATAGTGTCTGATGAGAAGTGAGAGGCCTGCTTATTTTAGTTTTTGTTCTTCTCTATGTAATGTTTAAACCCCTTAGAGTTACCTTCAAAGTTTTTAAGCTTCAAAGCTGTCTTTCTTAGTATTTATCCTGCTTGGAGTTTTCTAAATTTTATAGATCTGTGGTTTGATATCTTACTACTTTTCAAAAATTCTCAGCCAGTATGTTATTAAATATTTCTTTAGCTGTGTTCTTTTTCTCTTTCTCTTGCCCTTCTGAGATTCCAACTACATGTATGTTAGACTGTTTGATATTGTCCTACAGCTTTTGGATGCTCTATTCTGTTTTCTTTCTTTCTTTCTTTCTTTTTTTTTTTTTTTGCTTAAGATTATTTTTATTACCCTGTTTTCAAGTTCACTGATTATTTCCTCAGCTGTGTCCAGCCTACTGTTGAGCTTGTCAGAGAAATTCTTATTCTCTGATACCGTGTTTTTTATTTCTATCATTTCCCCTGAAATTCTCCCATCTATTACACATGTTGTCTGCCTTTTCCATTTCTTTTAATGTATGAATCATAGTTATTTAAGGTCCCTGCCTGATAGTTTTGACATTTAGCTATCTCTGAGATTGCTTTATTTCTTGACATAAGTGGTTTTTCTTTCTTACTTTTTTGTCCTATAATATATGATTGAGTACCAAGTATCATGTGTATAAAAGTAGAGACTGAAGTAAATAATATTTGAACCTGAAAATATGCAAACGTCTTCTTCTTCAGGGGATTGAGTCAGTCAGGCTCAGTTTGGGTGTCGTTTTGGCTTTTGGTACCTTTATTGCTCCATAGGCTTCAAATCCCTCTAATAATAGGCTGCTTTGTGCTTAGAGTAGGGGCCGGGGTCAGAGGCTCTGTTTTTCTGTGTTCTGCTCTCCCTGCCCTCTCAACTTTTAGCTTCCCCTGCGTTGCCTGTACCACAGACAAGTTCTCTCCACCTTTGCCTATCCCGTACTGGTAGACTGCCCTTGCGTTTTATTTAGGCTAGATTTGTAGTGGGGGTTCTCTGTTATCTGGTCCAACTTCCATCTCAGACAGGGTCTACACAGACCCTATGCCTATGTCTTGGGAGAGAGACTTTTAAAATTTTTCTGCCCTTCTTCCTTATCACAGTTAAACTCTGCCTTGTATCTGTGGTTAGTCTTGGAAGAGTTCTTGTCCCTCCTCTAGCTGTAGCAGACCTCTACTTAGTATAGGAACTTGGGCCTAAGATGGTTTCCTGCTTCTCACCAAGAATAAGGAGTAGAGGGTTTTTACTTTTAGTTTTTCCCCAGCAGTGGATCTTTGCCAGTGCCCTCTGAATGAGAGGATTTGCTGCCCATCCTCCTAAGGGCTAAGGCTTTTGCTTAATAGAAGATAAGGGTTTAGGGGATGTAGGTGGAGCATTGTGTCTGTCCCCCAGCAATTGCCAAGCACCTCTGTCATGCCTAGGCTGCCACAGTAGCCCATTTCTAGTGTCCTGCACTGTCTCTGGTCTTTCTTGTGAGCACAAGAGACCCGTGGGGAAGACTTGCAAGTGCATGGAAAGTCTCTTATATCTAGAGTGGGATTACTGTTCTTGCAGCTTCCTAAATCCTAAACAGAAGCAGCCAATGATAGCTACTTAATGTATTTGTCTGCTACTACTTTTTCTGTCATTTCTGAGTCTGTTTCTACTGACTGAGTTTTCTCCTGGTTGTAGATCAAATTTTCATGCTTCTTTATATATCTAGTAATTTTTGATGGGATATTGCACCCGGTTAATTTAATGTTACTGTGTGTTAGATTTTGTTATATTCCTTTAAAGAATAATGGGCTCTTCCTTTTCGTTATTTCTTTTTTTCTTTCTTTCTGCTGGCATGCAGTTAAACTACTTACAGATTACTTTGATCCTTTTTCAGGTTTGTTTTTAAGGTCTTTTAGGGTGAGCATAGAGTAGCTTTTACTCTAGAGCTAATTTAGCTCACTCCTAAAGCATGGCCATTTTGAGTTCTTTTGAATGCCATGGAGATTCAAGGGAGGTCTCTCTATTCTGGCTGGAGGGAAGTCAAATGATTCCAGATGCTCTTTGAACTCTAGTAATTATTTTTGTAGCTCACCCTGGTAATAATTCTTTCCTCATTGCTATTCAGCCAGAATTCAAGGGGATCCTATGCAGAATTCAAGGGGATTTCTAGAGCTCTGTCTGTCTTTAGCTCCCCCCTCTTGTGTACTCTGTCCTACAAATCCTAGCTGCTTTGGCCTCCCTGAACTCTAGTCTCTGTCTCCACAACTCAGTGAAGTTGCCATACTATTTGGATGCCCCTGTCTGACCTGCAGTTCAGGAGTTACCTCTAAACAGAAAGCCTAAGTTGTGGTAGGGCTCATCTTGTTTGTTTCCCTTTTCTCAGGGATCACAGTTCTTAGTTGCCTGTTGTCTAGTGTCCAAAAATAATCATTTCCTATGTTTTGCCCAGTTTTCTAGGTGTTTACTTTGGGAGGTTAATTCCAGACCATTTAGAAGTTCCCAGATTATCCTATAAAAACAGAATATTTTTATTTATAGGTAATTCAATTAAAACTTGATTTTCAATATTCTTGATTTTAAAAGAAATACCAGTGGAACCTGCTTCATACTATTTAGAAAATTTGATTCCAGGTCGATTAAGGACTTAAATGATAAAATAAAAAAATTAAAACCTGTTAGTAGAAAGTATAGGTGAATAGGTATAGCAAAGAGTTTAACACAGAAAGCATTGGTTATAAAAATATTGATAAATTGGACTCCATAAAACAGATATTTTTAAAAATCCAGTTACATAATAAAGTGAAAAGACAAATGACACAGTAGGAAAAGATACAATATACACACATGAAAAATATTATGTCAGGGGCTTATAATGAACTCTACAAATCAATGAGAAAAGCACAAAAACTCAATATAGCACTGGACAAAATATATGAATGTGTATTTTACAGAAGAGCACACTCACGTGGCCAATAAATATGTGAAGAGATGATAAACATTAGATGAAACATTAGAGAAATGTAAATTAGAACCACAGTGAGAAATCTTTTCACACCCATTCCCCATTGGCAAGAAATAAGAGGATCTTTTTATGTTTTACTGAAAGGAGTATAAATTAATGTAACTAACCGCTTTAGCTTACCATTTGGCATTATCTCTTTAGGTTGATTATTCACATACCTTGCAGTTCTACTCTTAGCATACCCAAGAGAATCTCTTATATAGGTACAACAGGGGGTATGTATACAAGTTCGTAGCAGTATTTGTTCACAATAGCCAAAACCCAAAACCCGGTAACAACCCAAGTGCCCATCAATGGGATAACAGATATTTAAAAAGCAAAACAACAAACTGTTATATACAATGGAATAAATCACAAAGGTATGTAACATTGTGGATGAGACTAAGGGAAAAAATAAGCCATGAAAAGGTCTCACTCTGCATGATAACCTTTTTATAAAACTAAAATACCTACCCCCCTTTTTTTTTTTATTAGTTTCAGAGGTAGAATTTAGTGATTCATCAGTTGCATATAACACCCAGTGCTCATGACATCAAGTGTCCTCCTTAATGCCTGTCACTCAATTATCCCTTCCCCCCACCTCCCCTCCAGCAACCCTGTTTCTTAGAGTTGTGTCTCTTATAGTTTGTCTCTCTCTCAATTTTCATCTTATTTTATTTTTCCTTCCTTTCCCCTATGTTCATCTGTTTTGTTTCTTAAATTCTGCATACGAGTGAATTCATATGGTATTTGTCTTTCTCTGACTGACTTATTTCGCTTAGCATAATACCTACCCTCTAGTTCCATCCATATCCTTGCAAATGGCAAGCTTTCTTTCTTTTTGAATATTCCATTAAAACTAAAATATCCTTTAAAAATTAAAATAAAAAATAAAAATTTAAGGATTACTTATAGATACAGGAAAATACTGTAAAAAGAAAAGCAAAGGAATGATGAACATGATTGAATATGTTAATTTTGAGAGTCGGGGAAGCAAGGAGAGGGGATGAAGGTGGCAGAGACTATGGTTAGAATGTCAGGGTCTTAGATTATAGTTTACTTTTTATAAGGTTAAAAGTAACTAATTAAATTTCCAAACAAAGAGCTTGCCATAATGAGACTGTGTTACGAACCAGGGATTATGATTAATCCAGTTCTGTATACCTGGAGTCCAAATAAAGAAAAAAATAACAGAGACCATTTATGATCTGTCTTGGGGGAGAATACACATACGCTTGCATGCATGCACATACAAGAAACCTAAGTTATTTAAGAGCATATTGTGGCCTTTATGCTTCTTTATTTCCAGGAAGGAGCCTAAATACTTCAGCATTTGGGAAAAATCCCTGAGTTAAGGATCTCACGCATTTTACCCAGAAATCAACTAAGAGTGCTGTATCTCCTTTTACTTTATAAGCAGCTTGTGAATGGCAAATAATTTCATTTTTTTTTAAGATGAATTTTCAGCTAAAAATAAGATTAAATAGCAGGGTGGTGTTAGAAACAATTTGTTGGTCATAATGTACATTGAAGATTCATCCAGATCAATAGAGGGAACAGGACAGCATCTATTTGACTTTTGGAAGCTGAACTTGGATGATATTGCCAAAATGTCACCATTCTATTTTTATTTTCTAATAACTTTTGCATTATATAAGGAGATTCTCTTCTGTGTGTTCAGTAGCACAATTCCTGTCACTTACTAGAGATTTGAGAAAATGAAAACTTTTTAATATTCACATCCTACATAGGATGAGATGTTACCATTTCAAAGCCTTAAGAAATCTATAGGTGGGGATCTAAGTAACCAACAAAATGGAGATCTCTGATACCTGGGATTTTGGTTTTGCTACTGAATTCAGAGCCCAGATGTAATAGAATTGCTTTCCCTGTAGTGGGTTGTGCTCATTATAAGATTTTATCAGTTATAGGGTGCCTGGCTGGCTAAGTTGATAGAGCACAAGACTTAATCTCAGGGTTGTGAGTTCAAGACCCACATTGGGCATGGAGCCTATTAAAGAAAAAGAGAAAGAAAAGAATTTATCAGTTACCATCTTCTGGCATTCATTACATAGGATTAAGTCATGAGACTAGAGAGAGAAATGGTATGGCATGGATTTTCAGCATTTACATATTAGAAATTGTTTTGAAGCTGAATTTTGAAACTTCGACCTGCAGAATCCAGAGAAACAAAATTAGATCACTGACAGAGAAGTTTTAAACTTTTCCCACCCATATTTTTTCCTGTTGGGTTCTTACTAAGCAAAGAGGATCTCAAGAGGACTGAAACTTGTTACCCTCAATAGTGCTAGGAGCGGTGCAGAGCCTCTAAGCCCACTGTGCCTTGCCTGCCCCAGCTCTGGAGCTTGAGCACAGGTGCTGTCTGACTGCAAGGGCTCTGCTCATAAATGGGTAACGACAGAAAATGGTATCAGAACAATGGGATTCAGCAGTTTTGCACAGAAAGCTTTGGGAGATGTTTAATGTAATCTTCCTGAAGGCGGGACAAAATTGAACAAACGAGAAGAGTTTGGTGCTTTGGAAAGTGTGGAAGCTGCTAGTGAACTCTATTCTCCTCTATCAGGAGAAGTAACTGAAATTAATTGCAGAAAATCCAGGACTTGTCAACAAATCCTTTTATGAAGATGGTTGACTGATCAAGATAATACTCAGTAATCCTTCAGAATTGGATGAATTAATGAGTGAAGAAGCATATGAGAAATACATAAAATCTATTGAGGAGTGAAAATGGAACCCCTAAATAAACTAGTATGAAATGAAGGAAAGGAAGGAAGGAAAAAGGAAGGAAAGGAAGGGAGGGAGGGAGAGAGAGAGAAAGAAAGAAAGAGAGAGAAAGAAAAACTTGTTGCCTCAGAGAACTGGCTTTGCAGTCTGAACGTTCCAAGTTGAAGAAAGTGACCAGTGATCGTTAAATTCAGTGTACTATTGCAAGCTAGACTAACTTCATCTAATTCTGTTTATGAGCCAGCCAGTCTTAGGGTTTAAATTAAGGTAGAAAGATCCCAGAAGTACTGCCTGCCTGTGTATATCTGTAGTTCCTATTTGATTATGTCCTCTTCAAGTCCAGAGAATATATATTTTTGATAGACATTCTCCTTTGTCATGAGACTATGGGCATTTCTTTTTTTTTTTTTAAGATTTTATTTATTAATTTATTAATTTATTTGAGAGTGAGCACACCAGTGGGGGAAGCGGCAGGCAGAGGGAGAAGCAGGCTCCCCGCGGAGCAGGGAGCTCGATGTGGGGCTCCATCCCAGACCCCTGGCATCATGACCTGAGCTGAAGGCAGACACTTAACCGACTGAGCCACCCAGGCATCCCGAGCCTATGGGCATTTCTCATGGAACCATAGACATTCTTGAGTTTTAGGCAGAAGACCTCATCATGCACTAAGTGAATCAGTCATTTTTTTTGGCAAGTGTGTCCAAACCAGGGAAATATGAATACTAATAGATCTTGGTTAATTTTAAGGACCAGTGAAGAACAAAACAATCTGTTGGTGATCTTTTTGTATGTTTCTCATTTGCTTAGCACAGTTAATTTAAAAATGGTTTGGCTCTTGGGGAGGCCATTCCTACTTGCCTTAAAGTATTACAGAACTGTCAGGCATCCAGATTATTTATATTTCTGTTGCCTTGATGCTATATTGAAATTGGGAGTGGTGGAGAGGTAGGTGAGTGGCTATTTGATGTTACTCTTCTGACTGTATAAAGAAACTGAAAGTTGAGTCAACTTTTCAGATTTCTTGTTGAAATCATCACAAAGGCCTCTCAGGCTGTAGTGTTCTTTTTACCCTAGGAAATGTTTTACTGGACTCGAGATCACTCAAGTGATCACCTTTGAAGAAATACAGTCATAGTCTTCATGTGCATTATCAAAGACCTATACTATTCTTCCTTGGAAAAAGACATTGGGGAATATCTTTGAACCAGCAGTGTCACTAACTAGTTTTACCTTCCTTCCTTCCTAGTATGAGGAACTCAGGCTGATACATATCACCCATAGTGTTATGGACTTGCCTTTTGTAAGCAAAGGAATGGCGATGTTATTGAGAAATTTGGATACTTTAGTTTGAGAAGGAAGTATGCAAGACCAGAGTGACTAAATAAGACTTTTTAAGACTGCCTGCCCTCAAGAAAACTGTAGTCTCATCTAAAGAGACGAGACTAAATGCATAAAAAGGCTGTTCTCCTTTTTATGCATTTGTACTTCAGGAGGCCGTGATGGGAATACTTGATAATATATGTGATTCATTACAACTTTGAGTGATAATCACAGGAAGAATGCTCATTGATCAGGATCATACACATCCTTGGAGACTGTTTGATAGTGATTATAGAGCCTTTGCTTTTAATTGGAGGAATCATAAGTAGAAAGTTATGGGAGAGGAGTCTTGAATGAATAAATTATTTTATTTTTGCATTTAATTCATACTTCCTAAATCACAGAAGCATGGGAAAGATACTTCTTGAGCTTTGAAGGAAAGGCTTTGGCCTATACATTCTCAGTGATTAACTCTTGATTCCATGAGTAGATTATCTGTTTTGTGCACATTTAAAATTTGGAATGAGTTTTGCAAAACCAGTAAATGTGATTTGGGGCCGGTTTTTCCATCTCTGCCTCATTTGTTATGTTCTGACAATACAAAGTAACTTGGATTATTAGATGTTTTTGGATTGCATTTTCTATCACTCTCCTTTATGAGGGTACATAGTTAAGAATTTCACATATATCCATTTATTTCATCATCACATATTTACTGAGTGCTTGCTATGTTCCACACCCTATTCTAGAAGCTTGGCATGTATCTATGAACAATAGACAAAAATCTCTAACCATTTCTTCATGAGGATTATTAACTCTTTGTAATTACAAGGTGGTCCTTAGAATATGTTTATTCTTCAACTTTTTGTTAGTCCTGTTTTAATGATGGAAGGAAGAACAAAACTAAAGCTGTCTGACTTCGGGAAAGGAGTTTTTGCAACAAAAACATTTTGCTAACTAAATGCTACTGTTACATCATTTTTAGAACTTCTTTGAAGTTTGGGCCACACACAAATATCAGTCACACTGCTTTCTAGTCAACCCTCACTTTATAAGTCTCCAAATTTACTTGCTTGTTCATTCACTAGATTTACCACATTGGCTTTGAATGACTTTCTGAAAATAAACTTTCTGAAACTTTCTGAAAATAAAATCCACTCTTAAAAGCTGATAATTGCCTTTGAAGATATTTAAAATAATGTGTTGGAGGTAATTTTAATAGCAAAAATGAGATCATGGGCCGCTTGAAAGGAGTAGCACTCTGTTGTACGTATCATTTCTGGCATGTTTATTAAAAGTAAGCCTTATTCTACAGTGACCATGAACACATTCTCTATTAAGTACGTAGCAGAATATACCTCACTAGCATCTGTCTGAGCTTGACTTTAGATGATTCTGTGATTTAATTTGTAGTAAGTAGGCTTTTTTTTGTTTTTTTTTGTTTTTTTTTTTTTTGTTCTTTCCCCTCACCAGGTATACAATGTTTATATGGCAGGGAGGCAGCTGTGTTCTAAGCGGTACCGGGAGTTTGCCATCCTACACCAGAACCTGAAGAGAGAGTTTGCCAACTTTACATTTCCCCGACTTCCAGGGAAGTGGCCATTCTCTTTATCAGAACAGCAACTAGATGCCCGACGTCGGGGGTTAGAAGAATATCTAGAAAAAGGTAAGCTGGCCTATTAAACTCTACTATCTTAAGTAGACATGGAGTCTAGGTATGTGTTGTAACTCTTAAACTCCGTAGCTAAGTTTCCTGAAACTCAGTAGTGAAAATAAATCACATTTCTCTGACCATTGTTGTTGAATGATCTGAGCTTTGAAGCCAAAACTGAATTGTCCAGCACAAGGAGTAATTGTCATTTCATTGACTTGGTGAGCACTTAACAACAACAGAAAAATACGTAATTAGTTATCGATGCATTAGGGACCTTTATTTATAGGATTATGTAATTTGCCAGCAAACACAAACGGACAGACTCATCAACATGCTGAGTTGACTTTAGGACTAAGTGGGCCATACTTAAAACACTGTTATTAAAATGATTCTCAGTTCACTGGCATATCCTACTTGAAAACTCCTTTTCCTCTTACAGGTGCCAAGTTGTAGGTAATCTAAGGTCCTGTTGATCTAAGTAGATTATAGGTCGAAGTATTGAAACCTACTTGTTATCTCAGGACTTCCAAGTAGTATATCAGAAGTCTGGGATGTGGATGCTGAAACATTTGCTTATCTGGAAAGGCAAGGAGAAATGACCCAGATTTCCAGAATAAGATAGTTCATTCTGTAACTCAGAGAAGAGATCATTACATTATGGAGTTACATAATTTCCCAGCTGTGCAACAGGCCTTTTTAAAAATACTAATTTAATAGAATAATGGTCTTATGTGATATTTATTAATTCTGTGTCCTTGTGTCCTTGTATAAGAACTAATTGACCTAATTGAATTTTTTAAAACTTTTTAGTAGAGAACCTTATCCCTGAAGAAAAAACTGTTTCCCTTGTAGAAATTAGTGAGACTTCCTCATCTGTTTTTAGCTTTTTTCTAACATGGAGTGGCCTCTAAACACAGCCCTTGGGAAATGAAAAAGGGTATAAATTTTTTTTTAATAAAATGAAGTAAAATCATCAGTATAACTTAACATCCTCATGAGAGTGTCAGGAAATTAACTTAGATTTAGACAATTAGCTACTTACCTGCTTTCCTTCTTTTTTTTCTTTTCTTTTCCTTTTTTTTGGGGTTGTTTTGAAGCTAAAGTTAGTGAGGTGAGAACATGTGCTGAGCTTACTACTTAACTACCTACCCATTTTTTCCAAAGTGGTTTTAAGTGCTTAGTGATTCTCTGGCCTGGTTCCTAAGCCAAGTAGACCTTTTTCCTTTTGTATTTGCTTTATTCCTAATTGACCTTATCCTTGCTCTATTGTCTTACTTGTTCGTAGTTCACATGTGATTGCAAAGTTAAATTTACTGAACTTTCTCTGTTTTTGGGTGACTTCCTTTGGCTATGTTTAATATTTTTAGCAAGCTACATCATTTTTCTTTTTAAAGATTTTATTTATTTGACAGAGAGATAGAGAGCACAAGTAGGCAGAGCGGCAGATGGAGGGAGGAGAGGCAGAAGCAGGCTCTCCGCTGAGCAGGGAGCCCGATGAGGGGCTTGATCCCAGGACTCTGGGATCATGACCCAAGCCGAAGGCAGCCACTTAACCAACTGAGCCACCCAGGCGCCCCATCAGCAAGCTACATCTTTGAGCATCCTATTATTCCTCTGTTCTAGTTCATATTTATATGAATATTTGTTGTGTCTTAACAGGTCATACATCAGGAATGGCATACCTCCTCTGCATTGCCTGCTACTGATGATTTTTGCTTAAACCTTGGTATGTTCCTGACATGAAAGTCTTGATTTTAGAATCTCATGCCAGATTCTATTTTTGTTTTCTACAGTGTGCTCAATACGAGTCATTGGTGAGAGTGACATCATGCAGGAATTCCTGTCAGAATCAGATGAGGTAGGTGAATACTCCCTTCAGTGACTGTTTACCCCTTGGCTCCTTGGAGAAAATAAAGGTAATGGTTATAGATTGAATTGCCATAAATTCCCCAAATGACTATTTTTTCAACTTCTCTTTCTTCTATACCCTGCTTATCTTTCAAGACCTAGTGCTAGGTTCATCTTCTCTTCGACGCTTTCCCTGATACTCAGGTCATTGGTTTTTCGTTCCACCAAGAACTTTTGCAGTCAGGACCACCCAATCATCACCTTGTTACTCTCTCATTCTTTAATTTTTTTATACAAATAATCAAATTATCACTTAATATTTTTAGTTCACTAGACTGTGCACTACCTGTATGTAAGAGCTAAGTCTTTTTTTTTTTTTTTTCAGCCTTATTGAGGTAGAATCGACAAATAAGAATCATCTGTATTTGAAGTGTACTACTTGATGTTTTGATATATGTATACATTGTGGAAGATCACCTCAGTCAAGCTAGGGAACGTATCCATTACCTTACCTCTTACCTCATAGTTAACCGTTTTCTTTCTTTCTTTCCTTTTGTGTGCATGTGTGTGTGTGTGTGTGTGTGTGGTGAGAACACTTAAGATATACCCTCCTAGCGAAATTCAGATATACAGTATAGTATTGTTAACTCTGGTCACCATGCTATTATACATTAGAACTCCGGAACAAGAGCTAAATCTTGGTCATCTTTATATTCCCCGTGCCTTACCATAATGTCAGGCATATTATAGGTGCTTAGTAAATATTAATGGAGTAGAAGAATGAATATGTAATGCTGCTTTATTAAATAGTGTTTTATCTGCTAATTATTTTATATGTCTATGTCTTATTTTCCCAACTAGATTATAAGTTTCTTGCAACAAGGACTTATAATGAAGTAATACTTAGAACAGTTTTAGATGATGAATATTTTTTAAGTGGTAAATGAAAATTGACTTGCTCTTAAATAGTTGTTTCTCTCTAATAAAACTTAGAAAGTCAAAAATCTTTTAGAGGAGGGGCACCTGGGTGGGTCACTTGGCTAAGCATCCAACTCTTGATCTCAACGTCATGAGTTCAAGCCCTGAGTTGGGCTCCATGCTGGGCATGGGGCCTACTTAAAAAAAAAAATTTGTTAGAGGAATGTTTTAGTCATCAAAAGCAATAAGAAAGAAGGATTTTTTGAATTAACGGATAAGAATTGTTTACTCTTCTCTAGAAGAAAATTGGGCATTATACTAACTCAGATTCCTGTATTTCATCCATTTTTCCTGTCAAAGGTGTCATGATTACTTCAGGGTTTAGAAAGGAACTTAAGATACGACTTGAGCCAACCTAGCATGCCTAACCATTTAAACCCAGAGAATGTTTGTCAAAACTACTGCTTTCAGTTGTTTTCTTTTCTCATTTGTGAGTTCTGAATGTTTGGAAGTAAGCCAAAAATTTCATCTGTGTTTGACCTAGACTGCTTCACACAAGTGTTCTGTTTTGAAATGTGAACATATTAGCTTTAACATGTTTCTTTCCTCTCTGTTCATCTTAAAGGTTAACTTCTGCTGCAGCCTTAAGTCAGCTTTCTGACTTGTAAAATGTATTGACTTTAAGGTTTCTTTTTACCCCTTTTCATAGGAACTTGCTTTCTATCACATGTTTAGGTTGTTGTTTAGCTAACATGTTACAAGGAGAGTGAGGATATGCTGGGTCATAAATTCTATCTCTGTGTCTTTTCCCCCAGAACTACAATGGTGTCTCTGACGTAGAGCTGCGAGTAGCACTACCAGATGGAACAACAGTTACGGTCAGGGTTAAAAAGAACAGTACTACAGACCAAGTATATCAGGTAAATTAAACTTGAACATGTAGAGTCAACATTGGATGGTATAAAGCTAAGGAAGATGGATTAAATGAGTTAATACATATAATGTGCTTGGACTACCTGGCATATAATGAGTTTATTAAATGTTAGCTACTCTTGTTGATGTTGTTATTAATGTGAACGTACTTTGCCCCCCTTGAAAGAAGGGTACAGTATGTATCCTGGGTCATAGTAGCTGTGATTAGCCCCTCCTTTTTAATTGTAAAAAACTTTAACATACATGAAAACAGAACAGTACAGTGATCCTCCATTTTTCCATCACTCATGTTTAATAATCATCAAGATTTTGCCACATTTGTATTATATATCCTTTTTTCCTTTTCCTTTAATTTTTTTTTTTTTTTAAAGATTTTATTTATTTGAGACAGAGAGAGAGAACACGAGCAAGAGGAGAGGGGCAGAGGGAGAGGAAGGGCAAGAAGCAGACTCCACACTGAGCAGGGAGCCTGACACAGGGCTCGATCCCAGGACCCTGAGATCATGACCTGAGTCGAAAGCAGGTGCTTAACCGGCTGAGCCAATATTTCCTTGGCATTAACTATACCATAACTTAGCATTAATTATAGTTGGTTTGTTAAAATCTGGATCTAAACAAGGTTTGGTTTTTATGTTGTTTTAATGTAAAGCAGCCTCCCTTTCCTTCCCCAACTTTTAATTTCCATGTTACTGGTTTGTTGCAGAAATTGGGTCTGTGTTGTGCAGTGTCCCACATTCTGAATTTATCTGTTTTTTTTTTTTTATCTGTGTCATTTAATATGTCCATCTTCTCCTTACATTTTAGGTAAATTGAAGTTTGCTCTAGAGTCTGTATTAGGTTTAGGTTCAGCTTTTTTTAAATAAGAATACTTCATAATTGGTGATATATATATATATATATATATATATATATATATATATCTCCATCCTATTGCTTTTCAACAGGAGTTACACAATATCTTGTTATCCCACCTTTAGTGATACTAAGATTAATTAGTGGGTTTAGGTGGTGATAACCTGGGCTCTCTATTGTAAAATTTCCCATTGATATATAATTAGATGAACGTATCACCGGCGATTGCTGCCTTAACCAGTGATTTCATTAAGGGTTACAAAATACTGGTTTTCTAATTCTGTCATTTCTTCATATTTGTTAGGTAGAATTCTTCTGTAAAGAACTTTTCCTTAACTAGGGCTATGTAGTTACCCTAAAATACAGTTTGTAGGAAAGGGAGGTAAATATTGAATTTTTTCATTGCCAATTTTCAGAGTAAAGAATTGGTATCCTAGTTGATTCCAGTGATGTCCAATGAGATAATTATTTTGTTTTATTATTTTATTTTATTTTATTTTATTTTATTTTATTTTATTTTAGTATCGTGGTTTTTTAGATTGTTTAATATAATTTAATCATATATTATCTTTGACGCTCAGATTGTTCCATTTTTGGCCAGTGGAAGCTCCTTCATGTCTGCTTCTGTATTCTTTTGATGCAACTTACTTGTTTATAATTTATAAACATTCTTGCTTTTTGGTACAAGATGTTCTGGCCTCATCTTTGTATATTTCTCATCCTAGATCTAGAATCAGCCACTTTCCTCAGGAGTCCTGGTTTCTTTCAGTGAAATTATATATATATATTTTTAAATTAAATTTAATTTAAATTCAATTAACATATAATGTATTATTAGTTTTAGAGGAGTGTTCAATGATTGATCAGTTGTATATAACACCCAGTGCTCATGTGATGTAAATCACATGCCTTCCTTAATGGCCATCACCCAGTTACTGCATCTGCCAACCCACCTCCCTTCTAGCAACCCTCAGTTTGTTTCCTTAGTTAAGAGTGTCTTATGGTTTGTCTCACACTCTGATTTCATCTTATTTTATTTTTCCCTCCCTTCACCTATGATCCTCTGTTTTATCCACATATAAGTGAAATCATATGATAATTGTCTTTCTCTGACTGACTTATTTTGCTTAGCATGATAATTCCATCCACGTCATTGCAAATGGTAAGATTTCATTCTGTTTGATGGCTGAGTAATATTCCATTGTATGTATACGTATGTGTATATATATATATATATACATATATGTGTGTGTGTGTGTATATATATATATATATATATATATATATATACATCTTTTTTATCCATTCATCTGTCAATGAACATCTGGTCTCTTTCCATAGTTTGGCTATTGTGGATAATGCTGCTATAAATATTGGGGTGCAGGTATCCCTTCAGATCACTACATTTGTATCTTTGGGGTAAATACCTAGGAGTGCAGTTGCTGGGCCATAGAGTAGCTCTGTTTTTAACTTTTTGAGGAACCTCCGTACTGTCTTCCAGAGTGGCTTCATTAGCTTGCATTCCTATCAACAGTGTCGGAGGGTTCCTCTTTCTCCGCATCCTCGCCAACATTTGTTGTTTTGTTTCCTGACTTGTTAATTTTAGCCATTCTGACTGGTGTGAGGTGGTATCTCATTGTGGTTTTGATTTGTATTTCCCTGATGCCGAGCAATGTTGAGCATTTTTTTCATGTGTCGTTGGCCATTTGTATGTCTTCTTTGAAGACCTGTCTGTTCATGTCTTCTTCTGCCCATTTCTTGACTGCATTATTTGGTTTTTGGTTGTTGAGTTTGATATCCCTAGCCCTTTATCCGGTAAGATATTTGTGAATGTCTTCTCCCATTCTGTCAGTTGTCTTTTGGGTTTGTCACTGTTTCCTTTGCTATGCAAAAGCTTTTTATCTTGATGAAGTCCCAATAGTTCATTTCGCCTTTTGTTTCCCTTGCCTTTGGAGACATGTGTAGCAAGAAGTTGCTGCAGCCAAGTTAAAAGAGGTAGCTGTCTGTGTTCTTCTCTAGGATTTTGATGGATTCCCGTCTCACGTTTAGGTCTTTCATCCATTTTGAGTTCAAAGATGCTGCTGTCTGTGTTCTTCTCTAGGATTTTGATGGATTCTTGTCTCACGTTTAGGTCTTTCATCCATTTTGAGTTTATCTTTGTGTATGATGTAAGAGAACGGTCTAGTTTTATTCTTCTGCATGTGACTGTCCAATTTTCCAACACCCTAACACCATTTGTTGATGAGACTTGTCTTTTTTCCAGTGGATATTCTTTCCTGCTTTTTGAAGATTAATTAACCATAGAGTCGAGGGTCCATTTCTGGGTTCTCTATTCTGAGAAATTATATTTAAAGGTCATGATCTGCATGCTAGATATAATCCTTACTTTTTAAGCCTTTTTGTTTATCTTTAATCCTGATTTGATCAAGACTTTCAGGGAGACAGGTTTCTGGATATTAATGTTTATTTTTCCTTTGTAGCAAAGAAACAAATCTGTTCCCCGTACATTTACTCATGTACTATATACCATGGCAAAGGATATATATTTCTGAAATTACAAAATGGTGCAGTGATTGCAAGGAAAATGTTAATTTTACAAGTTGCTGGTGTTTTGTTTTGTATTCTTTGTTTTGTTTTCCAGTATTTCTCTAGCAAGGCCAATTACTTATTTTTTATTTTATTTTATTTTTTTTTGGCACTTTTCTCCTCATCCTGAGACTTGTAGCTATAAGCCATTTTCTAAACCTTGAAAGCATTTCAGTTTCTGTTCAGTGCAGTATAGAATGGTGACTTAGAACATTTATAATCTCCAGTTTCTATCTCACATCAAGGATGAGCTTAGGTTTGATATGTGAGTAGATCTGGGAAGAAGGATATAATTATATATAATAATTTGGCTTACTGAGACACTAATATTTAACAGTTTTATCTTGTTCAATTAATACCTTATTTATATTGAGATTGATCTTGAAAAAGAATTGTGGTACTATTTTGTGTTTTTTTGAGTTTTGTCTTCTGTTTGTAATTTCAGTTTCATTTATTTGCATATGGAGTCTTTCAATTGTTTTTTGTCCTGTGAGCTCCTAGAAAGAAGGACCGATACTTCTTTTTGTTTTGTTTTGTTTTGTTTTGTTTAAAGATTTTATTTATTTGCCAGAGAGAGAGCACAAGCAGGGAGAGCAGCAGGCAGAGGGAGAAGCAGGCTCCCCGCTGAGCAAGGAGCCTGATGGTGGGATTCCATCCCAGGAGCCTGGGATCATGACCTGAGCCGAAGGCAGGCGCCTAAATGACTGAGCCACCCAGGCATCCCCTAATACTTGTTTAATATGCCTCTGCTGTTCCAACTTTTTACTGTGTTCATGTGGCTATTCATGGTGATAATGCTGAGGAAATGGAGGTCCCTAGCCTGAGGCATGGATCCTCCAAAAAATAAATAAGAATAATTTTGAAGCATGAACAAAATTGACAAACTATTTTAAGCTCAAGAACCAAAGATACAGATTTTGTATGTTAACAGCCTGTATTAAATGTAGGTTAAATGTGTGAGAGTAGATATTTAAGAATTTTATTTTCTTCTTAAGATCTGTTCTTATCAAGCACATGACTTATAAGTGGTGTTAAAAAAGACCTTCGTGGGATGAAGTCATATTTCAGAGAGAAAAGATATTTAAGGAGAGATTATTATCAGCTTGAATTGGAGGGGGAAACTTGTATTTAGAGATCGTAACTCTTTGGATCAAATACAGGTTTTTTTTCCCCCTTTCATTTTGTACATATGTGTGCATGAATGCATGTACACATACATACAAAGAATAGCTATAGACTGAATTTAGTTATGTGGAACCAAGATGGCAAAACTCCTCCTTCTCCCCCCTTGCACATGCACACACCTGTCTTTTCCCATAGTATTGTCTGATTTAGTTACCCTAAAATGAATCTATCTTGTTTACACTATAGGCTATTGCAGCAAAGGTTGGCATGGACAGTACGACGGTGAATTACTTTGCCTTATTTGAAGTGATCAATCATTCCTTTGGTAAGTGCCAGTCGGTTAATTTAAGTTTTGTTTGAAGGTATTTTATTCTAATACTGTCAGACTGAAGCTCCCAGAAGCTGTCAGACTGAAACTGTTTGCCTAGAGAATAAGAGAGAATAAGAGCTTGCAGAAGGGGAGATCCCACTTATGAGGACTGTCTCGTAGAAGCAGACCAGGCAGGTCCTATTAAAAGCCCAAGTCAAGAGAGTGTCTGATCACTGATCCTTTTTTCTCTTTTGTAAGTGTAACTTACTTATACCTAGCACTGATACTTTATAACGTTTTTTAAAATCAGAGTTTCAAAATTAATATATTCCAATGAAATAGCCAAAAAGAGGGATATTCAATTTAGCTACAACGTGTTTTAGTGGACTTTTATGCTTTTTGTAGATAATTAAGACTAGCTTTTTATTTTCAGGAGTTAGAAAGAGATACATTGCTTAAAAACCTTTGCTTTAATGCATGTATTTAATTTTCCATGTAAATAGATATTCTCTTTCTAGGAAATTTTATTGCATGGTGACAGGAAGTTTCTCATGTTATTTTATAAAAGCTAGGGATGGTGGTCACATTGGTTGCATTGAGATCACAAAGGGGAGGAAGTCTGAGTGTTTGCTGTTAATGACATAGATTTCCTATAGTTTATGGGTCTTTTCCACATCATATATATATATGGGGCTAAGGCCAGAAACGACAGATAATATTGATTGATCCCACTTTCCTCCTCCAGAAAGGGGGAGAGTTTGGTAGGTTTGGGTCGCCTTGCCATCCCCGATCAAGGTATAACAAGGTCTATTCCCCCTGAAGCAGCTATCTCCTCATTACTCTTCATCTTCCCAACTCCCTATGGTCTAACGAGGCAGATATAAATGTTACAGAGGATTGCTAGGGAACCAGGGCACTTGGATTCTAATCTTACCATTTTTTTCTATGCTTTAGTTAACAAATAAAATGGGAAATATAAACTCTGTCTTTTTGCAGTGTTACAAAGTCAGGTAAACATCAAGAGAAGAAAAGTCTGAGCCTTTCCAAAGAAAAGTAACATAGAAATTAAACTTGATAGTGTTTTATCCTGTTGTGCCTTTTTAGGAAGAGGAAGAAACATTACTGGGAAGATGCTTTTCACTTTGATGAATGTCTTAGAGTGGGGAGAGCCTTTCAGCTCTTAACAATAGAAGCAGTTCATTGAGAATTGCCACATGAGAAACTCTGAATGCACCATAGCTGGGTGGGTAAGAGGAGAGGCTTGCTTTAAAGATGTTCAGTGGACATTGCTGTAACTTACCAGATAATGGATAAGATAGTTTAATTGACTTTGGAATAGATGCTGTCTGCACAGTCAACATATTAACTCAAGGGCATGTCGTACAAGTGATAGATTTCTGTTAGTTTGAGGCTTGATTGGCCATAGTCATAGTTAGAAGGGATAGATTTGGCTAGAGAAATGGTTATTTTGTGGTCCCGTAGCAGAGCTCCTTGATGGTTCTAAGCCAATGTTCTCCTTAAGGATAGCTTGCCATTCTTGATCTGTCTTACACAGTTTGTGCTAAGGAAATTCCTTATATATCTATGTATCTTTTCACTTCAACTGTCTTTCTTTTCTTTCCTTTTTTTTTTTTTTTTTGGTGTTCTCTTTAGTACGTAAGCTGGCACCTAATGAATTTCCTCATAAACTCTACGTCCAGAATTACACATCAGCTGTGCCAGGCACCTGCCTAACCATTCGAAAGTGGCTTTTTACCACAGAAGAAGAAATCCTCTTAAATGACAATGACCTTGCTGTTACCTACTTTTTTCATCAGGTAGGTGAATTGATCTTCCTGGAAAGGCCTGATTTCTTTTTCTGCTTATATGTAGTATGTAATTTGCCAATCCGGTGTGAATAATAAACTGCTTTGCCTCCTGGGTCTTAGTTAAGTTATATTTTTGAAATGTTCTATCGTGGGGCAACTGGTTGGCTCAGTCAGTAGAAGATGCAGCTCTTGATATTCGGGTTGTGAGTTCGAGCCCCATGTTGGATGTAGAGATTACTTAAAAATAAAATCTTTTAAAAAAATTAAAAAAAAAAAGTTCTATCCCATTTAACAGAAGATAAATAAGTTTAAGAAGTAAAGATATCCTGGAGTTAAAAATAAATTTATTATTATTTTTAAACAACAGGAAATGAGCATATATGGCTATGTACCTATTAAAAAACTTTTCATCAAAATTACACATACACAGAGTTTAAAGCTCAAATAGTTCTACACAGAGTATGAAAAATATTAGTTACTCCACTTATGTTTATCTCCGCTCCTCTTAGACAACCATTTTCACCCCCTCGACCTTTTGTTTGTTGTTTGTTTTGTTTTGTTTTATATTTACTCCTATATCTCTGTTATGACTTGATTATATTGCCCCTACTTGAATTTTCAGATTCAAGCAGTATCTCTTAATTTCCCACTATAGAAGATGAGACTCTAGCTCCATTTCCTCCTGCATTCCCACTACATACCATAAGCATACCCATATCAAGCTTGCTTTGCTAGGCCACAGAGCTAGAAATTGAACTAGTTTCTTGACTTCAACTCTGAAGTCATTGTGTTATATAAATATTTTCCCTTAAATGGCTATGGGGAACGATTTCTACTTCAAAGAAATCAGCATTTTGGTAAAGGTTGATATTCGGGTTGTGAGTTCGAGCCCCATGTTGGATGTAGAGATTACTTAAAAATAAAATCTTTAAAAGAATACACAAGCCGGTGTATTTTCTGGTAAAGGTTCTTTCTGGTAAAGGTTCTTCTGGTAAAGGTTCAAGTGGCCCCAGGCTGGTGCCTACAAAAGTCATCCTTGTAGCAAATCATTGAGGTTGGATTCTAATGCCCTGGACATGTGATTATTTGTTCTTTTCCTTCCTTTTTTTTCTCTCCCAAAGATGAATTTTCCCTACTATTAGATTTTTAAAGTTTTTCTTGAGGTAGAGTGAGGTTGGGAAGGGGATGCATGTTTCATATAGCTGAACCAGAAGTAGTTGAGAATAAGCATATTATATTTAGGTACCTTCATGCCTGTATCAAGTCCTTTTGGGGATTTTTGTCCATGTATGGTCTCAGATTTATCACTTCCTGTCTTCCAGTTGCTACCACCCTAGTTTACAATCTTGTTTTGCTTCATGCTTAAAGCACCATAACATCATCAGTCTCCCTTATTTCATTCTCTCTGTAGCTTGGTTCATTTGGCACCCATGTATAAATCAGTCTGTCTTTTAAAAATAACACAAATTTTTATTGCTTATTTTAGCTCCAGTAGTCCTTAGTGCTGCCCTTAAGTCTAAATTTCTGTGCCTGTTTTCTGGGATCCTAAATAATCTGTTAACTTACCCATTCAGCATTATATTTTGTTGTCCCTTGACACGTACTCTTTATTTAAATCTGGCAGATCTGTCTCCCGAATGTATTTAAGCTCAGATGCATTTCTGTTTCCTGACTTCCGTTTGTAGTTTTTTCTGTTCAGCCTAAACCTTTGGGGTCCGACCAAGGCTACCCTGATAACTATAATTAGCAAAAAACTCTATCTATACCATACATCTTTGCTATTGCATTGTTACCTTTAACAATTATATACTATCTTTCAGTGTTCCCTGATTGCTTCAACCTGTATAAATTAACTGCAATTTAAATCTCTTAACAGGAGAAACAGGATCCCTCATGTGCCTAGAACAATTCTTGAGCACATACTGGGCACTCTTTAAACGCTACTTATTCCAATAAATATATCCTTGTGGCAGAGTTCACTGGTGATGATGATGATGGTCCCAATGGATAAGAGTTGTTCTGAAAATGAATCTGTATCTCTTTACTTCTATCAAGAATATGCTTGATAATGACTTTGATGTTCCTTTCTTCCCTGCCCTTGTTTTGGTGACAGGCTGTTGATGATGTGAAAAAAGGTTACATCAAAGCAGAGGAAAAGTCCTACCAATTACAGAAGCTGTATGAACAGAGGAAAATGGTCATGGTAGGTTTATGTCCCCATAATCTCTTTATAAAATGCCCCCCTTATCTCTTAAACCTGTTGTTCCAGTCATTTTTTAAAGATGTTGCAACTGGTCAGTGGCTTAATTAATTTAAAAAAAAAAAAAGAAGGGGAATATAGACCTTCATGTAATTATGAAGGTCCTCCTTCATATTTGTTCCTTCATGTAGCATATAAGAGGATATTTTGCTACATGTGGGTATTTAACATTATTATTGACAATAACCAAACAGTATTCTTTTTTGGTAAAAAGTTCTAAAACAAAAGATGTGCAAAACATTTAATATGTAAATATCAGTTCTTGAAGAGTTGATATTTAGATTTTTAACATTAGAAATTTTTTTATTTTGGATCAGGTCATGATCTCAGGGTTGTGAGATCAAGCTCCACATAGGGCTCTGCACTCAGCAGGGTATCTGCTTGAGATTGTCTCTCTCCCTTTCCCTCAGATCCTCTCCTGCGCCCCCACACGCTTGTGTGCATGGGCTCTCTCTCTAAATGTTTTTTTGGGTTGTTGTTGTTTTTAAAGATTTTATTTATTTATTTGACTGAGAGATAGAGAGCACAGCAGTAGGCAGAGGGAGAGGGAGAGGCAGGCTCCCCGCTGAGCAGGGAACCCGATGCAGGACTCGATCCCAGGACCCTGGAATCATGACCTGAGCCAGAGGCAGCCACGTAACTGACCGAGCCACCCAGGCACCCCTCAAATAAATGTTATAAAAAATTATTTGTGATTTAGCAATTGCAAAATTATTTGTTTTTATAATTTCTTTCTCTGCAGTTGCTTAAAACATGTATGCTCAGTGGTGCCTTTGGTTAGTGTGATATCTTAGAGCTGTGCTGTTTGATTCAATACCTGCTAGCCTCATGTAGCTTTTTAAATTTAATTTTAAACTCATTTAAATTAAATAAAATTTAAAATTCGATTCCTCAGGTGCACTGGTCTCATTGCAAGTGTTGAGTGGCCACATATGGCTAGTACCTGCCATGTTGGACAGCTCACATACAGAACATTTTCATCAGCACAGAAAGTTCTGTCGGAGAGGGGCTGCCTACAGTATTCCTTAAATGTTATTTATTTATTTAATTATTTTAAAGATTTTATTTAATTATTTGACAGAGAGACAGCGAGAGCAGGAACACAAGCAGGGGGAGTGGGAGAGGGAAAGCAGGCTTCCCGCTGAGCAGGGAGCCTGATGTGGGGCTCCATCCCAGGACCCTGGGGTCATGACCTGAGCCGGAGGCAGACACTTAATAACTGAGCCACCCAAGCACCCCTCCTTAGATGTTTTAAAATGAGCTTTCAATTTGCACCTGCCATAAATACAGGGATGGAAATCGTCAAAAATAAAATGTGTAAAGAACGCTTACATAAAATTTCACTCAGCATTTTAAAATTTCTTTCTTCGCAAATTCAGATATAGTTGAAAGTTTTCCAATTACAGTTTTTCATGATTTCACACAAGACAGTTATTGCATTGGTGATGATGCTGATAGGTCACTGAATTTCTTTTGTACTCTCTGTGTGTGCACTTTTTTCTGAGGAAATATTCTCTTTCTAAACTAATTGGATTGGAATAAGTATACAAACAAGTGAGCCATTGAACTCAGCTCATAATCATATCTAGCTGGGATAGTTATTTTATTGCTTATATGACAAAAAGTAATAAATCTGTTTGTCTTAGAAAACTGCCAGAGATCAGGGAACCATTTACCAATGTTCTGCATACCAACAGGCTAAAATAGACAACACAAAAATCTTTTAAGCAGAATTACTACTTGGCAGAATTTTGGTAAAGGGAGTTTTACTATGTGAGAAACAGAATTTTAAAACTTGATTTTGGGGCACTGGGTGGCTTAGTCGGTTGAGTATCTGATTTCTGCTTAGGCCCTGGCCTTGGGGTCTTGGGGTCCTGAGGTCGAGCCGCACCAGCGCCCCCCCCACCACCCGCCACCATGTTGTCGGGCTCCACGCTCAGTGAGGAGTCTGCTTCTCCCTCTCCCTCTGACCCTTCCCCTGCTCTCTCTCTCAAATAAATAAATAAAATCTTTAAAAAAACCAACTCGATTTCCACCTGTTCTTTAAGATCATGGCATTGTCTTCTGTATATTAATGCGTGATTCTGACCAACACAGCTGCATCTTTTTGGTGAAAGGACCAAGTACTGAAGGACCATCATCCTCTGAAATACTTCTTTGCCTTTGCCAAGGGCAACAAATCAAAGTAATTTCATAAGGGCTTCTGATAATTCCAGTATGGAATAAATACTGTTTCTTTTCACATGTCATACTCCAGACACACTGTCTTCCATTTATGCATTCAACAACAAATATTTGTTGAGTACCAAGTGTGTGTCAGGCACTGTAGAAGGTGCTAAAAATATATAAATAGGTTTGGGTTGTCCTGTGGCAAAATATAAAAGATCTGAATTTAACAAGCTTGGTAATCTACTACAAAATTACTTTTAGACTCAAATTTGTATCTTGTAATCACTCAGTTAAGAACTTGAATATAGGGGTGATTGGGTGGCACAGTCAGTTAAGCATCTAACTCTTGGTTTTGGCTCAGGCCGTGATCTCAGGGTCATGAACTCAAGCCCTGTGTGGGTTCCTCTCTTTAGGACTCACACTCCCTCCCCGTCTGCCCCTTCCTCCCCAGCTTACCTCTGTGCATGTGTGCGCTTTCTCTCTTTCTCCCTCAAATAAATAAATGAATCTTAACAACAACAATAATAAACCTTGAGTACAGTTGATGTTTCCCCCTTGGATCATTGAAATTGAGTTTGAGATATGCTTAAACATTTATGGAATTCTGTTGTCTTAAAAACCTAGTGCCACAAGTAAGTACTAGCCCTATAATAGTACAACTAGATTTTAAATAAAATCCCACCAAAGTTTGAAAAGCATGAATTTTATTTAAGTATAACTTCATGTATTCAAGTATTAGTGTTCAAAGACATTAGCCTACCCGGTGGTTGTGTTCAATACATTGAAACTTCCAACTGAGATGGGCCCTTCTGAGCCCATGCGTCTTGACAGCAACTTAATATGATTGATAGGGCCAAGATTAGGCCAAATCACTACTATTAGTTGCCAAATCACTGTGAGACCTTCAATAAACTTCTCAGTTTTAGTTTCTTATCTATAAAATGGGAATATTTGGATTGCCAGCTATCAAGTAGACTCTTGACAAAATACTCCAAAATTCTTAAACATTCTGTAAGTTCCCTTGTTTTCCAAATACAGAGGACAGTTCCTATCTTTATACTTTGTGCAGAGATAGGGAGTGTAGAGATTTCTCTAAAGTTGAGAAATACTACCTGACTTGAGAATCTCTGAAAACCTTATTATTTCCCATATGACACTTTACCTCTGTTGTCACACCAAGGCCACAGGTACCCTTGGTTTCCACTCAGACTATTTTTAGAACTTAACACCATTAGAAAGTCCCCTAAAGGTCCTTTGCTTTCAAGGACTACATTCTTGAATATGGAGGGATAAATGAGCATTTTGATTTGAAGGTGAGAGAGAGGGGCCCATATAGTGTCCTGGTACTGTCCTAGGCACAATATGTACATTCTCATTTCCTTCTTATACTAACTCATGCAGGTATGTGGAGAAGTGGAGTCTGAGAGATGAAGATTCTTACTTAATATTACTTAGTTTGTCAGAAGTAGAACTAGAATTTGAACCTATTTCAGCCTGGCTTCAAAGCATATGTTTTTTTCCTATAGCAGGGCAAAGAAGCTGGCAGCAGTGTCCTTTATTTCCAGATGGAAGAGGGGAAGCCCCCAGGCAGATTAACTTACACAAGGTCACAGAAAGAGAGTTCAGGGTATACATAGCTGCATGCCTCATCTGACGTCTTTTCCTAATCCTTCCCTTTGTCTACATGTTTCTCTTTTTAAGAAATAAAATAAAGCTCCCTATTAGGAATATGGCAGAAATAGTTTTAAAAAGGTAGTGGTGCCTCTCAAAGAGAGGTCTCAGCAAATGTGTTATATGTAAGGCTCTTTTGGTAAAGGACGCGAGCAGAACCAGTACCAGTGCTGCGTGACACCTTGCAGCATTTGCAGAGGTCCTAAGCACTTTTGAGCAGAATTTGCTGCTTACTGAGCATGCAGACTTCCCCATGACTGTGTTAGGAGGATGCCGTGGATTGAGCGCTTGCAGGCCTTCTTGCAGGGCACTCTTCTTTTTGCCGTTAATATTTTACCATAGAAAATTTCAAATATGTGAAGAAGTTGGAAGAATAGTACATTTAGCCTCTTTGTACTCATTACCCAGTTTCAGCAACCTTCTACTTCTCTGCCGTTCATGTTTCATCTGTCTCACACACATGCTTTTTTCCCCTGGAGTTTTTAAGAGTAATATATACATCATTTCACAGGGCATTTCTGAGAGAGAAAATGGTTGAGCCCTCTGGCTAAGGATAATGGAGCCTTTAAAATTATTTTTTTAAGCTATCATTTATTGAATACCTAATTATGTACTGAGTACTGTGCTAAATACTTTAATGGTCACAAATAACTGTGTGGTGTAGGTGCTATTACTATATCCCTTTTCACAGGAGAGGAAACTAAGGCTCCTGGGATTTAGTAATTTGCTGGAGTGCAAGTACCTTGCCCAAGGTGACATAGTTAGGAAGCGATGGAGCCAGGATTCAAGCCCAGGGTAGTCTGGGCCCAGGCTTTTGACCACTCTTTGTACTGTTTCCTATCCCATCCTTTTCTGCTTATAACCCCAGAAGAGTTTTATTCCATGGCACTGCCTGTCCTATATAGCAAAGTTTAGTGGCCAGGGAGATCTTTTTGCTCACAGTGCTAATGGCAGGGCTGAGCAGTATCTACTTTTATGTCTAGTATAGGAAGGATGATGAGATAGGGGATGGAGTAGGGTGATAAACGGAAGGAGAAATGAGAAAAGAAAAATGACGCAAATCAGGTATTGTGGTACTTCCTGTCGCTGTGTTCTTGCTGTCATTTATAGTTTTTCCTCTTTGAAGTTGCCATTATTTTACCTAAACAGAAATAAATACAAAGTATGGAAGGGAGCATGTCGTGTGTTTTTCTTTCTGTGGGCCTTTAAGTCTTCCCAGACAGTCTCTGGGGCAGTAGCGATGGTCTCGGGTGCCGTTCACTGGTACCAGAGGTATGGGTTGCCCAGGGCCCTTTTTGTGCCTAGGTCCCTTTGTCTCTTCTCTCTTAAGCAGAAGGCGACTCTGCAGTGTGTTCCAGTCTCCCTGCCCATCTAGT
Source organism: Potos flavus (assembly GCA_028534135.1). Lineage (NCBI taxonomy): Eukaryota > Metazoa > Chordata > Mammalia > Carnivora > Procyonidae > Potos > Potos flavus. The sequence continues at coordinate 72,227,570 of CM052900.1, read as the reverse complement.
GCAGATCAGCTAGTGTGCCGTGCCTTTGTCTTCCTTCCAGCGCTCCCTGCATGTCCCCAATGTGCTCTGTTCTGTGTGTGGGGACTCAAGGCTCTTTGCTGATTTCCTAGTCAGTCCCTGAGAGGAAACTGGGTTAGAGTCCATGTAGCTTTTTTTTTTTAAATCATCTTTTCCCTATTTGTCTTCTATTCTCCTTCCCACTCATCTTTTACTCTCCCCTCCAAACTGAAAATAGTGAGTTGAGTGAAAGGGAGGCCAGTCTTCATTGTAGAGGGGAAAGAGCTGAGTTGGAGTCCTTTCTGAGTCTTGTAGCGCTGTACCTCGGAGGGTTGTATATGCCACTCAGCTTGGTCCACGTGCTTTTAAGGAGGCATAGGTACTGGAGACCAGGGGATGGTGGCGCTGACTTGGGGACTAGTTGGCAACAGAGAAAGGACCTGTGGCCAAGAAACTAACCCTGGCTTCCAGTCTTGACTGCGCCACCTGTGATCTTAAGCAAGTCTCCTGTGGGAGACTCTGGGTCTAGCTTTAACAGTCTCTTTCAGCTTCAACATGTTATGAGTATGAGATTTGGGGAAGCTTACTCCTCCTCATGGAGGTCCTTATAACTTTTGATTTGGGAGGAGATATGAGCTCCCTTTCCTTAATCATGCAGATGGGTTTGAGTCCCATCCTGGAGGCAAGTGAAAGGAGAAGCAGACTTCATGGCATTGTGAGTTCTGGCTCCATTTGTGTACCAATAAGGTGGAGAAAGGACGTGGGGTCGGAAGTACAGAGGTAGAAGCTGGAAGTGGAACAAAGAATTGGCTTGGGAGTCCTGGCTCTTCTTAGGGCTGGGTGTGAGGCCAGAGCATGGTCTTCAGGTTGCTGGCTGAGAGGCTTCTCCTTGTTCTTTTCTGGTGCCATACCAGCAGCTCTTCATGGTGGGTCAGTACCACAGTAACTTCCTTTTTTTCTTTTTTTTTAGTACCTCAACATGCTAAGGACTTGTGAGGGCTACAATGAAATCATCTTCCCCCACTGTGCCTGTGACTCCAGGAGGAAGGGACATGTCATCACAGCCATCAGCATCACGCACTTTAAACTGCATGCGTGCACTGAAGAAGGACAGCTGGAGGTGACAGTTCAGCACGGGGCTGTGTCTGGGAGCGCTAGAGTTGACACTGTTGCTCACTCACTTGCCGGGCTTTAGTTCCTGTTGGGAGGGGAGATGAAATCCAAGCTGTTTTGATGGGGTGGGTTAATCAGCACTGGATCCACACTCATCCTTACCTTCCTGGCCACTCACTCTGACTCTTCTGTCAAAGTCTTTTCTTTTAAATGATGCAGACATTTTACTTACTTCGCTTCTGCTGTCTGGTTCAGAACCATCCTAGCTTAACTCCCCAGCATTCTTGGACTTACACCTTGTTCTCGGTTGTTTAGAACCAGGTAATAGCGTTTGAATGGGACGAGATGCAGCGATGGGATACAGATGAAGAAGGAATGGCCTTCTGCTTTGAATATGCCCGAGGAGAGAAGAAGCCTCGATGGGTTAAAATCTTCACACCATACGTGAGTGGCAGACAGGAAAACCGGCTTGGGGAAAGTAGATTGGGTTCGAAGTTCTCAAGCTGAATGCATAAATGGGGAGAGCTGTAGAGGTAGCAGTTGTCTTTTGAACCCTAGAGCCCCAGGTATCTTCATGTCTTTCCTTGGAGGACTGACTAGGATTGGCAGTTTCACATCCCATTTGACTCACAACTACCACTAGAAGGAGCCAGAGAATAGTAGATGAACCAGACCTGGGTTTGTTTGTTTGTTTTATTTTGTTTTGTTTATTTGGGTTGTTTTGTTTTGTTTTGTTTTTTGGGGGTTTTTTTTGATGATGCTTGCAGGGTTTTTCTCTAGGCTGAGTAAGTTTGGGAGGTAAGGTGACGGAGGGCAGGAGTTCAAAGGCATGGCCCTATGGTGCCTGATCTTGAGAAGTCAGTGTTGCTATTTTGTTTTTGTTTTTCAGTTTAATTATATGCATGAATGCTTCGAGAGGGTATTCTGTGAGCTCAAGTGGAGAAAAGAGGTAATTCTAAACAATCTTGAATTGACTTTTTCATCTTTTTGTTTGTTTAAAATGATAGGCCTATGGCCAAATACCTGGGACCTTCACCTCCATCTCAGTCTTTATAGGAATATTAGAGACTGATTATTCTTCTAGAGAGGTTATTCTTCCAGTCTTTGGATGCTGAGTAGACTGTGCAAAAGAAGCCCTGCTTCCTCCCTTGTCTAGTGGGTAGCCATTGGCTGTCGGCTGTTCCATCTCCCATGACTTCCTGGACCCTCCTCTGCTGTGGTTTTGTTTTTGTTTTTTAACCAAATCACTGCCCATGTTGTTCCTGACCCAAAAGGGCAGCTGTCCTCAGTTTCAGCCTGATAGACGAGTCATGACAGAGCCTGTCTGGGCTAACCAAGAGTGCGTGGTGTGGGAAGGTTCTGCTCCTGTTTTACTGCTGTCTGCATGCGCCAGTGCTGGAGCAGAATTTGGAAGATTCTGAATAATTAGCTACTGATTCTCAAAGACAATGTTTCCGAAGTTCAGAAGGTAAAGTCAGGATTATAAAAAAATTTGTGTTCTTGGTATAGTAGAGAGAACACTGGGCTCCGAGAATCAGATCAGGATTTTCTCTCAGCTTTTTTCCTCCCTGCAACGTTGGGCAAATGAGCCTCCCTAGATCTCAGTTTTCTTGTCTTTTGTCATCTATAAAATGGGAAAGCTGACCCAGATAATTAATATCTAAGCTCCTTTCTGGGTCTACAAGGCTGGGCTTCTAGATGGGAGGTTATAGCAGAGGTGGAGGCCAATCAGATTGAGTCAAGTAACCATACATTTTTCTGTTTCTGAGGGTGGCTTCCAGGTGGGAGGAGATGCAGACACCACAGGCTTCCCAGTAACTGTTCTCTGTTTTCCTTTCAGAACATTTTCCAGATGACGAGGTCACAGCAGAGGGATGTGGCCACCTAGCCTTTCGTCACCCCCTCCTCTTCACCCTCATCCTCTCACCCCTTTCGTCTCCTGTGTCAGACAGAGTAACCATTAACACAAAAGAAGAGAAAAAGGAAAAAAGTCATTATGTTCAAAAGCCCTAAACTAAATACTATTAATAATCCCTATGAATTTCATGTCTCTGGAATCGAGCTGGTAGAAAACAACAGATTGGTCAGCACCAGGAGTCAGCTGAGTTAAGACAGGAAAATAAGCCCAACAATGCGCCAAAGGTATCTTTGTCCTTTCACCTGGGCCTCATACCAACAGACTCTCCTTGTACTATATTTTTAAAACTGGAACTATGAACTCCATCCATTTGCACTGTTCAAGACATATATATGTATGTATGTAAAAATTATATATACACAAATTAGCTGCACGTATATACATATATATATTTCTTTTTAAATTTCATATTGATGGCAGTACCTTTTTTAGCTTGTGTTTTTACACACCTTTCACTAGAATTCATGACTTCTCTCTTGCTCTCTTTATTTTGAAACAAACTTTAAAAAGGAAAAAAAATATTTTACCAGGAAAATACCTCTCCTCATGAAGGACTCGAAAAGTTTACAACCTGCTTGGGTTTTCCCCCCCTTTTTTGTATTGAGTGAAGATTCTGGCTCATGGGTTGCCGTAGAGTCTGAGGAGCAAGGAGCATAGTTTCTTTATCTTCCACGAGGCTGCTGGGGAGGAGAAAGAGGTGTGTTTCTCAAGGGCAGCAAGGCTTGCAGATCTGCAGGGAGAGTCTAAAGACTTGGTATGGTCCTTGATTCCAAGACACCTTTCCTGGTCCATCTCGCTTTCCCACTCATGGCTTTCTAGCCACATTCCACATCTCCTTCTCACTTCCTGAGGGCCCCTTGAATGTTTTCCCTCCACTGGCCTAGAATGGAGGGGAGGGTCAGCTCAGGAGGTTGATGCCACAGGAACCTGAAACACTTCGTGGTTGTAATTTCCCATTTCCCTGCCATTTCTGAAGCAGGCAGAGTACTAGGGACCAGAGTTAAAGCCAATACCTTTAGGCACAGAGATTGGACTTAGGGGAAAAGAAGGAAGAAATGACCTAAGTACCTAAGCTTTTCCCTATCCATTCCTGACCAATAACCACCCATAACCAATTACAATTTCTGTGACTTCCTTAAAGAGCCATGTTGGGGAGGGCTCTGATGATATCCCCAAGGCCTTGGGGAAACTTGGAATGTGTCAGTGGTCTGTGCCAACCAAACCAGTGCCCATCCAAGCCAGCTGAGGACCCAGGAAGGACCAGTAAGAGTATGACTGATTTGAGTTGGATCTCAACTTTTAATGAAAAGGAGACTAAAGGAAAACCTTTTTGTCCCTCAAAGAGCTCCTCATCTCACCTTGCAGTTCGAGCTTTTGAGACCTGAGAGCTGCATCCCAGGACCTGGGGACCGGGCTGACCAGGTGGGGCAAACACTCTCAGCCCCAGGCTGTAGAGATGCTGCACTGGGAGCTCGAAGTTGGGCTCCGATGCAACTGAAACACGTCTGTGAGCCTTCTTTTCTTTTTCCCTTCTCTACCTTCTAAGAAACCTCCATTGGGTGGCATCTTTTGCTTTGTCTAACTGGGAGGCAGCCATACTTGGTTTAATCACTCTAGTGAGCAGTGGTGGGGTGGTTTGAAGTTTCTTTTTCAGTAACTTGTTTTTGCGGATCGTCATGAGGCCACTTTTCTTTCTTTCTCACTCTGTTATCCTGGCAGCTGCTTGCCCCAGGACAGTGTGGGATCATACAGGACAACTGTCTTCCTTCCCCTTCTCCAAATCTAGGTGGAATCACAGAATACAGATGTAGGGATGTTGAATGTTTAAAGTTATGGAGAGTGAGCCCTGGTTTGAAAGTTTTGATACAGGATTAACTTCTTTTGGCTTAAATGAATTTAATAATGAGCCAAAGAACCCTAGAAAGAAGATAATACTGATTCCCCACTCCCAAGATGCTAAGGAGGCTCCAGCTTTGTTCAAACTGTAAACATAGTAGCAGTTTGCCAGTATTCCTTTTTTGTATGGGGAGAGGAATGAACAAATCTGGAGTCCATGCAGTATCCCAAATACTGACCTCCCATTGTGAGATGTGAGACGGGGCGGCGGGAGGGGTGGGCGGTGCGGATGGGATGCCCATAGGACGGGGGCCCTTTGGAGTGGGTGGATGCTGCTCTGGTCCCTTCATGGCAGAGCATTCATTCACTTGGTGCTTTGGAGACGGGGTGAGGGCCCCATGGGTATTGGCCTGTGGGCAGAATCTATTTAGGAACAGCCCCTACTTGTGGCTATACCACCAACAAAGCACCCAGTTGCAGCAAGGAGAGGGGAAGGAGGGAGCTTCTAGAGGACAGCATCTTCCCCTCTTCCACCCACAGCAGGCCTCCTGGACCAGGGCAGAGGTCACTGTGGCTCCATAGGATCAAGCTCTTTTTTGCATGAAGCAGTGTTAGTGTGACACTCCTTTCCCCCTTTGCTTTGTCCTTCCTCTCCCTAATCTCTGCTATCTTTCTTAATCCTGGGTTGTGCCCAGGGAGCCTTCCGCCCAGTCTTCTTTTGCAGTTTGTCTCTGGGAAATGGAGGGGCTCCCTCTCCTCTCTGCTTTGCCCTAGCAGAGCCAGCAGGATCTTTCTGATCTCCTGTTGTCCTCCCCTCTGCACTCAGTTTCTATCCTCTTTGGTAAAAGCTCAGAGTTTTGTATAGATCAGGAGGAAATGCAGGCCCTGAGAAACCTGTCCCCACAGAAAGGTTTCCTTGGGCCATGCTTTGGGCTCTCTGCTCTTTATATTTTTATTCTACTTCCATTTTCCTGCCCTCCTCTCGCCCTCAGCCTAAGCTCAGCCCAGGTGTGTGCTCAGGGCAGCTCCTAGGCCTGGCCTGTCTAGTTTCATCCTGTCATCACCCAGGCCTGTGGCTTTGGTTATCCCCTCTTGTAGCTCCAAACCTAGTGCTTGGAGCAGCAGTACAGGGCATTGGCAGGAGGGGACACCTCTCTCTCCTCTCAGAATTTGCCAGTTTACGGCCTGCCTCCTAGAAGGCAGTTTTCCTCGAGGGGACTGCATCCTGGTTGACCTGAAGTCTCCAGACCTGGAGGGACTACTGTGCCTCTCTTCTCTCCATTGTGCTCTCTGGCTGGATCAGTTCAGCACAGCGACCATTTGGGCTGTTGGAGCCCAGCATACTGCTAGGTTCCCTCACCAAATTGATTGTGTCCCATCAGCTTCCTTTTGAAAGGAGGACAATGCTGTTGACACTCAGAAGAGAACAGAGGAGTGGTTTGCTTCTTCAACTCCTGTCTTCCAGTTCCATCTCCTGCTTCCTTGCCCTCTAACCCTGAGCACGTCATGCCAGGCCTCACTCATACCAGGACAGCAGCTCACTCCTCAGCAATAATCTCGAGTGCGGGGAATGCTTAGGGTTCTGGGGAAGGGCAGGAGCAAAGAGGGGAGTGCTGTGGGCTGGAGGCACTTGGCCAACTGCTAAATTGGACACCAGTTTTATATCATGCGCCCTTTTTAAGCCAGTGAGCTGGGCTTCAGTTTTCCCCAGGCCATGCATACTTTTAATTTATTTGAGAAACTCTAATTGTATTTTCGCTGCAGTATCTTGTATTTTTTATTTGTGATTTAAGAAATGTGAAGAGAAAATACGCAGACACATAATGGCTAACAGTGTTTCTTTCATTCCTTGTTCTAGAGCTAACCACTCTAAAATTGTTTGGTAATGTCACTTAGTGTAATTAATTGTAACATATTCTTTTAAATAAATTGATTTATTGATGAAACTAGTCTGTGCCTTCCTAGGCCACACATCCTTTGGGTTGCATGGGAAGAAGTGAAGAGGAGCCTTTGAGATGGGAGTTAGAAAGGTCAGTCTGAAAATGGGAAGGGACACCTGGCTGGTTCTCCCAAATAGCTAGTGGGGTACTCTCTTGAGGGCAGGAGATAGAGAAGAGCAGGAGAATGTGGCTCCTTTGGAAATACCTCCTACTCCCTCAGATGTCAGAGTTGATTGCACCAGCCCCCCACCCTCCTAAATCCATGTAAGGCTCACAGGACTCCTCTCCCTCAGCCTTACTCAGATAGAGCCTAGCAAAGCCCTTGGGACACATCTTAGCACTGTCCCTCTACCCCAGCAATATGATACACTATTTCTTTTACAAATCCCTCAGGAGACTGGTCTCCTGAATATGAACCTAATAGAACAATAACAATAATAATAATAATGCGTAATAGGCACTGTGGGTGGTTGTATTCCTTCTTCTGCCCACACCCCTGAGAATAAAGGTGGTCGTAGTTGTACATTGTTCTTACAGAGGAACCTCAGGTGCTGTGGCCTAATGACCTCTTCCAAAGAGTACCTGCTCCTCTCTCTACATTAGCTCATGGGCTGAATCTGCTCTGAAAAGCTCAGCATTTGTGTTAGGTCAGATATTTTTATTATTTTTGTAAACCGTTTTATTTTTATTTTTTATTTTTTAAAAAAGATTTTATTTATTTATTTGACAGAGAGAGAGAGATCACAAGCAGGCAGAGAGGCAGGCAGAGGGAGAGGGGGAAGCAGGCTCCCCGATGAGCAGAGAGCCCGATGCGGGGCTTGATCCCAGGACCCTGAGATCATGACCTGAGCCGAAGGCAGAGGCTTTAACCCACTGAGCCACCCAGGCTCCCCACCATTTTATTTTTATAACCCCTGACCATATGCTTTTGCTCCTTGATGGAAGGCTATGAAAGCAAGAAGTAGTTTGACATTTCTTTTGGCAGTTTGGGGAGAGACATTTGTTCTGGGTCTCATTCACTCAGCCATCAGCATTAAATAATTGGAATCTGATAAATCTGATAATGGGGCAATAATTTCTTTTTCTTTTTCTTTTTTTTTAAGATTTTATTTATTTATTTGACAGACAGAGAGAGAGATCACAAGTAGGCAGAGAGGCAGGCAGAGAGGGGGAAGCAGGCTCCCTGCTGAGCAGAGAGCCCGATGCGGGGTTCAATCCCAGGACCCTGAGATCATGACCCGAGCCGAAGGCAGCCACCCAGGCGCCCCAATAATTTATTTTTCTTTAACAAGGAAAGAATCTGTAGAGAAATAGAAAGTGGAATCCTGGAGTTGAATTACGGAAGTTTAAGTCAACAAACATTGATTGGCTATCTGCCACGCTCTGGGCACCCTGTTCCATACGACAGCAGATACAAAGGCAAAGTAAGAGCCATTGTTCCTGCTTTCAGCCCAGCAGAGAACTGAGAGATTTACGAATGACATGGTACGCGGCAGTGGAGGGTTGAAGTGCCATAGGACTAGAAAGAAGAGGGAGAAAAAACTCTGGATGAAAGCAACTAAGGAAATCTTCATGAAGAAAGCGGCGTTTAAGGTGAACCATTTAGGACAAGCAGGATCTCAACAAGAAGATTTTCCATAAACTTTATTTTTTAAAAGATTTTATTTATTTATTTGACAGAGAGAGAGATCACAGGTAGGCAGAGAGGCAGGCAGAGAGAGAGGGGAAGCAGGCTCCCCACGGAGCCGAGAACCCAGTGCGGGGCTCGATCCCAGGATGCCGAGATCATGACCCGAACCGAAGGCAGAGGCTTTAACCCACTGAGCCACCCAGGTGCCCCTTCCACAAACTTTATTGAGCTATTATGTGCCTGACACTTACAATTGGGAATGGAAAGCCGTGGGGGGAGGGGAAGGATCAAACCCGTCTGGATGAACAATGAATAGTCCTATTTGATTAGAACTTAGGGATGTGTAGGAATAAGATGGAAGATGACGTTTGAAGAACCTTGGATGCCAGGGTGAGGTGTTCTACATTTTTAAAAAAATTTGTTTTTTGAATCAGCTGCAGTGTGGAAACTGGTGCTCCCGAATACATACAGAAGTCTCAGGACATGCTATGTTAGGTTGGTAAGTGGAGGCAATGATCATTGAAAGGAGGGAGATGGATATGAGAAAAAAAACTGTGGAAGTAAGATCTTGTGATTTAATAACATTGAATGCATGTGTCAGGAGTAAAAGACTCCTGAGGTTTCATGTCTATGGCTAGAAAATAGAAATATTTAAGAGTTGAAACAGAGAAAATGTTTTAGCTTTGGACCTATTATGATTTAGGCATTGATGAGAAATCTAGATACATAGACAGCCAGCAGTTACTTCATAATTATTTGCTGAACACCTAATGTTCTGGGCGCTGTTGAGGGTGATGGGGATACAGTGGTAAACAAGGTGGAGGACAGACTCAGCATCTGTGAATGGATTTGTAGAAGGGTTTTATGGAGAACAGTTGGAGGAGGGCAGGAAGGGAACCCGCAGAGACAGAGGAGGACACCCACCAGAGGGCTCTGGTGGTACGAGGGTGACTTTGGACTTTGTGGCCATGGAGACGGAGAGACAGATGTGCGTAGGTCAACAATATTATTTGAGAGAGAGGACAGGTAGGGCTTTGCAGGTGGATTGGATAGGAGGCGTGAGATGGTGAATAGTGGTGCTAGACACTTGTGAGGAAGACTGAGGGAGGAAAGCACGACCCAGACTGAGTTCAGGAGAAAAGTTCAATTAGAAACACATAGCTGGGAGTCATTCTCATCGAGTGGTTGAGAGGATACAGTATATTAGAGGGAGACCCCATTTGTGGGGGGCAAGAGGAACCTGCCTGATTACTCAGGGAAGTAGATCCAGAGAAGGCCCAGAGAATGGGAATCTTCGAAGGACCAGACACTTGGCTCAGGGTGACTCAAAGTTGTCAGACTCGGAGAAGAGAGTGAGTCTTGGCCGCGAGTGGAAACGCGTGCAGTCACAAATACTAGAAGCCAAGACTGTGAAGGCTTCGACATTTTAGCAGGAGACTGAAGAGAAAAAAGGACACCACGCAAGTTGGACAGGCTGTGCAGGGTCTCTGCTGAGGAAATGGAAACACCTTGCCTGACCTTTGTGCATTTCTAAGCTCTCAAAATATGGCCAGGGCATGGGGATGCACTGGAGGAATTATCCGGGGCTTTCCCCGGCCACACTATCATCCCTAGAGCCCCCTAACTGAGGATAGTTTTCTAAATGTCTGTTTTCGTTTCTATAAATGGAAGGCTTCTCCCAATCCCTGCTATTAATCTGTCAGCTCCACTCTTCTGCCTTAAGTTCTTTTCCCTTTCCCTTCTCTTTATGCTGCCATTAACATTGGAACAGTAACTTGCTCATTTTAGAAGAAGAAGCTGAGTTTCATCCTGCTTGGTCTGACTTAGGGGATCCTCTTGTCCTCATTTCTTATTTCCTCTGCTTTCTCATTTTGTTACTGCTCGGACCTCTCCTGCTCAGAAGAGGTGGTAGTGAACTTCGGGAGCTAACAGAACTACCCTCCTTTATACCTTCCTACTATATTTGAAGCTAATATGATGCCTAAGAAATCTGTTTATACAAGATACAAGTTCGGGGCTTCCTTCTCTGTCCCCGAGTGTCCTACGTTTTGCCATCAAAGTACCTGGAGATGATGAGCACTGGGTGATGTACGGAATTACTGATTCACTATATTGTACACCAGAAACTAATATAACACTGTTAACTATACTGGAATTAAAATAATTTTTTAAAAATGACCTGGAGAATCCCTGCCCCCAAAATGTTTCATGTCCCCCAAAAGACCCCCCATGTCTCCCTCTTCATCCTTCAACTTTACTTACATCTACTGCTTCTCTGGAGAAAATCTGGAGGCAGCCTTGCAGGGAGGGGCACAGGAGTGAGCCATGACAATAAGTAATCTTCAGTGTTTGGCGAGGGGCTGCCTGTGACCAGGATACCAGGAAGAGGAGATTTCGGAGTCCTTTTGCCTCCCCACTCCCCCATCCCAGGAGAACCCACCAGTATATCACTCTGGGAGATGCTCTTCGGTCTAAAATTCACCTTCCAAAATTCACCTTCCATCTTTCTGTCCTGACCCAGAAACTGTGGTGAGGCCACAAGCGAGACACTTCAAGGGAGAATTCCTGGTGTTGATACCAACTCCTGCTATCCTTACACACACTTCTGCCTGTCTGTGACCACAAACACACACACACACACACACACACACACACACACACACATTCGAGATTTCAGATGCCCCTGCCTGGATTCTTCTCCTTCTGAGTAAGGCCCCATCCCTGATCTTTGCCAATCTAAGAGACTCTTTTCCCTGAAACAATATCCACAGATAATGTTTCTGTTGTACTTCACACGTTGCTTTTCTTTTTACTACTCTCAGTTTGGGGCAGTTTAAGAGAAGACCAAAGTACGGGGCCGAGGTGGGGGTGGGAGGTGAGGAGCCACACATCCTTGTGCTCAGGTGGAATGGCTCTGGCCTAAGGCTGGCTGGGCTGGAAAGGAAGCACGTTTAAAGTAAGCGGCATAATGAGGGTGGGGTAGCAGGCTGCTGCTAAAGCAAGTGGCCCAGATGCTGTGAGGTCACACACTACCCCTGTGTGAGCCCCCTGAACCCAACCCTAAGGTAGTTCACAGAGAAAAATCTAAGACCCGAAGCGGAGGGATGTCAGGGCTTACGCAGTCCACCTTCTGCATGATGGGACTCGCTGCCACAGCCTGCTTGGTACTCGTTGGGATCTTTGCCTTGGGTCAAAGAACAGGTAGTTGAGCCTGCCCGGTGAGAGAATCATGGGCTTTGGGGTCTGACATATTTGGCCTCCTTCCTGCAGCAATCCTTTAGTAGCTTTGTGATTCCGGGTAAGTCAGTTACCCTCCCAAGCCCTTTTTATTTAACCTGTCCGTAACCTGCCTCACAGAATTGTTGGAAGGTTAAATGAGGAAATGTACATAAAGGGCCTGTAACAGAATCACAGAGCAAAAGCTTAGCTCCTTGTGTCCCCACCGATGGGTGCAGGGACAGCTCACCCCTACGAACAAGGGAGAAATGGAGATCAGGAATGTGAGACTCAAGTCCCCAGCCTTCAGAGGGACATGGCTGGACACAAGAGAGGCCTGCTGACCTGCTTTCTTCCCTCTGTGCCTAGTGCTGTAGAGCATTCCAGGATTAAGCCCCAAGGAAGGGCGGAAGAATGGGCTCATGAAGCCATGGTCAAGGCCTGGACCTGCTCGAAGGTCTTGGACCCTCCCGACAGGTCTCTCTCCCAAACCTCCCCCCTTCCTCCCCTCCCCAGTGCACGAAATCCCCTACCCTCAACTTCCGAGACTCTTATTTGATGCTTTTAAACTTTTTTCTTTATTTAGACAGAAAAGACCAACTCTTTAAAAGTAAAATGCAATAAATAAATAAGTTAAGCATAGAGAAGTGTCTGAAACGGACTCCCCAGTCTCCCCATACCACTCCCACCCCCCCACCCGTTTCTTTCCCCTAAAACCTCTTCCTAAAGAAAATGATCAGGTAATAAACCCCTGTAACCCTCCCCACACCCCTCCTCCCAAATACCCAATTACCCCCAAAGCAAAGGGAGAAATCAAGAGAGAGAAAAAATCCAAGGGAAACATTGTCTAAACTCCCAGAAAGAGAGATGGCAGCGTCCGGGCCGGGCCGGGCTGGATAACGCACGGGTGGTAGTGGTATTTACAAGGAGGGGACCAGCAGAGACTGTAAACATTTTTAGGGGTTCGGGGGAGGTCTTTTCCTCATGAAAGGAGGAAGGTCTCTGTGGCTGACTGGTGGAGAGGCAGCCCTCAGGGCTCCCCCACACCCTCCTTAGAGGGGGCCCATGGGGGAGGCAGTGAGTTTTAGGGCTGGGAGCCCAGGGTTCAGGGATATCCTACCTCTAGCTGAGGGTGGCAGGGAGTGTGAGGACCAGCTTCTGAGAAACCCCTAATGTGGGGAAGAGGCTGGGGTGAGGGTGAGGTGGGGAGCTTATGGGAGGCCCCTCTGCCCTCCCCAGGCCCTCAGGCCCGCTGGTGGGGGGGGAGGCAAGTGCGAAAGCTGGGCACAAAAGGTCACCACAGGAGCCCCAGCAGAAGGCAGATACCCCAGAGCCTTCAAGCCTGTCCCTTGCTCCCTCACAAAGGCCAAAAGGGCACCTGGGAGGAAACAGGCCCTTCAGAAGGGGCAGGGTGGTGGGAGTGGGTCGGTGTCCTGTTCCCCCAGGGCTGTGAAGCAGCTTTTGCCCCAGAGCCCCATCGAGGCCCTGGGCAGGTGTGCAGACAGGGCTGGGACCAGACGTGGGGAGAGGGGTGTGGTGCCCCTTCCTCTGGTGTCTCCAGACCTGTGAAGGAAGGAGACATGGGTGAGGCTGTGGGGAAGGCACAGCCAATGCAGGTCACAGGCCCTGCCGGGGAAGAGGTAGCTGGGCTGGCTGACGCAGGATAGGATGGGGCCGCCTGGGGAAGGCAGTCATCGGAACGGCCTCAGTCCAGACGGAGCCCCCCAGCTGCTGGACAAGGGGCAGCGATGGAGGAGATGGGAGGGAGAGGGCCCATGATATAAGAAACCAAAGGATATTCAGAAGGAGATATTCACACAGCCCGTGAGAGAAAGAAAGGCTGGAAGATACAGTGACGGACTAGAGGGGACAAAGCAAAGGAGTGAGACAACAGGCAAGCAGGCAGAGATAGCTAAGAGAAAGGAGGAGAAGTGGTAGCGGACAGACAGACACCTGGAAGAAGAGGAAGGCGGCCAGGCTAGGACCTGGGGTGGGGCTTAGGGCTGCAGACTTGAGGGCTGAGACCCTCAAACCCTAGAGAGTGCTCTCATTCCTTTTCAGAAAGGAACAAAGAAAGCAAGAGAGAAATGCACAGAACACAGACCACAGTCACCAACCACTGTTGACCAAGCACGTCCCGCGAGCTGCCCCCGGCCCTGACCCTGGGCTGAGGGGCGCTTCCCTCCGCGGCCCCCTCCCCAAAGAACAAACAATCGGCTCCAAAGACAACACGCTCGTTCCATGCAACTTACAGGGGCCCGGAGCAGGGGTCCAGGGATGGGGGCTTCGGCCGACAATGGACACGGGCCCTGGGCTGGGGGGCCCCCAGGGTGGGGGGAGTTAAGCAGCCAGGATTGGGGGGAAAGGGGGAGAAACAGAAAATGTGGGTATTGTTCTTGGGTTGTGTTTTTTCAGGGGTTTGGTCCAAAGGAAATTAAACACAAAAGTCACCAAAGCTCATAGCTCTGTGGCCATGAGGCTAGGCTGGTGGCGGCAGTGGGGTGGAGGGGACCCATTTCGTGAAATTCAGGCAGTCCAGCATTTTAGCCTTCTCCACCTAAACCGAAGCTGCTCCTGGGTGCCTGAAGCTTGGACTTCCCCCAGTCTGTTCTGTGCTCTCCACTGCCCCGTGGGTCTATACTGCATAAGAGCCCAGGGGCTATACTACCTGGAGTCCAGGGCGCTGAGGGTCTGCTGTCCCCACCTCTTAGGAGGATAGATATTCCAGGAGCCATGATTCTAGAACCCTCCAGTATCCTATATCAGCCCCCTTACTTCCCCAACTCTACTCCCCTAATTCCACTCTGACCCAAAGGAAAACCAAAAAGAGAGAGACACACAAACACATGGACACTGACCAGACAAACGAGACCAGATACTGAGGAAGACCTGGGGAGTGGACACAGATCTAGACAGACTTGGCTTTCTCTGGGGTCACAGTGTGTGTGTGTGTGCACGCGCGTGTGTGTGCACGCATGTGCACACACATGTGCAGGTGTATGTGTGTGTGTGTGTGAGAGAGAGAGAGAGAGAGAGAGAGAATGACTCGGGTGACTGAAACACAGCAGAAGGAGCTGTAAGAGACCCCAGCTTCAAGTGCGCAGAGTCAGGGGTGGGGGAGGGGTGGGCATCCCTGAGGCTGGGGGAGCAGGGGGTGGAGGCAGTCCAAGTGAGGGCCCTGGCTTCAGTGTGAGGGGAGCTGAAGAGGTCACGAGATGGGGGCAGGACCCACCTGGGAGCCCTCAGTAGGGCCGGTTGGCATCCTTAGGCCGCTTTAGCTGGACTTTGAGGCGCTTCATGCCAATCTGGAAACCGTTCATGGCCTGGATGGCAGCCTGGGCACTGGCCGGATTGTCGAAACTCACAAAGCCTGAGGTGAGAGGGGCATAAGGCCCAGCCCAACCCCACCTCACTTGTCTGTGCTTAGGGCCAGAACCTGCTCTTTGGTTCCCCACCGCGCCCCCCTCAATTCCTCCCGGGATCCTGAAGGCTGGCACGCAGCAGGCATTCGATGGGGAGCTGCTGACTGACAGGCTGAGTGAACACAGTCCAGCCACTCACATGTTCTAGGACATTCTTTCCGGCACTCTTTGAAGGGCAGCCCCTTTCTCAGCCTGGATAACTCTGAACCTGCCTTTTGAAAACACCACTTCTGGCCCTTCGTGACTTCTCAAGCAGGGAGGGAGGACAAGGCTCCTTCTCCCCTGAAGCAACTTTTCAAAGACATGAAGGCAGAAGACTCCGCTCCCGAAGCCTTCCCTTTGAAAACCAAACATCCCATTTCTGCGCCTCTTCCAGACCTCAGGGAGCATGACTTTGATCAGCGCTTAAGGAGGAAAGGTGAAGCTGCAGTTTTTGGAGGAAGAGCTGGGCCTGGACAGCAGCAGTCTTTCCGACTCTCAGACAATCTGGATTTCAAAGTTTGGGCCCACTGTGACCATGAATGCCTTCAAATGTCTCAGACCTTGTCCACATTTGGAGTTTGGCAAAAATGTGCCGTATTTTATCTTTCGGATCATCACATTCTTACCAAAACACTTGCTCTGATTGGTGGCCCGGTCAACAAAGACTTTGGCTGAGATGACGTGGCCAAAGGGGACGAACATCTGGAGGATCTCTGAGTCCGTGAACTCCTGGGGCAGGTGGTAGATGAAGATGTTGCAGCCGTCAGGGCCTGGGTGGCATCAGAGACAGAGGAAGAGCTCAGGGATTGGGAGACACTCGGGGGGGGGGGGCGGGAAGAGCCCCACGGAAAGCAGGCCCTGGAGGACCCTCCCATCCCAGCCCCCCGCATGCAGGCGAGAGCGCCAGACACCTCATCCCCACTTGCTTTCTTCCCACACATGGGGCCAGAGTCAGGCTTGGAGCAGGTGACAGGGAGTCCCTAGCCCAGGACAAGGGTGCTGCTCTCCCTGAAGCCTCTGGGCTGGGAGGAGGGCGCCCAGACCGCACCTTCCCGTTGCTGCTGCTGCTGCTGTTGCTGCTGCTGCTGCTGCTGCTGCTGCTGCTGGGGAGGAGGTGGGGGCTGCTGGGCGACCAGGGCGGGGGGAGGCTGCGGGAACGCGGGCGCAACCAGGCTGTAGGCTGCTGGGTAGGCTGCTGGGGGGGGGGGCGGGAGAACAGAGAGCTAGTGGGGGTCCCGAGACTCCCCTGGCCCGCAGGGCCCTCTGGCCAGCCCTGTCTCCCTCCCCCTAGCCCAGGCCAGTGGGGTGGACAGGGCTGAGGGGTGTCAGAGAAGGAGCCGCCTTGAACTCTGGGTGCACTGCCCCTAACGGCAGGACCCGTGGGACCCATCAGGAAGCCCCAGGGGGTGGCTGGCAGGGCAGGGCGCCTGGAAGCCCAGCCTCTGTCCCATGATGTCCCTCCCATCAGGGGGCCTGGGCTCCTCACCTGTGTAGTGCTGCATCCCCGCGTAGGCCTGCTGCAGGGGGTCCACAGGGGCCGCGGGGCTCTGGGCTGGGGAGAGCAGCACCGACCATGAGGGTGGGGAGCACAGCCTCCCACGTGGGGTGTGACAGGGGAGCATGCAAAGAAACAGGGCCGCGGGAAGAGGGCAGAGCATGGAGTCTGTGAGTGCAACCCTGGACTTCTCTAAGCCTCAGCTTCCCTGACTGAGAACGGGCGGGAGCCTCCCAAGGATGCCAGAGCAGGAGAAAGCACCTTATGACCCCGAGGCCTGCAGAGGGAGGGTGCGCAAGGCTGTCTTCGGGCAGTGGGAGCGGTGGCTTTGATAGCCGCCGGGGAGAGAGCGGGGCAGGCAGAGACCCCCACCTGGGTAGGGGTGAACCCCGTTGGGATACAGAGCATCAGGGGCAGGCTGCCCGGTGGGCTGGGTGGGCACCGGGCTGTAGCCGTTGACGCCCAGGGCAGCAGGGATTGCCGAGACGGGCGTGGCAGCGATGGCAGGAGGGGTGCTGGTTCCTGGGGAGGAGAAAGCGACAGAGACAGAGCAGAGGAGCGGACACACACAAATGCAGAGAACCAGTCAGCAAGTTTGCAGGCGGAAGGGAGGAAGCAGGCTGCTCTCTTGCCCCTGAGTCCCTCCCAGCCCCTCTGGCTTCCCTGAGCAGTGCCCTGTGTCCCCCCACCCTCCCCGCCCACCCTCCCACACACCGCGTGGTAGCTCCTCCGGACCTGTCCCACTCGAGCCCAGCCCGGCCTGCCCCGCCTGGGTCTTACCTGAGGATGGGGTGATGGGGGTAGCGATGAGGCCATTGGCATTGATGGCGGCCATGTGCTGCATCTGCACGGCGGCCATGGTGGCCATGGGGCTGAGGTAGGCACTGTGAGCCGCCACCAGGGCTGCCTGCTGCTGCATCAGCTGGGGGGAGGGGAGGAGAGGACAGTGGGGCCGGGTCCCCACACCCCGTGCCCAGCCTGGCTCCCCTCCCAGCCCTGGGCCGTGGAGCTGGAAGGGTGGGGGCAGGTTCTGGAGGCCAGGAGGGGGCGGGGAGGGGCCGGGCCCAGCGCCCCGGGTCGGTGCTCACGGCCTGGGTGTAGGCGCTGTAGGCTCCAAACTGCAGGGCGATGGGGCTGAACATGCCCAGCTGGGTAGCCACCTGCTGCATGCGGCGGAGACCTCGCTCCTTCTCCGTGTCGGCAAACTTCACCACCAGGCTGGATGAGGCACCCTGGGCAGGGGCCACGTGTGCGGTTAGAGGGATGGAGGAGTCGGGACCTCTCCTCCCCGAAGCCCTCAGGGCCCGGCCTCACGGGGAGGGCCGCCATCATGGCGCCTCTGTCCGAGGGGAAGATTTTCATCCCAGCCTCCCCCTGTGCCGGGATGGGCGAGAGACCACAAAAAGTCGAGGAACTCGAAGGCACGTGCTTGGAGAGGGAGAGGACTACTGAAATCCAAAGGGCGCCCCAGGATTCTCCGTGAGGATTCTGAGCAGGAAATCATCCCCAGGGTGGATCAGCCACAGCAAATATTTAATCTCAGGCTGGTTGTCCCAGCTAGCTGCCCCAGCCCCCACACTGTGATTCCCACCCCCACACCCTGACCCTCATCGTGTGCTCAGAGGATGAAGCCTCAAGTTTTAATACCACCCCGCGCTACATAAAAACCAAACCCAAGAACACGTGCGGAGATTGTTATAGAATTCTGGACTCTAGAATGCAGTTCTCTATTCAGTGTTGCATCCTCTCGACCAAGGGCCTGCTAATTGCTTGCCCAGCCTCTGCTGAGGGAGCTCCAGAGTCAGCTAGGTCCGTTTGAGAAATGCGCTCTGCTGGAGAGCCCCCCCCCCCCAAGTACAGTTGGTTGGCCCACAGCTAATGTGCAGAGGGCAAGTGGGGCCTCTAAGCAAGGGTTCCGACGCCTAGCCAGGGAGGGTGGGGGGTACAGGAAGGTGGGCGAAGAGACAGGAGATGGAGAGGCTGAGGAGTAGAGGAGGCTGGAGAGGAGGGCAAGGCCTGTGAACTGGAGGTGAGGGGTCAGAGGTGGGGGGATGCCATCTGAAACGTGAATGTGAGGGGGGCTCACCGGCAGGGTCCGGCTGCTGTGAAGGGTGTTGATGGCCGCCTGGGCCTCGGCGTGCGTCTGGAACTTCACAAAGGCGCAGCCTACAGCATCCAAGAGCAAGGAGGAAAGGGTGAGGGCTCATCCTCAAGGGCCCCCACTGTCCCCGTCGCCGGGGAGCCAGTGGAAGAGGAGCAGGAAGGCCAGAGTGCCCGGTTGGGAAAGGGGTAGCAACTGGGTACCTTTGCTGGTGCCGTCTGGCCCCCGGAGCACAGTGCACTCGTCTATGGTCCCAAAAGGCTCGAACATCTTCCTGACGTCCTCATCTGTCTGCTGCTTCCCTAGCATCCCCACAAAGAGCTTCCGGTCTTCTGGGGGGTAAGGCACAGGACGAGGGCATGTTCAGGGCTCCCTGGCTGCTTTTCCCACTCTATTCCCACCTGGGACAGGCAGAAATCCCGCCCTTCACCTTCCGAGACTCCCTGGAGCTCCAGGCACTCCCCTCACCCTGGGACTAAGGCTACTAGCAGTGATGTCGGCGATGTTTGGGGAAATGGGGTGCAGTTACATAGGGTGCTCAGCCCAGGTCTGAAGGACTTGCACTTTCCTCTGGGCTTCAGTTTGGCCATCTCTACAACGGGCTGGATGACATCCCCTCTGACCGCAATCCCCACCTTGACCGGGAACCCTTTGGAATTTTCAGATTTCCTTCCTCAAGAGAGGCTGTGCCTCAGCTACTCTGAGCCCTGGGCTTGAGTCCCAATCCAAGGGTACAGAACCTACCTCCTCGGCTCTCGCTGTCGGCCGGCTTGACCTGGATCGGCCTGTTCATCTAGAAGGAGAGAAGAGAAGGGAACTGCTGGGGACCTCCTCTGAACCCCTCAAGAGCCCTCCCCAGGCCGGGACCTGCAGAGAGGCTAGAGGGAGTAAACCCCAGGCCCTAAACTGCTGATGGGAAGGAAGGGATGGGCTTAATCTTGTTTAGGATTAGGACCCGGGGTATTAGAGGCAGTAGAAGGTGAGGATGCTCGTGGGCCAGCTCCAGGCCCCGGTGAGGCCCCAGGTGACTTGGCCAGGGACAAGTGCTGCTCTCTTTAGGGGGAGAATGGAACTTCCCATAGGACCTGGGTCCCGAGACGGAGCCCAACCAAGGGGCTATTCAGCAAGAGCTGCCTCAATTTTACAAAGTAGGGGCAAGAGAGGCCACTCCAGTGAGCAGCCCCAAGGAAGACTATCAACCCGGGGACACCTCACAGATGCCCCGACTTCCTTCTGACCCCTAGAGGTGTGTCTGCTTCTCTATCTGCCCCCCTACACCCCTTGACCCCAGGGGGAAGGCACTCGGGCAGCACAAAGGGAGCAGATGCCCAGTCTCCGTGGCAACGGGAGAATGCGCGCCATGGCAACCGCCCACTCAGCCTGATTTATCCCTCCCGTCGCCGTGGCGACCGTGGTGACGTCATCACTTCTGCTGCTCCACACACCCGGAGAAGGAGTGTGTGTGGGGGGGTGAGAACAGGGTATGCTGGGGGTGGAGGATTTGGTGGGGGCTGGGAGGTGGGGGAGGGGCCCAGGACAAGCTTCCTGATTCGTGCTGAGCAGGCTCTGCAGGGGCCACACTGTCCCTCCTTCCTCTGCCTTCCTCCTCCAAATCAAATCCTTGGTATCTCACAGCTGAGAGGGCTCCGAAGGAGGAACTGCTGTCCCATGCTCTTTTGACATTCTCCCTATACCCTGAAGTCCTCCAGAGCTCTCCCTTCTCTTCACTCCTGCAGCATCTCCCTTTGTTCCGTCTCCAGTGGGAATTTCAGACACCCCCCCAGTTCCCCTCTCCACGTTCTTGCCTGGTGAGGGGACTTAGCAATGACTTCTGCAGGTTGATTTCCTTAACTGGGGGTGGCGGGCATCTTCGGAACTGGAGGGAGGGGAAGGACTCAGTATTTCATGTCTGAAAATATTTTCCTACCGAGGGGCCGTCTTAGCTCCAGCAACCAAAAATAGATATTAAACAAAAGAAACCATTTATCGACATTCTGAGGGGGGCTACAGGTATCCTCAGGAAAGGCACTGGACTGGGGGTCAGGAGACCCGGGTTCAGGGACTGGCCCTGCCACTCACTAGCCAGGTGACCTTGGACAAGTCACTTCTCTCCTCAGAGCCTCAATGTTCTCATCTGTAGAACAGTGGGCCAGATCAGGCGGTCGTGAGTCAGGTTCCCCTCAGCTCCAGTGTCCCAGCCTTTGGGGATCTCGTGTGTCATCACTTCACACAGAGAAGTGCAGGACTGATGGTGGGCCTCTTGCCCCTTCTCACACCAGACCCTCCTCCCTGGTATCCGGCCATTCCAGTCAGTGGGACAGGACTCTGCTGGTGAGGTCGCCCTGGCCCTGGATCAAACCTAAGCCCCACCACAGCAGACACTCCTGTCCTGCCCCACCCCCACTTATGGATCCGAGAGCAGCTGGCTGGGGAGAGGTGCGTAACAGTCACCCAAATCCTCCAGCCAATCTGCCCCTAGCTTGATCCTCCATCAATCTGGGATTATCCCATGGAGGTTCAATCTCCTCAGGAGCTTTCGTGAGTGCGTGCGTGCGTGTGTGTGTGTGTGTGTGTGTGTGAGAGAGAGAGAGAGAGAGAGGGAGAGGGGTGTGTGTGTGCGTGCAGGTGGGGGTTAGACGCCCAGGGCTCTCAGTCTTGCACCCCCCTCCTCTCTGTAAAGCAATCAGGAAGGGCCCCACGGGCACCTGAGCACCAGCCGCACCCCCTACAGAAGACATAGAAGCCACACCGGAGTCTTTCCACAGCATCAGGGAATTCTTGAGTTGACACTAACCCCTTCCCAAAATGCCCCTAGGGATCTGAGGTTCTAGGCAAGGGTGGGAAACCTGAGACCCAGAGAGAAAGGATGCCATTCCCTTGCTGTGCGGGCTCCCAGGCACAAAAATAGCACCTCAGTAAATATCCACAGCTGATAGGGATTCACACAAAGACACACACAAGCACACAGGCCGCGGCACAGGCCACGTTGACAGAAGGCTCCCCTCGCTCCCCTACAGACAGCAAGCCTCCCTCGGTGGCCCCCAGCGACCCATGCCCAGGCTCTCCTTCTTGGCCTGGCACTTCCTGTGGGAAGCTCGGTCTTTGTTAGCTCAGCTCGGGCACACCTGCCCCCTCCCCTGAGTCCAGCTGGGCCCTGTTTACCTGGCAACCCAGAGTCGGGCGCTTCTCCTCCCTAGCCACCACCAGCCAGGTGATAAGCCCTCCCAAGGGCCTCCCAAAGAAGAGGAGGCTATTTATACTCCAAGTATCACTCAGACCGCTCCCCCATCAACTTGGTCACTCGTAAGGCCCTCATCCTTCTCACCAATAGCAAAGACCCCACTTCCAGGAGGAGCTCCTATTTTCAGAAAATCTAATTCTCCAGAGGATACAGGCCTGCTGCTCTGCCACCCCTGGCTCCTGATTCCCTTCCATCCGGGGTCCCAGACCACACATGCTTCCTTTCCATGGGGCCAAAATTCACTGGCCCAACAGCAAGCCAACAGGGAGGGCCCATGGCCCCAGAGTGGGACTTTGGCCCAAGGAGAGGGCATAGGGCAGGCTACGCAGAGGAATCCCTCCCAACCACCACCTCCAGAAGGCCACACCCTCCCGGGAGGAAGAATCCAGGGGCCTTTGGCGGAGCCCCTCCTGGGAACACTCAGGGGAGAGAAAAGGAAATGGGGTTTGACAGCCACAGGCTCAGCCTCCATTCTTCCTCAGCAGCCGAAGCATCACCTAATATGGTGGCACCGTGCAGATTCTGGGGTGACAGAGATGGGGAGAAAGGAGAGAGAGCTAAATGCCCCCATTAAAAAAGAGCCTGTACTGGGGCAGCTGGCTGGCCCAGTCGGTGGAGCATGTGACTCTTGATCTCGGGGTTGTGAGTTCGAGGCCCACGTTGGGAGTAAAGATTACTTAAAAATAAAATCTTAAAAAAAAAAAAAGCCTGTATTAGGAGGGTGTGGAGGGAGGTTAGACAGCAGGAAGAACTTCCCACAGAGCTGGCATACTAAACAGGAGTGCATGCGTGCGCGCGCGCGCGCACACACACACACACACACACACACACACACACACACACACGGAACGACTGTTTGAGGAAACAACACTGCCAGGAAGGCAGGTGGCAGGGAAAAGACCTGGGGGATACAAAAGGTCAGGCAGAGCCTGGCCACAGACATCTGCTCCCCTACACTGCCCTGATTTGCTCCCCCAAGCCCCCAGCACGAGGATCCCCTCGGAGGATGGGACCCCCTCATTTCCTACTAGAGGCTGTGTCAGGCCAATCCGGATCCTGTCCCCCAAGGCAAAGGCCAAAGTGGAGGCCTCAGTGTCACCTGGGAGCTCTCTCAGGGGCGGGGCTAGACAATCATTAACCAGGCGCCCTCCTCCCTCACTTCCCACCCGGGGCCTATTTTTTTTTCCAGGAAAGGGGGGCAGTCGGAGCCCTGCCCGAGCTCAGCTCGCAGGCAACTGGAGGGGGCAGACCCGAGGTGGGTGTCCGGCCAGTGAGACGGCAGAAAAAGATGAGACGTGGCGATGGACATGAAAACTACTGATTTGTCAGGGGTCTCCACAGAGAAAAGCAAAGAAAGGAAAGTTGGGATGTGACGTGATGGAAACCAGGCTTCCCAGGGAAGCGTGTGCCCACACCCACGCAGCTAGGCTGGCGGGCGCACGCGCACACATGTGCACACGCACGCGCACACACAGGCTCCCCGGATCCCAAGCCTGCTCTCACACACACACACACACACACACACACACACACACACACACACGCAGATCCTTAATGCCAAGGGCCAGGGCTGTTCAGGCTGCCTTTCCACCAGCTGGGACTAGACGGAGGGGTGAAGGGCAGGCGGGCTGGGGGATTTGCTCTCTTAGCCCTATTCAAGGGTCCAGGGCCACAGCGGGGGAGGGGGGTGGGCACGGACCTGCTGATGGTTTGAAGTTGGGAGTGGTTGAAACGATTCTGATTTTCCTGGATGCCTGCGCCCCCCTTTGCCCGTCTGTTTTGTCTAATTCTCTCCAAGGAAGGGATGGAGAATCAGCCTTTTTCTCCGTTCCCCATGTGGGGGAAGGGGTAGAGGCTGTGACACGTGTGTCTCCAGCAGCCAGGCTGGGCTCAGCAAATGTTTGCCGAGGGGATGGAGGGGGTTTGCTCTCAGTACTACTTCCTGGGGCTCAGAGGGTGGAAGACAACAGAAGCACACAGACAGGGGAATGGAATGCCACAACCTTTCCCCCCAGGCTGCATGGCAGGAGGCAGCCTGAGATTCTCTATCCCTGCCAGCCCAGGCCTGGGGCAATCTGCAAGGCTGTCTCAGAAGAAGGGAAAAAGAGCTCTGACTTTTCAGGAGAGAGGCCCTGCCGGAGGGCACCCCTGCCGATCAGGGGACACTTTAGGGTCAGGCCTGATCCTCCGCAATGATGTCTGCCCCTGCCCTTGCTTGCCCCCAGCCCAGGGCCCCCCAGGCCCTGCTCCACCCTGATGCCCAAAGGTCTTCCTAGGAGACACGAGGTGAGTCTGTGAGAGCTCAGAAGCCCGCACAGAGATGCTGGCCCAGCAGGCACCCGCTGTCCCGGTCACAGCCAGACATCCCACCCTCGGAGCCACAAGAGTGCCTCGGTGCCTCCTGCTTACTTTGCCACACACTTGGTGTCCAGAGTCTGTCCCCACGCCTCCCAAGCAGCTAAGTTCTCTCTCTAAGTGTTGCCCCATGAGCAGGTTGGGAAGTGGGGAAGGGGCCGCATCTGCTCCTTACAAAGGTCACATCTGCTCTGCTAACCGCTGTCTTCCTCCTCTCCAGGTAGAAGAAATGAATGCATCTCCAGCAAGAAAGAGGGGTGTTAGAAGGAGAGGGGGGTTTCCTGGTGATGAGAGGAGGTAGGAAATGAGCTCCGTGTCTCAGGAAGGTGGTGAGCCCCCTGCCCCTTCTACGGCCCTTCTCAGCCCTCTGGCCCTACGAATACGGGACTCACCCCTGGAAGCGTCTTCTGTTCGTGCAGGGCGCTCTGGGCCTTCAGGGCTGAATCGCGGGCACAGTATGTCAGGAAGGCACATCCTGAGGAGGGGCAGGGGCAGAGAGACCGGGTGGGGGTGAGTCCCTGATCTCCCCTCCCTAAAAGGCTCCCCCCAACCATGACACTGAGGACTGGGAGGCTTGTCTCTTCTTGCCACTTTCTGGCCCCTGGAGTGGGAAGGTGTCTGAGAGGGGCCAGACATTTTGCCCCAGGGAGTCTCTGGGCTGAGACCCAGAGCCTGGAAGGTTTCTGTGGTGGTGGCGTTGGGAGAGGGGACTGTTGGGAGAGGGGGCTTTGTGTGGGGGGAGAAGGGGCATGTGGTTGCCAGACAAGCGTGTGCAGTGTGCTTTCTCTCTTCCTTCACTGGCCTCTTTTCCCTTTTTCCTTTGCCTCTACCTCCCTCCAGCTTGGTCCCCATCACCCCTCTCCTCTCCCATTTTCCCTATTTCCTCATCTCTCTCCAACTCCGTGGGAGGCAGGTGGAGGGTGGAGAGTGGGATAGAGGAGAAGGAAAGGGGAGAGAGCAGTTCACTGCAAGTCCCTAGGCCAGTGGAGGGGGAGGCAGTGGGCCCCCCACACCCACGCCCAGTGCCTGGAGCTCTCCAAGTCCTGACCGGGGCCTGACCCTGCTTAGCAAGAGCGCAGGCCCAAGGAGTGCCTCTTGGCCAGCCTCTCTTAAGTTCCCGCCCCCACACTTCCCAGATCTATACCAGTTTCTGTCCTCCACACCCTGCTTCTCAGGTCCTTCTCTTGGGTCCTGGAGCTGCCCTGCCCAGTCCATGTCCACTCTTGCCAGGTTGACCCCCACCCTGATAGTGTCTGAGACTACTAAGATTCTCAGGCCAGTGCATGCGTGCGTGCACACACACACACACACATGCACACACGCATGTGCAAGCGCGCACGCACGCACACACACACACACACACACACACACACCCCTGCCTGGCTCCTCATCTCCCAAACCAGATCTCTTGGTCCTCCATCCCCCTTTGAGTTCATCCACGACATCACCCTCTCATCTCCGGGATCCACATCGCTGCATCCCTCGACAACTCTTCCCCTAAAGAGGCTGTCCTTAGGCCTGCATCAGAGTCCCCTGCTCAGCCTGGCTGTTTTCTACCAGTTCCTCCATCCACTCCTTAGCTCCTGAACTCTTTCCTTCCACATCAGCCCCTTCCGGCCCCTCCAACCCTCCAGGCTGGCTTCCCGTCCTCCCAGCCTCCCCTCCCACCCCTGATACTTCTCCAGCCTGGCCTGACCCCTCACCCTTGTGCAGCCCGGTGTACTTGTCCTTGATGACAGTCAGCTCGAAGATCCGACCAAACTGTTCGAAGATGGGCTTCAGGTCCTTTTCCTCCAGATGCCTCGGGATCTGCCCCACAAACAGCTTGATGGCATCCGGCTCCTTCATTGGGGCGGCCCAGGAGGAGGGGCCGAGGGGAGCAGGGAGAGGCCCAAAGGCCAGGGGGAGCTGCCCAGCAAGGAGGCAAGTGGTGGGGGCCGGGGGCCCAGCCGGGGCTGGCTTTCCCTTTGGCCCCCAACCACAGTGCTGAGCAGAGGGGCAGCTCTTCACACAAAGGAGGCCCAGGGAGTTGAGGGCTAAGGGTCAGGGGTCTAGGCAGACACTGTCATGCCACCAGGGGGCATAGCCCAAACAAATGATCTCCCTCCCAGAGATCTGGCAAATATCCCAGAATGGGGGTCAGTGTGCTCAAGATCTGGAGGATTAGGGTGGTATCAGGGGTGCTGGGAACTGGGGGTTAAGAGCTAGAGTTGGGTAAAGGGCCTGAGGAGGGTGATGGAGAAGGAGGCTTAGGGGTTAGGGGCCTGGTAGGTTGCCAGCAGCGTCGGGGTGGGGGGGTACTCCTGATGTGGGGCAGGTGGAGCTCTCGTTGGCTTTCCCGGGAGGACACCTCCCCTGTGGATGATCCTTCTGCTGGGTCCGAAGATCCCTGATGCCAGATGCTTGATCTCTGATGGCGGCAGGGCTCCGGGGTCCCTTTTGCCCTGCCGCCCCCCTTCAGGTCCTCCCCTCAGCCCCCCTCCCACCCCCACCCTGGTCCCCGGGCCTGGGCTGCGGCTTGCTGCTCCCGCTGCTGGGGCTGCCTGCTTTCCCGGTCACCTGGGTCCCGGAGCTCTGCTCTCCGGCCGTGCTCTCCTCAACAAAAACCTCCCCCCTCCACACCCCCCTCCCCACTCCCACCTCCTTTCCCCTGACATCAGTGATGTCAGTCTCAGGGGTGGAATACAAATTCTCTACCCTGGAGAGGGACGCACAATCCAGACAAGAGCCACGCCTTCTTTCTATCTCCTTCCTCCCTGACTCCTTTCCCGCCCCCAGAAGAGCAGCTGGTCCTGTTGATAATAACCCTTCCCCCATCTTACTCCCCAATCACGAGTTGGGCAAGACACTAAGATGGAGAATTTATAGAGGAGCCCTAAGGTGGGGTCCATTGTTCCGGGGGCTGGAGCTGTCCCCGGTGCTGGAAGCGAAGACCCAGGAGAGGGGAGCAGGGGGGAGGAGGAGAGGGGAGCCGGCATCTGGGGAGACTGAGTGCGGGGAGCCAAGGAAAGAATCCGGGGAAAAGAAAATGGCATAGGAACAGTTGGGCAGGTTGGGAGTGGAGGGAGGAGGGAGGTGTAGATGGGGCGGGAAGCAGGTCTCAGAGCCTGGGGGAAAGGGCAGAAGGGGACCCAGAGAGGAAAGATGGAAAGGGGGGCCGGGAAGGAGAGAGCGGGGTGAAATGAGCGCACAGAGAGAACTGTGTATTTTCCAGAAAAGGATCCAAGAAAAACTATGTCTTGCTGGCATTTGCCAACGCCCCCTTCTCTCCCTCTAGGTGGTTTGTGTGTGTAAGTGCGTGGGCAGGGAGGCGGCGGTGGTGACGACTGAGAGAGCTATCACTTGTAAGCTCCTTGAAGACGAGGGCACCATTTAATTCAGCATTTTACTGTTTGGGCTCTAGCACAGTGTCTTGCTCATACATAGTTGCTTAATAATTATTTTTTGAATAAACAGTTGATGCAAAGAACCTCTGATAAGACCAGATTCCCGATTCCTTTAGGGGGAAGAACCACAGCTGGCAAGCTCTGGTTTAGGGCAGAAAAAGCCCAATTTCTCCTCCCTTTGCTCCCCTCTCCCAGTTAGGTTCCTTGAATAGATTCTCAAAGTGAATCAGGTAGCAAAACGGGATGGGGGGGGCACATTTGGGGGCCATTACTCTCCTAAACCATTCTTCTCCAGATGATCTGTTTCCCCCATAATCTCAAGGGAGCTTAACTCTTCCATGCACTGGGCCCACTCACAGCACCCTTCAGTGCAGGGAGTACCTGCTGACATCAACTCTCCTGGACAGGGCAGCCCTTGCCTGTAGCCGTTGTGGAGTACCCCGTCTACTGTCATTCCCTTCTTCACACCCGAGGGGGTCTGATGTCTCCACAGTGGCACTGGTGTCTCCGAAATCCATTTCAATTGAATCCCTGCCGCCCCCATTCCTCAGCTATCACAGCAGGCAAGCTTCTTTTCAGGAAGGGAAGTAATAGTAATGGCGCTTAGATGACACGGTGTCCCAGGAATTGTTCCAAGTGCTTTACATTTACTAATGTGTTTAACCCTCAGCACCACCCTATGATGTAGGTTCTACCATTACCTCCAAATAAAGATGAGGGAACCAAGGCACCAAGAGGTTAAGTGGCTTAACTAATGTCACAGAGCTATAGAGAAGCCTTAGTGAGGGTGGAGCCCAGGAAGTCTGGCTCCTGAGTCCTGAGTTTAACCCCCACATCAAATGCTCCCCACAGGAATGGGAAGAGTTGTTAAGCCTGGCTTTCTTCCTCTTGTGTCTTCATCTGAGCGCTGTGTGAGAGACGGCCTTCTTTCTACTGCTTTTGATTCTGTTGTCCACCTTCCATCCTTCCTTAGCCCAGGTTTGAGTGTGTGTGTGTAAATATGATCACACTTCATCATATGGATGCCCAGGTCCTCCCAGGTGGGCCCCTAAGATGGGCACGGGGGTGGGGGGGGATGGTAGGGGACCCAGTGCTGGGTGGTCAGAACACCTGATGGCAGTGCCAGGGAACCAAGAGTGCAAACACACGCGGAAAGTAACTTTCCACTCCCTACTCCACCCTCACTGTTCCTTTTCTTGCCTCCTAATCTGATCTCGGTATTTATGGACATGATAAACAGATCACACCCTCTGAGGATAGAGCCCAAGAAGACCCCACAGCCCTGTTGATCTCGTTACTCTGTGTCTTGTCAGCAGATCTGCTGCCCTGCTGCTCCTTCAGGCTTGGGGCTAATCACATTAATTGAAATATTAAACATTTATAAAAATGAATTATAATGAACTCCCCTTCCTCCTCCTCCCAGTCAGCAACTGGGGAGACAGCTGCAGCCAGCAAAATGCCTCCAACCCTTTGCTTAGTTTGTGTTTCCCAGATGGAAGGTTTCTATCTGAAAGGAGAGGCAAGGTTAAGGGGAGAAGGGGTGGGAGCTTGCATCGGGCCATTCTTGCTGGGTGACTGCGGGCACATCTCTGCCCTGTGAGGTAACTCTGGGGGGGTTAACCTTACGACTCAGAGGCCCATTCTGGGGAGTTGCTCTCCAGGAGGAAATGAGGCTTTCAAACCTTACTTCTTCCAAGGTCCTTTCTCTTTCCACCATCCCCAAGCTCCCCCTCTTTCTTATTCTTCTGCACTCAGTGCTAAGCTGCCCTACATAAAAAGATTATTGACTTTATAAAAGGAGAGCTTGACTCCTGATTTTAGATTCTTAGAAAATGGATAATTGGAAAAAAAAAAAAAAGAAAATAGATAATTGGGATATATTTCAGAAAGGGCAAAAGGTAGTGGTTGTATATGTGGGCAGAGTGGCTAGTCACCAAATACTTGCTGGCCTCACCAACTGAAAGCAGAGTGAAGCCACGTGCCACAGAAACCATGACACTGTACAAGTGTCATACAATCTATTGTATGACCTTCCTTCCCTCAAGTGGCTGCTGTCTCAAACGGAGAGGTAAGACAAGCCAACACCGTGTGCAATAGTGAGGACCGAGGTGCTGTAAGAAAATAGAAGTAAGCAGAAGTAGCCTCTCTTATTTACACGTAGTGGTATTTGGACCATGGAAAGTGCTCAGTCGAGAAAGGCTTGATTGATTCTCAAAGTACAAGAAGACCACAGACTAGCAGAAGAAGAACATTACTTATTCTATGCACAGGGTGGGAAGATGGAGAAAATTTTACATATTTACGCATGTGTGTGTGTGTGTGTGTAGATCTGCCAGTCCAGTCCAGCACTGTTTAATAAAGGCAAGCCATCTACATAATTTAAATTTCTAGTAGCCATATTAAAAAGTTAAAGAAACAAGTGAAATTACTTTTAGTAGTAGATTTTACTTAACTATGGATCCCCAATATTATTCAATATGTTTATATATGTCCAAAATACTCAACCTGTCATCAATATAAAGATTATTCATAAGACACTTTGATTTTTTTAAACTACATTCTCAAAATCCAATGTGTATTTTATACTTAATAGCACATCTGACACTTTCAGCAACATCTGAGTGCTCAGTAGCCACAGGTGGCTCGTGCTGACCATACTGGATAGAGCAGCTTAAGAGGTTCCCCCACTAGCTTCTCTGGGGGTGGAGGGGTGGGAAGAAACAGGTCTTGGCCAACAGGAACCATCACCTCTGATTAACCTCTGCTCCTGCCTGAAAAAAATCACTTGTGACAGATGGCAGCTTATCTACTTCTCTACGAACCCTTTCTCCTAAAAACTAGACAAACAACTGCAATGATTACTAACCTGGATGAGATTCCTGGGAAGAGGCCTCTAGCTCACGACCTCCTCTATCTTCCGGGTTTTTTCTCCTGGCTTGGGAACTGCCCACATTTTCACTTCTTCCCTTCACTCTTTGCTGAGAAGGATAGAGGTGGACCACTGAGAGACTCCCCTCCAAGGCCAGGGTGGAAATGCTGGGCTTGTTTCTCCTTGGGCGGTTATTCACAAATCTGAAAGACCAGCCTCCCTTCTGAGGTCTTCGCTGTCTCCCAGGAGGCCTCTGCTGGGCATGATGTCTGGGGGTGTAGAAACTCAGCACCCTGTGTATACACAGACAGGCTCCTGCCCTTTCCAGGCCTATTTTCAGCTCTCTGGCTTTATAGGTTCACTTTCCTTTCTTAATTAGACACTAAAAGAACGCACCTTGAAGACCAACTGCCTTTCCCCTCCTCTGTTCAATTGGGAGTGGGAAAGACGATTTAGAATTTATGAGGAGCAACTTAATCTACACAAGAAAGTCTGTCCAAGAGGGGAAACCTCTGGCACCGTATCCCCCAGGTCCTTTCCAGTATCTTTAGTGTGAGAATGTTCCTTCCTTTACAGCACTCTGTTCACTCCATCCTATGGGATGCTTTCATTTTAAGTGTCAAGTGTCTACAGGACTGATGGAGGGGTTTGGCTTTGGGGCCCGCTGAGGGGGAACAAGCTTGAATTCTCTCTACTGCTAGGTCTCAACACCTGCCAAAAAAGGGAGAGGGTCGGGAACCAGATTCCGGGAGACTGCCTTAGGGATCCCTTTTCCAGTTTTGCTCCAGAGCCAAGGGAAAAACACTATTTGAGATTGGGTGGGGTCAAGAAGGGCTCATTCCATATACAGCCAAGCCGGGAAATTAGCCCCCCAATCTGGGGAAGGAGATCCCTTGGAGACCCTCCTGAGTTTACTCCTCGGCTCCAGCGTGGCCCCCATATTCCTTCCCCCAGCCCCTCCCCGCGGGCTGGTGAGGGCCGGACTTGGGGGGCGGGGCGGGGCGGGGCGGGGCGGGGCGGGGCTTCTCCGCCCGCGTGGTCCGTCGCCTTGACGACCTGAACAAGATGGCGACGCTGCAGGGCGGGCTTCTGGGGCCGGACCCCGGGGCGCTGAGCCCCGCGCAGCAGGAGCAGCTGCGCAACTTCAAGGTGGGTGCGCCCCGGACTCCCGCCTCCATCGAAGTGCAGCTCCCCTAGGACAAGGGCTGCAGACCGGGAGGAGGTCGGGGAGGAGGGGCGCGGGAGCCTGTTCTCAGAAGAACTGGCGGAAGGCTGGGAGACACCCCCGGCGGAACCCTGGGCTTCTGGGGCTCTGGACCGAGCCTGACCGGCGCCTGAAAGTGCAGGAAGAACGACCACAGGGATCTGGCCAGTGAAATGGACTGAAATTACTGCCGGAGACAGTAACTTAGGTACAGACAAGAACTTCCGGACCGTGGAGACCCGACCTTAGCTATGGCCCCTGAGCCTGACCGACGGGAGGTGTTGGTCTATAATAAAACAGGCGGCTTACAATTTCAAACATCCCGGGAAAAGACCCAGGTAGTTTCCCACATCTAGTTTCCCCAAGGCCTTCACACCCCCGGGGCTTGAGCCCTGAAACCCGCCTCCTCATGGAGCGTGACCTTTTGCTCTCATCCCCCTAGATTCAGACTCGGATTGCTAATGAAAAATACCTGAGGACCCACAAAGAAGTGGAGTTGCTCATAAGTGGTTTCTTCAGGTAGGTGGTTTTCCCAACTGGCCTTGACAACTAGTGGGAAGTATTACCAAATCTTGGTTGGGGCAGATGAGTGACTGCTACCTTTAGTGTCAAAAAGATAGGAAAAATAATAATAATACATATACATACATATATGTTAAACCAACTAAATTAGAATTATATATATATTTAGGTAGACAATATTTTAAGATTGAGTTTTTTCTAACTCTGAGATTTGTGGCACCTGGGTGTTCTTTAGTTATCTCTAGAGGCTTTCTTAAGTTATCTCTAAATTTTCAAAAATATTAATAGTCATTTTATTTTTTTATTTTTATTTTTTTTAAAAGATTTTATTTATTTATTGGACAGAGAGAGAGATCACAAATAGGCAGAGACAGGCAGAGAGAGAGAGGAGGAAGCAGGCTCCCTGCTGAGCAGAGAGCCAGATGCGGGGGCTCGATCCCAGGACCCTGAGATCATGACCTGAGCCGAAGGCAGAGGCTTCAACCTACTGAGCCACCCAGGCACCCCAAAATATGATCCCAGGACCCTGAGATCATGACCTGAGCCGAAGGCAGAGGCTTCAACCTACTGAGCCACCCAGGCACCCCAAAATATCTTGGAGTTTTTTTTTTTTTAAAGATTTTATTTATTTATTTATCAGAGAGAGAGAGAGCGCGCAAGCAGCAAGAGTGGCAGGCAGAAGCAGGCTCCCTGCCGAGCAAGGAGCCCGATGCGGGACTCGATCCCAGGACCCTGGGATCATGACCTGAGCCGAAGGCAGCTGCTTAACCAACTGGGCCACCCACGCGTCCCCTTTTAATAGTCATTTTAGCTGGAAGGATAAATATGTATCTTCTGACCCTTGGAAGAGGTAATTTGGCATTGAGAAACTCAGCAAGCGGCCACTGGGTGTAGAACACTATTTCTCCATCAGAGGAGCTTAACAAGATCACTAGAACTTAAAAAAAATTCAGATGTCTGGCCTTTCTCTCCCTGAGAGCCTTGTCGTGGATAGACTCCAGTGGTTGGAAGCCATTCCCCTGTAAGTCTTGGGGAAGAGACTATTTTCTACCATATCCTGGAGCATGTTTTTCTTTCCCCTACATTGCCCTTCAGCATGGCATTTGTTTGAATGGAAAATTCTCCTAATGGGATGAAAGGCAAAGAACTGTCAAAAA
The DNA here is from genome assembly GCA_028534135.1 of Potos flavus. Classification (NCBI taxonomy): domain Eukaryota; kingdom Metazoa; phylum Chordata; class Mammalia; order Carnivora; family Procyonidae; genus Potos; species Potos flavus. The sequence goes on along the minus strand of CM052900.1, from coordinate 72,194,186 downwards.
AAAAAAAAAAAAAAAAATCCTTGGAGCAACAGTGGATGAAAACAATAGAGCTATCTCAAATACTGTTTGGCTACAGGCAAATAGGCAAGGTTTAAATAATAATAATGGCTTCCATTTCCAGGCACTGTGTTGGTTTCCTATGTTAGCCTTTATCACACTGAATGGGAATTTCATTGTCCGTCTTCTGTTTCTGTCCCTGGACAAAAGCCCCAAGCTGGGGCAGCCATGTTTGTGTCTCCCGTGCCTGCACACTGGATGACATCTTGGTACTTGTGCTGACCCTCCCAGCAACTGCAAAACATAGCTTATCATCACTTCCATTCTGCAGCGGGAGAGGTGAAGTACCTTCCCCAAGAGGCGGAATACCAAACCCCTGGTATTTCCGCTGTGTTGGGTTGAAAGCTCACAGGAGCTGGGGAGCCAGAGGTGGGACTCTTCTTTGTCTTCTCAAAAGTAGACCTAGAGCGGTGTCTTTTTTTCCAGGCTCTTTCGTCTTTCCTGGATCTCACTGTTCTTCATATCCTAGTCATTTCTCCAAGTGGCAGCAGATTCTCACAGGGCAGATAGGGGACGGAGAAAGGGAAAATAGAAACTTCTCTGTGAAGCTTGGTTTTATTTGGCCCAGGGGTAAGACTTAGGCAAAAGATAGTTTAGGGGTCTTCAGTCAATGTCAGTCGTGGGGATCAGGCCATCATTTTTTACACTTTTTCTTCTAAAGGGAAATAAAGGCTGACCTCATTTCCATCCTGGGGAGCTTGCAGTCCCAAGTTAGGAATGATTCCAGCAGGGAGGTTGGAGATATAGATGTTAAAAGCTTGAATTAAATCACCATTTGCATTGTTCACAAACACAAGGAATGGTGGTGGTGAATGAAGAGGGTGGTGTTTTTAGTTACAAGTCAGGGATGGCCCGGCTTCTCTGTCCAGGAAGTTTCCAGGAGGAGCTGGGTGTCTGTGCCTGGCTCTTGCAAGAACAGCCCCTTCCCTTCCTCACCATCCCCACCTCCCGAACCGCGTAGGCCACCTGGCTCTTCCCTTTGCTCTCCCTGAAGCTACCTACAGGCAATGCTCCTGGCCCCTTTTAGGCCTTTCTCTTTCAGAGGTAGGGGTGGGAGGGGGAGAAGAAGTGTTTAAAGTTTGAGGGTTTGCTTTTGTTGTTTGTGGTGTTACTTCCTTTGGAAGACACTAGAATGAACCAGAATTAGCCCCTCATCTGTACTGGATATTTCAGATGGTTTTCCCCTTGAGAAAAGAGGAAGGGAGGGGCGCCTGGGTGGCTCAGTCGGTTAAGCGGCTGCCTTTAGCTCAGGTCCTGATCTCAGGGTCCTGGGACTGAGTCCTGCATCGGGCTCCCTGCTCAGCGGAGCCTGCTTCCCCCTTCCCTCTGCCTGCCGCTCTGCCTACTTGTGATCTCTCTCTCTCTCTCTGACAAATAAATAAATAAAATCTTTAAAAAAAAAAAAAGAGGAAGGGAGAAGAGGGGACAGAATCCTGGGCAGCGTACCTGCCCTCCCGTCTTCTTCAGGTCTCTGCTCTAGACTCACTCCAGCCCACGAGAAGCTCCAAAGTGTTTTTGTTGGGAATCGAGCTCCCCCACTTGGGTTTTCCAGATCGTGATAACTTACGGTGATGCAGTCACCGCTCTCCAGCGCGAACTTGTACGTACACTGTGCGGAATGCTTAAGATCTTGAATTTTGGACCTGAAGAACAGAAAGAATAGGGATCTAACTTATTTTAGGCACTCGGAGATCTAGAGTTTTAGGCGGAGATAGGATAGCAAAGTGCGAAATTGTAGAAAGGCTTTATTAGATATTTTTGTAAGTAGCCAGGCAGATGAATCTTCCCAAAATTTAGAACTGATTATGTCATTCCTTGGCTGGAAAAATCTGCAGTGGCTCCACAACATTGCCCCCCAACCCCCAATTTTTTAACATGCCACTGAAATACAATGAAAAGTGGTGTATCCTAAACTGGGTGAACTTTCACAAGATGAGAATATACATGGTACTGGGGTCCAGCTCAAGAAATAGAACCTGACTAGCATCTCAGACCTGCTGAGACCTTTCCAAGCACTATCCCCCCAAAAGGTAGCCAGTATCCTGACTTCTTGTAGCAGATTTGTTGTGCCTTTTTGTACTTTATGTAAGTGGAATTCTACGGCACGTGCTCTATTGTGCCTGACTTTTGTTGTTTGTGTCTCCTAGATCCTCCATTCTCACTGCTAGGTATGTTCCGCTGTGTGACTAGTCTGAGCTTTATGCACCCATTCTCCTCGTCTTTTCAGCTGAGTATAACTGTCTCTCCCTGGCCTTCCAGGCTCTCCATAATAGGGTCCCTTTGCTCCCGACTACTATCTGCACCTGCCTGCCATCCCAGCCAGATGGAACCTCTGATCATTCCACTAACGTTGTCGGGGGGGCACTGACACCCCCAGGGGGGGCTGATGCTTCTGGACCCTGGGGATACAAAGGTGGGGACTCCAGTTCCTTCTCGCTCTTTTTTTTTTTTTTAAGATTTTATTTATTTATTTGACAGAGAGAGACAGCCAGAGATGGAACACAAGCAAGGGGAGTGGGAGAGGGAGAAGCAAGCTTCCTGCTGAGCAGGGAGCCCCACATGGGACTCGATCTCGGGACCCTGGGATCATGACCTGAGCTGAAGGCAGACGCCTAACGACTGAGCCATCCAGGTGCCCCTCCAGTTCCTGCTCTTGAGTTCACCATCTAGAGGACACGGACTCTTTCCTTTCATTTCTGGGGCTTTACTCTTGCTGCTTCCCCGAGCCTGGGATGTCCTTGTCCCATCATCTGAAATCCCGAGTGCACCTCAAGGGGTGCCAGGTGCTCTGTGAAGATTTCTGGGGCCCTGTTCTCCGTAGCCTTTCTCGCTGTCCACAGCACACTATTAACACCCTCTTACAGCCCTTCCTGCAGGGTGCTTGGCCTTTTGGACATTTGGGAACTTACCCGTTCTCTTTTACTTGACTAATTTCTTTGAGGTGGTGCTGTATTTTCTCTTTTTTAAAAAAGCAATCCCTCATATCTAGTATAGTAACTTACACAGAATTTGTGCTTAGTAATTATCAGATGGAGTTCAAGGAGAAGGGAAGCCAAATCCTTACAGCTTGGGAGGCAGGGGCTTTGTGGGCGGGCGAGGCCTTCTTCCAGGGTGGTGGGCAGGGCAGCCATGGCCAGGAGGATGTGTTGTAGAGAGCACTGGCCTTGGAACCACCAGACCTGGGCTCTCTGCCCTTTGTTTCCTCGCTTTGTGAACTTGGGCAAATGATTAACCTTTTGAAGGTTTGATTTCTTCATATATAAAATGGGGCATGGTCATTGCTGTATCGCAGGGTTGTTGTAAAGTGAGATAAGATTTGTGAACATTCTTTATGAACCATAAAGCTCTATGTGAGATAAGGCATGTTCCCCTGCCCCAGCGCTGCAGGCCTTGTCAGTGCCACTTGGAGACCTGCCATTCATCCTCTTGGCTTTGACTGCATCGCCACCCGCCTCCCGACTCCTGTGGGCACTCACGGTTAAACGTAGTCACCAGGCTGTGGAGTTGCATATATGTCCCACCTCGCACGAGCCCCTCAAGGACTAGGCAGCGTGTCCTTCATCTCCAGCACCTGTGCTTGGGCTCTGGCTCTGTGAAAATGTTTGTTGAATGAATGACAAGCTTTGCCTGACTAGGGCACAGCTGTCTTGTGAGGTGAGCTTAGTGCCATTTAGAATGTTCTGCTCCTTGCCTCAGAGCCTGATTGGAAGGAAAATCACAAATGGAAGGGTCTTTGTCAGGAGTCCTCTGGCTTATTGACCCCTAGACGGGTGTGTCGCGGGTCATTCTGCTCCTGGAAAGGTGGGACCTGCCGCCGAGGCTGAGCGCAGCCTGCCTTCAAGCCTGCTTTAATCCTACCCTCATCCCTTCGTGTCTTCCAGAGAAATGTTTTTGAAAAGACCGGACAACATCCAAGAATTTGCTGCAGGTGAGTAAGGCAGTGTCTGTTTTCGGTGTCTGAGAAACCAGCCCGAGGAGTATTATTGCAGATTTAGACTCAGACAAGCCCATGATTCTCCCTGCAGAGTCTGGGGTACTTCTTCACTTGATGTGGCCCCCGGGGAGCTCTTTTCAAAACACTCTTTCCGCCATTGTCATTTCCTCAGAATGAGGACAGACAAGAAATGAGTCAGAGCTTCCTTGTGGTGAGGATTAAGGATTTTGAGATTTCCAAAGGAACAGAGTGGCAGCTCTTTTCCCTGGGACTCCTAAAGCGAGGTTCCCCACCCTGGCCGCACATAAGAATCACCTGGGGAGCTTTTAAGACATCCTGAGGCCTGGGCCCACCCCCAGAGGTTGGTATTTAATTAGCCCGGGGAGAGGGGCCCAGCCCCACAGTTGTAAAGGTCCCCAGGTGATCCTAATGGAGCCCTAGCTGGCTTAAGGTCAACGGTATTTAGAGGGAAGGGCCGGGTGGGAGGCTTTTTTGGGGCCCGTTAGCCCAGGGAGTTGGTGACGCGCTCACACCGTTTCTAACTGAATCTGGTGCGTCTTTGCTGCCACAGCAGATGCTGCTTCTGATTCACATTATGCCGGGTGTATAAAAACTGTCCTCTGTCGTCATCGTGTGAGAGCCTGGCTCTCCTCTGAGAGGATATTCTCAGAGAGGAGAGGGCGTGAGAGCTCAGAGACGAGCTGGCAAGCTGAGCTGAGACAAGAATAACACTTGGCACTTATTTGGGCCCCGGGATGGGCCGGGAGCAGAAAACCCAGAGATCCCTCAGCCCTCTGATGGCTCCCCATGCGTCAGCAAGCTGATGAACCGCAGGGCGGTGTGGCCGGGCCGGGAGCCATCCTGTGTCTGCCCCTCCCGGGAACTCGGGAGCTGGCAGGCTCAGCACTAACTCCGGGCAGGGACGGTGACCACGGGATCTGCTGTGACTTCTGTTAGGTTGGAAAGCAGGGCCGCCAGGAACAGGCCTGCTGAGGCCGAGCCAGCCTTGCTTTTGAGCCGAGTGAGCGGTCTCCCTCCCCGCCTTCTCCCCGCCTTCTCCCCGTGGATTTAGAGAATTTCTTCTTTTCGATTCTCATCCCAGACTATTTCACGGATCCAAGACTTCCCAACAAGATTCACATGCAGCTAATTAAGGAGAAGAAAGCGGCTTAATTAGCAGAATCAGGATGCTCAGCTGTTGAGAGAGACCAGGAAGAACCCAGCCTCAGGGTGGGTGTTAGCCTCGCTTGCAGACAGAGGCTGCTTTGCTCTTGTCAAAATAAGGCCTGGCTTCTCGGCCCGGGGTGTGAAGGAAACCAGAGGGAGAAGAGGCTGAGAAGTTTCATGCAAAAGTGTTTCGTTTTCTTGACACTATTTTGGGGAATTAGGGGCTGTGAAGAGCGGCCCCGGGTTTGTCTGGCATGTCCGTGGCAGGAAGAGACATCTGTCTTCTGAGCCTGGTGAAACGGAGTCGGAGAGTGGAAGCGGAACCGTGTGGGAGTGAGGAGTGGCGGGGAGACGGGGGTGGGACCCGCTCGCATCCAGACCCCGCTGTCAGACTGCGGAATATTGGAATAGCGAGCGCTCCTGCAGATGGCCTTTTCCTTCTGTCCCCGGTGCTGGGAGCAGAGGGGGTTCCCGTCGCTTCTGGAAGGGGCAGGAACAGTTTCCCTCGCGGCACCTTGGATGAGGGACTTTCCTGCTCCCAGTCCTCTTCAAGCCAGGCTCTGCCCAGGAGGGCCGTCTCCCATTTTTTAGGCAGGATGATTTCTGAAGGGATTTTGCAGGTGGGATTTTTTTCGTGTGAGGTGGGAAGAAGCCACATTCCTGGTGTCACAGCGCTGTTTGTATTTTGCAGGGTCACCTGGAAGCAAGGGAGCCCTGTTGCCATCAGGGTGGGGTCCCGAGCTGCCTGGGGCCGTGTCTGCTGTTGCAAAGCTTTTTAAAGATACTCATTAAAAACAGACCTTTCTAGTCTCTCTGCTGTGTCTCACTCCAGAGGATGAAGCCATCCGGCAGGGAGGGCAGCCGTGCCCCTCCTTGGACCTGCTGGGCAGCAGGGCCGCCTCTCTGTCTTCGGCAGCCCGTGCGCCTCTGCTAGGTCAGCGGGCTGCTCCCACGTGTGCCGCACACTGTGTCCTCCCTACCCGTCCAGGCCACTTGCTCCCAGAGCCGAGGCTGGAGGAGAGAACAGGGGTGGGGACCCCGTGAGGACCACAGCTGATCGGGGCGGCTCTGAAACCGACTCCACGCTTTAGCATGGGGGCCCCCGCCTCCCCCCAGCCCCCAGTTTTCCCTCCCGGTTACCACATGGTGATAACCACAAGTAGTGGTTTAACTTTTCTCTACCGGCGATAATAGCAACAGGGCTGGAGGGATAGTCAGAAAATGAGACTGGACAAAGAAAACCCATCTGGGGTCCTGCATCTTGTGAAATCTGAATCTAACAGGTGACTCAGAGGTGGTGGACTTTATTCTTGAGGATTTTTACCTCCAAGCCGCCCATCCGTTTGGTTTGCAGCTAATAGGCAGGGAAAGGGGCCAGTTGGCCTTTTGACATCCTTCCCAGGCCTAGAGGGCATGGATGTCTGCTGTGTTTGTGCCCTACCTCTCTGGCCTCCACAACCCACTGTATGAAGGACCTCTCACCTGGGTGTCTGGGTCCACGTCACCATGACAACAGAGGCACAGCCCAAAGCAGGGGCTGTGCTTTCTCTCTGTGTCCCTTGTCTCTGTCTGTCTCGTCCCCAGCTACCAGCCACTCCATGGTGGAAGGGCCACAAAGCCGGGCATTGAGAGGACTAGTAAAGCTATGCCTAATCAGCTATGCAGCAGGAAGCCGAGTAGTGCTTTCAGAGTCAGGCAGTGAGCTATCCCTGCTTAGAAAATCGAGACGAGGCCTTCATCGGAAAACCCACGGGTACTAAGGACCTCTGACATAAAGTGTTAAATTAGACTTTCTTGAAAGAGTCTGGGAGGAAAGGCCTGCGTCAAGGTGGGGAGGGGGCAAAGCGTTTTCCAGATGCTTGAGTGCATGATGCAATACCGCAGGAGGACAGCGGTTCATTCTTGGGGGGGTTTCTGGTGGAAAGAAGAAACACATTTCGATGAGAATGTATTTCAAAGCCAAGGAAAGCACGCACTTGGCACGTGGTCCTAGTGCATCTGCTCTGTGCGACCTCACATGCCAGGGCCAGAGGGGCAGGCCGGGAGGTCATCCTGCCTTGAGCTACTTGACGGTCTGGGAGGAGATGTGCAGCTTTTCTCCCCAAGCGTGAACTGTCCGGATAGCTCACCTTGTAGACGGAAAGCACCATCAGAGCAGGGACCAAATCCAAAAATCGGGCTTGTGTCTGGCATGTAATAAGTGCTCAGTAAGCATCTGTGGAGGGAATGAATGCTTGTGGAATGGAGTGAGCGATCATGTTGTATCAGCCGCTACAAAGACTATAAACTCAGAGCTGTGATGGGGGTAGGTACATCTAGAGGAGGAGGAAGAAAGCATACCGGCTCTACCTGCAGGAGTGAGGGCGGCCTCAGGGAAACTGGCATGGGAGGGGTGGGAGAGGGTTTGCCAGGCGGATGTGGAGGGCGGCGTGCGGGAGCCGGGGTACCGCAGGTCCTCCACTTTGCTGAGCAGGGTGGTGGCAGCAGACCCTGCGTGTCACCTGCTCATCCTTTTTACCCCCTCTTCCCTGCTGACCGCACACCAGCTTCGTTGAGGGCAGCAGTGGGCTCAGCCCCAAGTGGTAGATGGTATTTATCCTAAGCCAAGCACAGTGACCCCGTTCCCTGGTTTCCCAGCCTTCCTTGCAGCAAGGGGGAGCACGGGTAAAAGTGCGCTGCAGGTTCCTGGGAAAGCTTTTGCTTTTTAACAAGAATGGGGGGCGGGGAGAGTGACAGATTAAGTCGGTGTAGACTTCTCTTTTCCCACCTTTCTTCCTGTTTTGAGCCTGAATGTGATGTCTAGAGCCGAGTGGCCGTGGTAAGGCCGTGAAGTGACAAGTAGGAGGGTGCCTGAGCCAGTCCTCTAAAGTGGCTGAGGTCCTGGTGGCATCTTTGAGCACTTGAACAACCCAGCAAATGCCTGCCTTCAGACTTCCTGATAAGTGAGAAAAATACATCTCTCATTTGTTTTGAAAGCACACCAGAGTTTAATCCCGACCCACCGCTTACCAGATGTGTGGCCTTGGCCAAGCCACTTAACTTTCTTGAGGTCAGGTTTCTCGTCTAGAAACCGAGATGTGTAATTAGCAGCTCCCGGGGCTGCTGGGTTAGGAATAAAGAAGTGACAGTGCCTGGCACATGGGCAGTGTTCACAGGAGGGTCTCACTGGAGGCGAGCAGGATGCAGGGATGAGAGACCCCCGACAGGAGGAAGGTGGGACCGATCACAAGGAGCATTGCACACGATGCCCAGGAGGCCGATCTTTACCACCTGGGCAACGGAGAGCCAGCAAAAACTTTTAAGCCAAGAGGAGTTCATGAAGAGATTTATAGACAGTGCCAGAGTGTGGAAGACAAACTAGAGGAAGCTCCGACTAGAAGTGGAAAGACCTGTGGCCCCAGCCCCCACCGCCTCTCCCGGCCCCTCCGCACTCCCATCTTAGCAGGCCAGTGCCGAGTCCTGCCCGCTGTCAGCTGAGAGCCCACTGCACCTGGAAACAGAAAACCCAGGTTACAGCGGCTGACGCAAATAGAGGGTTGTTTTTCTCACCCAACAGAATGTCTGGCTGTGGGCAAGATTCAGAGGTTCAGTGGTGAACACAAGGACCCAGACCAGGCTTCCATTCCTTCCACTCGGCCGGCTGTAGCCTGTGGCCCCACTGTTGCGAGGGGCTGCTTCTGTTCTCCAGCGGGGAGAAGGCAGCCGAGTCCGTCCCTTTTTGTCAGGAAAGCCAAGTTTCCCTGAATGTCCTTTCCACCTGTGTCTCACAGGCCAGACCAGGGTCCTGGGATCCACCCAAGTGCTCTGGGGATGGGGGAAGGGAACGTTTAACTCTAGCTTCTAGGGAAGGCAGTGTCCAGAGAAGAGTGGGACTTGCTGTTGGGTCAGCCCCAAAGCAGTGTCTGCGCTTGCCAGTTCCTTCTGCTGTCCCGGCTAGAATGACCTTTTAAGAAACCTAAACCAGAGGGGCGCTTGGGTGGCTTGGTTGGTTGAGTGTCCAACTCTGGGTTTTGGCTCAGGTCGTGATCTTATGGGTCCTGGGATGGGCTGTGTCTGTGGCTCCACGCTTGGCAGGGAATCTGCGGAAGATTCTCTCCTGTCCCTCCCCCGACTTGCGCGCCCCCTCGTGCTCTCTCAAGTAAATAAATCTTTAAAAAAAGAAAGAAAAAGAAAAAGAAAGAAAGAAAGAAAGAAAGGAACCTAAATCAGAGTATGTTACTCTTCTGCCTAAAACCTTTCCATAGTCTTCCAGGCACTTAAATTGAGATGGCTTTCCAGGGGCCTCAGAGCTTTGCAAGACCCTCTCCATCCCTCAGACGTTTTCTGCCCCCTGCCTCCCGCCTGCCCGTGTTCCAGACACATAGGTCTTTTCTCCCTTCCTCGGACATGCCGGTGGAGTTCCGGATTTAGGGCCTTTGAACTCTGCCTGGATTGTTCCTCCCCAGGTCTTCATGGGGCTGAGGGGTCCAGCTGGGATGCTCCGGTCTGAAAGGAAGCCTCTGCTAAGGGAGCAGGACTTTCTATTCTCAAACGGCAAGTCTGTAGTGTCGGTTTAGGGCCCGCCTCTGCGGTTTCTTCCTTTCCCTCACAGTCGAAGGACGAGCAGTAAGGGACTGTACCAACGATACTTGTCTTTCCTTTCTGGAAAGCAGGTCTTCCCCAGTATACCCCCTCCACCTCTGCCGACTCCCGCTGACATCTCAGTGGCCAGATGTGTGCATGGCCCCCTTTAAGGGAGGCTGGGAAGATGAGTATTTAACCAACCAGTAGTGCCCTAGAGAGCTTCTTGTCACTTTCTCAGAGTCCTTTCCTAGGGATCCAGACATTTTTAATATTTAATTTAAACACCCCCGCCCCCCTACCCATCTTCTCTCATATCATTTGTCTTCACAATACCTGTCGCTGTCTGATGTGATCTTGTTTGCTTGTTTTCCCGTGACTGTGTGTGGCCTGGCCAGCCGTGTTGGTCACTGGGGGCCTGGCACCCACAGCTGCCCAGAGTGCCCTTGCTGGGTGAAGGCTAAGCCGTGGCACCCGGGCCCGATCTGTGCAGGGGCACGGGGACCGGAGATGGAGCCTTGTATCTGGGAGGAGAGCGGGCAGGATTGTGGTTTCAATGGGGGAGAGTTACAGTGACTTCGAGGTTTCTTGCACGGGCAAAGGGAGACGTGATGGGATCATTCACTAACGCAGAAGTGATGGATTTAGACCCAAAGGTGTTTGCTGGGTGTGTAATTGGGGTGTGGGTGAAATTAATGCGAATCACCACAGTGGCGTCGATGGGAGTTAGACTGAGTGGACTTCCTGCTTGTCGTGAGATGGGGATGTGGTGTGGATACACAGGTCTCTCTAGGAACATGGTTGTGTGAGGAGACAGAGGAAGGGCAGTAGTTAGAAGGGGAAGTCGGGTCACCCATGGGCTTTTGGAAGGGGAGCTGCTTGAGCAGGCAGAGATCTGGCATTTTTCATCTCTTGGGATCTGTTTTACTTTCAGGCTAAAAATGGTAGAAGCTTCTTGGAAATGTTGGACAGATAGGACCTGATATCTGAGGTAATGGGGACTAACGGGTAGGCCTAACTGTGCCTCCGCGTGACCTAGAGTGACCTGTGTCGGGGCAGTGGCTCTCCTGGGCCAGGCCTGCAGTAAGGATCGCCCCAGTCTTGTAGCACAGGGTGGCGAGGAAGAAGGGCAGCATTTAGAAAGTGAGGCACTCTCCTTCTAGCCAGACAGGCCTCTACTGCCCTCTCCTGGGCATGGCTACAGAGCTGAAGACGCCCCTGGAGACTGCTTGTTCCAGGCCCCAGTGAAACTGTCAGCAGGAGAAGAGAAATAGGGCTTAGGAATGGGGAAGGAGTCACAGATTCACAGATTCTTGTAGAAGGAAGTTGCTTCAGAAGTTACAACATCTACCGCCTTGTCTCTGGCAGTCCTGCTCTCTGAGCTCACTAGATGTCTCCTTCTTAAAAATGAGGGAAAAAGGAAACTTTGCAAGGTTGATCATTTATTCATTCATTCGCTTACTTGCCCACTCATTTATTCAACAGATATTATGGTACATTATGTACCCAGGATGCAAAGTTTTGGGAATAAGATTCTCTTTCCTCAAGGAACTCACAGCCTAGTGACTGAAGACAGGTACATAGATAATTACAATACAGTTTCAAAGGTGAAGTAAGAGAAACCTGCAAGGCACTATGGATGTGCAAAGGAGGTGGCCAGGCAATGTCTCCCAGTGTGGGAGCAGAATGCTGCCAGACGGATCGGGACTGTGGGCTCCTGTCTGATACCATGTCTCTCCCTTGTCAACTCTGAGGGGCGATTCTCGTTTCCTCCGAGGAAAGTTCTTCCTGAAGTCTTCCCTCACTTTTATCTCCCTGTTTAACACAGTCTGTTAGGGCCCTGCTTTTCAGAGCTATAAAGTGAGGGGTGTGCTACTAGGTGTTACATTTGAGCATCATCGACATGACCGAACTCTATGAATGCTGACATTCGATGTGTTAAAACATCTCCCCGGGAGCAGGTTGGCAGGTGCATATGGCCATCCTTGGGAAAACTCAGCTTTAGTCCAAAGGAACCAAATGTACCTTGCATACAGTTGCCTCACCCTAAATGCTTGCTGAAAAACAACAAATTCTCAGTGTTCTTAAAACATCCATGTTGTTCCCCTGGGTGGCTGAGTGTCTTCATCGCTAAAGGGGGATAACACGTCCCCTGTGGATTTTGTTGTGAGGCTTGGCATTGCACACCCCGACATCCATACCCGTGTCTGGCCCATGGTAGGCCTTCGTAGATAGCAGCTGCTATTTCAGTGAAGTAGCAGAACTCAGTGCATCATTTCCCCAGAGCCAGGAGCGGTTCCTGAGGAGAGGTCACAGGTGCGGGCACCCTGGTGAGAAGAGGGAGTAAACTAAAATGAAATGCAAATTGACATGTTGGAGTTTAGGACTATTTCGCGTGAGACGGAAGACTTAGAATTTTCTCAAGAAAGCTTTTTCGGGGCGCAACCCGGTGCCTCTGTAGCCACACTTTTTTTTTTTTTAAGATTTTATTTATTTGACAGAGCAAGCACAAGAAGGGGGAGGAGCAAAGGGAGAGGGAGGAGCAGGCTCCCCGCTGAGCAAGGAGCCTGATGCAGGACTCAATCCCAGGATCCCAACATCATGACCTGAGCCAAAGGTAGATGCTTAATGGACTGAGCCACCCAGGTGCCCCACAGTCACACTTCTGACCCCGTGTTCCACAGGCCCCAGGTGGACTGGAATCTGAGGTCCTTCAGAAGCAGGACTTCACAAAGTATCCTATCCTTTGGTCATCAGGGAGAAGTGGCAGCACAGATTACTTAGAGAATTACAGTGATGAGAGAGTCTCTGGGGGCTGTTTCATTTCCACACTTTATGACTAGAGAAAAGAAAACCAAATGCCAAAGAGGATTGAATTGTAGAATTTCTCCAAGTGGGAATTGCCTTAGAGCACCAAGTCCAATCTTAGCGATAGATGAAGAAACTTGCCCACAGGTGACACAGGGGAGGGGCTGTGCACTCTGCTGATTTCCAGTCTAATGTGATTCTAGTATTTCATGCTAGGAAAAAAAATACCTAGAATTACTAAGCTTGGAGAACAAAATGTGGCTAGGTGACAGTTCCGGAACGTGAAAGTATTATACCTCTGGCTAGTTAACCTGGCCCTCTAACTGCGGGTGAAGACAAAATTGAGTCATTCATTCAACTAACATGTGAATGCTAACTATATCTCACTCAAGGTCATTTCTAGCTCCACGAGTTTCATGAATTCACTGTTCTGTACGTCGTCGTAAACGAGATGCTATGAGAACATCTACTGAGTGTAAGGAAAGATAGTCCTCCCCTTGGGGAAGGCAAGCTGCCAGTGTGTTCTTGCTCACATGTATTCAAAAGTCATCCAGTGTTTGGAATATGCCACTTTCTGATTTTTCCCCTCAGCCGATGACCTTTCCAATAGTAAAACGACAGACCGTGAGACCCGCCTACACCGAGCCACGCAGGAGAGAAGAGGAGTTGTCTATAGCTGTCCTAGTCATCCCACTCCTCATTCTTAAAGGAAAGGCGCTGTCGTGGGTGCCATGGTGTGCCATCCAGACACCCCTCTCCAGGACTGAAGCGCTCACCCCTGTGCCCTCTCTCCTGCCCGCACTGCTGGGAATGTTGGTGGCTAATGGTTCTCAGCTGAGACCCCTCTAGGGTCCTCCACTGAAAAGTCATCGAAGATCATGCCCCCTCCTGAGACAGCCAGTAACCATGGGTCAGTGTGGGCGTACTGAGGTCTGAGTCCCTTGTCTCTGTGGGGGACAACCCTGAAGGGTCACCACAGCTCCAGAGTTCCTCTGTCCGTGCTGTGGCTTCTTGCTCTCACAGGTGTGTTGATCCTGACATACACCTTCCTAAACCTTTACTCAGATTTCCATCTCAAAGAATGTTTCCCAGGGAGCTCAACCTGGCAAGAATTGGTGCCAAGACTACTGAGGAAAGCAGATTCGAAATTGAGATTTTATTTTATTATCTATCTATATATTTATTTGAGGTGGTTGACATCTTTATTGCTTTGGAGTTGGAGGGGGAAGCAGGTGCTCAGGAGATCTTGGTGGGGCGGGCGCGCGTCCTCTTCATCATCACAGGCTTCTGGCAGCCCTGCGCAGATCTGGGCGGCACTTGTTCTCGCATCCTGTGTCTGATGCTGCTGAGGGGGCTGAGCGGGGCCCCGGGCGGTCTTGTTGATGGTGGACCCTACGTAGGAGGTGGTGGCTTCGCTGGCCGGATCTTGGCCGGATCTCGGCTTCCTGACCACCGCTACACCTTTGCCATTGGCCGCGGGCGCCACGCCCACAGTCCGGCGGTGGCTCAGCCTGTTGTAGCGGAAGGAGTTTCGAGCCTTCAGATTACTGGGCTCAGGGGTGTTTCTCTACTTGTGCCGCACCACCATCCACTGCAGACGGGCGGACAGGGCAGCAATAGCTCTCACTACCGCCGCTGCCGGAGGCGGAAAGACCGAACTGGGATTTTAAAGCTGAATCATCTGTTGGCCAACTGGCCGTGAGGACCCCATCACTGGTGGTAGGTGGAGCTCGCATGGCCCTGGCACGCTGGCTCAGTGCAATTGTTAAAAACCCTCACTGGCTGTGAACTAGGATGGGATCCTGGGGGAAGGGAACACATGGGTGGGGGAAATACATCAGGTTTGAGAAGTTACAAAGACCTCGGAATTGGATGGCTGCCCGAGGCTCTCAGTGTGTGGGAGAAAGACAATGAAAGGTGAGGGTAATTAATCACCAACTAAAGGCCGACTGCAAAGCCCGAGGCCCTCTTTGGCAACTTAAGGAGAGACTTGTCTCTTGCATCTAGAGGACCCAAAAAGCTGAGAAGGTCCAGGATTTACTTGTAAGAGTAGGAGAGCTCTGGAGAAATTTGAATTCTTAACTCTGGCAGGTCTTGTTGGGAAGGAGTGAGGCCCTGAGACATGGGGTGGGACATCTGGGTTGATGCTTTAAAAAATGTTAAATCCCACATTCTCTTGCATCCCTTGGGACTGCAGAAGTACCCACTGCTTCCTGTTAAAGGCCGTGCCTCCTCCCTTACCAGATGCGTGCCCCCTTAGGGAGGATGCCTGGAGGCCCCAGTGGGCCTGGCCGGCATGTACTGGCTGGAGATGGTTGAAGATATGTCGGGCTGGATTCTGAGGGTGTTGCACCAAGGAGGGTGGGACATACAGGCAAGTAGATGGATGTGGAAGCCCCTTCCCATGATACAGGACTTAATACTCTGACGAGCACCCGGAGAGATACTGTTAATATTCTGATGGGATGGCTCTTAGAAACTTGGAGGAAGCCATGGCCCACATTAAATGAAGCAGAAATAACTGTTTCTTCATAGATCTTCAAAATTTTCCATTAAAAAAAAAAGTTTTATAGTTTTAGTTTATTTTTAGGTCCATGGCCATTCTGAGTTAATTTTTGTTTAAGGTGTTAGATGTAGGTTAAGTTTCATTTTGTGCCTATGGCTGTCCAGTTGCTCTAGCATTTGTTGAAAAGGCTATCTTTCCTCCATTGAATTGCTTTGGTAACTTTGTCCAAAAAAAAAAAAATTGAGCGTATTTGTGAGTCTGTTCCTGGGATCTGTATCCTGTTCCATTGATCTATGTGTCTGTCTCTCCATCTATAGTTATACACAGCATTGATTATTCTAACTGTATAATAAATCTAAAAATTGGGTAGACTGATTGCTCACACTTTTTTCTTTTTCAAAATTCTCTAAGCTATTCTAGTTCCTTTGCCTTCCACATAAATTTTAGGACAATCTTGTAAATGTTTACAAAAAAGTTTGGGATTTTGATAGTAATTACATTAAACCTGCATGTCTACTTGGGAAGTGACATGTTTACTATATTGAGTCTTTTGATCCATGAACACAGTATGTCTCTCCATTTATTTAGATCTTTGATTTTTTTCATCAATGCATAATTTTCAGCAAATCTTGTGTTTTATTAGATTTATACCTACTTTTTTTTTTTAAGATTTTAATTTATTTATTTGAGTGAGGGAGAGTGAGAGAGAACATGAGAGAGGAGAAGATCAGAGGGAGAAGCAGACTCCCCATGGAGCTGGGAGCCTGACTCGGGACTCGATCCCGGGACTCCGGGATCATGACCTGAGCCAAAGGCAGTCACTCAACCAACTGAGCCACCCAGGCGCCCTATACCTATGTATTTTTGAGCAAGTTTAAAGAGTATTGTATTTTTAATTTTGGTGTCCACGTGGTGTGTTTGTGTGTATGCGTGTGTGGGTGTGAATTTATTTTTAGTTTTTTGTAGATTCCTTGAGATTTTCTACATAAATAATCATGTCATCAGTAAATGGGGACAGTTTTATTTTTTCCTTTTCATCTGTATGTTTTTTACTTCCCTTTCTTGCCTTATTGCACAGTCTAGAACTGCTAGCATTACGTCAAAGAAGAAGGGTGTGTGCCTTGTCCTGATCTTAGGAGAAAAGCACTCGGACTTTCACCATTAAGTATATTAACTGTAGACATTTTTTTTTATTTTTTAAAGATTTTTATTTATTTATTTGACAGAGAGAGATCACAAGTAGGCAGAGAGACAGGCAGAGAGAGAGGAGGAAGCAGGCTCCCTGCCGAGCAGAGAGCCTGATGTGGGGCTTGATCCCAGGACTCTGAGATCATGACCTGAGCTGAAGGCAGAGGCTTTAACCCACTGAGCCACCCAGGCGCCCCAACTGTAGACTTTTTGTAGTTTTTCTTGTCAAGTTGAAGAAGTTTCCCTATATTCCTTTTTTCTGATAATTTTTTTTAAAAAAACCATGAATGGGTGTAGGCTTTTGTCAAATGATTCTTCTCCATCAATTGATATGATCATGTTTTTCTTCTTTACAGTGTTAATATGGTAGATTACATGGATTGATTTTTTAATATCAAACCGGATTTGCATCCCTGGAATAAACCCCACTCAAGCATGGTATATAAATCGTATCACAATTTGATAAAATCTACTTGCTGATACTTTGTTAAGGATTTTTGCATTATAATCATGAGCGATATTGGACTGTACTTTTTTTTGTACTGTTGGGGGTTTGTTTTTGTGGTAATATTAGACTCATAAAATGAATTGGGAAGTATTCCATCCTACTTTGTGGAAGAAATTATATAGAATTATTAGTGTTACTTCCTCTTTATACATTTGGTAGAATTCTCCAGAGAAACCATCTGGGCCTGAAGAGTTTTTTTTGGGGGAAAAGAGGGGAGCCTTAAATTATGAATTAATTCTCCTTAATTATTATAGGGCTATTCAAATGATCTATTTCACATTGGGTCAGTTATGGTAGTTTGTGTTTTTCAAGGATTTTGTCTAAGTTGTCAAATTTATGCATACGGAGTTCATAGTGTTCCCTTATCATCTTTTTGATATCTGTAAAGTCTATGCTGTTTCATTCCTGAGACTTGTAGTTTGTCTTCTTAGTCAGTCTTGCTAGTGGTTTGTGAATTTTACTGATGTTTTTCAGAACACTAACTCTTTGTTTCACTGATTTTCTCTATTTCTCTCACAAATTTCACTGCTTTCTGGTTCCTTTTATTTTTATTTCCTTGCTTATGCTTGCTTAGGGTTTACTTTGCTCTTCCTTTTCTAGGTTCTTGAGGTGAGGCTTAAGATGATTGATTTTAGGGGCGCCTGGGTGGCTCAGTGGGTTAAAGCCTCTGCCTTCAGCTCAGGTCATGATCCCAGGGTCCTGGGATCGAGCCCCGCATCGGGCTCTCTGCTCGGCAGGGAGCCTGCTTCCCCTTCTCTCTCTGCCTGCCTCTCTGCCTACTTGTGATCTCTCTCTGTCAAATAAATAAATAAAATCTTAAAAAAAAAAAAAAAAAAAAAGATGATTGATTTTAGACTTTTCCTCTTTCCTAATGTATGCATTTTGTGCTTGAATTTTCCCTCAGCACTGCCTTAGCTGTGTGCCACAAATTTTGATGTTTTCCTTTTTATTCAGTTCAATGTATTTGTCTTTCCTTCAGAATTCATTGATCTATGGATTATTTAGAAGTGTGTTTAGTTTTGAAGTATTTTAAGATTTTCCTCCTACCTTTCTATTGTTAATTTCTATTTTGAGTACATGGTGATCAGAGAACACATTCTGTATGATTCCATTTTTAAATTGGTTGAGATTTGTCTTTTGGTCCAGGTTATAGTCTATCTTGGTATATGTTCTGTGGGAGCATAAAAGGTCTATTCCGCTGTTGTTGGGTGGAGTGTTCCATAGATGTTAATTAAATCCTGTTGGTAGTTGTGTTGTCATTTCAGTATCAGCATCTACTAGCTTTTTTTCATTCAGTTTGAGATATTCCTGGTTCTTGATATGATGAGAGACTTTTTTTTTCTAATATGTAACAACTTTTTTTTTAAGTAATCTCTATGCCCAATGTGGGGTTTGAACTCACCACCCCAAGATCAAGAGTCACACGCTCTACCAACTGAACCAGCCAGGCACCCCATGAGACTTTTTATTGGAACCTGGACATTTTTGTATTATGAGATTGAATTGAAATTTAAACTTTTTTTTTTAAAGATTTTATTTATTTATTTGACAGAAAGAGAGAGATCACAAGTAGGCAGAGAGGCAGGCAGAGAGAGTGGGGGAGGCAGGCTCCCTGCTGAGCAGAGAGCCTGATGCGGGGCTCGATCCCAGGACCCTGAGATCATGACCTGAGCCAAAGGCAGAGGCTTTAACCCACTGAGCCACCCAGGGGCCCCTAAACTTCTGTTTTTACTTTCTGTGAACTGCTTTGGCGTGGGAGGGGGAGGTGGGACTTCATGATCCTCCACCAGCTCTAATATCTGGCTTTATTTAGGATCCCCCCTCTGCACTGCTCCCCCCACTACAGTGCAGGAAACTACCTCTACGCAATAAACTGAGGCAATCAGAGGGTTCAGCTCACGTCATTTATTTTCCTTTTCTCACTTAATGGAGTTCTGCACTACTTGCTTTTCAACATCCACAAACATGTATAATTTTGTCTGTTTTTGGTTATTTATGTTGGGAAGGTGATTTCTGTAGCTGTGATCACTTCATGGGTGGAAGTGGCAGTCTTCCTGAGCCAGGTTTTCAGCTGGAACTGACATAACAGGCTAAGGCCCTAGGAGATAGGACCTTGAAATGGCGTGACAGGTGTGTAAGGTAGTAATTCCCCCCAGTCTTCTCCCATAAGGACTCATGACCATTTGCATAATACACACTGGAAAAAGAGGAATATTTGACCATCTGAAGAAGTAGCTGCTACGGAGTCCTATCTGATATTGATGTCCACGGATCTAAAGCATCATATGGCTCCATTAGAGTGGCAGTGTATGGAGATAGGGTGACAAATGTATTCCAGACCCAGGTCTGGCTCTCGGTGGTTCTGCTGGGTTCGTAGATCTACCTAGTGGTCATTTCACTGGTCCTTGATGGGTAACTGAGATGGGCCTATCTGATAGTTGGCAGACCTGCATTAACCATGGCAGGGTAAGAGAGCTCTCATAGTGAAGACGACCAGCATGAAGCTCTTGAAGCTGCCGCCACCATCTCAGGCCAAGATAAGAAATCGAAACTATCACATCGGTGGCCCTCTTGAAGACCTAAAGGATGCAGGAATGGTGGTCCCATCATAAGGCCATTGAATTCACTAGTCTGGTCCCTGGTAAAACCAGACGATTCCTGGAGGCTGACGGTGGATTATGGCGATTGCAACCAAGTAATTTTCAACAAGTAATCTGTGCTAAATGTGGTGTCTTTGCTAGAGCAGATTAACACAGCCTAGGGTAACAACAGGCAGCCATTAATCTGAACAATAAATTCCTTTCCATCTCTGTAGGGAAGGAGGATCATAAAAAGTTTGCTTTCACTAGTGGGGTGAGCAGTAATATATATTTAGTCTTGCACCTGGACCATGTAAGCCCTCCCACCCTGTCATCCTATGACCTGGACCATCCAGGAATTCCACAAAGTATCACCTTACCACACTGATGACATCATGGTCATTGTACAGGACGAGCAAGAAATGGCAAGTACATTAGAGACTGGAGATAGGTAAACCTGCGCATATTCAGTGACGTTTTTAGAGGTCCAGTGGTCTGGACCATGCCAGGACATTCCCTCCAAAGTAAAGGAGAAATTTTACATCTCTCATCTCATTACTAAGAAGGGAACACACTGCCTGGTAAACCTCTTTGAGGTCTACAGACCGCATATTCCACAGTGTTCTGGGAATAGTGTTCTGACGCGTTATCAATTTTGATCATAAATGGACAGATGCAGTCATGGCCTGCAAAGGGCATGATGACCAGGTACCTTATCAGATAACCTCTTTGGACTAGAAGTACAAGTTGAGGGGGTGTAGCTAGGAATCTAAATGGGGAGTAGGGTGGGGAGAGGATAAATATCCACTGCAGACAGGACGAGCTATAGCAGCAGGGGCTGTGAGCTATCCCAGACCTCCCTCTGTGTTTTCCCAGGAAAAGGGCCCTATCAGAATCCCGAAGGGATCATTCCAAAACTTATGAAGTAAACGGATCTGAAGAGCACAAAAGGTGGACCATAGTGGAGACTTAGCGTGGGGCCCCGTTTTCCCGCTCCAGGACTGAAGCACTCCTTTCCCAAGCTGCTGAGAATGCTGACAGCTCTCATCTGACTTCCCCCTGGGAACTGCCTTTGCCGTTAGTCACTCATCTCACCCAAGCACATGGCCTTTTCCGGGTCCATGTGGGGGTCCATATGTCTGGTCACTTGCCTCAATAGGTTATGTACTTCTGCACAGCTATCCTGTAGCTGTGAGGGACTGACCGAGGTCTTCGTTGAGATCACTCAGCTCCACCTCCCCCTCTACCCAGTCCTGCTTCCTTGACTCCTCTACCATACACTTCCTGCAAACAAATTTCCAAGTCAGTCTGTTTCACCAGGACCTCACATTATAGCAAATTAAAATGGAAACACTTTGGGATTAGCTGTGTGGAATGTTGTGCCTGTTGCTCAGGCAATTTCAGAGAGCTTCATGAGGCTGATGGTGGTGGTATGGAAAGGTGTTGTTAAATGAGCTTTTCATCTTAACCATAGGGATGGAGATCACTGAAATGACAAATTTCAAACAACACCAGTGGCACACTTGAGTTATGGAGCCTG
Source organism: Potos flavus (assembly GCA_028534135.1). Classification (NCBI taxonomy): domain Eukaryota; kingdom Metazoa; phylum Chordata; class Mammalia; order Carnivora; family Procyonidae; genus Potos; species Potos flavus. The sequence goes on along the minus strand of CM052900.1, from coordinate 72,173,339 downwards.
GCAAGTATGAGGCTGGCTACAGTTATCAGTGCAACTGATGACAGACCTCTATTAGCTGGGATGGCCTCATGTGAATTAAAGTTACTTACCTGACTCAGAGTGGTAGATGAGCTCAAACACTAGGACAGAAACAAGTCTCCCTAAGCTTCTGGTAAGGATAGCAGAGTCAATGGTCTCTTCTTTACCCTTCCTAAACTGTGTGACCTCACATTATATTTGAGTGACTAGCATAATCCATTTGTCAACAGTTGGGTCTTTTTTCCATTCATGGACCTTGAATTTATGCAGAACTAGCTACTTCCCTTATTTCCCATCAAGATACCTATTCCATAATTACCCAATGACTAGCCCTGTATTGTATCCGTGGTCTAGAAACCAAGATACCATCTTTTTCATAATTTCAGGGGCTGGTTATAGAAACAAAACAGAAGTTCTCCTTAAATTTCTTTCATCTCAGCTTCATTTTCTCCCAACAATTATCCTTAGGCCTTATTTGGATCCCTTTAGAAAAGTAGAACCCATTGTGCTTATTCATATTCATGACTTTATCAATATACCTAACAAAAATAACTCTTAAAACCAATTTTAAGAGTTATTAAGACCGGAGCAAGATGGCGGAGGAGTAAGAGGCAGAGATAGTGTCTGATCCCAGAAGTTGAGCTAGATAGTTATCAAACCACTCTAAACAACTACAAACTTAGCAGGAAATAGAAGAGAAGACAAACAGCACCTCTAGGAACAGAAAAGCGACCACTTTCCGGAAAGTAGGACGTGCAGAAAAGTGAATCCAAAGCGACGCGAAGATAGACCGCGGGGGAGGGGCCGGCTCCCGGCAGCCGCAGAGCAGCGGAGCACAAAATCGGAACTTTTAGAAATCTGCTCCACTGAGGGACATCGCTCCAGAGGCCAAGCGGGGGGTGGAGCCCTCGCGGGGACAGCGTGGTTCCAGGACCCGCGGGGTCACAGAAAGACCGGGGGTGTCTGAGGGTGGCAGAGCTCCCGGATATCAGAACAGGGAAGCCAACGGCAGAGACCGAGCCGAACAGTGAGCTACCAGCTCAGGCTTACCTTGAACCGTGATCCTGGCACAGTCGGGCCGCTGCTCTTCGAGCAGGGACCCCACAAGGGGCAGATCCGGAGAGACCCCCTCCTTCCTCCTCCGGGAG
>CM052900.1:72139187-72171223 GCA_028534135.1 Potos flavus | reverse complement strand
GGGTAGGGATAGGGTGGTTGGGTTATGGACATTGAGGAGGGTATGTGCTATGGTAAGTGCTGTGAAATGTGTAAACCTGAGGATCCACAGACATGTACCCTGAGGCAAATAATACATTATGCTTTAATTAAAAAAAAAAAAAAAGAGTTATTAAGACCTATTTGTTTGTTAAGTACTTTGCCCACAGCACCCATGGGATGTAGCCCACAAATGCATCCTCTTCTTCCTTCCTTTTTAGCACCAAATCCCAGTAGCTCAAGAGGACAACCTACTTGGCGGTCCTATCTCCAGTCTACTCAAGCCTGGTAAACAACATCTAAAAAGAACACAAGGTCTATAGTCAGTGGTATTGTAATAGCATTGCATGGTGACAAATGGCAGCCAGACTTGGGTAGGCACAGGAGAACGTACAGAATTATCCAATCACTATGCCATACACCTGAGACTAACATAACATGGTGTGTCAGGTATGCTACAATCAAAAAAATTTGAAAATTAAAAAGTTAAAATTTATCAAAACATGCACACAAACACTTAAAGACCCATTTGTGGCTGAGAGAAATGTAAACATAAAGGTGTGGTGTTAAAGCCTAACTGCATAAAAGTAACTGTTGTGCATACCGTATCACTGTCGTAAAAACACCAAAAAATAAAAAGAACACAACGTCTTTATTTCCTCTTGAGATACAAATGTTCAGTTTGTATGAGAATGGGACCAGTACTGGAGACCATGGCTAGCTCTTCCATTTGTTCCAACAAATTCCAGGCCAAAGAGGATCTAGACCATTTCCATCTGTTAATATTCAGCTCATCAAATCTACAGCCTGGTAGCCGTTGAGCAGGACTGCCTGGTAAGGCCAGATGTGGTAACAGGCAAGGCCGGAGGTGGGAGATATGTGGGATTCAACGTGTACGTGCAGTTTAGGCCCATGTCCCCACATGCTCTCTAAAACTCCATTATTTGGTCAGAGCTGGGAGTGGCATCAGGGTGCTGGCCCACTGTTGCTCCCTGCTCCTCTGATTCTGCTCTTCTGCTTCTGAGGGACAGAAGGGTCAGATCGTCTGGGAGCTGGTGGAGGCCATTTCCTTGGCAGCTTGCCGGGCTAACCAGTACTTGTATCTTTTGGTCTTAGGCCTCTCAAAGTTCACCACAGACATAGGTACCCTCACAGTGTCAAGTCCATTTACCTATACACAAAACGACAGGAATCCTCAGAGGTCAGTTGGGCAGATAAGAGCTACCACCACCCAATCCCACCTTTTCACCCAGCCAGAAAAAGGAGACCGTATGTGACACACTCACCGTCACCTCACACCAGTACTCGCCCCACCGCGTAATGGGCTCTTCTGGCAACTTTAATGCATGCGGGGCGACCACAACACCAAGCTGCAAAAAGTCACAACCAAAAGGAGATCTGTTTACATTGATGCAACTGTAGGCAACCTCAAAGAAGGTTCTGGAATTTCCTGTACAGAAATGAATAAAACTGAGTTTACCCTGGCTGATCCCTTGGGAGGGCACAGACCTCCAAAGATACGGGCAGAGAAACTTAGTCCTAATTTCTCAGAAAGGGAGGAGGATTCACCAAAGAGAAACAGGTCTTGAGACTGAAATCACTTCACAAAAGTATAAACTCCCCAGTGAGTCACATTTCCTAGGTTTTCCCTATCTAGAGAGGAAATAAATAATACGACTATCTTCTATCTGCCTTCAAATTCTGGCCACGCTTAGTCCTTAGCCATTTCCCTCCCACAACCCCTGCAACCAACCAACAACACTTTCCCTAACTCCAGCTGTATGATCACACCCTTTCCTAACAAAGAGATCAATCCTGGGCCTCATTCCCAGGGGAAGCTTCTACCCTTAGAGGTACAGCGGTATTTGGGAACACTCACATTTTTGAAGAAATGGCGGGCAACTATTTCAGGGTTTAGTTCCCATTTAACGTTGTTCTTCATCCCCACCTCCAGATGACAGCTTTTCAGAAATTTCACTGTCTGATAGGAATTATAAACAAGAGATAGGTTAGAGTTGGAATCAAAGGAGAAGAAACATGTTAGCAAGAGGCACAAGGTCTGAGTTCAGGAAAAGGGCACAATTTCTGCCTCATAAGCATACAGGTAAGATGACTGGGAGAGAACTTTTTTTTTTAATCTATTTATTTGACAGAGAGAGAATACAAGCAGAGGGAGTGGCAGGCAAAGGGAGAGGGAGAGGGAGAAGCAGGCTCCCCGCTGTGCAGGGAACCTGACGCGGGGCTCAATCCCAAGACCCCAAGACTATGACCCGAGCTGAAGGCAGACACCCAACTGACTGAGCCATTGTTTCAAGGCTGATTTTGTAGAAAGATGTTTTAGTGAAACTCTGGAGGAGAAGGTCAGCTATACCTGGTTTTTCCTAAGCAAGGAGAAACAGGCCATGTCAAAGTTAGATCTATCAATGGGGATCAGTGGTATATCTCAGGACAGACTGACTTTTTCTTTTCTTTTTGAGAGAGAGAGAGAACATACATGAGTGGGGAGGGGCATAAGGAGAGAGAGAATCTTAAGCAGGTTCCACGTAGAGCACAGCGCCCAATGTGGGGCTCCATTTAACAACCCTGAGATCATGACCTAAGAGGAAATCAAGAGTCAGATGCTTAGCTGACTGAACCACCCAGGCACCCCAGGATAGAATGACTTTCATAGACCATATTAACCCAATACTTCTGGCCTTTCAGTCCTACCCCTACCCCATTAACAATTTCTCCCTGCTTATAGAATGAAGTATAAATTCATTAGCTAAGGATTCAAAATGTTTTACAAATCTCACCCCAACCTTCTTTCCAGCCATGTGTTTTGTAATGTTACCCTATATAAGTCCTCTGCTTTTGCTAGACTGGTCTACTTTCCATGTTTAAAAAATGCCTGAACCACCTATACTTTTTTCCTTTAATACCTTTCCCACCGTCCTGTTCTATCCAGAGCCTACTAATCCCACAAGGCCCAATTCAATCCCATCTGAAGAAAAGCCCTCTTCAATCACCCTAACCCTTTTTGATCCATGTCATTCTTATAATCTACTGCCTTACGGTTACTGATCTCATTCTCATGTGCCTATGTTCTCTGCAAATTGACTGTAAATATCCATGGAGGCAGAACCCTCATCTCACACTTTTCCATGGGTCCCCTGGTAATCGGGCTGAGGCCCTCCTCAATAAGGGTACGTCACCCAACAAGTAAGGCTCTCCCAGGAAGTTTCATTACCAGTTATGGCAGCCAAACATTTCCCCTTTCTCCTACACTTGTCTCTGCAATCAGGAGATTTCAAGGAAATCAAGGAGTCCCTCAGGAAGAAACTGGTGACTCCTTAGGTGACAAGTAAGTAATAACTTTCTATGTTTTTACTCACCATTTCACCTGCCTTGGTCTGGATCTTCTCTAATGTTCCTTCTTGTCTCAGCTAGAAAAGAAAGTTAAAGATGAAAAAAGAAAAGAAAAATGAGTCCATGATAAATACTGAATTTACTATGCTGGATATAGGCTGAGTTTCTGGATTCCTGTACTTCTAATCTCTATTTCATTTTTAAGTTAGATAGCAAAGGAAAGAAAGTTGCTAGAAGAAACCTTATGATTTTTATTCCTCCAAGTCCCTCTGCCTTCCTTTGTGCTCACCAATTTCTCCTCCTCAAATAGTTTTTTGTTTTCAGGGGAGGCATATACAGCCAGACCTTGAGGCAGTAGTTGATTCCGGCCCAAAGATTTCTTCACTGAGACCAGGTCACCCCGGACTCCAAGTCCTGCCAATGAGAACAGACACAGGATCAGACTACCTAGGAGTACCTAGAGAGGAGGAGAGACTCAAAGAAAGAAGCACCTATCATTCTCTCATAGCGCTTATTCTAGAAAATATGCTAATATTCACTAAGAACACTTAAAGACTTCTAATTAGTTTCTTTGGGCCTGATTTAGAAATTTAATATTCCCTGTACAAAGTGAGAATTGTCCCATCACAGGATCTCAGTAATTGTAGCACATGTTGTTAGGCCCCCTTTTCCCTCCATGCACTGTTACTGATGTTGCTGCATTCATGTTCCTTTCTCTATGCAGGAAGGCACGGGCACAATCACAGTACTTTAAGGGCTTCTCAAATCTACAGTAGATCATTTCTACAAGGTACAGAAAGGACGAAAAACAGCTAAGGGGGGACGGCAGGAAAAAGTTGATGCCAAACAGAGCCAGCCTAAGATAGAAAGTACCTTTGCCGGGCCTTACCTTCCACCGACTGCGTGAGGATGAGCTCCAGGCTGCCTTTGGGCCCGTGTTTCGTGTCCTCTACCAGCTTGTAGACCCGGTGTCGCCGGTGTAGGCGCGGCTTCCTACCCTCTCCGGCCAGCGGTACCTTCCACCAGCGCTCCACGATGACCGTGCCCTGGCAGCCAGGGAGGGAGAGTGAGCGAGTCTCCCGGAGAACCCCCTGCCGCCCTCAGCCGCCGGCACAGCCCCTGCCAGGCTGCGGCCCCCTAGAACAGTATTTGGGCGTAAAGAGCCCCACCAGAGGCGAGGACCCCCAGAGCTCAGAGCTGGCCCTCACCCGATTGTGAGAGAGGCTGAAGTCGCGCTCCGGGCCGGGGGTGCCCCTTGCGAGTCGCGGGAGCAGCAGCCCCCGCACTGTTCCTCGCAGCAGTGATCTCCCCGCGGCCGCCGCCATGTTCCCAGCGCCGAGGGAAAATGGAAGAGGCCCCCAGCGCCGGCGCAGGAAAGGCCCCAGCGGCTGCCCGCGGCGCGCCTGAGCCGCCGCCGCTCTGGCTGGCGAAGCCAAGGGGGCAGACCCGGCCCGGGTCGGCCGGTGGCCTCGCTGCCTCCCGGCCGCCGGGAGCTGGGGGAGCTAAGGCAATGATCCGTGATTCGGCGTTTTCCTCATTACCTCCTCCCAGTTTCTTCTCCAGGCAGGGACGCCCATAGTTATTGACAGATCATGGCATGAACCGGGAAAAGACACCGTCTCCCTCTTGGTCGGGGCTTTGGTTTATCTCTCGCGGCTCTGATGTCACTTGCGGCTCTGGCATTCTGTGATAACTGGATGCCGAGGGAAGAGGGATGCTGCGCTCACTTTTCCCTACTTGAGATCTTCCTAAAAGTGGAGGAGGGATGGGATCCTAGGGAAAACTATGGCAACTCAGGAGGAGGCCTACCCTTAATCTTTACAACTGTGGTACTCCAGCTAGTATTTAAAGAATTCTAAATCACGAGGGAGATAAGCCACAGAAAAAGGAAAGTATGGCAGTGGTGAGGGAGCAGAAGGCACAAAGGACAAAGCGCAAGCTGACACCCCACAACCCCCACCCCACCTTGTGCTTTGTCCCCAGCTTGCCTTCTGCTCCCTCAGCAGCAGGGTCCAGGCTATTCTGTGGAGGATCTTCCTACCAGGGAGAAGACCACATAGATGGAGTGAGTAGGGTCTGTTTGGCAGCGGAGATTGTGTAAAGGTGTTATACGCATCCTGTTATTTGACCCTTAAACGTCCTCCCTCCTCCTAATTACACTCGCCTCACTTAGCTTCCAGGACACCAGTTTTGTTTCTGTTCTCTTCCAAGTTCACCAATTTTCTTCATGGCTTGCTTTGCCGGTTTCTCCTTTCCTCCGAACTTTACTTAGAGTGCCCCTAGGACAGTCTTTGGATCTTCACTGTTTTCAATATACACACCTGCTTTGCTCTCAGTCTCAGTGATTTCCAAAGTTCTTTCTCTCTCTTAGACTTCTCCTAAACTTAGACTTGAATAGCCTGCTGCTTATATGTCTTCTCCTTATATATCTCGTGGACAATTCAAAGTTAACATGCTTCAAACCAAACCCATCTCTACCTTGCAGCCTTCCCCATCTCAGTTGAAAGAAACTGTTCTTTCAGTTCTTGGACTCAACTTCTTTCTCTCAGACTCTCGGAAATTCTGGGGGTTCTAGCTTTAAACTATTTCCAGAATCCAATCACTTCTCACCACCTCCAATGCTTCACCCTGGACCAAGACAATCTTTCTTCTGGATCACTGCAGTAGTTTCTTAGCAAATCTGCCTTAGTGCTCTGCAGTTTATTTACAACACAACAGTCAGGATCTTTTAAAAAACATACACCAGATCATGTCATCCCCCTACTCAAAACTTTGCAAGTGACTTCCCCTTTATTCAGAATAAAAGGAAAGGGCCATATAGTCGTCTACAGGGCCTCCCTAATCTGGCCCGTTAGCTCTTTGACTTCATCTCCTTCTTTCCTTACAGCTTACACCATGGCCTCCCAGTTTCTTGAAAACACCAGGCACCTTCTCCTCAGGGCGTTTGCTCTGACTGTTAGCTTAGGCATGGAATGCTCTCACTTCCAGGTGTTGGCTTGGCTAACTCCCCCACCTTAAGGCTTTGATTAAATGTCACCTTTTCATTGCGGCCCATGTGGATCACCCTACTTATTTCTCCAGGCTGCCCACCCCCTTCACACTCCTGATCTTCCTTTATCCTCTTTTCTCCATAGCAGTTCTCATCTAACATACTAAATTTTATGTTTATAGTTTGTCTTCTCACTGTTTCAGATTTATTTATTAGAGAGAGCGAGAGTGCAAGCCAGGGGGAAAGAGAGAGGGAGACAGACTTCCTGCTGACTCGAGGACCCCCATGAAATCAAGAGTCAGAGCACTTAACTGACTGAGCCACCCAGGTGCCCCTGTCTTCTCACTGTTAGAAGCAAAGTTCCATTAAGCAGGGATCTTTGTTTTGTTTACTGGTGTATCCCAAGCACCTAGAATACTGCCTGGCTTTCAGTAGGCCCTCAATATTTGTTGAAGGGGTGAGTGAATGAATATGCAGAGGTCTCAAACTGGTGGCCCCAGAATCAAATTTTGCTCACAATGTTGACTTTTTTCATCAACGGTTTTTCTTTTTTGAGTTAATAGCCACTAGTTAAAAAAATTTGGAGGAATTTAACACTAAAATCTATCTTTCCATTTTATTGTTGAAAAATCATATGGGTGCGCCTGGGTGGCTCAGTTGTTAAGCGTCTGCTTTTAGCTCTGGTCATGGTCCCAGGGTCCTGGGATCAAGCCCCGCATTGAGCCCTGCACTGGGCTCCCTGCTTGGCAGGGGGCCTGCTTCTCCCTCTCCCACTCCCCCGTTTGTATTCCCACTCTCGCTGTCTCTGTCAAATAAATAAAATCTTTAAAATATATATGTATTAAAAAAAAAGAAAAAATCATATGATCTGGGACCACTGAGTCACATTTCTACAACTGGACAGGGCTGAGCTGTCAGCTTTCCATTTTGCTACAGCCCCACCCAGCAGCTCCACTAATTCCATTAGCTGTCCTGGCTCCTGGAGGCTGTTTGCAATTTCTACCCTACAAGGCAATGAGATAATTCGACCATGTGTAGCACCCCTGGATTATTAAAGGTAGGGATATAATAAAAACATTGAATTGATAGGAACTGGTAACCAACGTATTAGGTCAGACATTGGATCAGGGCCTTGGAAGCCTTCAGTGTTAAAGACACCAACCAGTTAGTGGCTTAAGTGGGATGTGTGTATGTGTGTGTGTTACAGGAGAGTGTACACACGCATATGCCAGAATAAGGAGCCAGGTTGGGTGCGCTGGACAAATGCTCAGGCGGGGCTGTTTACCAATCAGTACAGAAGCTTAAGTATTCTCATCACTGGTACAGCCATGAAGTACTTACTAGATGAATAGGAGCCGTAGTTAAGGGGGTCGGTTGGGTGGGGTAGGGGAGCAGCAGAGTGGAGTCCTGAAGTGACATAAGGGCTGACCCCTTGCCCATGTCATAGTGCCCACCGGGTCACAATGACACCAGTTTGTGTGAACCTCTGCCACCCCTCTCTGAACCTCACTTTGCCGCAGGGAGGCACTGAATTGAGAAACTGCCTTGTTACAGGTCGCGCCCCTCTGCCTTCTCCCTTTCTTATATCAAGAGGGGAAAAACACGGAACTACCTCTACCCGATCTGGTCACCATTCGCCTATTACCTTTACTGTTACAAATACCGGATCACCCTCCGGGAGAAGATGCTGCCTTGTTGTTATAAAAGGTACTTGTTTTCGTCTCTACTTGTAGTTGTTCATATAAACTGTCAGGAAAAATAAAATAATTTGAAGGAAATTCCCAAGTGGCAAGAGATAATAGCAAAAGGGGGTGGAATGCTGGCATGGAACTTTAAAATTTTTCCAGCTGGCTGGCCTGGGAGAATGGAAACAGGCTGGTCCACAGAAGATACGGAAGATAGTGTCAGAGCCCAGTCCTATGTACCTGGAAGTTATGAGCCTCTCCCCTTCTCAGACACAGAGGTAACTAATTTGGGCCCCTTTTCCCAACCAGCATCACTTATAAGGAACGGGAGGACTTGACACTCCGGCCCCGTTCCTGCCTTCAGTGCTCCTGAGTCCCCAGCAGGCCTCCAGGTGGTCAGAAGCACCGAACAGGGTGATCGCAACCAGCTTAAACAATTATACTCGGTAAGTAGCCTCTGCGCTGGCGTTGTGCCAGGGAAGCCCCTAGCTTGCTGTGATACCTTGTGAAGAAGGGGCATTAGCTAGTTGGAAAAGAGACTGTAGATCTTGGAGTTCATGTACAATAGCTAGTTGCTTTAACAAGGATTCTGGCCCAGAGATATTAAGATCATAGAGCTGGTGGTGAAAAGCAGAATGGGAAAAGAGGAGGTAGGAACAAAGAGCAGAACGTAGTAAGACTTCAGGGAAATAAAGTTGTTTAGATGCTAAGCAGGGACTAGAAACCGGAACGCCTCAACTTGCCCTTGTATCCTACTGTAGTAACATGCCTGTGGGTGACCTCTGCATTTTAAATGAGAAATAGGAGAATTCAGAGAAGACCCCTATTATGGGAAAAAGTGGTAGAGCATTATCAGTGAGACAGTAAACAAATGACAGAATGTCGTTTGAGGAATAGGCCTCTAATGTAAGTTTCCGAAGGGCTGGTGTGCCTCTCAGGTGAGGTCAGCAGGCAGTAACCCTGCAACTGCATTGACTCCTTTCTAGATTGTTTGATATCAAGAAAAACTCCATGATAGAGAATTAAGTCCTAGGACTAAGGGATAAAGTAAGACTTTGGCTCCAATTCTCCCAGGCTCCGTCAGCCCCCAATTAGCTCTCTCAGACACAGCCAAATCGGCGTGTGATCTGATCTGAGGTCGAGATGAGAACAGAAGACTATTACTCTTTTATTCCTCTTCCAGGCTGGGAACCTGACGGTGCTGGCTACTGACCCCCTGCTCCATCAGGACCCAGTGCAGTTAGACTTCCATTTCCGCCTCACCCCCCAGACCTCTGCCCATTGGCACGGCCTTCTCTGTGACCATCGACTCTTCCTGGATATCCCATATCGGGCCTTGGATCAAGGCAACCGGGAAAGGTGACTGAGCCCAGATGGGAAAGCAGGGAAGGGCAGTGAGAGGGGAAGAGGCAGAGGGTTTCCTTCTTTTATGTCATCATCAGGTAGTGGGTATGCTAACCAGTGAGGGTTGATTCAGAAGCTAGATACTCTCACACCACTGAACTGGCATGCTAACAAGCCTGTGAGCTGAGCCAGAATCTGGGCTTCAAGGAATCACAGCCCATGGGAGGCTGCTGGGCTCAGATTCAGAAACGCAGAAGTGAGGATCCATAAATAGTTGAGTAATAGGACGTGTCTTCCAGCTGTTTGTCATTATAGAGTGGTTCCTTCTCCCCAGGCCCCTTTGGGTGTCAGTCCTATTGTGTGCAATCCCTGGCCTTCAGAGAAAAATCTATCAATGCAAGTTCATCAACTTTCACTTCCTGGCTTAGGTCAGGAAAAATGGAGCAATAAGGTTTCTTCTACTCCAAGCAGGGGTCTGGATTTTTAATTCACTAAACATTAACCATGATTCTTCTCTCTGGTCCCTAGTTTGACTGCAACACTGGAGTACGTAGAGGAGAAGACCAATGTGGACTCTGTGTTTGTAAACTTCCAAAACAACCGGAATGACAGAGGTGGGGATCGGCTGTCCTTCCTGACCCATGGGGCTAAAGCAGCTGACAGCAACTTTTCCTTTGTAGGCGACCCTCTTCCCCCACTCTTTAGAAGAGAACGTGCTCATAGGCATTTCAGGGAATTAACCATCCCCCTCCCCCCGCAAGGAAATGAAGGCACCGAGCACTCTGTGCATTCAAATTACACTGGGATTATGAGGAAGGCTCTGCAGGTAGATGTCAGAGGCCAGACTGAAGTAGCACCAGTGAAATTAACACAGAACCGCTCAAGGCATGTAGCTAGTGGGACTGAAAGGATCCCAAACATTTTAAGCACCTTTAGTGCGAAGGGGTTGAGCATAGGGCCAGGATAGGAATATATTTAACCAGATGCTTGGAGCACATGTTGCAGAAACCACCTCTTCCCTCATACTGTTAGAAGACAGAAGATGGCCAAGAGCTTACTACACCATCATTGTGTTGAGTTTCATAGACATCAGCTCATTTAAATTGTGAGGAAGGTTCTATGATCCCCTTCTTACAAATGAGAAAACCGAAGTTCAGAAAGGCTAACTTGTATAATGTTACAAAGCTAAGTAAATGTTAGAGCCACGGCTAGAGTCTAAATCAGCTAGTCCACAACACATCACCCAACACACTACTCAGCTTTCCCCCAGCCACTCCCCGGTGAAAGAAGCCAAATCTGGAGGAATAGTTGTATGGAGCCTCGAAGCGTTTTCTAATTTTGTTTTTCTCTTTTCACAGGTGCCCTGCTACGGGCCTTCAGCTACATGGGGTTTGAGTTGGTCAGACCAGATCACCCTGCCCTCCCTCCCTGGGACAATGTCATCTTTATGGTGTATCCCCTTGAAAGGGACCTTGGCCACCTCTCCAGTGAGCCTCCCTGAACATACTTACTCCTGCTGAAGGGATAATGGGAACCTGATAAATGGGAACCAGGATGTGATTCAGGACACCTTCCATCTTAGGAATAAAGGGTAGTGCAATCCTCAAGTGTTCACTTTTCTTGGGGGGAAAGTGGGTTGGATGAGGTGGAACCGGAGCCTTACAGAGCTGAATTCACTATAGGATAAACATTTAATCATGGAAAAATCAGAGGGACCTGCGCCAGAGAGGGAAGGGAGCCAAGAATTTTAGTTTCCTCTGCCTTTTACTTTTACTTATCCTAACCATTTACTGAGCACTTGCTAAGAGCAAAAACCAGGCACTATGGAATTCAGAAAGACTTAAGCCTTGCTGGGAAATTTTTATCCATATATTTCAGTTCAAATTAGAGAAATAGTTCCTTCTCTTTGGATGTGAAGGAAATCCACGAAGGCACCTGGATCCCACAGCTTTGGCTCAAGGGGAGGATTTCAACAGACAAAATTAAGAAATAGGAATAGAAGAAGACAGCAAGAAAATTAACAGGGTTGTGTTGAAAGAATAAGGAACCCACCTGATTGGCAAGACTTAAAAGCCACATTAAAGGGACAGACTTACATTCATAGTAACAGACTGCAGCCAGGAATGATGCACCACTCATTTCCCTGAGCACGGAGTCTTATGAATGATTTCTATCAGGGACCCCTTTACTCAAGGGTAATTGCCAAGGGGCCAAGGAGCCTGGTGACTAGCTGGCCTCATGACCTGGTTGTCGAGCAGCGCCAACCCCAGGGCCAACCCTGCTTCAGAGCTGGGTTCACTGCAGCCACGGTCTGAAACCTTGCCAGATCAATGGCCATCCTTACTGATTCTTCTAAGACCCCACAAGCTACTCATTACAGTTGCTCCTTCAATGGAAACTTTCTGTTAGATGGTACTGAGATTTTTCTGAGAAAATATACTTCGAAAGTTGTGGCTATGGGAAAACATGGTTGCCATGCTGTACATGGGTAGGCTTAATTCCTAGATTTAAAACCCTGCATAAGGCATCCTTATGTGCTAGTTTTAAGTTTCGCAGCTCATCTTGCTGATCCTTAAAAAGCCCTCCCTGTTCATTTGCCATTAATCCCACTACCCACATTGCTGCTTATAATGTTTGCTTCCAAGCCCTTCATGGCTCTCACTGGCCAAACACTACTGCCTACAATGCAGGGAGACACAAGGACATGGCTCCCAAAAGTCTTACAGTAAGTTCACATGGTGGAGATCTGCCAGAATCCAGGCCTCTTCCTCCAAATACCTAGTTTGGGTAGGGTCTTTTTTGTTTTGTTTTGTTTTTTTAGGATTTTACTTGAGAGAGTACACATGCATGTGAGTGGGGGAGGGGGAAGGGTGTGGTGCAGTAGGGAGAGGGGCACTGGCCACAGAGACGCAGGGGAAAATGGGCTGCTCGGTGCTCAGGGAGGGGCAGAGGGAGAGAATCTCAAGCAGAATCCCAGCTGAGCAAGGAGGCTGAGGCGGGGCTTGATCTCAAGACCCTGAGATCATGACGTGAGCTGAAATCAAGAGTCAGACGCTTAACCGACTGAGCCACCCACGCACCCTGGTGGGTTCTTATTTATATAACCCGAACCTCAAGATTGGTCTGCTTCTTAGTGAATAGTTAATTCTGAAGTAACTTTAGGGCAAGGACAGGATCTGTGCATGGGAAGGACACTTGTTTCAAAGACGGGCCATCCCTGTGAGGCATGTGACAAATTCTACTAGGTTAGGTTCAGAAGATAACCGCAGGCCTGCTTCCACCTTGATGCAACCAACATTTAGTTTTAGATAATTTTGTGAGAACTTTATTCAGCAAAGAATCCCCCAAATGACTCAAACAGCTATATAAGTTCTCTTTCACTCTATGGATGTGTGTATACACATAGATACTACACTAGCACTTTAGAACATTGCCTCAGCCGCTCTCTCCTTGTCTACTTGTATTTTAACCAAAGTTTACAGGGAAATGGCTGGAACAACTGTTTCAAAACACCTCTCTCCAATAACATATCAGCAGTTAAGGCTGGGAGGCAGTGTTCTCTTCCCCTTTCCTGAGGCTTTTTAATAATAATTACGCTGATTTCTGCCTCTGCCTCCTGACTTAATTGCAGTCTTTGAGTTCGGCACTCAAAAACCTTTAACTAATAGTCACCTGATGAAGTGAGTCAGAAGTCTGCAGAATCATCGTTTCTAGTGACCAAACCCTGGCTGCTTCCCAGCCTCAGAAAGGACACAGCCTTGCAGAAGCATAGATCAATGCCTGGCAGAGAACAGGGAGCCAGATGTTGAGCAGCCTGGAAGTAAACTCTGGAAGAATACGGGGTCGGGCGGGTGGAGTGGGGACGTGTACTTGTCTCCCTCTACCCCGCACTCTTTCTGGCAGTCCAACAGAAGGAGAGAATGCATTCAGTCCACAGCAAGCCAGATCGTGTATGTAACAGAGGAAGGACTGCACAGATCTCTTTATCATAGGCTCCTCTCTCCAGGCACCAACTCCTGTGCCAAATCCTGCCAAAGACACAAACACACAGAGACACAAAAAGCTTGAAAGGGCTCAACCTGAGGGTGAAGCTGCAGGAACTCAGCTGCAGGGTAGCATTCAGACAGGCTAGGGAAGAGAGCAGAAGGCAAGGCCCCTGTTATCACCCTTGTTACTTTCCAGTGGCTACAGACACAGGAGAGTTGCACTCACAAGGCAAAGCAGGCGGCTGAGGCGGCTGAAGCCAACTTCAGAGTAAGTAGTCATCGTCCAGGTTATCGTCACCAGACATAGAGGCAGCTTCTGCTTAGCAGGAATGGAGAGGACGTTAGGTATGGCCACTGAGACTGAGGGGAAAATGGGCTACTCGGTGCTCAGGGATCACTTTGGTTAAGAGCCAAGCTTTCACTGGTTTGGAGAGACTCACTGAAAAACAGTAACTTCCAAAGATGCTCTAGGGAGGAAATGCAGCTTGTACCTGATAAGCTGAGGCAGGACAGGGTATTTGCTATCTCTCCAGGGCTCTTCTTGGTCTCAGTGAGCATGCTGCCGAGAGACACATCTGTTTCTGTGGCCTGCAGGGATGAAGACAAGAGAGGAAGGAAGAACGTAGTGTTGGCTGGTGGGAATGGAGAGGCCACCCCATTTTCTGCCCACAGGATCTGGTTAAGGCAGTTGGGTTTGGCTGCCAAGGGGGACACAATGCTTCCTTTGAGCAACCTGTGGAGCGACTCCTTGGGAAAGCCCTCCCCAGAATGCACGCAGGACTAGGAGCGCTTCTGTCTTTCTAGGTGCCAGACCTGCCCCGAAGCAGCACCCTACACGTAGCCACAAGGGCTCCCTCACCACATCGTGCAACATGTCTGGGACAGCTCTGTTTTCTTCCACGTCTTCCGGAAGCTCAACTGCGTATCCTTTACGAACTAATTCTAATCCAATATCAAGTTTCTGAGAAGAAAAATGAAAAGGGAATGATGTTCTCTTTCTAGGGATGGGAATATCTGAGGAACTAGGACAGAAGAGTTAGGATTGATACTTCAAAGACATTCCTTTAGTGGGACAGTAAGCAGGATCTTATGAGGTAGGAGTAATATCAGATAAGGGTTTCTAGGAAAGAAAAAGTGAATGAGACTATAAATATACTGAAGAGATAGTGAGCAATGAGTGGACTCCAGTCGTACCTTCCCATTGCTAGTATCATATAAGTAAATCTTGGGCCAAGTTGAGATCCCAGTCTGGACATAGCTGGAGATCTTGGCCACCAGAGGCTTCCAGTCAGCACAGTGAGTGAGTCTGTCAAACTCATCCAAAGCTTCCTCTTCCCACTGTTCACCTGGTAAAAGATTGCAGGGAGAACCTAAGAAGGGGTCCCTGCTGACGGGGTGAGATTACGCCCTGGAGGGAAATTGGAACCACCCCTTTCTACTCCAGAAGGCACCTATGTCTGCCTGCCAGGTTGCTGCTTTCTGCTGCTGGGAGGAAAAGAAACCTGAGCCCCCAGAACTCAAAGCCTGGGAATGTGAGAATTCTTTCCATGTGCTGTATGAAAGTTATTCTATGTGGAGGCAAGGTCAGTAGGCCATGTGACCAATTTACCTGAGGGGGCGATCCGTGCCAGACTACACTCTATTGCTTGAAATGGAAGGCTCAGGAAGTCACTCCTAAAGTGAAAGAAACTGAAATTAGAATCCCAGTGCCAGAAGGGTCTCTTACAGTCCTTGTTTCTAGAGATCACCAATTAACCTAGCTAGAGAAGATAATCATCTGCTCTCTGTAAACAGGTTCTCTTCCCAATCCCCCTACATGATAAGTGCCAAGAGTGCACCACCGGCTATGGCCAAGGCTGAGTTAACAACTGGGGCTCTAGCCTGGCCTCTACACTGACCTGAGTGCCCGGAGGTCCTTCAGTGGGCAATCTCCATTATCTCCAAAGTCAACGAAGTAGAGGTCCAGGTTCCCATTCTCCAAGGTGCCAAGGACCCGAGCTCGATACCAGGAACCATTTGTAGGTAAAGGTGCCGCTACAATGTCTCCCACGTGCACAGTCAAGTCTTCAGGCTGCACACGGGGGTGAGGATCAGGATGGGGAAGAGTTAGGACAGGCAGGCTAAAAAACGGATAAGCAGGAAGTACCAAAAGGAAGAACAAGTAGTTGCTTCCCAGGAAAAGGAGAGAACACATCACAATGAAAAAAAGAGGCCCCTTTTTCATCAAACCCAGCCCTGTTCCTATGGCCACTCACTAGACTATTCTCATAGTGCTGGGTCATTTCACTGACAAGCTTATCCAGCTGCAGGCTGCGGGAGCCGATGATTTGGATCCAGAAGTGGTTGGGATGTTCAGAGGCAGAGACATAGACTTCCAGGAACTCATCGGCATGGAAACTGAAGTCAGGACTGGGGACTAAACACAGGGATAAACAGGTTAAGCTATAGAATCCTCTAAGCTGGTGACCATCTAAGCTGGTGACCGTATCAGAACCAACTCTGGCTGAAATGGGGAGATGGTCTCAGAGGTGAGAGACACAAACACCAAGTGGCTATGACCATTTAAAAAATGACTGAAGGGAAAACTGGATGAATCATACAAGAACATCCTGAAGACACGTCCTAAGTCGAGTTGTATACCTTTCTATGTAACTGAATAGTAAGAGTTTACATTCCTAGTCATCTGCCATGTATTCAAATCAGACACCAACTATAATGAAGGTAAATCCTCCATATGCTAACTGCAGCATGGACCAGTGGAGAGATGTGGGCCTGTTCCAGATCTCATTCTATCACTGACTCATTATGTGACCCTGGAGAAGTCTGCAAACCTCTTAGGGGCCCTGGTCTTCCCTGCCCCCATCCCACAACCTACGCGCAGAACAGAATGCTCACAGTCTTTTCATTCTTAATTGTGATGATTTTTAAAAACAGTAATGAGATAGGCCAGACAAAACAAAAAAAAAAAAAACCAAAAACCAAACACCAGGCTGAGTATTTTACTTATTTAATAAATCTGTGAAAGAATATCATGTAAATTCAATTATTTGATATATTCAGTAGTACTGTGAACTAGCATATTTTAAGATTTTATTTTTAAGTAATCTCTATACCTAATATGGGGCTCAAACCTACAACCCTGAGATCAAGAGTCACATACTCTACTGACTGAGCCAGCCAGGGGCCCCATGAACTAGCATATTTCTATATCATTTTCCATCACTAGCTGGTCCGTGTTCAGAAAATTATTTATGTTTAGTAAAATATCACACAAAGGGACATCTGTGAAGAGACTTATAAGTGCAATCAAGAAAACAAATTGTTTTTACTGCTTCCTATTTTGGGTTATCTAAGCCAGTATTTCTACCTTCCATATAGCAAATGGGTTCCCACTTTGTTACATACTTTCAAACATGGACATCTCTGGACTGGTCTGGGCTCCAGATTTCTGAAAGCTGTCACCATTAGGTTTCTCCCAAGCACTTTCTGGCCCTACAACAGCCGTGTCACCACCTCCTTTTCGGGGAGGAGCTCCCAGTAGGGTTGCTGGCTCTGGCACTGTGCCAGTACCGGCGTTTTTCCACAAAGCTGGCTCGCCGGCTCCACCAGACTCTGTCACTTCCTCTCTTCTTACACTGATTGGCTGCTTGCGAGGGACTCTGGTTTCTGCAGAATGAGCAATTCTCTTCCGAAGTTCTTCATCTTCTGAAACTTTCTCCAGTATCAAATGCTGTGGTAAGAGATGAGATCTCTGTGGCCAGATATTTTCACCCAGGACAGAATAAAGGGTTCTCATTCTCAGACACAATTCAAATCTATTAGCTACTTGCCTTGGCTGCTGCCACTTCCTTCTGTGTTCCTGAGATTTTTATAAGCCTTGATAGTAGCAAGGTCCCCTCTGATTCTTTGTCACAGGTAATTTTGGCTCCAGAGGCCTTACAGATTGAACGAATAGTCTCCCCACCTCTCCCTGCATTGAAAAACATATAAAAACCTGTACTTTCCTCCTGGCCAAACTTAACTACTAGAGAAATCACTATTTTGTATATACTGGGAGAGAAGAGTCAGTTCTCATGTCCAAAGTGAACAGAATGTAAGATATTGAATAGAAAGCAGGAGCTACTGCAATCCTTACTGTAAGAAGGGGACTAGGGACTATCTGCTCTTTCTGCTTAAACTCTTGATTAGTGTAACTTCATGTCATTTCCATTTTTTGACCATTCAGCATACTTTACACCTGCACTTCAGAAGAAGATATCCTACACTGTGTGTGAAACACTGGGCCAATTATGGACATTTCTCTACCTCTAATAGCAGCATAAGGAATGCTCTTGGGGAAGGCATAACAGATGCTCTCTAGAAGAGCACTATCTTGAAAGATCTGGGATAACATGAGCAGGCTTAGCTTCCCTTTAATATCTATTATGAGGTAAATACATTTACCTGAACTTTTCTGGAACCTATTTGTAAGGTTTGGATCATACAACTTTTTGAGGTAATGGGTTTTGCTTTACCACTGGTTCTATGAAAAAGTAAAGCTCTGGTCTCAATGTCCCCGTCTTCCCCTCCCCCCCACCCTCAGCAAGGTGGAGGGAAATAGGCCAGGAAAAATCCTTGGGAAGGTGTGAAAGAAGGCAAAGGTGAAGAAAAAAGAGAACAGCAGAGGAAGCTGTCCAGTGGTACCTATGATCCTGCCCACGGATCTCTGGGGAACTGAGAGCTGCTCAGACACAGGAGTATTCTCTGTCAGGATCTGATGGATGGCTGCTTTGGCCTTGCACACCTGAACAGGAAACCCACTGATAAGCAGCACCCGTTCATCGCCTACATCCTCCGTGTCCACATCAATCCGAGCGCCTGTCTGTTTCCGCAGCTGCAGAGAAAGGATACATGGCAGTACGCTCTGGAACAGCTCCTGTTTGGGTCAGCGAGGTACACTCTCAACCTAGCCGTGGAGCTAGACGGAACTGGACGGTAATCAGCTAAATCAGGATGCTATAAGCAGTCCTCAATTACCTGTACTTATGAAAGGAGATTAATGACAAAGCTAACCTCAAATAGCAGTTAATTCAAAACAGTTTCTCTTTGTGTTTAGAACCCTCTTTCCCCCTAATTTTTTCTGGATCAGACAATCAAATATTTTGTTTTCTTGACATTCCAAATGAACAATAGAATTAAATAGCAACTCAACATTTACTAACAATTAACAAGAGCTCATTAATTCCATAGTAGAAAAGAATGGCTCAAGCTACACCAAGTTGAGAATCATGCGATCAAAGATCCCCATTTCAAGCTGAGTCATTCATTCTCTAGGGAGAAGTACTCCTTTGTAGTAATTCGTTCTCTAGGGAGAAGTACTCCATCCACATAGCGTGGGATGGGGGCAGAGGAGGGAAGCAAGATTAAGCAGAATCAATCCCTGGGAAAGCCAACTGCCTGCGTGCACACTTACCTGTTTAATATTGGCTCCTTGCCGGCCAATGATGAGCTTCACGGCCTCCTGGGGAACTCGCATCTCTATCTCAATGTCGTCCTCCCCAACAAACGTCAACCGCTCTTCTGCACAGATCATGGCTCATCAGATCAGACTTAGATAGCATCCAAAGTACCCCAGCCCTCCCCTGAAGCTAGCTGTCAAAGAGAATGATCCACGAGATAGACTGAGAATCTCAACCATAATGACAAGAAGTAGCATCTGAAGTAGGAATGAGTAGCATCAAGAAGTAGGAATGAGAGAGTCCCAGAAGACCAGAACATGGGCATTATCTCTGGGATACTATTTCAGATGCTAAAATGGGGAAAGTATTTGGATCTGCAAGGAAGGAGTGCTGGATTTTGCACAAACTAGATCTCCCAGGAGATGACTCCTGGAGAAGAATGAAGGTTGGGGCGCTTCGGTGGCTCAGTCATTAAGTGCCTGCCTTCAGCTCAGGTCATGATTCCGGGGTCCTGGGATCAAGCCCCCGCATTGGGCTCCCTCTCCCACTCCCCCGCTTGTGTTTCCTCTCTTGCTGTGTCTCTCTCTGTTAAATAAATAAAATCTTAAAAAAATAAAAAAAAGAATAAAGGTTAAAAGTTGCCCAAGGAGTCCACTGGGCTCAGAACTTCCATTTGTACCTAAATCCTTTCTCTAGGTCCTATTCTCTAGGTCCAGTCTATGGGTAAACTAGATCCCATGGTTAGCCTTCTAACAACTAAATACAAGAAGCATATAAAAAAGATAAAGAAGAGTATAGATGCTTAAAAAAAAAAAAAAAAGATGAAGAATCCATTGTGGTGCTGCTGTTGAAGGGAACAAATCAAGAGAATTATGAGTTTATCATTTCCTAGACTAGCTGCACATTAAGAACACAGAAAAGAAGAAACAAGACAGTTTCAAAGATCCCTCACAGAAAGCCAATTACATCCCAACAGACATACCCAGGCCAGCAAGGAAAAATTTCATTTCAATTTAACAAGGCCAGACCACATTCTGAACATTGCCACACGCACAGCTGTGGGGTTCACATACCTCTGCTTTCCCTGTATCTTCGGTACAGGATATAGGCAACTATTGCACTGGCTGGGATCCCGAGGCCCAGTGCTATTTTCTGAATAGTGGACAAACTTGTCCAAGAAGTTCGTTCAGTGGACATTTTCTGCTGTATTCAGACTTACATCCTGAAATAAGTGAATGAGGGAAAAGAAGCTTTCATCCTGTACCTTTATGACTGGCAGAGAAGCATGGGAACATATTACAGTATTATTAAAAAGAATACTACTACCAACCTTTCTATATTAAGAGCCTGAGAGGTCTCAAAATCTTCCCTCCCCCGCCCCTCAAATCTCTTTCATGTAAAAGGTCTCAGGGTATTTTTTCTAAGTTGCTAAGAGACATATATAAAAAGAGGCAAACTTCATTCCCTACACCCTCCCAAGGAAAACCATACATTGATCACAATTTCATAAGATGGAAGAACAAAAAAAATTATTAAATGAATGAAACAGTACAAAAATATACCTTTAGATTTCACATCGGACTATTTAAAATTGCTTATCTGTGCCCTTCCATTGCCTCTAGGCCTTTCCAGAAACTGTTGTCTCTGCAAGAATGGCTTTCCAGGCCTAATTTTATTTATTTATTTTTAAAGATTTTATTTATTTATTTGAGAGAGAGAGAGCGAGTGCATGAGCAGGAGGAAGGGCAGAGGGAGAAGCAGAGCCCCGCTGAGTGGAGAGCCTGATAAGGGGGTTGACCCTGGGATTCCGGGATCATGACCTGAGCCAAAGGCAGATGCTTAACCAACAGAGCTACCCAGGCGCCCCTTCAGGCCTAGTTTTAGCCTTTGGTCCTTCCATTTCTTTTACCTCTACTTCTGATTTCTATTTATTCCTCAGCTAACATTGAAAGGAGGTCTGCCCTGCTCCTTCACCAAAACTACAACTTCCCAGTCAACCTAGCTGGCATATATAAACTCTATCTAATCTCACCTCTGCACCTTCTTTATCTTGGTTTCTCCTCCTTTTTCCCTGAAAGTGCCTTTGTAGTTTTGGGCTTATCTTCCTGGGGCCTCTATCCACTGCCACTATTACTCTGTGGTCTTTGGGCAATTTCATCCACACCTGCAGCTTCAGCTACTATCTATATGCTAATGACTCCAACAACACTGCATCTAACTGATTCAGAAGTTCATCAAATCTCATTTGGATCACCGCCTTGCTGCTCTTTGTCACTGTATCTTCCATTTTGCTGCCAAGCTAATTTTTAAGATTTTGCTTATTTGAGAGCAAGAGAGCGAGTGAGCACAAGCAGGCAGAGGGGCAGAGGGAGAGGGAAAAAACAGACTCCCCTCTGAGCAGGGAGCCAGATTCAGGACCCTGGGATCATGAGCTGAGCCGAAGGCAGACACTTTTTTTTTTTTTTAATTAACATATAATGTATTGTTTCAGGGGTACATGTCTGTGATTCATCAGTCCTACATAATTCACAGCACTCACCATAGCACATACCCTCGTCAATGTCCATCACCCAGCCACCCCATCCCTCCCACCACCCTCCCCTCCAGCAACCCTCAGTTTGTTTCCTGAGATTGAGTCTCTTATGGTTTGTCTCCCTCTCAGGTTTCGTCTTGTTTCATTTTTCCCTCCCTTCCCCTATGATCCTCTGTCTTGTTTCTCAAATTCCTCATATCAGTGAGATCATATAATTGTCTTTCTCTGATCCGAAGGCAGACAAACGACAGCCACCCAAGCGCCCCTATGCCAAGCTAACCTTAACATCACTGTATTTCCTTATTCCATAACTTCTTGCACCCTCCCAGAAACTCATACTGTCTCTTCTCAAGCCTCTAGCACCTCCTCCATCCTCAGTCTCAACTGATGTCTTACTTCCTATGCCACTGAGAAAGTACAGCATTCAGAGAAAATATTAACTAAGCTCTACCACACTTACCACCTACCTCTATCTATGCTCAAATCCCTACCTCCTGTGGCCATAAATGCACTGTCTCTGCTCCTGGCACTGAAGGCTCTCATAAAAGTGTTGCTCTCCTTCCTTCTCATGCATTGTTAATGTTTTCCTCTCTACTGGATCTTTCTCTTTCCATCAGCAAACATGCCACAGTTTCTTGTTTCTTAAAGAAAACGCTTTCTTGATTCCACTTATTCCTCCAAATACTTCTCATTTCTTCCCTTCCTTTTATAGGAAAAGTGCCAATACTTCTGTGCTCAATTTCTCTTCTTGAATCCACTCCCACTGTTCTTGCCAAGGTTACCAGTGACTTCACATGGCTAAGTCCAATGGTTAATTCTCCGTCTTCACTCTACCTGCCCTTGACCCCGCCCCCGTATCTGGCACAACTGGGAATTCCCCCTGCTCTGAGACCCTTTCTTTACTTGGCTTCCACAACAGCACTCTTCTGGTTTTCCTTCCCCCTCTCTGGCTCACCTCATCAGTCAGCTTCCTTCTCCAGCTTGTGACCTCTAAACGTCGCACTGCCCCCAGGGCTCTGTCCTTTGCCCTCCTGTGGGTTCTACCTTACTTTCTTAGTGACCACACCAAGTTTCATTCATAGCTTGGCTTTAAATCCCATCTGTATGCTAATAACTCCCAAATTCATCGATCCAGTTAGGGCCGTTCTCCTGAACTTCAGGTTTGTCTACCCAAATGCCTAGAAGACAACATCTCCATTGGAGGTCTAATAGACGACTCAAACTTAACAGGTACAACACTGAGCTCCTGATCTCACCCCCTGCCTGTAGTCTTAGCTGACTCAGTAAATGGCAAGTCCATTCTTTTAGTTCCTCAGGTTAAAAATCTTACTCATTCTCTCCCTCAAATAGCACCTTTAGTCTGTCAGCAAATTCTATTCATTCTACCTTCAGATTATCCAGAATTTGACCACTTTTTACGTTTCCACTGCTAAGATGACCATCTGCTCTAAACCATCATTTTCTCTTTAGATTATTGTAATCAATTATATCCCGGCATTTGCCACTGTCCATTCAGTTTACTCTCAACAGCTGAAGTCAAATAACATTACTCTGCCACTCAAAACCTCCCAGAGGTTTCCAATCTCACTATGATTATAAGCCAAAATTACTATATTAACCCATGAGAGGTCTTCATTTTGATTGTATCCCCAATGGAAAGTAAAGTCCACAGGGCAGGAATTTTTGTTTTGTTCCTCAGTGCACACAGTAGCCAGTCAATAAACATTTGCTCAATGAATAAACTTCTTCAGCAACTCTGTTGGCTATGTGAAAACTCACTGATGGCATGAAAGGGTCTTTATAATCTGATCTCTGCCTACCGCTTCCACAGCCTTATACTTGAAGCCCACTGCTATCAGGGGAACAGGACGTGCTCTCCTGTGTCCCTTCTGTCTTCCTGGTCATACTCCTTAGCCCAGCTGGTCTCCCTGGCAAAACCCTACTCCTTCCTCACGTATCAGCTCTACTGCTACACTTCTGCTGAGGCCTGTGGGATTTCCCCTGGCTGACTTAGGGTGAGTTTCTCCTTAGCTCCTGCTGCCCTGAGAATGAGACTTCCATGATAGCACCTGTTCACACTGCATGCAACTGTATGTTATGCTTGCATCCTCGAGACTGGCTTCAAGCCGGCTAGGTCAACCACATCTACTCAGCACTTCTAGGTGCTAAATGTTATTGTGACATTAAGGATGAAAAAGATGAAAAGATAAATGCACTGAGTGCATTTATACTACCAGGCACTTTACCCCCATTATTTTAGTCGATCTTCATGTAATCCTGTAAGGTAGGAAATGTTAACCCCAATTTTACAGAGGAATATACCTTCTTAGAGAGGTTACCTCTTACCCAGAGTCTAGGTTATTATTTGGATATTAAAAACCTTACGAAGTGACTTTAGAAGCCCCTCCCTCCTTTCTTTTACATAAACTGAGCAGAACAGTACTTGGTGTATTTAGGAAATTAAAAATTAACAAACACTAGTGGAAAACACTGTAGCTGGTAAAAAACTAAAGACAGTGTCTACTTCCAGATAATACAATCTAGTAGAACAAAACAACATGGCTTTTAATGAAATTTGCTTTAAATGAGTGAGGAAATATAATTTATGCTATGATTTGCCTACAGGTACAAAAATTCAACCCAGATGATTTGATATCTAAGAAAATTTTTTTACCTTAAAAAAAAAACTGGTTCTATGAAGGCTAAAAACATACTCATTAATGTAGGACCTACTCAGGAATAAAATTTTGATTCTAAATGTGCTTTTCCTGAGGAGGAAAGAAAAAAAACAGTGCTTTCCCTGAAAGCCTTTCAGGAAGAGTGATGAAGGAAAAGAGGAGACCTAGCACAGATAACTCATTCCAGGGACACCTGGGTGGCTCAGTAGGTTAAGTGTCTGCCTTCAGCTCAGGTCATGATCTCAGAGGGGCCATGGGACTGAGCCCTGAGTCTCCCTCTCCTTCTGCTCCCCCTCCCCATGCTCTCTAATAAATAAAGTCTAAGGAAAAAATCTCATTCCAAGAAGCAGATAAAAATCATGTTAAGACTGCAGGTGGATTTCTTACTATATTCAGACAGAGGACCAAATTTTGCATCTGGCCTCAAGAGCTTTACTGACCTGTAGAAATGAATAAAGTTCTTTAGAGAACCACCAGAAGTTTGCCTATGTTTTTAAAACTTATGTTTCTAGATGATAGTTTTAAGCAAATTTCATTCACTCTCTTACCCACTCAGGCCCAAAAGAGAAAAACCTTGTATTACCTGGATGAGGGACTCTTTTCAAGTGTCTTGTTATTTCAGGTGATTCGTTATTTAATAAGAAGATCCAATAATACAGTATATCACTTTTGGAGATTTAGTATAGACATGGAGAAATGTGGCTGCTTTTTTTTCTTTAGTGGGTAGGAAGACAAGGCTTGAGTTAATGTGGGTTTGAGTTATGAGGTTCCTTTCCTAACTGGGTTTAAAAAAAAATCAGCTTGTCTTTTTTTCTAGGCTGTAAGTAAAACCTTTTACTGCTCTCTGTGAAAGTCTGGGTGGTCTCATGTTTGCATATACCAAAGGAAAGGAAATAAGCTGTTTCATAAAGATTTTTGCTTAAAGTCTTGAATTTTTGAACCTCAAACCACTTTTTTCTTATATTAAGAGATGGTTTAGGGGCACCTGGGTGGCTCAGTGGGTTAAAGCCTCTGCCTTCGGCTCAGGTCATGATCTCAGGGTCCTGGGATCGAGCCCCGCATCGGGCTCTCTGCTCAGCAGGGAGCCTGCTTCCCCCTCTCTCTCTGCCTGCCTCTCTGCCTACTCGTGATCTCTGTTAAATAAATTAAAAAAAAAAAAAGAGAGAGAGAGAGATGTTTTATTCTGGGTATTTAGAAGAGAGTTCACTTCTTTTATCTATTGGTTACTTCATATATTTTTTTTATATGGTCTCTAAAGTCCAAAGCTCGTCTTCACTATTATAGTGCCTCATTTAAATAGTGCTAACTCTTTGTTATGGGCTGAGCATGCTGGGGACACAAGTAGGAATAAGAATTCTTGCCCTGAGATACAGTCTAGGCGGAAAGATAAAACACCAAAACAACTAGCTACAGGCAATGCAAAGATAATATGAATTCTTGGTTAAAGCAACAGCTGGGTGTGCCTGGGTGGCTCAGTTGGTTAGGCATCTGCCTTCCACTCAGGTCTTGATCCCAGGGTCCTAGGATTGAGTCCCGCATTGGGGCTCCCTGCTCAGCGGAGCTGCTTTTCCCTCTCCCTCTGCTGTTCCCTCTGCTTGTGTGCTTGCTTTCTCTGTCAAATAAATAAAATCTTAAATAAAATTTAAAAAAAAAGCAACAGCTGGGGGGAGCTAGAACTTAAAAGACTTTTTAGGTGGCACAGAGTTGAAAACGACCTCGTCAAAATTCAAATTTTTCTGCATCCAAACCAATAAATATTGAGTATCCAATGTGTGATTGGCCCTGGAGGATACAGTAGTCCAGACAGACTTGGTAGCTGCCTTCGTGGGGCTTCCTACTGGCAGGGAAGGTCTTATCTTGACAGGCAAGAGTCTGTAGGTGTTAAAGGTTTTGGGAAACAAATCTAGGCCTGTGAATGAGTGGTAATTTAATCCGCGCTCTAATGCTGTCTTTTAACACCACATTTCTGGCCACAATTCATGCCTAAGAAACCACAGAATTTTAGAATTGGGAGGATCAAAGAAATGATCTGATTCCACTAATAATGTTCCA
The DNA here is from genome assembly GCA_028534135.1 of Potos flavus. Taxonomy (NCBI): domain Eukaryota; kingdom Metazoa; phylum Chordata; class Mammalia; order Carnivora; family Procyonidae; genus Potos; species Potos flavus. The sequence continues at coordinate 72,145,153 of CM052900.1, read as the reverse complement.
ACTGGGGAAACCGAAGCGCAGGGAAATAAATGGATTTCCCTAAGGTTACACAGCTAATTAATAATTTCCATACAATGCAGTATGCAGTGTGGTTTGAAGACCAATCACAAAGGCACCTCTCTAAGGAGACAGAAAACTGATAGCATTTTCACCCCAGGTCAGAAACTATAAGGATCAAGGCAAGAAAATATCTGATATTCCTCAGCTCTGCTGCCAATGTCCCCCTACCCAATCCCAACTTTTCATGCTCGGTTGGGTTTCATCACTATGGGCTTCTATAGTACTCCAAACGTCCCTTCATAGCACATAGTGTTGCTTGTAATTCTTGACTAACGGCTGGGTCTGTAGTGCTACCTTCCATTGAAGGTAGCAAGTTTGGGGTAGGGAGACCAATTCAGAGGCTAGTTCAGGTGCCAATGATGGAGATGGAGAGGAGAGTTTTAGTAGGTAGAATACACACAAGATCTAACAACTGATTCACAGAAAGGTTCAAGAGTGAGCCAAAGAGCTGGCTATCAGGTTTCTCATTTGAGCACGCGGTAGATGGTGTTTGAGACACAGTATTAATGATTTGGTGGTGGAAGAAATGTGGTGGGAAGATGAATGTCCATGATGAGGACAAATTTATTATCTATTCAAATATTCTATTTGAATCGAAAGCTAAATTTCACTTAACTCCTTTTCACATATTACAAATGAAGTTTGTGTTACCTTATGTCTCAAAGAATATCTTCTTGATTAATTGAGTATGATTTTGCTATAATATACATATCATTTCATATGGTTTCTCTTTTAAAATAAGTGGGAAATAATATGATGGCAACAGGGATATAACTATAGTACTGAATGCCAACTTGTATTTGATTTTATTACTTCAAATTGAATGTGAAAAGGAGGTTGGAAATTAAGACCATCACTCTAGGGGAAGCTGAGTAAAGAGGAGACAGGTGGATCGTTTCAAGGTGAGAGAGGCACACAATGGTTTTCAGTAAAAACCAATTTTGAAATTTCTTGACATTTACATGAAACAGTTGCTATTTGATATGCATAAATAAGCTTACTTTTATGTTATTTCAAAAACATCGTTAAGAGTCAAAATCATCGTAAGCTCCATGGGCAAGAATCTCTCATTCCCTTATCTCCAAACAACCAGAACCTACAAAGTAGCTAAAACATAGTGACAGGCCTGTTGAATTGAAGCAGCTTGTTCAATTTTCTCATCCTTGCTACATTTATTTTTAACCAATGAGTGAAGAAAGCCAACCCGTTTCAAACTGAGAATAGAGTAAAAATATAGCTTTGACGAGGAGTCTTCAGCCAAAACCCCAAGGAGGGAAACTGGGAAAACAAAAATCTCAATTTATTATTCTGATGACGGTAAATAGCCATCCTATTAGAATAATTAAAGAAAAAGCTGGAGAAAATAAAAGGCAAACTGATAAGCCGATGGCGGTTCTCAGTCTCAAAAAAGGTCCCTCGAGGAGTGCAAAGTAGTTTGGGGCAAACGCTCCGGCCCCGGGTCCGTTGTGGGACCAGCGCAGGTCCTCCGGATTCGGATGGTAGCCCGCCGTTCGGCTGCCCATACCCTCCGGACGACGCCTCCCTTCTCTCAGCCCCACATTCCCGCCTGCTTGTTGCCTCGGGCGCCCCCGGCCCGGCCTCTCGCACCCCCTCAGCCTCCGCGCCGGGTCCCCGCCTTTACCGCTCCTCGAGTCAGTCGTCGCGCGCTCCGCCTCGCACTTCGCCCCAGCGGCCGTCGCCTCCTCCCTCTCGCACCGCAACTCGAGCCCCGCCCTCCTCGCTTCAGCCGCCCCGCAGCCCGCCTGCACCAATCAACGCCCGGATCGCAATCCGACCAATCGCCTGCCCCGCCACAACCAATCCTTCCGCAGGCTGCCCCTGAGCGATGGGGCTGCTGCGCGCTGATACCCAATTACCCGGATGGAATTCAAAGCCGGCCACCACGTCAGCCAATAGGAGCCAGGGAAATCAGACGTTTTTAATTGAGACTGCACCTGCTGAGAATTAAACAGCCAATTGGAGGTTTCAGGGAGTCCTCCCCGCCCACCTCTAGTCCAATTACCGAGGAAGCTAATCCCCTAATCTGGGGGAAAATCGGCGCTTCTGAGTTTGGGACCAAGGTGCGAGGGCGTGGAATCACTCGTGCGTGTCACCGTTCGCAAAAAATTAGTGCCTTTGTACAAAGCCCGTGCCATCCGACACCCCAGTTACGGTGGGGAAAGCAACCTCCTGACCGGCGATGGCGGTGCTCCGCCACTTGTTTCCTCTGTGATCTTTTGCCTCGGTTGGTATTAATACTGTGGCAGGGACTCAGGAGGCATGGGAAACATTTTTTTTTTTTTTAAACATAAGACAGGCTTGGTAGAGATGGAGAGGTTGAGGGGAAGGAGCTGCTCGGAGGAGTGAACAGACGATGAAGACGGCCACGGCAGCTGGGGAGATGGAGAGGGACCCGAGTTGGAGCGCCCCGTGGTAAGGGAGCTACGGGTAGCGCGGGCGTCACAGGCTCGCCCTTCCCTATGGATCGAGGGGAACGGGTCCGCGACCGGCGCCGAGGCACAAGCCAAGGGCCCCTTTCTGTGCATCGCGGTAAAGGGGGTGGGCTTTCCCAGGCGGCGGTTTCCTTGGGGAGAGGGCATTCCAGCCGCCGCCCGGGACCCTGGACCGTTAAGGACGGTTGGGCCCTGCTACCGCCGCCGGGCGGCTGGGAGCCTCGAGAGCTGGACCCCGCACCCTCCGCCCCGCACCCGGGCTCACTCGGGGACGCGGGGTTGGGCGCTCTTCGTAACGTGGAGGTCTTTTGCACTATCTTCTGTCACTCTGTCTGGCTCACGATGAGCGCTCAGTGGATGTTGAAGGAACACCCATTGTATCTTTGGTCAACTAGGGCGATGCCTTTGGGCCTCAGGTTTTCCCTTTGTATTAATTTTTAAAATGTACATTTGGAATAAGTAACACATACACATTCTACAAAATTAATAGGCATTAAAGGTTATTACGGTGAATAAGGTCTCTCTTCCCTCAAGACGCAACCAGTTTTACCACATTCTTGTAAATTTTTTCACAAGATATTCTATAGTAAACGTGCACGTACTATGTATTTATATATATAAATTTTACTCAGTCGATAATTTATTATCCGTACTGTTTTTGCCATTTCCTTTTATGTAGCCTAGATAGCTTACCATAGCAGCACATGTACCTGCTTCATAGTAAGTTTCACAGTAAGCCTGAGGGATGTATTGAGATATATTTAACCAGTTCTTTCACATTATATTGATACCCAAGTATATTTCATCTGGCTCTTGTTTATCTGTATAATAAATCCTTAGGGCTGCGGAATACTAGGTCAAAGAAGTGTGTGCATTGTTTTTCATTTGGATAGATATAATTTTGCAAATTCCCAAAGATTTTTCTCATTTTCATTCCATCAGCAATGTTTGAAAAAAATTTGGTAAAGATAGTATGTATTGCCAAATTGCCTTCCACAGAAGCCTTAAATTCTCTCTCCCATCAGCAATGTATGAAAAGGACCTGCTTGATAACATACTTATGCTTTCTGATTTTTGACAGTCTCATAGTGTAAATGGTATCTTATTGTAATTTTAATTTCCATTTCTTATTTTCTTTAAAGATTTATTTTAGAGTGTGAGAGAGAGCAAGGGGAGAGGGACGGAGGGAGAGAGAAAATCTCAAGCAGACACCCTGCTGAGCATAGAGCCCCAGTGGGGCTCGATCTTGGGACCCTGAGATCATGAGCTAAAATCAAGAGTAGGACACTCAACCAACTGAGCCACCCAGGAGCCCCTAATTTCCATTTCTTTTAAGTCAGGTTGAGCATCTTTTAATATGTTTAAGTGGCAGTTGTATTTTTTTGTAAATTGTTCGTATACTTTGTTCATATTTATATTGGTTATTAGGTCTTATTTGCTCTTTGTTCATATATAAGTTAAAAATAGTTTTCCCTTTTCTCAGTTTGTCCTATGTCTTTTTACTTTGCTTATGGTGGTATTTTTGCTATGCAAATATTTTTATTTTTATGTATTTGAATTTATCACCATTTTAAAATAACTTCTGGGATTCCTATAATACTTAGAAAAGCCTCCCACCAAGATTATTAAGAAATTCTCCTGTGTGTGTTTTTTTAAAAAGATTTTATTTATTTATTTGACAGAGAGAGAGAGAGAGAGAGAGAGATATCACAAGTAGGCGGAGAGGCAGGCAGAGAGAGAGGGGGAAGCAGGCTCCCCGCTGAGCAGAGAGCCCGATGTGGGGCTCGATCCCAGGACTCTGAGATCATGACCTGAGCCGAAGGCAGAGGCTTCAACCCACTAAACCACCCAGGCGCCCCTTTCCTGTGTTTTTAAAACAATACTTTAATAGTGTCTTTTTGTGTATGTAAATATTCTCCTGGAATTTATTTTGGTGTAAGAGTGTGAGATAGAGATGCAACTTTCCAACTTAGTTTTGTTTTATCCATCTCTACTTATTGAATGAACCCATATTTCCTTTTTTTTTAATTCTACCTTTATAAGACCCAAATTGCTATATGTATTCAAGTCTGTTTCTGGATTTTTCGTGTTCCATTGATCTCTTTTCAATTCTAGTACCATACTGGTTTTTAAAATTGATGTACGTTATGTATTTTCTCATCAAAAATTTAAAATTTGATGTATAATAGACATAGAGAAGTGCACTGATGAAAAGAATACATTGGGTTTTTTTTTTAGGATTTTATTTATTTATGGCAGAGAGAGATAGTGAGAGAGGGAACACAAGCATGGGGGGAGCTGGAGAGGGAGGAGCCAATACGGGGCTCGATCCCAGGATCATGACCTGAGCCGAAGGTAGGCGCTTGATGACTGAGTCACCCAGGCACCCCGAAAAGAATACATCTTGATGAATTTTCAAAAATGTAGCACACCAGATCAAGAAACAACATTACCACCCAAAGCCACTCTTGTGTTCCTTCTCAGTTACTTCTCCCCTCAAGGGCAAACCACTCTTCTGACTTCTAATAGCACAAACTAGTTTTGCCCCTTTTTGTTTTTTATATAAAGAGAATCACACAGTATGTACTTCTTTGTGTCTGGATTTTTTTGTTCGACATTATTTTTGTGAGATTCAGCTATATTGTTGTGTATAGTTTTAGTCCATTCATTCTCATTACTGTGTAGTATATTGCGAGAACATACCCCAAGGTACTTTTTGATTGTACTGTTAATTTTATTTTGATTGGAACCACGTATTGTTAGATTACCCAAGGGAGAATTGTATTTGTGATACAGAATCTTCCTACATACATATCTAAGCCATTGGTGTTCCATCAGAAGCCTTTTAAAGTTTTTGTTGTATAGACTTTACATATTTCTTGTTAAGATTATTCCTCAGTATTTGACTGTTTTGATTGCAATAGCCACTTTTACTTTTAAAAAGGTAAACAAACAAAAAAGTAAACGAGTAGTTCGGACCTAAAGAAGAATATCCATTGTTGCTATAAAAAGTGCAGGCCTGCTTTATGGACCCATTATCTTCTAGTTCCAATAGGAGGTGGTAGGCAAAAAAGGATATAAAGTGGAAGTCCGAAAAGAAGGATTACAAATTAGCCACAGGACGAATTTCTTAATCAGAGCAGCAGAAAACCAGGTGTAATCACTTTTCCCAGAAATTTTTTGAAGGAGTGTTGACTTCTAATTAACTTTTAATTGGCTGAAGAGGGAGGTTGGCAGTAGAAGGGATAGTTTTAGGTGAGAGGATTCCAAACTCTCAAATACTATTTGGGATTTGTCATCTCATGCACTCCTCCAAGAGCCCAAGTCAGGATTGAAAGATCGGGTTATGAGGCTGGGATTGAATGAGTTGTGATTTCTGTGTCCTCATCTTCAGTTTTGAAGAGTCTGTCCTCTTTCATTGAAGGGTATTCTAAACAGGGTGCAGGAGTAGGT